>CAWUFW010007285.1:0-600000 GCA_963921515.1 Calotriton arnoldi
GTGAGACTGTAAACTGTTTGCAGTCGTTTTCCAGCACGAAGGATTCCATAATTAAGGAATCGATTACCTGGACCTGAGGCCCACTGGAGGGCTGTGAAAAATTATTTGAATATTGGCAGATGAAATCTATGTCGAAAAACGGACCCCACCGAAGGGGAATAATTGGGACTTCTACTCCCAGCATGCTGTTCACCAGAGAGCAAGTGCTAAAGGGTAAAAGATGTGGCAGTCCAGTACTGTGTTTCCGACTTGCCCGCCCTATGATTAAGGTGCCTGCGGCACCGAAACGCGTCAGGGATTTAAACTGATTGGGTGTACGTAATCGCTTCCTGAATAAAAGGTTCTACTGAACAATCCTTTGCGGAGTGCATCTCTAAAAGCTTGGAGGTTTGTTGAAATACTAATGCACGGCTGCTCCAGCCGTGGGAGGTTGCACCGCTGTTGTTACCGAAGGAGGTCTGTGAGACTGTAAACTGTTTGCAGTCGTTTTCCAGCGCGAAGGATTCCATAATTAAGGGAGCGATTACCTGGACCTGAGGCCCGCTGGAGGGCTGTGAAAAATTATTTGAATATTGGCAGATGAAATCTATGTCGGAAAACGGACCCCACCGAAGGGGAATAATTGGGACTTCTACTCCCAGCATGCTGTTCACCAGAGAGCAAGTGCTAAAGGGTAAAAGATGTGGCAGTCCAGTACTGTGTTTCCGACTTGCCCGCCCTCTGATTAAGGTGCCTGTGGCACCGAAACGCGTCAGGGATTTAAACTGATTGGGTGTACGTAATCGCTTTCTGAATAAAAGGTTCTGCTGAACAACACTTTGCGGAGTGCATCTCTAAAAGCTTGGAGGTTTGTTGAAATACTAATGCACGGCTGCTCCAGCCGTGGGAGGTTGCACCGCTGTTGTTACCGAAGGATGTCTGTGAGACTGTAAACTGTTTGCAGTCGTTTTCCAGCGCGAAGGATTCCATAATTAAGGGAGCGATTACCTGGACCTGAGGCCCACTGGAGGGCTGTGAAAAATTATTTGAATATTGGCAGATGAAATCTATGTCGGAAAATGGACCCCAACGAAGGGGAATAATTGGGACTTCTACTCCCAGTATGCTGTTCACCAGAGAGCAAGTGCTAAAGGGTAAAAGATGTGGCAGTCCAGTACTGTGTTTCTGACTTGCCCGCCCTATGATTAAGGTGCCTGCGGCACCGAAACGCGTCAGGGATTTAAACTGATTGGGTGTACGTAATCGCTTCCTGAATAAAAGGTTCTGCTGAACAATCCTTTGCGGAGTGCATCTCTAAAAGCTTGGAGGTTTGTTGAAATACTAATGCACGGCTGCTCCAGCCGTGGGAGGTTGCACCGCTGTTGTTACCGAAGGAGGTCTGTGAGACTGTAAACGGTTTGCAGTCGTTTTCCAGCGCGAAGGATTCCATAATTAAGGAAGCGATTACCTGGACCTGAGGCCCACTGGAGGGCTGTGAAAAATTATTTGAATATTGGCAGATGAAATCTATGTCGGAAAACGGACCCCACCGAAGGGGAATAATTGGGACTTCTACTACCAGCATGCTGTTCACCAGAGAGCAAGTGCTAAAGGGTAAAAGATGTGGCAGTCCAGTACTGTGTTTCCGACTTGCCCGCCCTATGATTAAGGGGCCTGCGGCACCGAAACGCGTCAGGGATTTAAACTGATTGGGTGTACGTAATCGCTTCCTGAATAAAAGGTTCTGCTGAACAATCCTTTGCGGAGTGCATCTCTAAAAGCTTGGAGGTTTGTTGAAATACTAATGCACGGCTGCTCCAGCCATGGGAGGTTGCACCGCTGTTGTTACCGAAGGAGGTCTGTGAGACTGTAAACTGTTTGCAGTCGTTTTCCAGCGCGAAGGATTCTATAATTAAGGGAGCGATTACCTGGACCTGAGGCCCACTGGAGGGCTGTGAAAAATTATTTGAATATTGGCAGATGAAATCTATGTTGGAAAACGGACCCCACCGAAGGGGAATAATTGGGACTTCTACTCCCAGCATGCTGTTCACCAGAGAGGAAGTGCTAAAGGGTAAAAGATGTGGCAGTCCAGTACTGTGTTTCCGACTTGCCCGCCCTATGATTGAGGTGCCTGCGGCACCGAAACGCGTCAGGGATTTAAACTGATTGGGTGTACGTAATCGCTTCCTGAATAAAAGGTTCTGCTGAACAATCCTTTGCGGAGTGCATCTCTAAAAGCTTGGAGGTTTGTTGAAATACTAATGCACGGCTGCTCCAGCCGTGGGAGGTTGCACCGCTGTTGTTACCGAAGGAGGTCTGTGAGACTGTAAACTGTTTGCAGTCGTTTTCCAGCACGAAGGATTCCATAATTAAGGGAGCGATTACCTGGACCTGAGGCCCACTGGAGGGCTGTGAAAAATTATTTGAATATTGGCAGATGAAATCTATGTCGGAAAATGGACCCCACCGAAGGTGAATAATTGGGACTTCTACTCCCAGCATGCTGTTCACCAGAGAGCAAGTGCTAAAGGGTAAAAGATGTGGCAGTCCAGTACTGTGTTTCCGACTTGCCCGCCCTATGATTAAGGTGCCTGCGGCACCGAAACGCGTCAGGGATTTAAACTGATTGGGTGTACGTAATCGCTTCCTGAATAAAAGGTTCTGCTGAACAATCCTTTGCGGAGTGCATCTCTAAAAGCTTGGAGGTTTGTTGAAATACTAATGCACGGCTGCTCCAGCCGTGGGAGGTTGCACCGCTGTTGTTACCGAAGGAGGTCTGTGAGACTGTAAACTGTTTGCAGTCGTTTTCCAGCGCGAAGGATTCCATAATTAAGGAAGCGATTACCTGGACCTGAGGCCCACTGGAGGGCTGTGAAAAATTATTTGAATATTGGCAGATGAAATCTATGTCGGAAAACGGACCCCACCGAAGGGGAATAATTGGGACTTCTACTCCCAGCATGCTGTTCACCAGAGAGCAAGTGCTAAAGGGTAAAAGATGTGGCAGTCCAGTACTGTGTTTCCGACTTGCCCGCCCTATGATTAAGGTGCCTGCGGCACCGAAACGCGTCAGGGATTTAAACTGATTGGGTGTACGTAATCGCTTCCTGAATAAAAGGTTCTGCTGAACAATCCTTTGCGGAGTGCATCTCTAAAAGCTTGGAGGTTTGTTGAAATACTAATGCACGGCTGCTCCAGCTGTGGTAGGTTGCACCGCTGTTGTTACCGAAGGAGGTCTGTGAGACTGTAAACTGTTTGCAGTCGTTTTCCAGCGCGAAGGATTCCATAATTAAGGGAGCGATTACCTGGACCTGAGGCCCACTGGAGGGCTGTGAAAAATTATTTGAATATTGGCAGATGAAATCTATGTCGGAAAACGGACCCCACCGAAGGGGAATAATTGGGACTTCTACTCCCAGCATGCTGTTCACCAGAGAGCAAGTGCTAAAGGGTAAAAGATGTGGCAGCCCAGTACTGTGTTTCCGACTTGCCCGCCCTATGATTAAGGTGCCTGCGGCACCGAAACGCGTCAGGGATTTAAACTGATTGGGTGTACGTAATCGCTTCCTGAATAAAAGGTTCTGCTGAACAATCCTTTGCGGAGTGCATCTCTAAAAGCTTGGAGGTTTGTTGAAATACTAATGCACGGCTGCTCCAGCCGTGGGAGGTTGCACCGCTGTTGTTACCGAAGGAGGTCTGTGAGACTGTAAACTGTTTGCAGTCGTTTTCCAGCGCGAAGGATTCCATAATTAAGGGAGCGATTACCTGGACCTGAGGACCACTGGAGGGCTGTGAAACATTATTTGAATATTGGCAGATGAAATCTATGTCGGAAAACGGACCCCACCGAAGGGGAATAATTGGGACTTCTACTCCCAGCATGCTGTTCACCAGAGAGCAAGTGCTAAAGGGTAAAAGATGTGGCAGTCCAGTACTGTGTTTCCGACTTGCCCGCCCTATGATTAAGGTGCCTGCGGCACCGAAACACGTCAGGGATTTAAACTGATTGGGTGTACGTAATCGCTTCCTGAATAAAAGGTTCTGCTGAACAATCCTTTGCGGAGTGCATCTCTAAAAGCTTGGAGGTTTGTTGAAATACTAATGCACGGCTGCTCCAGCCGTGGGAGGTTGCACCGCTGTTGTTACCGAAGGAGGTCTGTGAGACTGTAAACTGTTTGCAGTCGTTTTCCAGCGCGAAGGATTCCATAATTAAGGGAGCGATTACCTAGACCTGAGGCCCACTGGAGGGCTGTGAAAAATTATTTGAATATTGGCAGATGAAATCTATGTCGGAAAACGGACCCCACCGAAGGGGAATAATTGGGACTTCTACTCCCAGCATGCTGTTCACCAGAGAGCAAGTGCTAAAGGGTAAAAGATGTGGCAGCCCAGTACTGTGTTTCCGACTTGCCCGCCCTATGATTAAGGTGCCTGCGGCACCGAAACGCGTCAGGGATTTAAACTGATTGGGTGTACGTAATCGCTTCCTGAATAAAAGGTTCTGCTGAACAATCCTTTGCGGAGTGCATCTCTAAAAGCTTGGAGGTTTGTTGAAATACTAATGCACGGCTGCTCCAGCCGTGGGAGGTTGCACCGCTGTTGTTACCGAAGGAGGTCTGTGAGACTGTAAACTGTTTGCAGTCGTTTTCCAGCGTGAAGGATTCCATAATTAAGGGAGCGATTACCTGGACCTGAGGACCACTGGAGGGCTGTGAAACATTATTTGAATATTGGCAGATGAAATCTATGTCGGAAAACGGACCCCACCGAAGGGGAATAATTGGGACTTCTACTCCCAGCATGCTGTTCACCAGAGAGCAAGTGCTAAAGGGTAAAAGATGTGGCAGTCCAGTACTGTGTTTCCGACTTGCCCGCCCTATGATTAAGGTGCCTGCGGCACCGAAACGCGTCAGGGATTTAAACTGATTGGGTGTACGTAATCGCTTCCTGAATAAAAGGTTCTGCTGAACAATCCTTTGCGGAGTGCATCTCTAAAAGCTTGGAGGTTTGTTGAAATACTAATGCACGGCTGCTCCAGCCGTGGGAGGTTGCACCGCTGTTGTTACCGAAGGAGGTCTGTGAGACTGTAAACTGTTTGCAGTCGTTTTCCAGCGCGAAGGATTCCATAATTAAGAGAGCGATTACCTGGACCTGAGGCCTACTGGAGGGCTGTGAAACATTATTTGAATATTGGCAGATGAAATCTATGTCGGAAAACGGACCCCACCGAAGGGGAATAATTGGGACTTCTACTCCCAGCATGCTGTTCACCAGAGAGCAAGTGCTAAAGGGTAAAAGATGTGGCAGTCCAGTACTGTGTTTCCGACTTGCCCGCCCTATGATTAAGGTGCCTGCGGCACCGAAACGCGTCAGGGATTTAAACTGATTGGGTGTACGTAATCGCTTCCTGAATAAAAGGTTCTGCTGAACAATCCTTTGCGGAGTGCATCTCTAAAAGCTTGGAGGTTTGTTGAAATACTAATGCACAGCTGCTCCAGCCGTGGGAGGTTGCACCGCTGTTGTTACCGAAGGAGGTCTGTGAGACTGTAAACTGTTTGCAGTCGTTTTCCAGCGTGAAGGATTCCATAATTAAGGGAGCGATTACCTGGACCTGAGGCCCACTGGAGGGCTGTGAAAAATTATTTGAATATTGGCAGATGAAATCTATGTCGGAAAATGGACCCCAACGAAGGGGAATAATTGGGACTTCTACTCCCAGTATGCTGTTCACCAGAGAGCAAGTGCTAAAGGGTAAAAGATGTGGCAGTCCAGTACTGTGTTTCTGACTTGCCCGCCCTATGATTAAGGTGCCTGCGGCACCGAAACGCGTCAGGGATTTAAACTGATTGGGTGTACGTAATCGCTTCCTGAATAAAAGGTTCTGCTGAACAATCCTTTGCGGAGTGCATCTCTAAAAGCTTGGAGGTTTGTTGAAATACTAATGCACGGCTGCTCCAGCCGTGGGAGGTTGCACCGCTGTTGTTACCGAAGGAGGTCTGTGAGACTGTAAACTGTTTGCAGTCGTTTTCCAGCGCGAAGGATTCCATAATTAAGGAAGCGATTACCTGGACCTGAGGCCCACTGGAGGGCTGTGAAAAATTATTTGAATATTGGCAGATGAAATCTATGTCGGAAAACGGACCCCACCGAAGGGGAATAATTGGGACTTCTACTCCCAGCATGCTGTTCACCAGAGAGCAAGTGCTAAAGGGTAAAAGATGTGGCAGTCCAGTACTGTGTTTCCGACTTGCCCGCCCTATGATTAAGGTGCCTGCGGCACCGAAACGCGTCAGGGATTTAAACTGATTGGGTGTACGTAATCGCTTCCTGAATAAAAGGTTCTGCTGAACAATCCTTTGCGGAGTGCATCTCTAAAAGCTTGGAGGTTTGTTGAAATACTAATGCACGGCTGCTCCAGCCATGGGAGGTTGCACCGCTGTTGTTACCGAAGGAGGTCTGTGAGACTGTAAACTGTTTGCAGTCGTTTTCCAGCGCGAAGGATTCTATAATTAAGGGAGCGATTACCTGGACCTGAGGCCCACTGGAGGGCTGTGAAAAATTATTTGAATATTGGCAGATGAAATCTATGTTGGAAAACGGACCCCACCGAAGGGGAATAATTGGGACTTCTACTCCCAGCATGCTGTTCACCAGAGAGCAAGTGCTAAAGGGTAAAAGATGTGGCAGTCCAGTACTGTGTTTCCGACTTGCCCGCCCTATGATTGAGGTGCCTGCGGCACCGAAACGCGTCAGGGATTTAAACTGATTGGGTGTACGTAATCGCTTCCTGAATAAAAGGTTCTGCTGAACAATCCTTTGCGGAGTGCATCTCTAAAAGCTTGGAGGTTTGTTGAAATACTAATGCACGGCTGCTCCAGCCGTGGGAGGTTGCACCGCTGTTGTTACCGAAGGAGGTCTGTGAGACTGTAAACTGTTTGCAGTCGTTTTCCAGCACGAAGGATTCCATAATTAAGGGAGCGATTACCTGGACCTGAGGCCCACTGGAGGGCTGTGAAAAATTATTTGAATATTGGCAGATGAAATCTATGTCGGAAAATGGACCCCACCGAAGGTGAATAATTGGGACTTCTACTCCCAGCATGCTGTTCACCAGAGAGCAAGTGCTAAAGGGTAAAAGATGTGGCAGTCCAGTACTGTGTTTCCGACTTGCCCGCCCTATGATTAAGGTGCCTGCGGCACCGAAACGCGTCAGGGATTTAAACTGATTGGGTGTACGTAATCGCTTCCTGAATAAAAGGTTCTGCTGAACAATCCTTTGCGGAGTGCATCTCTAAAAGCTTGGAGGTTTGTTGAAATACTAATGCACGGCTGCTCCAGCCGTGGGAGGTTGCACCGCTGTTGTTACCGAAGGAGGTCTGTGAGACTGTAAACTGTTTGCAGTCGTTTTCCAGCGCGAAGGATTCCATAATTAAGGAAGCGATTACCCGGACCTGAGGCCCACTGGAGGGCTGTGAAAAATTATTTGAATATTGGCAGATGAAATCTATGTCGGAAAACGGACCCCACCGAAGGGGAATAATTGGGACTTCTACTCCCAGCATGCTGTTCACCAGAGAGCAAGTGCTAAAGGGTAAAAGATGTGGCAGTTCAGTACTGTGTTTCCGACTTGCCCGCCCTATGATTAAGGTGCCTGCGGCACCGAAACGCGTCAGGGATTTAAACTGATTGGGTGTACGTAATCGCTTCCTGAATAAAAGGTTCTGCTGAACAATCCTTTGCGGAGTGCATCTCTAAAAGCTTGGAGGTTTGTTGAAATACTAATGCACGGCTGCTCCAGCCGTGGTAGGTTGCACCGCTGTTGTTACCGAAGGAGGTCTGTGAGACTGTAAACTGTTTGCAGTCGTTTTCCAGCGCGAAGGATTCCATAATTAAGGGAGCGATTACCTGGACCTGAGGCCCACTGGAGGGCTGTGAAAAATTATTTGAATATTGGCAGATGAAATCTATGTCGGAAAACGGACCCCACCGAAGGGGAATAATTGGGACTTCTACTCCCAGCATGCTGTTCACCAGAGAGCAAGTGCTAAAGGGTAAAAGATGTGGCAGCCCAGTACTGTGTTTCCGACTTGCCCGCCCTATGATTAAGGTGCCTGCGGCACCGAAACGCGTCAGGGATTTAAACTGATTGGGTGTACGTAATCGCTTCCTGAATAAAAGGTTCTGCTGAACAATCCTTTGCGGAGTGCATCTCTAAAAGCTTGGAGGTTTGTTGAAATACTAATGCAAGCTGCTCCAGCCGTGGGACGTTGCACCGCTGTTGTTACCGAAGGAGGTCTGTGAGACTGTAAACTGTTTGCAGTCGTTTTCCAGCGCGAAGGATTCCATAATTAAGAGAGCGATTACCTGGACCTGAGGACCACTGGAGGGCTGTGAAACATTATTTGAATATTGGCAGATGAAATCTATGTCGGAAAACGGACCCCACCGAAGGGGAATAATTGGGACTTCTACTCCCAGCATGCTGTTCACCAGAGAGCAAGTGCTAAAGGGTAAAAGATGTGGCAGTCCAGTACTGTGTTTCCGACTTGCCCGCCCTATGATTAAGGTGCCTGCGGCACCGAAACACGTCAGGGATTTAAACTGATTGGGTGTACGTAATCGCTTCCTGAATAAAAGGTTCTGCTGAACAATCCTTTGCGGAGTGCATCTCTAAAAGCTTGGAGGTTTGTTGAAATACTAATGCACGGATGCTCCAGCCGTGGGAGGTTGCACCGCTGTTGTTACCGAAGGAGGTCTGTGAGACTGTAAACTGTTTGCAGTCGTTTTCCAGCGCGAAGGATTCCATAATTGAGGGAGCGATTACCTGGACCTGAGGCCCACTGGAGGGCTGTGAAAAATTATTTGAATATTGGCAGATTAAATCTATGTCGGAAAACGGACCCCACCGAAGGGGAATAATTGGGACTTCTACTCACAGCATGCTGTTCACCAGAGAGCAAGTGCTAAAGGGTAAAAGATGTGGCAGCCCAGTACTGTGTTTCCGACTTGCCCGCCCTATGATTAAGGTGCCTGCGGCACCGAAACGCGTCAGGGATTTAAACTGATTGGGTGTACGTAATCGCTTCCTGAATAAAAGGTTCTGCTGAACAATCCTTTGCGGAGTGCATCTCTAAAAGCTTGGAGGTTTGTTGAAATACTAATGCACGGCTGCTCCAGCCGTGGGAGGTTGCACCGCTGTTGTTACCGAAGGAGGTCTGTGAGACTGTAAACTGTTTGCAGTCGTTTTCCAGCGTGAAGGATTCCATAATTAAGGGAGCGATTACCTGGACCTGAGGACCACTGGAGGGCTGTGAAACATTATTTGAATATTGGCAAATGAAATCTATGTCGGAAAACGGACCCCACCGAAGGGGAATAATTGGGACTTCTACTCCCAGCATGCTGTTCACCAGAGAGCAAGTGCTAAAGGGTAAAAGATGTGGCAGTCCAGTACTGTGTTTCCGACTTGCCCGCCCTATGATTAAGGTGCCTGCGGCACCGAAACGCGTCAGGGATTTAAACTGATTGGGTGTACGTAATCGCTTCCTGAATAAAAGGTTCTGCTGAACAATCCTTTGCGGAGTGCATCTCTAAAAGCTTGGAGGTTTGTTGAAATACTAATGCACGGCTGCTCCAGCCGTGGGAGGTTGCACCGCTGTTGTTACCGAAGGAGGTCTGTGAGACTGTAAACTGTTTGCAGTCGTTTTCCAGCGCGAAGGATTCCATAATTAAGAGAGCGATTACCTGGACCTGAGGCCCACTGGAGGGCTGTGAAACATTATTTGAATATTGGCAGATGAAATCTATGTCGGAAAACGGACCCCACCGAAGGGGAATAATTGGGACTTCTACTCCCAGCATGCCGTTCACCAGAGAGTAAGTGCTAAAGGGTAAAAGATGTGGCAGTCCAGTACTGTGTTTCCGACTTGCCCGCCCTATGATTAAGGTGCCTGCGGCACCGAAACGCGTCAGGGATTTAAACTGATTGGGTGTACGTAATCGCTTCCTGAATAAAAGGTTCTGCTGAACAATCCTTTGCGGAGTGCATCTCTAAAAGCTTGGAGGTTTGTTGAAATACTAATGCACAGCTGCTCCAGCCGTGGGAGGTTGCACCGCTGTTGTTACCGAAGGAGGTCTGTGAGACTGTAAACTGTTTGCAGTCGTTTTCCAGCGTGAAGGATTCCATAATTAAGGGAGCGATTACCTGGACCTGAGGCCCACTGGAGGGCTGTGAAAAATTATTTGAATATTGGCAGATGAAATCTATGTCGGAAAACGGACCCCACCGAAGGGGAATAATTGGGACTTCTACTCCCAGCATGCTGTTCACCAGAGAGCAAGTGCTAAAGGGTAAAAGATGTGGCAGTCCAGTACTGTGTTTCCGACTTGCCCGCCCTATGATTAAGGTGCCTGCGGCACCGAAACGCGTCAGGGATTTAAACTGATTGGGTGTACGTAATCGCTTCCTGAATAAAAGGTTCTGCTGAACAATCCTTTGCGGAGTGCATCTCTAAAAGCTTGTAGGTTTGTTGAAATACTAATGCACGGCTTCTCCAGCCGTGGGAGGTTGCACCGCTGTTGTTACCGAAGGAGGTCTGCGAGACTGTAAACTGTTTGCAGTCGTTTTCCAGCGCGAAGGTTTCTATAATTAAGGGAGCGATTACCTGGACCTGAGGCCCACTGGAGGGCTGTGAAAAATTATTTGAATATTGGCAGATGAAATCTATGTCGGAAAACGGACCCCACCAAAGGGGAATAATTGGGACTTCTACTCCCAGCATGCTGTTCACCAGAGAGCAAGTGCTAAAGGGTAAAAGATGTGGCAGTCCAGTACTGTGTTTCCGACTTGCCCGCCCTATGATTAAGGTGCCTGCGGCACCGAAACGCGTCAGGGATTTAAACTGATTGGGTGTACGTAATCGCTTCCTGAATAAAAGGTTCTGCTGAACAATCCTTTGCGGAGTGCATCTCTAAAAGCTTGGAGGTTTGTTGAAATACTAATGCACGGCTGCTCCAGCCGTGGGAGGTTGCACCGCTGTTGTTACCGAAGGAGGTCTGTGAGACTGTAAACTGTTTGCAGTCCTTTTCCAGCGCGAAGGATTCCATAATTAAGGGAGCGATTACCTGGACCTGAGGCCCACTGGAGGGCTGTGAAACATTATTTGAATATTGGCAGATGAAATCTATGTCGGAAAACGGACCCCACCGAAGGGGAATAATTGGGACTTCTACTCCCAGCATGCTGTTCACCAGAGAGCAAGTGCTAAAGGGTAAAAGATGTGGCAGTCCTGTACTGTGTTTCCGACTTGCCCGCCCTATGATTAAGGTGCCTGCGGCACCGAAACGCGTCAGGGATTTAAACTGATTGGGTGTACGTAATCGCTTCCTGAATAAAAGGTTCTGCTGAACAATCCTTTGCGGAGTGCATCTCTAAAAGCTTGGAGGTTTGTTGAAATACTAATGCACGGCTGCTCCAGCCGTGGGAGGTTGCACCACTGTTGTTACCGAAGGAGGTCTGTGAGACTGTAAACTGTTTGCAGTAGTTTTCCAGCGCGAAGGATTCCATAATTAAGGGAGCGATTACCTGGACCTGAGGCCCACTGGAGGGCTGTGAAAAATTATTTGAATATTGGCAGATGAAATCTATGTCGGAAAACGGACCCCACCGAAGGGGAATAATTGGGACTTCTACTCCCAGCATGCTGTTCACCAGAGAGCAAGTGCTAAAGGGTAAAAGATGTGGCAGTCCAGTACTGTGTTTCCGACTTGCCCGCCCTATGATTAAGGTGCCTGCAGCACTGAAACGCGTCAGGGATTTAAACTGATTGGGTGTACGTAATCGCTTCCTGAATAAAAGGTTCTGCTGAACAATCCTTTGCGGAGTGCATCTCTAAAAGCTTGGAGGTTTGTTGAAATACTAATGCACGGCTGCTCCAGCCGTGGGAGGTTGCACCGCTGTTGTTACCGAAGGAGGTCTGTGAGGCTGTAAACTGTTTGCAGTCGTTTTCCAGCGCGAAGGATTCCATAATTAAGGGAGCGATTACCTGGAACTGAGGCCCACTGGAGGGCTGTGAAAAATTATTTGAATATTGGCAGATGAAATCTATGTCGGAAAACGGACCCCACCGAAGGGGAATAATTGGGACTTCTACTCCCAGCATGCTGTTCACCAGAGAGCAAGTGCTAAAGGGTAAAAGATGTGGCAGTACAGTACTGTGTTTCCGACTTGCCCGCCCTATGATTAAGGTGCCTGCGGCACCGAAACGCGTCAGGGATTTAAACTGATTGGGTGTACGTAATCGCTTCCTGAATAAAAGGTTCTGCTGAACAATCCTTTGCGGAGTGCATCTCTAAAAGCTTGGAGGTTTGTTGAAATACTAATGCACGGCTGCTCCAGCCGTGGGAGGTTGCACCGCTGTTGTTACCGAAGGAGGTCTGTGAGACTGTAAACTGTTTGCAGTCGTTTTCCAGCGCGAAGGATTCCATAATTAAGGGAGCGATTACCTGGACCTGAGGCCCACTGGAGGGCTGTGAAAAATTATTTGAATATTGGCAGATGAAATCTATGTCGGAAAATGGACCCCACCGAAGGGGAATAATTGGGACTTATACTCCCAGCATGCTGTTCACCAGAGAGCAAGTGCTAAAGGGTAAAAGATGTGGCAGTCCAGTACTGTGTTTCCGACTTGCCCGCCCTATGATTAAGGTGCCTGCGGC
This sequence comes from Calotriton arnoldi, assembly GCA_963921515.1. Lineage (NCBI taxonomy): Eukaryota > Metazoa > Chordata > Amphibia > Caudata > Salamandridae > Calotriton > Calotriton arnoldi. Next base: position 12,700 of record CAWUFW010007285.1, read on the forward strand.
ACCGAAACGCGTCAGGGATTTAAACTGATTGGGTGTACGTAATCGCTTCCTGAATAAAAGGTTCTGCTGAACAATCCTTTGCGGAGTGCATCTCTAAAAGCTTGGAGGTTTGTTGAAATATATATATATATATATATATATATATATATATATATATATATATATATATATAGATATAGATATATATATGTGTATATATGTATATAGATATACATATATATATCTATATATATATACATATATATATATATATATATATATATATATATATATATATATATATATTCAAGGAAAATTTCCTTTGTGAGCACTTCCCTCACCAGGAAAAAAGAGACTCGCACTCCAGGGTCAATGTAAATAATATATTATTGGCAACGCGTTTCGATCAAACGATCTTCTTCACAAGCCAACATTTCACCATTAGTGATCACCCTTTAAAGTGTATTTACAACATAGAAGAAGGACCATAGTGACGTGTAAACATAGAAAACATACTATACGTATTGTTTCCGGGTTCTCATTCAAAAGAAAGACTTTCTGCCGGCGTGAGGTTACAAAACCAGTCTGTGGTTTTAACGCATTCAAAAATAAATAGAAAGACTTATTTACAACATATTGCTCTAGAAAAATTATTCTTATTCCAGAAGAAATATTTCGCCACTTAACAATACGATTATGAAAAAATATATATAAAAGGATATAAGAAAATGTATACATAGGGTCTGTGGCCAAATCGATCCGTGGCGGTAATAGAGAAAAACAACTCCACCAATTGGAATCTCATTTCATACTCCAACTCGACACCAGAATGCCCAATGGGTTGAATACAGGGGAGGACCTGTATAACTTTCTGTAAACTGTTTTTCTGTTAACTGTCCTCCTTCTTTGCTGAATCTAAAAATATTGTATTCTCCTATGATGTCTGTTTTTTCTATATATGTATTTTTCTAATCACACGATATGAATTTAAATGAATTCACACTGTCACCTGGGTTTGCAGTATAACTCTAATAGTGCTTAGGCACTTGCCTTTTATTCGGGATTATTTGGCCTTTTCAAAGCGGCTTCACTTTGAGGATTTTTTATGATGATCTTATTAATCTCACACATTTTTGCTATTTTGCACTTAGTAAACACTAGCACTTTTTGCACTTGCACTTTTTGAGGGAAGCGTGCAATATCATTGCAGGATGAAATGTTTATATACATGATTTTTATGACGTTTTTAAAAATCCATCCATGATCAGAGGGTTTCTCAGACATATTGCTTCTACACATGTTTTTAGTATTTTTGGCATTCATTCACCTATTAGTGGTACGATTTATTCGGATTTAGGATATTCATCATAAATTCTACTAATGCCTTATAACATCGATTTTGGTGTTGATAGCATGTCCAATTATTTGTTTCCTCTCTTGGTTTTATATTAGTCACTGTACTTATATACTATGATGTCAAACCATTTACATGTATTAGTCTGTCATCCAGCTTTATTGCCTTGGGGTGTGTTCACATTTAATAGGTGTGGTTTGATTTATTATTTAAATGTACGGGTCCCGCCTACGTGTCATGTGATCAAGACCGTGGAAACACGGTCGAAACGCGTCAAGGCTGGGTACTGACCCATTCAGGACTAAAATACTGCTGAATTTTATCTGCTCTGAATAAAAGCACTTTATTTTCATCAAACGAGCTGTGGTCCGTACCTGTTTTCCGTGTGAAGGTGGAGCAGGAGTGCAATTCCATATATATATATATATATATATATATATAGATATAGATATAGATATGTGTATATATGTATTATCTACTGGCGGTCGCCAGTAGATAGTTATAGTTACAACCTATTATCCATAGGAAATCCGCGACATTCTATTTGAAATAACTCTCTTGTCGGTTGACGTATCTTCGCAAAATTTTCAAACTTTGTGGCCCGCTCCGGTCCGCTCCTACCCTGAAAGTCTCGGGGGATTCGTCAAGCGGGGGCCGAGAAAAAGGGGGTCCCAAACCGCGTTTTCCCCATGCAATTTTCCATAGGAAACTTTAGACACGGCTACAGCTCGAACTGCTGAACGGAATTACACCAAATTTGGCAAAGAGGTAGTTCTTGGTTCAGAAAGAACCCTTTTGTTAAATGGTGTAAATCCGTTCAGTAGTTGCTGAGAAAATCAAAAGTAAAAAGATAGTGATATCTATGGGCACGGAGGATTCGCGCACCCTGAGCGCACCCTGCGCGCACCGTCCCGATCACGAGCTGCATGTTAATTGGCTGTCAGCTGGCTGTCAACATTCCGATTCAGGAAATGTTGGCAGCCATTTTGTCCTCGGTAGAACCGAGGGACAGAAACAAGTGTGCAAAGCGCACAAAGGGGGCAGGGTAGAAACACCCTGACCCCCTAGGTTTGCTCAGGGGGTCCCACAAGGACCCCCTGGGCAAAAAAACTAAAAAAAAATTTTTTTAAAAATCGGCAGGATGCGCTTAGGGTGCGCGAATCCTGCCGGAAGAAGGACCGAAGCGCGGTCTCCCGCGCTCGATTGTATTTTGCCCCCGGGTGGCCCAAGTCCCGGGGGCATGGTGGGGGGTTAATTTTATGTGTGGGGGCCCCAAGGGTCCCCCAAGCCCCGGGGACCGCCACCCCCGGGGCTTTTTTAAAATGGTGCGGGAGGGCTCTGAGCCCTCCCGCAGCCCCGGGGACCACCACCTCCCCGGGGCTTTTTTTTTTAAAATTGAAAAACCTGTGTGGGGGGGCTCCAGCCCCCCCACACGCCCCGGGGACCGCCACCTCCCCGGGGCTGTGACCTGAATGGGAGGGAGGCCGCGCGGCCCCCCTCCTGGAGCCCTTGATGGCCCTGGGGACCACCACCCCCCAGGGCCGGCTCCTGCAGTGTCCCGGGTGCCTACCCCCGGGACACTGTAGTTTGCTATGGCAGGACGGGAGCCTCGCGGCTCCCGTCCTGCCATAGCAAACTGCTTTGGATATTGGAAGAGAGAGCAGGGAAACCTGCTCTCTCTTCCAATATCCAAAGCACATTGCTTTCCACATGGGGAGCTGCATCTTAGCAGCTCCCCATGTGGAAAGCAATGCCGGCTCCCAAGGGACGCGGGGAGCCGGCGGGACTGTGGGGGATTGGGGACCCCCACAGTCCCCAACGGAGAGGGCCAGCCCCGGGGGATGGGGTCCCCGGGGCAGTAGTGGCCCGGGAGAGGGGCCACGCGGCCCCCCTCCCCAAAAAATAAAAATAATTAAATTTAAAAAAAAACGGAAAGGCCGGCCCCGGGGGATGGGGTCCCCGGGGCCTTAAATGGCCTGAGGAGGGGGCCACGCAGCCCCCTCCAAAGAACAAAAAAAAAATCGAGGCCATGCCCCGGGGATTGGGTCCCCGGGGCCAATACAAGCCCAGGGAAGGGGGGCCACGCGGCCCCCTTCCCGTTTTTTTTATTTTATTTTAATTACAAAAAAAGGGGTAAGGCCCTGGGGGATGGGGTCCCCAGGGCCCAAAAACATGAAAAAGGAAGGGGGGCCACACAGCCCCCCTTCAGGGGACAAAAAAAAAAAAAAAAACGATCGGGCCCGCAGGCCCCGCCCCCTTCCTTCACCACTCTGCAAACGCGCCCCTGGCGCGTTTGCAGAGGGGAACGACTCCCCTTGAATACTGGGGGTCCCTGGGGCCAACTAGCCCACCAGGAAGCTCCAGTATGCGCCAGGGGCTGCCTTGCAGAGAGGTGTACAGAGGCCACGCCCCTTTTACACCTCTCTGCAACGCAGCTCTGTGGCGCTTTTTGGAGGTATATGGTGGGCTAGTTGGACTCCGGGGACCCTCAGGATTCAAGGGGACTTAATCCCCCAACTTAAAATGCGCCACGGGGCGCGTTTGCACAGTGGTGAAGGGAGGGGCGGGGCTTCAGGTGACATGTGTGCAAACAGGCCCCGTGGCGCGTTTTAAGATGGGGAATTAAATCCCCTTCAATCCTGAGGGTCCCTGGGGGCCAATTAGCCCAACAGGTACATCCAGAAAGCGCCACAGAGCTGCGTTGCAGAGAGGTGTAAAAGGGGTGTGGCCTCTCTACACGTCTCTGCAACGCAGCCCCTGGCGCATATTGGAGGTTCCTGGTGGGCTAGTTGGCCACTAGGGACCCTCAGGATTCAAGGGGACTTAATCCCCCAACTTAAAACGCGCCACGGGGTGCGTTTGCACAGATGTCACCTCAGGCCCCGCCCCTCCCTTCACCATTGTGCAAATATTCTTCTAAAATCATCCGAAATACGAATTCCGATTTACTCACCTGTTATAAGGAGAGACCTCAGTGCTGCATCTTTCAGCCCAGTACTGGTCCTGAAAAGTAATTTTAACCGTACTTACCAGTAACTTGAATTTCCTTCCATAGGATATCATTGCCTGCTTTTGGTGAAAAAGTTTCTAAGTGTTGATTTTTGAAACATACAAATATTCCTCTAAAATCAGCCGAAATGCGAATTCCGATTTACTCACCTGTTATAAGGAGAGACCTCAGTGCTGTATCTTTCAGCCCAGTACTGGTCCTGAAAAGTAATTTTAACCGTACTTACCAGTAACTTGAATTTCCTTCCATAGGATATCATTGCCTGCTTTTTGCTGAAAAAGTTTCTAAGTGTTGATTTTTGAAACATACAAATATTCCTCTAAAATCAGCCGAAATACGAATTCCGATTTACTCACCTGTTATCAGGAGAGACCTCAGTGCTGTATCTTTCAGCCCAGTACTGGTCCTAAAAGTAATTTTAACCGTACTTACCAGTAACTTGAATTTCCTTCCATAGGCTAACATTGACTGGTTTCACTTGGAAATTCTTCTAAGTGTGGAGTTTTGGAACTTTAAAATATTCATCTAAAATCAGCCGAAATACGAATTCCGATTTACTCACCTGTTATAAGGAGAGACCTCAGTGCTGCATCTTTCAGCCCAGTACTGGTCCTGAAAAGTAATTTTAACCGTACTTACCAGTAACTTGAATTTCCTTCCATAGGATATCATTGCCTGCTTTTTGCTGAAAAAGTTTCTAAGTGTTGATTTTTGAAACATACAAATATTCCTCTAAAATCAGCCGAAATACGAATTCCGATTTACTCACCTGTTATAAGGAGAGACCTCAGTGCTGTATCTTTCAGCCCAGTACTGGTCCTGAAAAGTAATTTTAACCGTACTTACCAGTAACTTGAATTTCCTTCCATAGGATATCATTGCCTGCTTTTTGCTGAAAAAGTTTCTAAGTGTTGATTTTGGAAACATACAAATATTCCTCTAAAATCAGCCGAAATACGAATTCCGATTTACTCACCTGTTATCAGGAGAGACCTCAGTGCTGTATCTTTCAGCCCAGTACTGGTCCTAAAAAGTAATTTTAACCGTACTTACCAGTAACTTGAATTTCCTTCCATAGGCTAACATTGACTGGTTTCACTTGGAAATTCTTCTAAGTGTGGAGTTTTGGAACTTTAAAATATTCATCTAAAATCAGCCGAAATACGAATTCCGATTTACTCACCTGTTATAAGGAGAGACCTCAGTGCTGTATCTTTCAGCCGAGTACTGGTCCTGAAAAGTAATTTTAACCGTACTTACCAGTAACTTGAATTTCCTTCCATAGGCTAACATTGACTGGTTTCACTTGGAAATTCTTCTAAGTGTGGAGTTTTGGAACTTTAAAATATTCATCTAAAATCAGCCGAAATACGAATTCCGATTTACTCACCTGTTATAAGGAGAGACCTCAGTGCTGCATCTTTCAGCCCAGTACTGGTCCTGAAAAGTAATTTTAACCGTACTTACCAGTAACTTGAATTTCCTTCCATAGGATATCATTGCCTGCTTTTTGCTGAAAAAGTTTCTAAGTGTTGATTTTTGAAACATACAAATATTCCTCTAAAATCAGCCGAAATACGAATTCCGATTTACTCACCTGTTATAAGGAGAGACCTCAGTGCTGTATCTTTCAGCCCAGTACTGGTCCTGAAAAGTAATTTTAACCGTACTTACCAGTAACTTGAATTTCCTTCCATAGGATATCATTGCCTGCTTTTTGCTGAAAAAGTTTCTAAGTGTTGATTTTTGAAACATACAAATATTTCTCTAAAATCAGCCGAAATACGAATTCCGATTTACTCACCTGTTATCAGGAGAGACCTCAGTGCTGTATCTTTCAGCCCAGTACTGGTCCTAAAAAGTAATTTTAACCGTACTTACCAGTAACTTGAATTTCCTTCCATAGGCTAACATTGACTGGTTTCACTTGGAAATTCTTCTAAGTGTGGAGTTTTGGAACTTTAAAATATTCATCTAAAATCAGCCGAAATACGAATTCCGATTTACTCACCTGTTATAAGGAGATACCTCAGTGCTGCATCTTTCAGCCCAGTACTGGTCCTGAAAAGTAATTTTAACCGTACTTACCAGTAACTTGAATTTCCTTCCATAGGATATCATTGCCTGCTTTTTGCTGAAAAAGTTTCTAAGTGTTGATTTTTGAAACATACAAATATTCCTCTAAAATCAGCCGAAATACGAATTCCGATTTACTCACCTGTTATAAGGAGAGACCTCAGTGCTGTATCTTTCAGCCCAGTACTGGTCCTGAAAAGTAATTTTAACCGTACTTACCAGTAACTTGAATTTCCTTCCATAGGATATCATTGCCTGCTTTTTGCTGAAAAAGTTTCTAAGTGTTGATTTTTGAAACATACAAATATTCCTCTAAAATCAGCCGAAATACGAATTCCGATTTACTCACCTGTTATCAGGAGAGACCTCAGTGCTGTATCTTTCAGCCCAGTACTGGTCCTAAAAAGTAATTTTAACCGTACTTACCAGTAACTTGAATTTCCTTCCATAGGCTAACATTGACTGGTTTCACTTGGAAATTCTTCTAAGTGTGGAGTTTTGGAACTTTAAAATATTCATCTAAAATCAGCCGAAATACGAATTCCGATTTACTCACCTGTTATAAGGAGAGACCTCAGTGCTGTATCTTTCAGCCGAGTACTGGTCCTGAAAAGTAATTTTAACCGTACTTACCAGTAACTTGAATTTCCTTCCATAGGCTAACATTGACTGGTTTCACTTGGAAATTCTTCTAAGTGTGGAGTTTTGGAACTTTAAAATATTCCTCTAAAATCAGCCGAAATACGAATTCCGATTTACTCACCTGTTATCAGGAGAGACCTCAGTGCTGCATCTTTCAGCCCAGTACTAATCCTGAAAAGTAATTTTAACCGTACTTACCAGTAACTTGAATTTCCTTGCATAGGATATCATTGCCTGCTTTTTGCTGAAAAAGTTTCTAAGTGTTGATTTTTGAAACATACAAATATTCCTCTAAAATCAGCCGAAATCCGAATTCCGACTTACTCACCTGTTATCAGGAGAAAACCCAGTGCTGCACCTTTTAGCCCAGCACTGACCCTGAAAAGTAATTCTAACCGTACTTACCAGTAACTTGAATTTCCTTCCATAGGCTAACATTGACTGGTTTCACTTGGAAATTCTTCTAAGTGTGGAGTTTTGGAACTTTAAAATATTCCTCTAAAATCAGCCGAAATACGAATTCCGATTTACTCACCTGTTATCAGGAGAGAACCCAGTGCTGCATCTTTTAGCCCAGCACTGACCCTGAAAAGTAATTTTAACCGTACTTACCAGTAACTTATATTTTCTTCCTTAGGAATCCATTGTCTGGTTTTCAGCAAAAAAGTTTCAAAGTGTTGATTTTTACAAACTACAAATATTCCTTAAAAATCACCTGTATGACTTAAACGCATTCTTTCAACTGTTTACAGGAGATGCACCAGTGCTGGATCCAGGATCCAACACTGAGTAAGAAAAAGTAACGATAACAGTTTTTACCTGCTAAGTGAATTTCCTTCCATAGGATAACATTGGTGACTATATGAGAAAAAGTTTCGAAGTGTCAACTTTTAAAATACAATAATATTCCTTAAAAATCAGTACTGTAACCAAAACGCTTTTACTCAACTGTTTACAGGAGATGTCCCAGGACTGAATCTAGGATCCAGTCCTGTGGTTAGAAAAGTAATCCATAAAGTAACTAATTGCATTTAACTAGAAATTCACATTGAGCTGAATGTTGCATTGTGTTTGAAAATGTGTTGCCCATTGCAACAACTGTAACTACTGTACTTAAAAGTCTATTGCCTATGTGCAAAGTATTTAAACTAAAGTAATTCATTCTGAGAAAGTATTTTTTGTAATGTAATGTATAATGTAATTACAATGTAATTTAAAAAATAAAATATGTAAAAAAAAATTGTTTCTAAAAATGTAGTAAATCAGTATGAAAAAAATTAATATAACAATTAATACATTTAAAAATTGTCATTTACAAAACCTTTGAAATTCACTGAAAAAACCATAGGTTTCAGGCACGTTATAGTTAGAAATTAGCATTTAAAAAACCTTTGAAATTCACTGAAAAAACCATAGGTTTCAGACACGTTATAGTTACAAATTAGCATTTAAAAAACCTTTGAAATTCACTGAAAAAACCATAGGTTTTAGGGACAGTTATAGTTACTTGGACATTGCACTCGTACAAAACCCGTGAAATTCCCCCGTTATAGTTAGTTCAGCTAACTATAACTCGCGCCTCGCAATGCACTGCTGATGACGTCACATATTACATCACTCATGACATGGTCCGTGACATCACTGATGACATCACTGATGACATCTCAAATGACATCACTGATGACATCATCCACGTGATAATCTGATGCACCTCCTCACACCCTAATATAACCTTTGATACACCCACTCTAAATTACAGACTGCCATTCGCAAAACCATAGACACTCCAACACCAATAACTACATACCCACTCACTGATTCTTAGGTCTACACACACACATCCACTCACTCACCCGTACAGTCACTCATACTTATGGTCACTCAGTACAGGACTATCATATGCACTCTTACTCCTATATAGACACTCAAACACCGCCACTCATCCATAGAGGTACTCACACACCTAGTCAGTCATGCAAATAATTAAACACACTGCCATTTACTCACCTATACAGTTATACACACACCAGCTCACTTAATCATACAAATACTAGCACATTGTTACGCTCTTATACAATCACTGATACAAGCACACACTCATCCATACAGCCACTCTCACAATAACACACTCTCACTTATAGCCATTTAAATACTCTAACACACATATATACTGCCTTTCACATATGTAGTTACACACACATGTACCACTGGGACATACATTCACTCACTAACACACTGTTACACACACTTACCCACCCATACAGTCTATCACAGATGCACTCTTGAAACCATCCACCCAGTGAATCACCCACCCACACATCTATGCACAGTCGCACACACCCCATCCACACAAACACTCAGGCACCCATACAGATACTCAGACAACAAATCAATAACTCTTATAGACACTCATGTTGCTGTTCACAAACCCATGCAGCCACTTACACAGCAACAGACAGATACAGACATTCACCCAGTTTAGTCACTAACCCATGCATTCAGTAAGATACGTTTAATCACTCACTTATAGAATTAGTCACGCACCTACTAAATCATCCATACACACACTTATACACCCACTCATTCTTTAATACGCCTTTCCCTATATATATTAAAAATATTTAAACTTTACAGAAACACACAGTCACTGGATGATGTCATCAGTGATGTCATTTGAGATGTCATCAGTGATGTCATCAGTGATGTCACTGACCATGTCATGAGTGATGTAATATGTGACGTCATCAGCAGTGCATTGCGGGCGCGAGTTATAGTTAGCTGAACTAACTATAACGGGGGAATTTCACGGGTTTTGTACGAGTGCAATGTCCAAGTAACTATAACTGTCCCTAAAACCTATGGTTTTTTCAGTGAATATAGATATACATATATATATCTATATATATATATATATATTCAAGGAAAATTTCCTTTGTGAGCACTTCCCTCATTAGGAAAAAAGAGACTCGCACTCCAGGGTCAATGTAAATAATATATTATTGGCAACGCGTTTCGATCAAACGATCTTCTTCACAAGCCAACATTTCACCATTAGTGATCACCCTTTAAAGTGTATTTACAACATAGAAGAAGGACCATAGTGACGTGTAAACATAGAAAACATACTATACGTATTGTTTTCGGGTTCTCATTGAAATGAAATGAAATTTGTACTTGTAAAGCGCACCCATACCCCCAAAGGGGTGTCCAGGCGCTGTACGCATACCGCTGTGGAACCCTTCCTGGCTTTTCCCTGTGAAATGTCCACTCCTGGGCACCCCCAGGGTGAAGCCAGGCATCCCAGCGCTGTTGGGGCCGTTGTGGAGATTAAGCAAGCTATTGCCAGAGTTGCAGAGTGGGACCCATGATTAGAATAGGCACCGAGGCGAGAATTATCAGGTCCGAGGAAATTGAGCCCAAGACCCGCCGAGGCGGGAATTGAACCCTGGTCCCGGGCCAGATCTCTGCATCAGGGTCTGCCGCTCTAACCATTGAGCCACACTTCTCCACTGAGCCACACTTCTCATTCAAAAGAAAGACTTTCTGCCGGCGTGAGGTTACAAAACCGGTCTGTGGTTTTAACGCATTCAAAAATAAATAGAAAGACTTATTTACAGCATATTGCTCTAGAAAAATTATTTTTATTCCAGAAGAAATATTTCGCCACTTAACAATACGATTGTGAAAAAATATATATAAAAGGATATAAGAAAATTTATACAAAGTGGCACATAACAGTTGTATAGACTTCGGTAGTGCACATTTTTTCTGCGGAGTTACAGTCTCCTGTATTCCTCGTTAAACCCCACAGATCAGCAGTATTATTTCATTTCAATTTTGCCCTGTGGCTGCGCTTTCATGATTGCCAAGTGGCCTTTTCTCGACTACGTAAAGATATAGACCCAAAAGTAATCATTTTTACAGAGTTCAACACTAATTCTGGTCCTTAATTATATAGAAAAAGAAAAGTTAATCCTTGTTGGAGACAAGGAGACTCTTGTGTTTCCCATAAGAAATTCCCCTAAAACAAAGAATGCAAAAAATACTAAACTCAAAAGTGAAGGGGGGTGGTCCTGTTAGGGGGATAACAACGCATATAGTGGGAGGTAGAGTGGAGGTGAAAAAAAATTGAAAATAAAATGACAAAAAAGGAAAAACAAAGGGAGCAAGAATGTTGTGCCACAGACGATTTGCTACCATATATGGGGTCCAGGGCCATTAGCCGAAGAGGGCTAGGAGCATTGAATTGGAAAATACCAGTCTAAATCAACCCAGATGTGGGAATTAATGCAGGCTATGCTTCCTGTGAAGTTTTCCAACCTGCTGATACTGTGTCAAGGTGGAGAGCCCTCCCCGAGACACAGTATGTACAAAGAAATCATGTATCACCATGAAAGCAGGAGAAAGTCAGTAAATCAGATGTTGTACTCATCCTATGTCGACAAAAAGTTCCTCATCCTCATTCAGAGCGAAGGGGTTCTTAGTGTCGAGGAGTATGATGTATTTCGACTCCAGGACCCTCAGTTGTTTTTCACGGTCACCCACTCTAGGGCTTGCTGCCATCCTGTCAACACCAAAGAAAGACAAACTGTTAGCGTTCTTATCATGGTATCTAAGCCAGTGTCGTGCAGTAGAGTAGCTCAAATCCCCATTCCTGATTGCTCTAATGTGCTCCAATATTCTTTTCTTCACAGGGAAGATGGTGCTCCCTATGTACATTTTCTCACAAGGACATACTATAACATATACACAGTAGTCAGTGTTACAATTCATGAATTTTGTTATGTTTCCAGTTTTCCCAGTTGGTAATGGGTATGTTTTCCTGTTTGTGCTACAGGCCTTGCACTTCCCGCATTTGTGGAAACCCTTCTGCTGCTGTATCCAGCTTTGTTGTTTACTAGTACCCATGTAGCTGTTGACCAGCATGTCCTTAAGGGATCGTGCTTTTCTCTACATGACCATTGGATACTCATTGACCTTAGTGCCTATCACTGGATCACTTTTAACAATGTGCCAGTGTTTTTTCAGGGTTTCTCGAACAGCATTTGCCTCAATGTTAAAGTTCGTTATCATTCTGATGTCATTCTTTCCCTCCTTGGTACCTGGTCTTTTCACTAGTAGGGCCGCTCTGTTCTGGGAGGCTGATCTCTCACTAGCTGTTCTCAGAACTTTCTCGGGATAGCCTCTCTCCCTAAATCTGTGCAACATGGTGTTCTGCTCTTTCTGATATCCTACATCAGTGTTGCAATTGCGCTTGGCCCTTATTAGCTCTCCATACGGAATGCTCCACTTAAGTTTGGGGGTTGGTGGCTCTTAGTATGCAGAAGACTGTTTCTTGCGGTTGCTTTTCTATGTAAATTGGTTGACATCACCCCCTCCTTGACTTGTACACATATATCCAAAAAGTCCATCTCTAACTGATCATACTTATGCGTGAACCAGAGATTCACTTCATTATCCCCTAGCATGTTCAAAAATGTGTCCAAATCTGTTCTGGTACCACCCCATATCATAAAGATGTCGTCGATATATCGGGTCCAAAACACAATGCGCCTAGTTAGATGTTCATTCATGTCATTCCACACCAGCTGCTCCTCCCACCATCCCATTAGCATACAGGCATAGCTCGGTGCAAAGCTGCTTCCCATAGCGGTACCGGCCACTTGCTTGTACCACCTGTCCTCAAAAAGGAAGAAGTTGTTATTGAGGCAAAAAGTCAGCATTTCATTTAGCATACATGTTTGTTCATATAGAAAGATAGATCTGTCTCTGAAAAAATGTTTGCAAGCCTTAATGCCATCCTCGTGCTTGATACATGTGTATAGCGACACAACATCTATTGTCACTAACCACAAATTTGTTTGCCATGTAATACCCTCAATCTTGTTGATGAAGTCAGTGCTGTCTCTGCAATAAGAGGGAGACTGATTACATATGGGAAAAAGAAAGCATCCAGGAAGATGGATGTACTCTCTAGTAGGCTCCCAATAGCAGACACTATGGGTCTTCCAGGTGGGTTGAGTTTGTCTTTGTGAATTTTCGGCAGCATGTAAAAACATGGTGCCGTTGGATGTTTTTTGTAGAGGAACCTAAACTCCTCCTCCCCAGTAGTTCCTGATGTCTCCAGTGGTCAATTCTGCTATAGTAGGAGTTTGTAGCCTCATCATATGCACTCTTACTAGATCTCTCATAATTCCCTGAGAAAGTAAACTGTCTATTTGCCTCTTCTTTGTACAGATTGATGTCCCATAGGACCACGTTCCCCCCTTTGTCCGATGGTTTAATGACAAAGCCGGGATCATTGTTTAGTGTCCCTAGAGCTAGTCTTTGTTCTGGGGTTAGGTTTTGTGCATGTTTGTTTGTGCTCCTGTTCCAAATACCCATGAGGTCTCGTATTACCACCTCATGGAATGTATCTAAGTTGTCGTGTGGAAGGTTAGGGTTAAAGGTGGATTTGGGCCTGAACTTTGCTGGTGCTGCGCCCCTAGTCTCCAAACCCATCTGTTCCAGGAGGTCACGTTCATTTGACCATTCACTTAGTTCTCCTCCCAGTTCTGCAAGGCACGGTAGGCCTTCAATATCCTTTAAACATAAAAGCTCAGATGTTTGTGCTCCTCTGTTTCCAACACCACCCCCAATACCCGTGGCACATTTTTCCTTGTTTAAAAACATTTTCATCAATTTCAATTTCCGTACATATAAAAACATGTCAATTCTAGTCCTGCTGTAATCAAAATTGGCTGTGGGACAGAAAGTAAGGCCAAGTTCAAGTAATGTTTTTTCTGCCAAGGTTAGTTCATGAGATGATAAATTGACCACGGTCAAATTTTGCTCACCCATCATTTCTGTTTCGACTGCCTTGTTGTTCTCCCATACGGCATTGTGTCCTTTGTGTTTCCTTCCTCCCCTCCTTGTTTGCTTCCTCTTGTGCTTGCGCCTCTTCCTCGTCCTCTTCCTCTCCCTCCATCCGGTGGTCTTGCTCTCAATGTCATGTTCGTTTGCAAAAAACAATATTCCTCAAGGGGCTTGAAAGTGAGGGGATCGCTTCCTAGGCCATCTGGTTGTTCCTCTAGGTCTGAGTAGATGTCTGAGCCGGACTCCGATGTGGCTACCTCCTGCTGTCTCAAAGCCCCCATCGGTTTGAATTGTCTGATTGCTCCGTCAAACCTTCTTCCGAAGGTTAATATCCGCCCACTGGTATAGTCCTGTTTGTCTCGCAGAAATTTGCGTTTTTTTCTTTTGTTTGATTTCTGCCTCGTACTTGTCAAGCCTCAGCTCCATCTGCCCAAGAGCTGTTCTGATCTCATCTTGCGCCGGATGTTTGTCGAGTTCCTCCTTCAATTTATCAATTTCTTTGATTGTTATTTCCAGTTCCAAGGCCGCATATTTAGACAAAAGTCCCAGCATGTTTTTGCATGTGCCCGCCATCAGGTTCGAGCATTCTTCCAGCAGATTGGGGTGTGGGTTCTGATAGGTTGGTGTAATCAGAATCCTCAATCCCCTGGGAACCCTGCCCACCTCAATGTAATTGTCAAGGGAGGAAACCTCCCACCATCTGTTTATTTCTTTCTTCTGTAGTTTCTCATATTGAAAAAGCATCTGCTTCAGACTCCTAGCTGTCTCTCCGGCTGATGTGCCCGCTTCGTGGCCACTGCCACCGTCCTCCTCCTCTGTCTCGCAGAATAATGAGCGTGCTGCGCCAGGTCTCCCTGCCCGTTTGCTCTTGAGGTCCGCATTCTCTGCTGCTGCACCCGCTTGCTTCCCTTTACTCATTTTCTTGTCTCGCTAATTTTACATGTGTGGGACCCTGCCGCTTTCCCTCTATGGTTCCTGAAAGGGCGCGGTACCCCTGCCAGGACTCGGTCCACGTGTGATGAGCTGCCGGGGGCTACTGTCTGACACCGCTGAGCACTGCGATAAGGCTACATGCATCCTCCGATACACGCACACTCATCCTGTACTCACCAGTTACGACCTGCAGATTCACGCGCCTCCCTTCGTCGTTCACTTGAGTCTGCGTCTGGCGGCGGGAGCCAGTCAAAGGCAATACG
Organism: Calotriton arnoldi; assembly: GCA_963921515.1. Taxonomy (NCBI): domain Eukaryota; kingdom Metazoa; phylum Chordata; class Amphibia; order Caudata; family Salamandridae; genus Calotriton; species Calotriton arnoldi. The sequence continues at coordinate 27,812 of CAWUFW010007285.1, forward strand.
GAAGGAAAGTTTCCGACAGATACCGTCTCCTCACCACTCGGGGTCAGTGCGAGTTCCGGGTGTCGGATCCCGGCTGTAGATTCAAGGAAAATTTCCTTTGTGAGCACCTCCCTCACCAGGAAAAAAGAGACTCGCACTCCAGGGTCAATATAAATAATATATTATTGGCAACGCGTTTCGATCAAACAATCTTCTTCACAAGCCAACATTTCACCATTAGTGATCACCCTTTAAAGTGTATTTACAACATAGAAGAAGGACCATAGTGACGTGTAAACATTGAAAACATACTATACGTATTGTTTTCGGGTTCTCATTCAAAAGAAAGACTTTCTGCCGGCGTGAGGTTACAAAACCGGTCTGTGGTTTTAACGCATTCAAAAATAAATAGAAAGACTTATTTACAGCATATTGCTCTAGAAAAATTATTCTTATTCCAGAAGAAATATTTCGCCACTTAACAATACGATTGTGAAAAAATATATATGAAAGGATATAAGAAAATATATACAAAGTGCCACATAACAGTTGTATAGACTTCGGTAGTGCACATTTTTTCTGCGGCGTTACAGTCTCCTGTATTCCGCGTTAAACACCACAGATCAGCAGTATTATTTCATTTCAATTTTCAATTTTGCCCTGTGGCTGCGCTTTCATGGTGATACATGATTTCTCTGTACATACTGTGTCTCGGGGAGGGCTCTCCACCTTGACACAGTATCAGCAGGTTGGAAAACTTCACAGGAAGCATAGCCTGCATTAATTCCCACATCTGGGTTGATTTAGACTGGTATTTTCCAATTCAATGCTCCTAGCCCCCTTCGGCTAATGGCCCTCAACCCCATATATGGTAGCAAATCGTCTGTGGCACAACAATCTTGCTCCCTTTGTTTTTCCTTTTTTGTCATTTTATTTTCAATTTTTCACCTCCACTCTACCTCCCACTATATGCGTTGTTATGCCCCCCTAACAGGAACCCCCTTCACTTTTGAGTTTAGTATTTTTTGCATTCTTTGTTTTAGGGGAATTTCTTATGGGAAACACAAGAGTCTCCTTGTCTCCAGCAAGGATTAACTTTTCTTTTTCTATATAATTAAGGACCAGAATTAGTGTTGAACTCGGTAAGAATGATTACTTTTGGGTCTATATCTCTACGTAGTCGAAAAAAGGCCACTTGGCCATCACGAAAGCGCAGCCACATGGCAAAATTGAAATGAAATAATACTGCTGATCTGTGGTGTTTAACGCGGAATACAGGAGACTGTAACTCCGCAGAAAAAATGTGCACTACCGAAGTCTATAAAACTGTTATGTGCCACTTTGTATACATTTTCTTATATCCTTTTATATATATTTTTTCACAATCGTACTGTTAAGTGGCGAAATATTTCTTCTGGAATAAGAATAATTTTTCTAGAGCAATATGCTGTAAATAAGTCTTTCTATTTATTTTTGAATGCGTTAAAACCACACACCGGTTTTGTAACCTCACGCCGGCAGAAAGTCTTTCTTTTGAATGAGAACCCGGAAACAATACGTATAGTATGTTTCCTATGTTTACACGTCACTATGGTCCTTCTTCTATGATGTAAATACACTTTAAAGGGTGATCACTAATGGTGAAAGTTGGCTTGTGAAGAAGATCATTTGATCGAAACGCGTTGCCAATAATATATTATTTACATTGACCCTGGAGTGCGAGTCCCTTTTTTCCTGGTGAGGGAAGTGCTCACAAAGGAAATTTTCCTTGAATCTACAGCCGGGATCCGACACCCGGAACTCGCACCGACCCCGAGTTGTGAGGAGCCGGTATCTGTTCGGAAACTTTCCTTCTATATATATATATATATATATATATATATATATATATATATATATATATATATATATATATATATGAATAATCACAGTCCCAACTTCCGAATTGGTGGAGAAACACAGGTACAGACCACAACGTGCTGCTGGTTCTAATTTCAGTGCAAATTTATTTCGTGCAAATTGGCATGACGCGTTTCGGCCATGTTATATATATATATATTCACTGAAAAAACCATAGGTTTCAGGCACGTTATAGTTAGAAATTAGCATTTCAAAAACCTTAGAAATTCACTGAAAAAACCATAGGTTTCAGGGGCGTTATAGTTAGTTGGACATTTCACTCACACAAAACCATAGAAATTCCACCGTTATAGTTAGTCCAGCTAACTATAACTCGCGCCCCCGCAATGCACTGCTGATGACGTCACATATTACATCATTCATGACATGGTCAGTGACATCACTGATGACATCACTGATGACATCTCAAATGACATCACTGATGACATCATCCAGTGATTGTAGCTTTCTTTAACATTTAAATATGTATTATATATATACCAAGCTGTATTAAAGAATGAATGGATGTATAAGTGTCTGGATGGAGGATTTAGTAGGTGTGTGACTGACTGTTTAAGTGAATGATTAAATGTATCTTACTGAATACATGGGTTAGTGTCTAAATTGTGTGAATGTCTGTATCACTCTGTCTGTTGTTGTGTAAGCTGCTGCATCGGTTGGTCAGTAGCTACATCAATGTCTATATGGGTTATTTATTAGTTGCCTGCGTATTTGTATAAGAGACTGAGTGTGTGTGTGGTTGGGTGGGGGGTGTGTGACTCTGTGCATAGATGTGTGAGTGGTTGATTGACAGGGTGTATGAGTTTAAGAGTGCATGTGGAAACAGTTGTATGGGTGGGTAAGTGTGTGTATGGGCGTCTTGGTGAGTGAATCGATGTCTCAGTGCACATGTCCAACTAAGTACATATATAAAAGGCAGTGTATGTGAGAGTTGGTGTATAGAAATGACTATACGTGAGAGTCAGTGATTGTGAGAGTGGCTGTATGTATGAGTGTATACTTGTATTAGTGATTATATAAGAGACTAAGTATGCGTTACTATCTGTATGAATAAATGAGGTGGTGTGTGTATAACTGTGTAGGTGAGTAAATGGAACTGTGATTGATTCTTTGCTTGAGTACATAACTGACTAGGATGAGTGCTGGTGTGTCAATGTCTATATAGGTGTATGAGTGCATTTGATAGTGTTCTATTGATCAGTGACTGCATGTATGACTGATTGAATGGGTAGATGTGTGTCTAGACCTAGGAATCACTGAGTGGGTATGTAGTAACTGGTATTAGTGTGTCAATGGTATCGAAAATGGTAGTCTGTATTTTACAGTGAGTGTATCAAAGGTTATATTAGTGTGTGACGAGGTACATCAGATTGTCACATGGATGATGTCATCAGTGATGTCATTTGAGATGTCATCAGTGATGTCATCAGTGATGTCACTGACCATGTGTTGAATGATGTAATATGTGACGTCATCATTAGTGCATTGCGGGGGCGCGAGTTATAGTTAGCTGAACTAACTATAACGGTGGAATTTCTATGATTTTGTATGTGTGAAATGTCCAACTAACTATAACGTCCCTGAAACCTATGGTTTTTTCAGTGAATTTCTAAGGTTTTTGAAATGCTAATTTCTAACTATAACGTGCCTGAAACCTATGGTTTTTTCAGTGAATTTCAAAGGTTTTTTAAATGCCAATTTCTAACTATAACGTGCCTGAAACCTATGGTTTTTTCAGTGAATTTCAAAGGTTTTTAAATACTAATTTCTATCTATAACGTCCCTGAAACGTATTGTTTTTTCAGTGAATTTCAATGTTTTTTAATGCTAACTTCTAATTATAATGTTTATTTAACCTATAGTTTTTTCCGACACCCAAGAAGGACACAACACCCACTGCCACAACCCTCAGGACCTCCCCCCGTACCACCCCTCTCCCTACTGTAATTTTTTTTATTTGTTATTTAAACTATATAATGTCTTCTTGTTTTTTAAATATTAAACAACTACATACAGTATGAAAGGGAGCCCAGCCCAGAGCCACATCTGAAGACCAACACATGTCATAGACCTACTGATCAAGCAGCTCCGACACCCAAGAACGCCACAACACCCACCACCACCCCCAAGCCACCCCCTCTACCACCGAGGCAGCGCAGAACAAGACAGCAAAGTTTCCGAAAACATCATGGCCCCTCAGCCACACAATAGCTGAATATTGGGACAGGCGTGAACAAACTATATGTGAAGGAAGCAATTCACCCATGTTTAACAATGCACACAATGCAAAGTGTAGCGGTGATGTGCTGGACACATCTCAGTATGCAGAACACACACCTCTCCATGTGCACAAATACTACTGGTGCTTGTAGTGTTGTGGACAGTGGACCTAACCATGTTACGTCAAACACTAGGGAAGATCTCAGTCATGTAGCTGTGTCGTCCCCCCTGTAAGCATAAGCGTAACCGGAGTGGGCTGGTCAGACGTACGCCACTTCAGCGTAGGAGTGTGAATAAATAGGCCGGAGCTCTGGGCATGGTTCACTTGTGGGAAGGCCAAAGCGTCTGCCAGGGCGGCGCCCCTCACCCTGCCACGAGGCCGCCAACATGACCGCCAGCCTCCTCAGCTGATCGCTGCCTTCCGCCACACAGGCCCCCAGCGGCACAGCACCGCGGACTTTTGTCTGTACAAACTACTGCAGTCGATATACACTGCGGACAGCAAGGCTCACAATTCAGATCGAGTCGCGATTGCAGATGACGCAGTCCCGTAGGCAAGAGACATTGCTGAAGTCAACAACACATGGCTGTGGGCCCTTCCTGACCGCTGCCTCCAGCCTACACTGCGGTCAGAAGGGCTCACAATTCAGATGGAGTCGAGATTGCAGATGACGCAGTCCAGCAGGCAAGAGACATTGCTCAAGTCAACAGCACGTGCCTGTGGGCCCTTCCTCACCGCTGCCTCCTGCCTCCACTGCGGTGAGTAGGGCTCACAATTCAGAGCGACTCGCGATTGCAGATGACGCAGTCCACTAGGCAACAGACATTGCTACCAGTGCGGCCAGCCCGGACCACGCATCATCGCTGACTGCGCACACGCTAAGTGCTTCAAGTACCACTAACTCTGTGCAGCTGAAGTCAACGCCACGTGGCTGTGGGCCCTTGATGACCGCTGCCTCCGGCCTACAATGCGGTTAGCAGGGCTAACAATTCAAGATTAGTGCCGATTCGAATTGTGTAAGAGAGTATAATCGGTTAAGAAGACTGTATGCTCCCAATCTGTGCAGCTCAAGTCAATGTCACGTGGCTGTGGGCCCTTGCTGACCGCTACCTCTGGCCTACAGTGCGGTCATCAGGGCTCACAATTAAAATTAGGGGGCCGATTCCGATTCGGGCCGGAAATCTCTCCGACCGAGTCGGATTCGGAGAGATTTCCGACCGAACCGGATTCTAGCAGTCCGACCGAACGAGTACAATGCGGACGCATGCTATCAGACTCGATTTGGTCGGACTCCCATTGAAGTCAATGGGAGCCGGTCGTACGACGCGTACACGGGCTCCCATTGACTCAATGGGTGCATCGCGAACAAGGGCACCCCCTACAGCGGGTACGCGTCGGTGCGACTCGCGCCGTACATGCATGTGTAGGGGGGACCCATGGGTCCCCCCTGTGTGCAACTCGCGCGGCTACGCATACAGGGGGGTCCGACACGGACCCCCGAAGTCCGGCTCCGACTGCTCTTTCGAGCCGGACGGCGCAAGTCGGTCGGACTGTTCGAGGCACGCATCGTACTTACCCTGTCGGGGAACGTCTCCATTGCGTTGTGCGAGTCGAGTCCGTACGAGTCGGTCGGAGCGGTTCGGAGCCGGGAACGAGTCGGTCGGGGATTTCGCGTACGCTCGCATCGTACTTGCTCGCGTGGACAGGTGTTCGAATCGGTCGGAAACAGGGCGTCCGAATCGGCCGAGATCGGAATCGGCCCCTAAGTCTTGATTCATTAATTACAGAGTCCAGTAGGCAAGTAACTATCACAGGCCTAAAATCTACATAATATCCTTTTAGTATCCTTGCTTCAAGAACTTTTTTTATATCAGTTATAGCTTTAGTACAATCACCAAATTCATCTTCAAGTGCAAATGAACACTCATTAGCAGTCTACACTGCGGGCAGCAGAGCTCGCAATTCGAATTTTGGACACATGGTGCCACTAACCCTGTTCAACACAAGCCGCGACACGTGGTGCCACTAACCCTGTTCAACACAAGCCGGCGACATGTGGTGCCACTAACCCTGTTCAACACAAGCCGATCCCACATGTGGAACTGTGTCCTGAGTCCTGAATGGCAGTGACCCCAAGTCCGTGGCAGCGACCACAGCACCAGACTTCCTTCGATCAGTGAGGCATATTTCTATATGCAAGGCCGGCTACAGGTGGTGGCACTAACCCTGTACAACACAAGGCGCGACACGTGGTGCCACTAACCCTGTTCAACACAAGCCGATCCCACATGTGGAACTGTGTCCTGACTCCTGAATGGCAGTGACCCCAACTTCGTGGCAGCGACCACAGCACCAGACTCCCTTTGATTAGTGAGGCATATTTCCATATGGAAGGCCGGCGACACGTGGTGCCACTGAACCTGAACTGCGCAGGCCGGTGGGGCCACCAACCTATGCACGTGGCTGTGGGCCCTTGCTCACCGCTACCTCTGGCCTACACTGCGGTCAGCAGGCCTCACAATTCAGATACAGTCGCGATTGCAGATGACGCAGTCCAGTAGGCAAGAGACGTTGCTCCCAGTGTGGCCCGTCCGCACCAAGCAGCATCAGAGGCTCATACATTCTCAATGCTTCTGGTGCCACTAACTGTGCACCTCAACTCAATGCCACATGGCTATGGGCCCTTGCTGACCGCTACCTTTGGCCTACACTGCGGTCATCAGGGCTCACAATTAAAATTAAGTCTTGATTCATTAATTACAGAGTCCAGTAGGCAAGTAACTATCACAGGCCTAAAACCTACATAATATCCTTTTAGTATCCTTGCTTCAAGAACTTTTTTTATATCAGTTATAGCTTTAGTACAATCACCAAATTCATCTTCAAGTGCAAACGAACACTCATTAGCAGTCTACACTGCGGGCAGCAGAGCTCGCAATTCGAATTTTGGACACGTGGTGCCACTAACCCTGTTCAACACAAGCCGCCACACGTGGTGCCACTAACCCTGTTCAACACAAGCCGGCGACACGTGGTGCCACTAACCCTGTTCAACACAAGCTGATCCCACATGTGTAACTGTGTCCTGAGTCCTGAATGGCAGTGACCACAAGTCTGTGGCAACGACCACAGCACCAGACTCCCTTCGATCAGTGAGGCATATTTCCATATGGAAGGCCGACGACACATGGTGCCACTAACCCTGTTCAACACAAGCCAATCCCACATGTGTAACTGTGTCCTGAGTCCTGAATGGCAGTGACCCCAAGTCCGTGGGTGCAACCACAGCACCAGACTCCCTTCGATCAGTGAGGCATATTTCCATATGGAAGGCCGGCGACACATGGTGCCACTAACCCTGTTCAACACAAGCCGATCCCACATGTGTAACTGTGTCCTGAGTCCTGAATGGCAGTGACCCCAAGTCCATGGCAGCGACCACAGCACCAGACTCCCTTCGAACAGTGAGGCATATTTCCATATGGAAGGCCGGCAACACGTGGTGCCACTAACCCTGTTCAACACAAGCCAATCCCACATGTGTAACTGTGTCCTGAGTCCTGAATGGCAGTGACCCCAACTCCGTGAGAGAACCACAGTAGCAGACTCCCTTCGATTAGTGAGGCGTATTTGCATATGGAAGGCCGGCGACACATGGTGCCAATAACCCTGTTCAACACAAGCCAATCCCACATGTGTAACTGTGTCCTGAGTCCTGAATGGCAGTGACCCCAAGTCCGTGGCAGCGACCACAGCACCAGACTCCCTTCGATCAGTGAGGCATATTTCCATATGGAAGGCCGGCAACACGTGGTGCCACTAACCCTGTTCAACACAAGCCGATCCCACATGTGTAACTGTGTCCTGAGTCCTGAATGGCAGTGACCCCAAGTCCGTGGCAGTGACCACAGCACAAGACTCCCTTCGATTAGTGATGGGTATTTGCATATGGAAGGCCGGCGACACGTGGTGCCACTGAACATGAACTACGCAGGCCGGTGGGCCACCAACCTATGCACGTGGCTGTGGGCCCTTGCTCACCGCTACCTCTGGCCTACACTACGGTCAGCAGGCCTCACAATTCACATAGAGTCCTGATTGCACATGGCGCAGACCAGTAGGCAAGACACATTGCTCCCAGTGCGGCCCGTCCACACCAAGCATCATCACAGGCTCATACAGTCTCAATGCTTCTGATGCCACTAACTGTGCACCTCAACTCAACGCACGTGGCTATGGGCCCTTGCTGACCGCTAAATCTAGCCTACACTGCGGTCATCAGGGCTCACAATTAAAATTATTTCTTGATTCATTAACTACAAAGTCCAGTAGGCAAGTAACTATCACAGTCCTAAACCCCACATAATATCCTTTTAGTATCCTTGCTTCAAGAACTTTTTTTTATATCAGTTATAGTTTAGTACAATCACCAAATTCATCTTCAAGTGCAAACGAACACTCAATAGCAGTCTACACTGCGGGCAGCAGAGCTCACAAATCGATTTTTAAATGCTAATTTCTAACAAGAAGATTGTACTCAGAAAATACAACGCTTCGTCAGTGTATTCTATACTTATTTAATCTTTTCATGATACACCTACACTGCGGTCAGTAGGGCTCACAATTAAAATTAAGTATTGACTCATTATTTACAGAGTCCACTAGGCAAGTAACTATCACAGGCCTAAAATCTACATAATATCCTTTTAGTATCCTTTCTTCAAGAACATTTTTTATATCAGTTATAGCTTTAGTACAATCACCAAATTCATTTTCAAGTGCAAACGAACACTCATTAGCAGTCTACACTGCGGGCAGCAGAACTCGCAATTCCAACTTTGGACACGTGGTGCCACTAACCCTGTTCAACACAAGCTGCGACACGTGGTGCCACTAACCCTGTTCAACACAAGCCTGCGACATATGGTACCACTAACCCTGTTCAACGCAAGCCGCGACACGTGGTGCCACTAACCCTGTTCAACACAAGCCGGCGACACGTGGTGCCACTAACCCTGTTCAACACAAGCCAATCCCACATGTGGAACTGTGTCCTGAGTCCTGAATGGCAGTGACCCCAAGTCCATGTCAGCGACCACAGCACCAGACTCCCTTTGGTTAGTGAGGCATATTTCCATATGCAAGGCCGGCGACACGTGGTGCCACTAACCCTGTACAACACAAGGCGCGACACGTGGGGCCACTAACCCTGTTCAATACAAGCTGATCCCACATGTGGAACTGTGTCCTGAGTCCTGAATGGCAGTGACCCCAACTTCGTGGCAGCGACCACAGCACCAGACTACCTTCAGTTTTATTTGTTGTTGTTTTCTTTAAATAAAATGTTTTATATGTAAACCTATACATGACTAAGATTCTTGTTTGTCCAACCGCACAGGGACACTTCCGGGCCCAAGAAGGTTGTTGGGGGTATGTTGGTAATGTGGGAAGAGGGTGCGTTACCTGCTGATGTGGGGAGAGGCAGCATGAAAGGGGTATCTTTCACAGAAAGAACTCCGATATGTTTTCAGAAATGCCTCGGACAGATGCCAGCTGACGGACTGAATCACAAAATGGTTTTTCAATGCTTATGTAGTGTGAGTTATGAACAGTTCGCACCCAGGCTCGCAGAGGGACAACTGCGGCCCGTCCGCTCGATTCACACACGCAGTACTACGACCCGTCCGCTCCCAAAGGAACAGCAGCGTAGTACCTCGCAGAGGTACAGGCACAGTAGCGTACTAGCTCGCAAACGTAGAGAGCTGCGAGCCAACGGACTGGCTTCTAACGGCATAGCTGCGAAGTGGCGATGTTGGGCAGACGGAGCGTGAAAGAGTTATCTCGCAGAAACAGAGCTCCGGTACATTAAAGTGCCCCCGAGACCTTTCTTTTATATTTTCACTCGATGCGAGAAAGCGCGCTTTCTGGACCAAGACCTTTCTCCCTGCCAAATTTGGCGTAATTCCGTTCAGCAGTTTGACCTGTAGCCTTGTCTAAAGTTTCCTATGGAAAATCCATTGAGAAAACACGTTTTCACACCCCCCACATAGCTACCTGTCGCAGGCGTACTTGCTGTTGGTGTGCAGGTCAGTGGTCTAGTTGTCAACATGTCACGGCCACTTCCTGAGGGCAGGTTTGCACACACACCACACCCATCCGGCACATGCGTCACAGGCCATGTGACCATGCAAATATAATGGATCCACAACGTCTCATCCTTTATTGCCGATGGTGACTGGATGGCGGACGCTCCACGGGTCACAATCATAAAGACTCATGAAAAGTTGCGCAGAGGGTTAGTCGCACCCTGAGCTCTATGGCCGTCAGGGGCCTACTACCACATGGCGCGGACTTGAGTTCCACAGGGTTATTGCCACCCGAAGCTGATGTGGCCGTCACGGGCCTACCACCACGTGGCGCGGACTTGAGTTGCACAGGGTTACTGCCACCCGAAGCTAATGTGGCCGTCAGGGGCCTACCACCACTTGGCATGAACTTGAGTTGCACAGGGTTAGTGCCACCCGAAGCTGATGTGGCCGTCAGGCGCCTTCAACCACGTGGTGCGGACTTGAGTTGCACAGGGTTAGTCGCACCCTAAATTGTATGGCCGTCAGCAGCCTACCACCACGTGGCGCTGACTTGCGTTGCACAGGGTTAGCGGCACCAAAAGCTGATGAGGTCTCCGCCATTGATGACTCAGGACTCAGCGACATGTGTGAGATCTGCCCGGCCGCGGAGAAGCTGATGTGGTCTCTGCCATTCATGACTCAGGACTCAGCGACATCTGTGAGATCTGCTGGGCCACGGAGCTTTGACGGGCACGTGGAGTGCCCACTGGTAGACACTTTGGTGGCAGCAGGCAATTATTTGGTCATGGATGCGCAGGGGCGGCAGTATCTCTCTCTCTCTCTCTCTCTCTCTCTCTCACTTCCCTCTCTTCACTCTCTCTCACTCTCTTCCTTCCTTTTCTTCTCTTTCTCTATCTCCCTTCTCCCTTTCTCACTCCCTTTCTTTCCTTCCCTCTCTTTTTCTCTCTGGCTTTTTTTCCTTCTCTGTGTCTCACTCCTTTGATATGCGCATTACACACGTCCTTATTTTGTGCTTTATTTTCCAGGCTGTGTCGTCGACATTCATGGTCCCGACAGGAGTCTTCCGCCTTGTTGTTTTGTGTTCAGTTTGTTAAATTTAGTTTATCCTTTATATATACGTTTACGGAAAGAAAAAAAAAATCAATAAAGTTTTTGGTTGTTACTTAAGTGCTGTGTGACTCTTCCTCGTTCTTATTACTGTTATTTCGTGGTGTCCACCATGGTGTTAAATTTTGGGGCAGTTATCACGGGAATACTGGTGATGTCTGCAGTTTGCACCAGCTTCTGAATAGTGTGTTATATTTATCTCAACTTTAGTTGCATTAAAGTGCTGATAATGAAATGCAGAGTAGGCGTTCCCGTGCAAAAAGACACGAGGTGCACCTTTGAGATTTATTCTAAATACTAAAATCCTGTTTTGAATTGCACTGTGGTAGTGGGTGCACTTACAGTGTACACACAAAATCAATCAAGAAATGTCATTGTATTTATATTGATTGGGAATAGTGGGTCAGGTGCTGGATCTTGACGGGATACACTGCCCAGTTCGTTTATTTTTCTGTACACGAAAAAACCACATCACAACTTTGACAACAACTGCGATGCGAAACAAATTCCGGCGATAAGCCGCGTTAGCACCAGGGATTTTACACCTGCTTTCTGCTGGTGTTAAGCAGGACGACTACCTGCAGCATGAAAGGGAACACAGCAAAGAGCCACACCGAAACACCCACAGGTGCCATACAGTCAATGAGCATGATACACGGTTACCCATGAGGTCCACAACACTCATCGCAACAACCCCAGGACCGCCAACGCCCCCCGAACCCGCATCTGAGCAAGTGTGTCCGTGTGGTCATTGTGTTAGCATGATAGGCACCTACCCTGCAACATCACAGTGTCAGCGGACGTTACCATGTCACCTCAGCGTTGGCAGTGAGCCTGGACATGTAGCTACGCATGCATCCTACTGCATGCACAAGCGGTGTGTGCTGGTCCGGCGTACACAGGTCAGCGCAGGGGTCTGCCTATCCGGCAAGGGGAACGGGGTGTCTCGGACATGTCCGTGTTCAGGAAGTGTGGTAAGTGTGTCTCTGTGTTCTGGTGTGGCCGCCACAAGGGCCGCAGCAGTCGATGTTGTACAGTGGCATGCACCACCTCCAAACTGCAGTCTCACCATGTGGTTGGAATGCCGCAGGACATGCGCGAATAGGCATTACAATGGTGTGCCGTAGGAGTGCACCGTACAAAAGTGGGGGGGCTCGTGGGAGGGAGGAGCAGCTGTTTGGCAATGTAACACACAGTGAACCCACCCATGTGCCACGTGCTGGGCATCTCATCCATGAAGACCAGGGTCGCAGACATCCCACAACACCCACGACCGGCCTTTGTACACATCCTGTAGGAATGCAGCTGGAGAACTTACTGTAGGGATGAAAGGTTCTTTGTCTGAGCTATCTTGCAGTAGCAAATCTGCTGCTCCGAGAAGGAACTTGCAAGTGGCCAGCCCCCCTGACAGATACGATAATATTTGCATCCGTCTCCCACACTACGCACTGCCCGATTTGAGAACAACGAGTACACATCCCACACTCAAAAGTCCTTCATCGTAGTTAGCGTGCATGAAATGGCCTTCACATGTACTCCCACCACACCCCTGCCCTGCACCCATTGCACACAGACCCGGCTCATTGCACCAAGCTGTGCCATTTCATCCACAAGCCTGGCACACGGCAAGCCAGTGCAGCTAGAAGCAGAGCCACTGACGCAATGGCAGAGCATCCTGAACACATGGTCGACTCCATGCATGTCAACCTATACCTTGCACGTCTGCTGCATGTCCTGGGTGCACTGCCTTTGGCAGTACTGCGGATCACTTACCGGCTGTGCTTCCGCATTGCGGACGTCACCTGCGTTCAACCTGTATTGCAATGTCGCACGTGCCTATCCGAGTGGTGCATGGACGTGTGCCTCTCCAACGAGTGGGTAGCTGACATGGATTACGACAGGTGTGTACGCCCCCTGTTGGCCCACGACCAGGACTGTCATGGTGATGCCCATTTATGGCATGCATGGATGTTTGGCATCCATGTTGGGAACTGGGCCTGGGAGATTGCACGTGTCGTAGTATGCAGTGAGCAAATTGACCCACTTCCCGATTCTGCTTTGGTGCACATTGGGTACAGTGGTTGGAGTCAGCACATCTGTCCTGGTCAGCTGATGGATTACGTCGATGACATGTCAAATATTGTGGCCAACCATCACTCATTAGAGATAGTGGCTTACGCAGCTGCACTCGCGTTCATGGACGAGTGACAAGGTACCTCCAACCACGACTCGATGTGCCACATTGCACGTGTCCCTCCGCATCATTGCACGTTGTACATCTGGTCACATGTCCCAAAACAACAGTGGACATGGCTGCATTGGCATCAAATCATGTCCGAAGCGTGGACAACCAACGCTGCTTGACACTGACGTGTGTTGGTGATGGACTATCCGAGGTGAACATGGACGTTTTCCTACGTTCCTTATTCAGCCATGCTGCTGCATTTCTCTGCATATCGCGGCACTACTCTTGGCCGTACTGACATGCACTTTTTTTTATAAAGTTTCCACATTTTCACTTGTCTCCAAATGTGTAGTGTCTTCATTTGTATGCCAATGTGTGTGTCATGGACTCTCTTGCTGCCTGCCAAAAATGAATTGCTACCCCATCCGGACTGTGGGATTGTACTTATGCGTTTTCATGTGCCTGTTTCGTACTGACGCTTTTGGACGCTTATCCGCCTCAGGCGTGTGCATTTGTGTCCTGTGTTCGATTGTGCGAATCTTTGTGTTTGGACAACATTGTGTTGGATGTTGGTGTACTCTGCTTCCTATGTGTGTGTGCTGCATTGTGTGTGAGATGTCCCTTCATGTGAGCTTTTGTTCACCCTTCTCCCTTTCCGGCAGTGTGGTTTTCACTTCTATGCTTGTTCAGTGGTGTGATGTTGGCGGGTTGTGTGACTTGTGCTCCTTGTTGGTGTGCTTCATTTTGGCCATGGTTTGTCTATAGTTCTGCTGTACTTAATTGTGCATGTGTACCATTGTGGCCCTCATCCCCTGTCCCCCCACTTGCTGCTTCTTCCTCTTCCTGGTGCTGTTGTGTCTGTAATTTTGTTGCTCCACACATAAATACATCTAATGAACAAATTAGAATAGTTCCTTGATTCTTTTAGGTTTCAAAACTTCTCTCTATTGTTTTTTTTTAAATTTTCCATATAAACAGTTTTTTTAATATTCAAGGACACATAGAAGTCAGAAGTGCAACGTATTCTATCAACACACTTTCTAGAACATTCTACAGCACGTGCAGGTTAAAAGTTCATCAATTTTTTTAAACCTAACGATATTTTTTTGCAACATTTTCTCGAACATTTAACGGCATGTGCAGGTTAAAATTTCACGATTGTTTTAAGTTCGAACAGTGCCTTCCAAATGCAAGTAGCAGGTGTGGTTGAGTTGAGCAAATTTTATCCTATGATATGTACTCCACGCTTAAACTGCTTTTTCTTAACCAATCACAAAGATGCTTTTCCACCAAACGAATGTGCACCCTACTTTTAAAAAACAATGCTTTTCATCTCCCAATCAGGTATCGTTTTGTATGGCAAAAAAAAGTAGTTCCCCATCTTTAAACATATCTCTTATTCTACGAACGGACTGCATGAGCTACAGACATCTATCCATTCCTCCCAGCCATACCTTCAAAATGCTAGTGTGGATCGTAGGACATAGCTATGTTTTCTGGTGCAAGAGGTATGCAGAACAGAGACGTATTGACTTAGACCTAGGTTTACAAAATGTGGACATTAAATTGTTTGGACAAAGAGGATTGAAGTGGCACCAATTGTTGCCTTTGGTTAAAACCTGTTTGCATCTCCAACACACTGACCTCATGATTGTGCACTGTGGTGGAAACGACCTAGGCACATTGACTGGGGTAGGTTTGGAAATGCTAATGAAGGACACCTTTCGACAATTGATATTGCTTTTGCCTCAAACTGTCTTTGTATATTCCAATATATGCCAAAGACAGAAGTGGAAATGGTCAAACCAATTTTGTCCTCAGATTTAAAAATCTAGGAAGAATGTCAACAAATCTGTGTCTGCATACCTCAGAGACCATAGAATGGGGTCAATCTACAACAATAACATACCTTTTCATATGGCTGATATCTACAGAAGTGATGGAGTACACTTCACAGATCAGGGAAATCGAGTTTTTCTGAATAACCTGAAGCTGTGCATCCGCACTTATATGTAGCTCCAACTAATAAACACACGGGCTCTTTTTAGAGCCGTCTTATATTCCCAATATCGGTTCACAGAGTGACAGCTGCGATCCGGCTAGCACAGGGAGACCTGCGGGCCGTCGAGCAGCCTCGCAGAGGGACACCTGCGGCCCGTGGGCTCACCTCGCACAGGGAGAGCTACGGGCCGTCGGCTCGGCTCGCACAGTGTGAGCTACGGGCCGTCGGCTCGCAAACGCACACCAGCGTGCTGGCTCGCAGAGGGAGAGCTCCAGTCTAACTCGCAAAGGGACACCAACGGGCCAACCGCCCTGCTAGCAGACACACACCTATCACCTAACGGACTCACTCGGACATGTACAGCTAGGGACACGACGGCTCGCAGACGCACAGCTGCAAGCCGACGGACTGCTACTGTTTTATGCTTTAGGGTAGTACAGTGGTGTTTGGGTAGTGTAGGGGGTTGTGCTGGGGGTAGTATTTTAGGGTTTAGGGTAGTGCAGTGGTGTTTGGGTAGGGGGTCGTGCTGGGGGTAGATTTAGGGTTTAGGGTAGTGCACTGGTGTTTGGGTAGTGTAGGGGATCGTGCTGGGGTAGTGTTTTCGAGTTTACCACAGTGCAGTGGTGTTTGGGTAGTCTTTGGGTAGTGTAGGGGGTCGTGCCGACAGACTGACTCACAGAGCTCCGAGCCGACGGACGGGCTTCTAAAGACATAGCTGCGACCTGGTGATATGAGGAGAGGCAGCCTGAAAGCCATATCTCACACAGACACAGATGCCAGTGTTGCCTCGCAGAGGTAAAACTACAAACCCGATGGCTTCTACACGGAGAGATGCGAGCTGACGGAGTAAATCACAAAATGGCTGCCAACACTTCCTGGTTTCAACCATTCACAGCCAATAAGCCGCAAGCTGCTGCTTGTAACCCCTCAGCCAATCACATGTCAGAATTCTCAAATATCGATATCTGTAAAATTTGATATTTCTCAAAAACTACTGAACGGATTTACACCATTTAAACAAAAGCGTGCTTTCTGGACCATCACCTTTCTCCCTGCCAAATTTGGCGTAATTCCATTCAGCAGTTTCACCTGTAGTCTTCTGTAACGTTTCGTATGGAAATTACATGGAGAAAACACGTTGTAGGACCCTCTTTTTTCTCAGCCCCTCCTACACCATTCACCCCCAAACTTTCAATATAAGAGCTAATCCAAAAAAGAGAAACTTTTTGGATAATTTCATAAAGATTCGTCAAATGACGCCAAAGTTACAATCACATACAAGGCTCCAGAAGGGGGCCGCGCAACCCCCTCCCAACATAAGTGAAGCCCTGGGGCTGCGCGGACCCCAGCGGCCCCCGCCACCCCTGCGAGCCCCTGATATTATTTTTTAAGAAATACCCCCACAACCAAGCCCACCCAACGGCCTCATTAAAATAAAACGCGAGAACCCGTGACCACAGCGCGAATTTTTGCCAATTTTTTTTTTAATGATTTTTTGGGACCCCCTGAGCAGACCTAGTGGGTCAGGGTTTTTCTACCCTGCCCCGTTCTCTTGTTTTATACCTTTGTTTCTCCATTTTCAGGTGACTCACTTCTACCGAGCAACAAGATGGCTGCCAACACTTCCTGGTTTGGAGTGCTAGCAGCCAATCACAGTGAAGCTCGCGCACGCGACTTAGGCTCCACCCAGATATCAAAACTTTTATTTTTCTAATTTCTTAGCAACTACTGAACGGATTTACACCATTTTTAAAAAGGTCGCTTTCTGACCCAAGCACTACCTTTCTACCAAATGTGGAGTAATTCCGTTCAGTAGTTTCGACTGTAGCCCTGCACAAAGTTTCCTATGGGAAATTGATTTTTTGACTCTTATTTTTTGAATTTCTCAAAAACTACTGAACGGATTTACACCATTTTAAAAAAGGTCGCTTTCTGAACCAAGCTCTACCGTTCTGCCAAACTTGGGGTAATTCCGTTCAGCACTTCGAGCTGTAGCTTGTCGCAAAATTTCCTATGGAAATTAACATGGAGAAAACGAGTTTAGGGACCCCCCTTTTTTCTCAGCCCCCACTTGACGAATCACCCCCAAACTTTCAGGATAGGAGCTGACCTGGATAGACTTTTTTTGAGAATTTCAGGAAGATTCGTCAAACGACGCCAAAGTTATTAGCAAATCAAAAAATGCTTTTCCTATGGAAACTAGGTTCTAACTATAACTACCTACTGGCGAAATGTGGAGCGTATGTAAATGCCTGATTGAACCGCCACCTACACAGCTCTGTCGACCAAGAAGGTCGTGAATTATTTAAATTCAGGATTGCCCAGCCATTTGACGGACACCCGCGGTATGCTGTGTATGAAAACCGAAGGCAGGCGAAGGACGTTTTTGGCACATTAAAGGCAGCTTGAAGTAATATCAAGTTGTGGCTGGACTGGTTGGCGATGCCTCACATCTATATGGACTTAACAACTGCATTTATCAAGCATCAAAGCCAAGAATTTTGAAACTTGTCGGCTCTCCAATGACAGTCCTGGGGAGTATGCTGCCCTCCCATTGGCCATAAATGCACCAATTAAAATCACCGGACTATTTAAACAGTGTGCCTGTGTGTCAAATGTTTTTACCGCACTGAGGAAAGCATAACGCTGAAACGCGTCTGCGAAGAATTTTGACACGTCCTGTGAGTGCACCCATTGAGCTGGAGTTGTTGTGTAACACACGGGTTCCATCCCCGTTTTTCGGTGCACCCGCCGTGAGTTCAGAAGCAGGCTTTTGGTGGCAATTTGGAGCGTATGTAAATGCCTGATTGAACCGCCGCCGACACAGCTCTGTCGACCAAGAAGGTCATGAATTATTTAAATTCAGGGTTGCCCAGCCATTTGACGGACACCCGCGGTATGCTGTGTATGAAAACCGACGGCAGGCGAAGGACGTTTTTGGCACATTAAAGGCAGCTTGAAGTAATATCAAGTTGTGGCTGGACTGGTTGGCGATGCCTCACATCTATATGGACTTAACAACTGCATTTATCAAGCATCAAAGCCAAGAATTTTGAAACTTGTCGGCTCTCCAATGACAGTCCTGGGGAGTATGCTGCCCTCCCATTGGCCATAAATGCACCAATTAAAATCACCGGACTATTTAAACAGTGTGCCTGTGTGTCAAATGTTTTTACCGCACTGAGGAAAGCATAACGCTGAAACGCGCCTGCGAAGAATTTTGACACGTCCTGTGAGTGCACCCATTGAGCTGGAGTTGTTGTGTAACACACGGGTTCCATCCCCGTTTTTCGGTGCACCCGCCGTGAGTTCAGAAGCAGGCTTTTGGTGGAAATTTGGAGCGTATATATCTATATATATATATATATATATTCACTGAAAAAACCACAGGTTTCAGGGACGTTATAGTTAGTCTGACATTTCACTCATGCAAAACCAGAGAAATTCGGCCGTTATAGTTAGCTGAGCTAACTATAACTCACCCCCTGCAATGCACTGCTGATGATGTCACACATTACATCACTCATGACATGCTCAGTGACATCACTGATGACATCACTGATGACATCTCAAATGACATCACAATGACATCATCCAGTGACTGAGTGTTTCTAAAAAGTTTAAGAATGTTATATATATATATGCCAAGGTATATTGAAGAATGAGTGGGTGTATGAGTGTCTGCGTAGATGATTCAGTGGGTGCGTGACTGACTGTATAAGTGAGTGATTAAACGTGTCTTAGTGAATGCATGGGTGAGTGACTAATCTGTGTGAATGTCTATATCAGTCAGTTGGTGTGTAAGTGGCTGCATGGGTTGGTGAGTAGCTACATGAGCGTCTATATGGGTTATTGATTAGTTGTCTGATTGCCTGTATGGGTGCTTGAGTGTCTGTGTGGGTGGGTGGGGTGTGTGTGACTCTGCATGGATGTGTGAGTGGGTGATTCACTGGGTGTATGGGTTAATGAGTGCATCTGTGAGGGGCTGTAGGGGTGAGTGAGTATACGTATGGCTGTATCGGTGATTGAATGGATGTCTCAGTGTTATATGTGTGAGTAACAACATATGTGAAAGGCAGTATATGTGAGTGTTGGAGTATATAAGTGACTGTATGTGAGAGTGAGTGATTGTGAGAGTGGCTGTAGGGATGAGTGTGTGCTTGTGTCAGTGATTGTCTAAGAGAGTAAGTATGTGTTAGTATCTGTATGAATAAGTGAGGTGGTGTGTGTATAACTGTATAGGTGAGTAAGTGACAGTGCGATTGACTCTTTGCGGGAGTGACTAGGTGTGTGAGTCACTCTATGGGTGAGTGGTGGTGTGTGAGTGTCTGTATGGGTGTATGAGTGGATATATCAGTGGCTGTGTTGGTGAGTGACTGGGTGTATGAGTGGCTGTATGGGTGAGTACGTGGATGTGTGTGCAGACCTATGAATCAGTGAGTGGGTATATACTAACTGGTATTGGCATGTCTATGGTTTCAAAAATGATAGTCTGAAATTTGGAGTGGGTGTATGAAAGGTTATATTGAGGTGTGACTAGGTGCATCAGAGATTATGTGGATGATGTCATCGGTGATGTCATCAGTGATGTCACTTACCATGTCATGAGTGATGTAATATGTGACGTCATCAGCAGTGCATTGACTGGGGCACAAGTTATAGTTAGCTCAGCTAACTATAACAGCTGAATTTCACAAGTTTTGTACAAGTGAAATGTCAGCCTAACTATAACATTCCTGTAACCTGTGTTTTTTTCCGTGAATTTCTAAGGTTTTTTAAACTCTAATTCCTAACTATAACGTCCCTGAAACCTGTGGGGTTTTCTTTAAGTGAATTTCTAAGGTTTTTAAAATGCCAATTCCTAACTATAACGTCCCTGTAACCTTTGGTTTTTACAGTGAATTTCAAAGGTTTTTTAACTGGCACTCACGTTTGCAGAGTGGTGGAGAAAAGGGGCTGGGCCTCCAACCAGTTCTCAGGAATTTCGCTGCGTAGTACTTACAGAAGCTACCAGGAGGGCTTCTTGGCCCCCAAGGTCCCTCTGGAGTAAAGTGGACTTCATCCCCCAACCAGTAGTGTGCCAGGAGGCGCGTTTGCAGAGTGGTGGAGAATGGAGGGCATGGCTTCTGAAGACCTCTTAGCAATCACACTGTGTGGGACTTACTGGAGGTGCCAAGAGAGGTAGTTGGCCCCAAGGACATCCTTGTGGGCCAACTACCCCTCCTGTTACCTCCAGTAAATCCCACAAAGCAGGATTGCTGAGTTCTGATAGCAGACCATGCCCCCTTTTTCCACCAGTCTGCACACGCACCTCTTGGCACGCTCATGGTTGGGGGATGAAGTCCCCTTCGCTGCTTGGTGTCCTTAGGGGCCAACTAGCCTACCTGTTACCTCCTGTAAGCCCCACACAGTGGGATTGCTGAGAGGTCGTCGCAGGCCACGCCCCCTTTCTCCACCACTCTGAAAACACGCCTCCTGGCGTGCTCTTGGTTGGGGGATGAAGTCCCCTTGCCTCTTGATGGTCACTGGGGGGCAACCAGCCCTACTGTTACCTCTAGTAAGCCCCACACAGCTGGATTGCTGAGAGGTGGTCAGAGGCCACGCCCCCTTTCTCCACCACTCTGCAAGTGCGCCTCCTGGCACACTGATGCTTGGGGGATGAAGTCCACTTTAATCCTGAGGCCCTCAGGACGTAAAGGGACCTCATAGCCCCACCAGCAGTGCGCTGACAGGTGTGTTTCAAGAGTGGTGGGAAAAGGGGCGTGGCCTCCGGGCACCTCTCAGCAATCCCACTTATCCATATATATATATACATACATATATGCATACATATATTATCTACTGGCGGTTGCCAGTAGATAGTTATAGTTAGGACCTATTTTCCATTGGAAATCTGCAACATTCTATTTGAAATAACTCTTGCGCCGGTTGACGAATCTTCGCGAAATTTTCAAACTTTATGGCCCGCTCCGGTCCGCTCCTACCCTGAAAGTCTCGGGGTGATTCGTCAAGCGGGGGCCGAGAAAAAAGGGGGGTCCCAAAACGTGTTTTCCCCATTCATTTTCCCATAGGAAACTTTAGCCACGGCTACAGCCCGAACTGCTGAACGGAATTACACCAAATTTGGCAAAGAGGTAGTTCTTGGTTCAGAAAGAACCCTTTTTGTTAAATGGTGTAAATCCGTTCAGTAGTTGCTGAGAAAATCAAAAGTAAAAACACATATATATCTATGGCCGCGGAGGATCCGCTGCACCCTGTGCGCACCCTCCCGATCATGAGCTGCATGTTAATTGGCTGTCAAGTGGCTGTCAACACTCCAAATCAGGAAGTGTTGGCAGCCATTTTGTCCCTCAGTAGAACCGAGGGACAACTACCCCTCGGTAGAACCGAGGGACAGAAACAAGTGCGCAAAACGCACAAAGGGGGCAGGGTAGAAACACCCTGACCCCCTAGGTCTGCTCACGGGGTCCCACAAGGACCCCCTGGGCAGAAAAAAGCATTTTTTTTTTTAAAATCGGCGGGATGCGCTTAGGTTGCGCGGATCCCGCCGATAAAAAAAAAAATCGAAGCGCGGGTGGCCCAAGTCCCGGGGGCATGTGGGGGTTATTGTAAATTTATGTGGGGGGCCTCTAAGGCCCCCCCAAGTCCCGGGGACCGCCACCCCCCGGGGCTTTAAATAAAAATGGTGCGGGAGGGCTCTGAGCCCTCCCGCAGCCCCGGGGACCGCCACCCCCCCGGGGCTTCTTTTTAAAAAAATTCTATTACCTGTGTGGGGGGGCTCCACCCCCCCACATGCCCCGGGGACCGCCACCTCCCCGGGGTACTAAGAAAATACATGTGGGGGTCCGTTTCGGACCCCCAAAGACCCGGGAACCACCACCTCCCCGGGGCTATGTAGATGTGGGGAGGGGGGCCGCGCGGCCCACCTCCTGGAGCCTGTGGAGGCCCTGGGGACCGCCACCCCCCAGGGTTGGCTCCTGCAGTGTCCCGGGGTGCCTACCCCCGGGACACTGTAGTTTGCTATGACAGGACGGGAGCCTCGCGGCTCCCGTCCTGTCATAGCAAACTGCTTTGGTTTTTGCAAGAGAGAGCAGGAAACCTGCTCTCTCTTCCAAAAACCAAAGCAGATTGCTTTTCCACACGGGGAGCTGCATGTTAGCAGTTCCCCATGTGGAAAAGCAATGCTGGCTCCCGCAGGAGGCGGGGAGCCGGCATGGTCCATGGGGGAGTTGGGGTCCCCCCACGGACCCCAAAGGATAGAGCCAGCCCCGGGGGATGGGGTCCCCGGGGCAAGTAGTGGCCCGGGAGGGGGGCCACGCAACCCCTCTCCCCAAATTAGGAAACAAAAAAGAAAAAAAAAAGGAGGCCTGAAGAGGGGGGCAACGCAGCCCCCTCCATGAAAATAAAAAAAAAAAAAAAAAGGTGACAATGACCCGGGGGATGGGGTCCCCGGGCCAAAATTGGCCACGGGAGGGGGGCCCACGCGGTCCCCTTCCCGTTACTTTTTGAAAAAATAAATAAAAGGGGGTCAGGCCCTGGGGGATGGGGTCCCCAGGGCCCAAAATAATTAAAAAGAAGGGGGGCCACACAGCCCCCTTTTAAAAAAGAAATAAAATTAAAAAAATCCGGCATCGCGCCGGACGCCACGCCCCCTCCTTGTCAGCACTCTGCAAACGTGCCCCCTGGCGCGTTTGCAGAGGGGAAACGAATTCCCCTTGAATACTGGGGGTCCCTGGGGGCCAACTAGCCCACCAGGAACCTCCAGTATGCGCCAGGGGGCTGCGTTGCAGAGAGGTGTACAGAGGCCACGCCCCTTTTTACACCTCTCTGCAACACAGCTCTGTGGCGCTTTTTGGAGGTACATGGTGGGCTAGTTGGACTCCAGGGACCCTCAGGATTCAAGGGGAGTTAATCCCCCAACTTAAAACGCGCCACGGGCGCGTTTGCACAGTGGTGAAGGGAGGGGGCGGGGCTTCAGGTGACATGTGTGCAAACAGGCCCCGTGGCGCGTTTTAAGATGGGGAATTAAATCCTCTTCAATCCTGAGGGTCCCTGGGGGCCAACTAGCCCAACAGGTACATCCAGAAAGCGCCACAGAGCTGCGTTGCAGAGAGGTGTAAAAGGGGTGTGGCCTCTGTACATGTCTCTGCAACGCAGCCCCTAGCGCATACTGGAGGTTCCTGGTGGGCTAGTTGGCCCGTAGGGACCCTCATGATTCAAGGGGACTTAATCCCCCAACTTAAAACGCGCCACGGGGCGCATTTGCACATATGTCACCTCAGGCCCCGCCCCCTCCCTTCACCATTGTGCAAATATTCCTCTAAAATCAGCCGAAATACAAATTCTGATTTACTCACCTGTTATCAGGAGAGACCTCAGTGCTGCATCTTTCAGCCCAGTACTGGTCCTGAAAAGTAATTTTAACCGTACTTACCGGTAACTTGAATTTCCTTCATAGGCTAACATTGACTGGTTTCACTTGGAAATTCTTCTAAGTGTGGAGTTTTGGAACTTTAAAATATTCCTCTAAAATCAGCCGAAATACGAATTCCGATTTACTCACCTGTTATCAGGAGAGACCTCAGTGCTGCATCTTTCAGCCCAGTACTGATCCTCAAAAGTAATTTTAACCGTACTTACCAGTAACTTGAATTTCCTTCCATAGGATATCATTGCCTGCTTTTTGCTGAAAAAGTTTCTAAGTGTTGATTTTTGAAACATACAAATATTCCTCTAAAATCAGCCGAAATCCGAATTCTGATTTACTCACCTGTTATCAGGAGAGACCTCAGTGCTGCATCTTTCAGCCCAGTACTGATCCTCAAAAGTAATTTTAACCGTACTTACCAGTAACTTGAATTTCCTTCCATAGGATATCATTGCCTGCTTTTTGCTGAAAAAGTTTCTAAGTGTTGATTTTTGAAACATACAAATATTCCTCTAAAATCAGCCGAAATCCGAATTCTGATTTACTCACCTGTTATCAGGAGAGACCTCAGTGCTGCATCTTTCAGCCCAGTACTGATCCTCAAAAGTAATTTTAACCGTACTTACCAGTAACTTGAATTTCACTTGGAAATTCTTCTAAGTGTGGAGTTTTGGAACTTTAAAATATTCCTCTAAAATCAGCCGAAATACGAATTCCGATTTACTCACCTGTTATCAGGAGAGACCTCAGTGCTGCATCTTTCAGCCCAGTACTGATCCTCAAAAGTAATTTTAACCGTACTTACCGGTAACTTGAATTTCCTTCATAGGCTAACATTGACTGGTTTCACTTGGAAATTCTTCTAAGTGTGGAGTTTTGGAACTTTAAAATATTCCTCTAAAATCAGCCGAAATACGAATTCCGATTTACTCACCTGTTATCAGGAGAGACCTCAGTGCTGCATCTTTCAGCCCAGTACTGATCCTCAAAAGTAATTTTAACCGTACTTACCAGTAACTTGAATTTCCTTCCATAGGATATCATTGCCTGCTTTTTGCTGAAAAAGTTTCTAAGTGTTGATTTTTGAAACATACAAATATTCCTCTAAAATCAGCCGAAATCCGAATTCTGATTTACTCACCTGTTATCAGGAGAGACCTCAGTGATGCATCTTTCAGCCCAGTACTGGTCCTGAAAAGTAATTTTAACCGTACTTACCAGTAACTTGAATTTCCTTCCATAGGCTAACATTGACTGGTTTCACTTGGAAATTCTTCTAAGTGTGGAGTTTTGGAACTTTAAAATATTCCTCTAAAATCAGCCGAAATACGAATTCCGATTTACTCACCTGTTATCAGGAGAGACCTCAGTGCTGCATCTTTCAGCCCAGTACTGATCCTCAAAAGTAATTTTAACCGTACTTACCAGTAACTTGAATTTCCTTCCATAGGATATCATTGTCTGGTTTTCAGCAGAAAAGTTTCAAAGTGTTGATTTTCACAAACTACAAATATTCCTAAAAAATCGCCTGTATGACTTAAACGCATTCTTTCAACTGTTTACAGGAGATGCACCAGTGCTGGATCCAGGATCCAACACTGAGTAAGAAAAAGTAACGATAACAGTTTTTAACTTCTAAGTGAATTTCCTTCCATAGGATAACATTGGTGATTCTATGAGAAAAAGTTTCTAAGTGTGAACTTTTAAAGTACAATAATATTCCTTAAAAATCACGACTGTAACCAAAACGCTTTTACTCAACTGTTTACAGGAGATGTCCCAGGACTGAATCTAGGATCCAGTAATGTGGTTAGAAAAGTAATCCATAAAGTAACTAATTGCATTTAACTAGAAATTCACATTGAGCTGAATGTTGCATTGTGTTTGAAAATGTGTTGCCCATTGCAACAACTGTAACTACTGTACTTAAAAGTCTATTGCCTATGTGCAAAGTAATTAAACTAAAGTAATTCATTCTGAGAAAGTATTTTTTGTAATGTAATGTATAATGTAATTACAATGTAATTTAAAAAATAAAATATGTAAAAAAAAATTGTTTCTAAAAAATTTGGAAATCAGTATGAAAAAAATTTATATAACAATTAATACATTTAAAAATTGTCATTTACAAAACCTTTGAAATTCACTGAAAAAACTGTAGGTTTCAGACATGTTATAGTTACAAATTAGCATTTAAAAAACCTTTGAAATTCACTGAAAAAACCATAGGTTTCAGGGACGTTATAGTTACAAATTAGCATTTAAAAAACCTTTGAAATTCACTGAAAAACCATAGGTTTTAGGGACAGTTATAGTTAGTTGGACATTGCACTCGTACAAAACCCGTGAAATTCCCCCGTTATAGTTAGTCCAGCTAACTATAACTCGCGCCCCGCAATGCAATGCTGATGACGTCACATATTACATCACTCATGACATGGTCAGTGACATCACTGATGACATCACTGATGACATCTCAAATGACATCACTGATGACATCATCCACGTGATAATCTGATGCACCTCCTCACACCCTAATATAACCTTTGATACACCCACTCTAAATTACAGACTGCCATTCGCAAAACCATAGACACTCCAACACCAATAACTACATACCCACTCACTGATTCTTAGGTCTACGCACACATCCACTCACTCACCCGTACAGTCACTCATACTTACGGTCACTCAGTACAGGACTATCATATGCACTCATACTCCTATATAGACACTCAAACACCGCCACTCATCCATAGAGGTACTCACACACCTAGTCAGTCATGCAAATAATTAAACACACTACCATTTACTCACCTATACAGTTATACACACACCAGCTCACTTACTCATACAAATAGTAGCACAATCTTACGCTCTTATACAATCACTGATACAAGCACACACTCATCCATACAGCCACTATCACAATCACTCACTCTCGCTTATAGCTATTTATATACTCCAACACACATATATACTGCCTTTCACATATGTAGTTACTCACACATGTACCACTGGGACATACATTCACTCACTAACACACTCTTACACACACTTACCCACCCATACAGTCTATCACAGTTGCACTCTTGAAACCATCCACCCAGTGAATCACCCACTCACACATCTATGCACAGAGTTGCACACACCCCTCCCACACAAACACTCAGGCACCCATACAGATACTCAGACAAGCATTCAATAACTCATATAGACACTCATGTAGCTATTCACAAACACATGCAGCCACTTACACAGCAACAGACAGACGGATACAGACATTCACCCAGTTTAGTCACTAACTCATGCATTCAGTAAGATACGTTAAATCACTCACTTATAGAGTCAGTCACGCACCTACTAAATCATCCATACAGACACTTACACACCCACTCATTCTTCAATACGTCTTTTCCTATATATATTAAAAATATTTAAACTTTACAGAAACACACAGTCACTGGATGATGTCATCAGTGATGTCATCAGTGATGTCATTTGAGATGTCATCAGTGATGTCATCAGTGATGTCACTGACCATGTCATGAGTGATGTAATATGTGACGTCATCAGCAGTGCATTGCGGGGCGCGAGTTATAGTTAGCTGGACTAACTATAACGGGGAATTTCACGGGTTTTGTATGAGTGCAATGTCCAACTAACTATAACTGTCCCTAAAACCTATGGTTTTTTCAGTGAATTTCAAAGGTTTTTTAAATGCTAATTTGTAACTATAACGTCCCTGAAACCTATGGTTTTTTCAGTGAATATATATATATATATATATATATCGGCACCCCCATCTGTGTCCTAAAGTGCTGCAGGAGGTCCTGCAGCATAAATATATATATTTATTCATATTGGCAACAGGCGGTAGGCTTGAGTGGAGCTCCCCCTCCCAGAGAGGCATGTCCACAAGGAGTGTGCATGGTGGTGCATGTGGCAAAAAAATACTGAGTTGATGTCATGGGTTGGGAGGAGGACCTTCTGCAGCACTTTAGGACTTAGGTGGAGGTGGCGGCTGGCAAGATTATGTTTAATATTTTTGGTTGGAATAATTAATTAATGTAATTTTTATGTATGACGTCCACTCGAAGCCATTAGAGTGAGTGCTGCATTATAAATCCAGTTATTTACAGATTTTCTGTCACAATAGTGAAAAACAAAAGATGTTTTCACTGTTGGGACATCTCAAAAGGAAGGTTTGTATTTTATTGAATATCTGGATATTTTTGGGAAGGACAATGGCTGATTGTAATGGAGTGAGAAAGAAAGACCCCAAGGAAGAAAAGTCGTGCATTGCTCCTCCATGACTCCTCTTCACCTGCAATAATGCTCCATTTACAAACTTTATTGTGATGAATGAAAGATTTACCAAATATATTTCCCCACTATCACTCAAAGGGGTAAGTCAATGGTATCTTAAAGTGACAACCGATAAAACAATTCCCTGCAGCCCGATATGCTGCTGCATGACTTCAGTCTATAAGATATGCATCAGAATGTGCTACAAAACATTGCCTAGGGTTCAGGGGTTAAGAAAATGAGTCCACCATTGTGCAGACCTATGTTTTGTCATTTTGCAGACACCCTTAAGGTGATAGTGAAAATGTCTGAGAATGGGAAAGGAGGAAAATTTGTATCATGTCAATCTGACCTCCAGAGTCTAACCCTGTCCCCACTAGAGTTCAGTTTGAAATGGAAGTATGCAATCTGATTTCCCCGTCCACCCCCATAGGTCCAACACTTTTCTCAAAGTTCCTTAGTTTGGAGTGTAAATCATAAACCTGTCCCCCCCCTTCCCCAGCGTTCAACATTTTTGTTAAGGTTGCTTAGTTTTGAGAAAGAATAGTGAATCTGCACCCCCCCAGCACACAGTCCAACACTCCAACACTTTCCCCAAATGTTACTTATTTTTAAGTAAAAATACTAATTACGACCTCCCCAGAGTCAAGCACCTTTCATTATATTGTTTAGTTTAAAGTTGGAACTTTAAATCTGATGCCCCAGATTCCAACACTTTCCTCAAAGTTGCTTAGTTTGTAATGGGATTAATAAATCTGACCCCCAGGTTCCAACACTTTCCCCAAAAAGTATTACTCTGTTTGTGAAAGCACAAACCCTGTGGACTCCAGATTGGTGGCCACAAGAGCTAGGCAAGCCCCCTATCCCTAGCAAGGAAGCAAAAAAACAAAGAAATCAAGTTTGATCAGGAACTTAACATGAAAGACTAAGTCCAATCTACAACAGGCACTTGTTACTACATGCTGCATCTATTGAATAAAGCTTTCCCATTGCTTCCCTTATTTGCTAGGAAGACCTTGATAAAGACTCTTGTCGTAAGTCAGCTGGTTTACGGCAACGCGCTACTGGCCTTTGCCAATGAGTCTCTATTGTCTTGACTACAAGTCGTGCAAAATACAGCAGCACGGTTGATTTGTAATCAACCACCTAGATCATCTTCTGCTCCCCTCCTAAAATCCATTCACTGGCTGTCAGTAAAGAACAGGCTAATATTCAAAATTTGCAGCCTAACTGACAAAGCCCGGCTGGGCAAGGGTCCCGAGTATCTTTCTCAGAGGATTAAACGCTATTACTCTGCTAGGAACTTGCGTTCCAGTGAGAAGGAACTACTTTCAGTCCCCCGCATTCGGCGATCTAGATGAGGTGGAAGATCTTTTTCCTATCTGGCTCCTACCCTTTGGACCAAACTGCCATTTCATGTCAGAACCTTTCCTGACTATAATAAATTTAGGAAAGCACTAAAAAGAGTTCTGTTTTAACTCAGTCTCAACCTGTTGTACTGACTGTGTGCTGAGATACCCCTGTGGAGGTGATGCGTGTGCATTACCAAATAGATTTATTCATTCATTCATTCAAAGTTCTGTTTAGTTTTGAGTGAAAATAGTAAATCAGACCAGACCACCAGGAGTCCAACACTTACCCCAAATGTTGCTTAGTTTGGAGTGGGAATCGTAATTATGACTTTTTGTAGTCTAACACTTTCCTTGGTGCTGCTTAGCTTGGGGTGGGCAATGGGCATAGTTGATTTTTTTAATATCAATAAATATTTTTACATGTCACAATCCAAACAATTTAGTATTTTTAATATCAAGTGAATATTAAAGTTTTTCCAGCCTAACATGTCCCAAGACATGTTTTTATATGTTTATCAAAAATATAAAGACAAACATATTTTTTTCATTTTCATTAACACAGCATTTTATTACAGCATACACTACTTTCTAGTCTTTCTTTTTCTTTAGTTAGCATAGATTGGCCTGGGGGTTGAAAGTGAGATTTTGTGTCTTTGGATAAGGTAAGGTTTATTTTCAGGTTAATTGTAATGT
This sequence comes from Calotriton arnoldi, assembly GCA_963921515.1. Taxonomy (NCBI): domain Eukaryota; kingdom Metazoa; phylum Chordata; class Amphibia; order Caudata; family Salamandridae; genus Calotriton; species Calotriton arnoldi. The sequence goes on from CAWUFW010007285.1 coordinate 58,096, forward strand.
GAATTGGAGTTCTGGTGTGCACTGCTTTATATTTAGGTTTAGGAAGGTATTTCGACATTAGGTAGGTTTCTGTGTTAGAAGTCAGTTATTTTTTGTATGAGTGGTAGCATTAGTGTTAAGAAAAGTAAAGTACATGGTGTTTTTAAAGTTGGAATGTATCTAAGCTTAAGGTGATAGTAAGTCAGAATTTTGTTTTTTACACTGTTGTTATGTTTGTGGGTGGGGGTGAGAATATTTTTGCGTGCTTAGTTTACAGACCAGATGAAATTTCTGTCAAGGTTGTTTCTTTTTTGCTTTACCATTTTTGGGGCTTTGTTGTAAAAGAATTATTTTAGATATTTATTTTATATCTGAACTCTAAAAGTAATTCCTTTTGCTTTCCATTATTCGGTTTGCAATCTTTTTTCTACAAAAATATTGATTATTGGAGAAAGTGGGGCTAGTGAGTTATTTCCACTATATAATTTTTGACTTGAAAGGTTTATACATTTTTAAACAAAATAGAAGTTGTGCATTTTCTAGGTATGTTTAATTAGATTAATGGTTGTTTAGCAGGACCTTTAAATATGCCCTACTGCTAAAAAAAACTAAGCATTTTTATATACTTTTTGTGGGAGGGAATGTTAAAAATGTATTGTTTGAATAGTAAAAAATGTAATGGTTGGTGTGTACATGTTAGACCTGTCAGCCTTAGGGTGGTCTTCCCCTAAACATTTTGCCTCTTTCCCTCCCATTTTGCTGGAAATCGTTTTTGCTGGCCTTAGGACTTTGTGCACTTTACCTCTGCTAGCCAGTGCTAGGTCCTAGGTAGCCCATAGGGCAGGGTGCATTGTAATTAAAAGGTTGTACATGCACCTTTACGTTTCACATGTTCTGGTAGTGAAAACTTTCTAAATACCTTTTCCTCTACTGTGTGGCCTACCTGTCCCATACGATAGCATTGGGTTGCCTTTTTTATTTAATAAGTGCTAACTTGTGATTGGGGGCACATAAGCATTTCATGTTTGGTGTCTATGAAATTGTATTTAAAAATCCTATTTAATGATATAGTCAAATTTTAAATTACATTTTGAAAATGGCACTTTAAGAAAGTTGGCATTTTCCTGACCATTGCCATTTTGTGCAAGTAGCTTGTCCTAGGTCACATGACTGGGTGTAGTTGGTATTTAGACGTTGTGAATTCCTCCTAGTCAGTTACACAATAGAGGGATTAGGTGTACCTGAATGGGCCATCTGCTGGCAAGATGGGAGGGTGAAGCTGGGCACAGCACCTCTTGCAACTGAATAGGCTATGCTCTGCCTTCACACAAAGGGCTTATCGCCACTGTATTGTTCCTGCAGCCACTTGGAGCCAAGGGAGTCAGGAAATCACAAGCAGAAATCTCTAGAAACCTTCTTTCGTAAGCAGATTTTATTGGCATTTTCAAAAAGAAAACTATGGAGCAACAGTGGTAATTGGGATGACGGAAACAACCAACAATAAATTCCATACTTGTGCACACAGGATATATACCTCTCCCACAACAACTGCTCCCCCCTAATGGAGGGCCTACGATCTAGTCATACTACCATTAACAACCCTCATTCCCTCAAACCCCCCCCTTCCCTCCCAATACAGGCTGACTGGAGTGGTGAATAATTAAGTGAAAGTGTAAACGTAAGCGAGCATGCAGGGCAGAGGACAAAAATGATGCCTGTGTCAACCCACTGCACTGTGGACACCTGTTATGAGCATGCTGCAGCTACAGGGAGGGGAGATGTGCATCTGCAGCATGCAAGGAGACCCCAATCAGTAGTGAGTGATCCCTTCGAGAGTGTTACTCCGCTGGTGACTGTGGTGCAACTATGCCCTCATCGCCACCCAGGGCTGCGTCACCGTCTGAGGTATCATCTCCCATTCAACGCTCTTCTATAAGACCATCCAATGCTCTGATCACTTCCATGGAACCATGGCCCCTTTTAGCTTCCCACATTCCCCCCATCGAGTTAGTTCCCTGATCCACCCAGCAACCGTAGGACCCAACACTGACTTCCAGTTTCAGGTAGTCTGCTGCTTGGCTAGGATAACACCTAAGTCCAGGAACCTGGTCATCACATTGAGTTTAGCCTCAACACGGACGGTCACGGCAAGTTTGAAACACAAAAAGGAGGAGCATAGACAGATAAACTATTTCTTGTAAAATCACAGTGTAATTTGTTCCCCAAAGAGACAAACATTAGGATAAATATACAATTCAAGAAACTAATAAGTATTGATGTTCAACTAGAATGTACATGTTTTATGTTTTATTTGTTCTTCTTTTAATTGTGTACTTGACTAGCATTATTGTCTGTTCAAGAAGTGCATTTATGTTTATTAGTTTTAATGTTGTCTTTACTTGTATTGTATATTTAGCCTAATGTTTGTCTCAAGTTCATATTTATGTTTTCATGACAGCCCTGAGGAAGTCCTTTTGTATAAGTACGAAACGTGTTGGCTGTGTCTTTGGCTGTGCTTGTGTTCCTATCTTTATGTGCAAGAAAAGAAGGTATAAAAGATGGTTTCCCTATAAAATAATACAGATTTCCTGATGCCCATTACTGTTACTGTTACTGTGTTGTTGTAGTCTCCTTTTGTTGCCCTCATTAGTGAACAAATTACACTGTGGCTTTACAAAAAATAGTTTATCTGTCTACTCTCTTCCTTTTTGTGTTTGCAATTCTTTGTTTTGGGGCTTTTTGAACGATTGGCCCTAGTAGTGAGCATTTCTTCATATATGGGAACAACATTGAGTGCAGCTCAATTCTGTCACAACTGTTCAAGTATATGTTTGCTGTAAATCTGTGATCTTGCCAGCACCTGTTTCCCTTTTTTAACACAACATTAGGTAAAGATGACTTTGACAATGATCGGGAGGAGATGGAAAAGGATTTATTTAGCCGTAACCATACAAGGCTTTATTTAGCAGTAACCCTACAAGTGGGAATCCTGTACAAACACAAAAGAGCAGTGCTAGTGAAGGTTTGAAAAATAAATCCATCAGATTAGAGAAGCTCAAAAAACAAGATCTCTCGAAATGGTGGGATGGGGTCACACTTCGTAAATATATAGAAGATGAAAAAGTACCAAGGAGAATACGTATTTTGACGTTCCCAAATTTTGATGATTTGGATGTAGACCTGCTACAGGAATGGGAGAACATTCTTGTTAAACATGCGGATAGAAAGTCTTCTAAATTAAGAGAAGACATACAGAAATTGGAGAAAGAGAATATGGATCACAGTCTTAAAGATGCCATTGAAAAAATGATGTAATCCTCAAAGAGGAAATACAGAAACATCAAACTGTAGTCAAAGATAGGAAAATGTGCAAGATTGCGCACAACGATCGTGATTACAATGGGGATCGAGTGTATACATTTGTGCAGAGATTTGATCAAGCCGCTAATTTACAGAAATTACTGAATTTGATTGTAAATGTGTCTGATTACATTGTTAATGACATTGAAAAGAAAGTACTTGCCAAGGGATTAGGTTTTTGCCCTACAAATAGATGACTTTGCCGATACCCAGATTGATTTCTTTAAATTTGTACGATTATTGAAACTTAAAAGCTTCTTTGCGTTGAATCCGCAGAAAATTTATGATATAAATAAAAGCACTACTTTGTCTGATCTGAGTATTTCAGATGTGAAAGATATTCATTGTGTTCTAACTATTAATGATATATTTGGTTTCAATATAGAAGATGTACTTACTGATTTAGAAATTCAACCTGATCTAAGCTGTGACAGTAAATTTAGACCTAAATCTAAATTCATTCCTCAATGTGCCCACTTTGAAAGAATTGATCTTTTTACAAAAAGAGTAATGAAATATTTGTACAACCTAGAAGACAAGGGGATCTTTAATACTCGCTGTGGCAACAAGACCAGCAATCTCATTAAAGAGGAATGGGTAGCCTTACAGAATTTGAGGGCTAATTAAGAAATAATTATCCGGGAAGTGGATAAAAGGGGTAATGTTGTCATCATGAACTGCTACCAACACCATTTGGAGGTCATGAGACAACTCAACAATATGGAAAGCTATAAGAAACTGGACCAAAACCCCACTGTCTCAGTGGTGTCTATGATTAATATCAAATTGGCACATTGGCATGAAATTTGTTTACTTTCAGACCTTGAGTTCAAATATCTTAAGGTAGATTCACCAAGAAATCTATGTACATATATGCGCCCTAAAATTCATAAAGAAGCGGTCTTTCAACCAGGACGACCAATTATTTCAGAGTTTGTGGATGTATTTCTCAAACCGTTTGTTTGCAACTTACCATCATATGTTAAGGACACCACAGATATTCTCAGCAAATGTTTAGATGTCCAATGGAAGAAAGAGAGGATGATGTTTGTAACCCTTGATGTGGAAAGTCTTCACACTTGTATTAAAAGGGAGTTAGGATTGAAAGCCCTTGAATTCTTTTGTCGAATAGACGTGCTAACTTGCATGATCACTCACAGATGTTGTTAGAGATGGCTGACCTTATTCTAAAAAATAACTTTTTTCTGTACAAAGATCAATGGTTCCAGCAGTTACAAGGGATGCCTATGGGATCCAGGTTTGCCCCTCTTACACCAATCTGTTAATGGGATGGTTTGAGAGGGGGCATGCCTGGGCTTCCAGGGCTGTAGAGTGGACAGAGTATGTCCATTTCTGGGGCTGATATATTGATGACATCATCATGATTTGGACAGGGTCCCAGACTCAACTTGAAAAGTACTTCTCTTATCTTAATAATAATGAGTGGAATGTTAGATTTACCATCAACTTTCACCCTACTAGGATCAATTTCCTTGATGTTACATTCTATATAACTAATGATAAAATACATAGTACCCTTTTTAGAAAGGGTACTGCATGCAATAGTACTTTATTGGCAAGCAGTTACTAACCCTCTTGCACAATTAAGGCTATTCCTTATGGAGAAATGCTTAGGGCAAGAAGAGTCTGTAGTGAGGAGGAGGAATGGGAAAGAAGTCTGGAGATAATGGCATCTAGGATGATACAAAGGGGCTATCGTACAGAATATTTGGGCAATACACAGAAAAGAGTGACGAACATCAACAGGAATTCACTTTTGATAAACAAAAAGAAAAAGGAAAGGGATAAGACAGGTGCTCGTCTAGCGCTCATTACCACATACAGCTCATCTAGCCATCAGATATGGTGCATTTTGAACAAACACTGGGGGCTTCTGGCAGGGGTCCCTGTTTGGATGCAGTTCTGGGCAAAAAAACATTGGTTACGTACAGAAGAGGGAAAACGATCAAAGATATTGTTAGCCTGAATTACACAACCATTAAAAAGAAAAAAATCTCACTTGAATTGGCTGCCATATCAGCCGAAAGGTTTCGATATCTGTACAACATGCAGTATGTGTCAATTTGGAAGAAACAAGAAATGAATGTTCCAGTATAACACAGGAAAAGAATACAAAACTGGGACATTTATCAATTGCCGTACTACATATGTTGTCAATGCAGTCATTTGTACCAGTAATAAAGTTTGCATAGGAAGTACCACCACAGAATTGAGGTTCAGAATAGCAGAACATTGGGGGGCAAATCTTAGTAAGGACAGCTCTTATCCTCTGTCTTCACATGTTTGCAATAGAGATACTGCATATACCTTCAAGTTCCATGGGATAGATATTATAACAGCAGGATGCCCATGATGGAGATAGGGAATCAATGTTAAGACAACGCAAATCGAAATGGATTTTACGCTTACGCACAGTGGAAAAGGGATTGAATAAAGAACATGAATTTCACCATTTCCTATGACTGATAGGTTTGGGTGTTGGTTTCGGTAGTAACATTGATCTAGAAATTCCGCAGGAAGTACAGTACAGATAGCAGTTTTTGTGGGAATATTCTCTTAAAAATAGATTGAGAATATGTGCTCTCGCCCAATTTGGGCTCTTAGATGAGACTTAAATTGATGAATGGTTGGGTTACTGTGACTACATCAGATCTGGTCCTGTAGCAAGATTATGCTGCTAAATATTTTGGTAACAATGTTCTGAAGTGTCGACCATTCTTTTTGGCTGTTTCTGTATTGAGCATCATTTGGAAAATACAATACCACCTGTAGTATTAGCTTATTAGTGTTTACAGTTGCTAATCTTGGTTTGGGGAACACGTAGGGGCACATGCATCAAGCATTTTACCGGTCGCAAACGGGCCGATTAGCAGAATCGGCCCGTTTCCGACCAGTAAAATGCCTTTTCCAATGCATTAAAGGCATTGCATTCGCAAAATAGGTAATCGCAATTTTTCGATTACCTAATTTGCGAATGCATTTAGGGAATCGCAAATTACCATCAACTTCAAGTTGATGGTAATTTGCGAATCCTTTGAACAGTGCACAAAAGTCCATTTTTCAAAGTTCCATGTAGGCGCACACATGCCCTTAGGGCATGTGTGTGCGCTCATATGCACACTTACCTTTTTGGGGTGCATCAGGGGGCCTTAGGCCCCCTAGCACCCTTGCAATTGCATTCACAATTTGCGATTACCAATTTGGTAATCGCAAATTGCGAATGCATTCCCATTAATTCCTATGGGCCAATTAGGGAATGCATTCCCTGATTCGTATTAGGGAATAATAAGGATTCGCAAAAATATTTGCAAATCCTTCATGCATAGGAATTTGCGATTACCAAATAGCGAATCCTTAAAATTTACTATTTGGTATTCGCAACTGACTACCTTGATGCATGTGCCCCTAAGTTTGGTTTAGAGAGATGTGCGCTTATTGAATTGGAATGGGTATATATTTTTCACTATATATATGAAATTAAGGAGGATAGTGGTGGAGATGAGGCATCAAATTCACCAATGGAGCTTTGCATTAAACGTTGTACAAGAGAGTAGTTTTACAAAAAGAATAGGATAGCTAAACAATTTGTAAAGATGGCGACTATGTCAACGAGCCAACCAGAGCTAGTAGATTATGAATGCAACATATTAGGCAATTCCGGGTATACTGTGTGGTGTGTCTTGAAGAATTAACCCGGTTTTAACAGTGGGCTGCCATTCTTCGTCACAGGTAAACCCAGGCCATGACAGGGGTTATTATCTTTCACCACTGCAAAAGTCAGACTATAATGTATGTTTTAAGCTGCCTAACTGATATGTTAATGTTGTTAATATTTGTTATGATTTTACTTTGAGCTCAGACCGAATGAGGATTTGAAATATAGAGTTTGTTGGCAAGGTGACTCCGATGGTTAAATACGTGCACATTTCAGTCGAAGACATTCAATATATTTTACGATTTGCTCATTATATGATGGCGGCTGACAGTATCCATAGTTTTGGGGTTAGCATGTGAACGTATAAATGTATGCCCTCCTAGGATTGCAATGAGTATGCAAATTCTGGAATAAACAAGATAAATTAGGTTAGATAGGTTTGTGTAGTGTGAAACTTACAATTTTGGACTAAATATGCAGTATCTGCGAGAAGTGTGCTGTTTGTAGAACTACATCAGGAGAAGTAAACACCGTCCTCAGATAGTGGCTATCCAAACGAGTAGAACACATGGATGATAACACAGTTGAAATATATTAAACAACCCCACGAGTATTTATGGGGTAGCTGGGAAACGTACGCTTTTTTTCGATAGTGTGGTATGGATGCCGGTGTTGAAGAAAGGGAGCTCTGCCGTCTAAACCGTGTTGGTAAGTGCCAGAGGTGCTGTGCGTTTCTCTATTCTCGTCGAGTGTTTCTGGGTGAGAAGGAATATCGTTTTGGTAATGGTTTGTAGTTTTTTAAGATATGTACTTTTTTTTGTATTTACAAATGGTGGAATAGAATATGTATTCTGGACGGTGTTACTTTGTAATTGTTTAACTGCTTATTTATTTTAAAAGTTTTATAAAGCGCGAACTAGACCCTGGAAGGGTATCAGAGTGCTTTACAAATGTTACATCAAATAGATAGTGTGATAAACTAGGAACAAAATTATGAGTAGATAACAGGGAAAGCATAAATGTTGTCAATACTAGTAGTAGATACAGAAGGTACTCAAGAGTGTGTTAGCCGTTTGCCCTTAGAAAAAAATGCTTTACAGGATGGGTGTGGGAGCGCCAAAATGTGACTATATGAGCAAATACGCTTTATGAGTAGCACTCCACTGCAAACGTTTGTCGGCTTAAGAGGAATAACTTCTTACCCTATGGGTGACAATGTCCATGGATATGGTGATGATTGGCACTGTGAATAAATGTTACAATGGTATGGTGGGACTAACACAGTGGTAATGAGATATTTTGCCCTTAATAGAAATTCTACATATTAGAAGTGATTAGTATGTGACCTCCAGCACATACTGGCAAAATTGGGGAATAATTATGTCTGATGGTGCTAATGTGATGCTGGTTGTGGATTGGGCATACTTGTAGATGGATCAGGAAAAGGGTTGGAATAAAATCTTTATCTATATTTTAAGGGGCATATGATTGATTTATTCAACAATAGAACAAACATTTGTGGCTGTGTTAGGAAGGAGTGGGAGTTCCAGATGTAGGGTGAGTAGCCCTTCTAATAATATATAAAAGTACATGGTTGTCAACATTAGGCATAAGCTGCATATCATTCTGCGAAATAGATTTAAAAGCAGGTCTGATAGTAGAATTGACTCCATTGAGGCAATTGATACGCAACATTAAAATACATGGTTCTTACAATTTTTTACAAGGATTGTTCCCTTCAGAGCTTTGGAAAATATTGAAAGAATAAAATAATGGAAGACAGGCAATGATGGGTTACATAGAACGAGTACATCTGGTAAGCAGGAATGAACTTTGTAATTACTTTGAACTAGTATTGGGATATACAAGAGTTTTTAAGACCTTTTGCCATCTAAGTGGGAACTTTCTGGAGATAAAATAGAATGTGATTATTAGGATCTGTATGAAGATCAAATTAAGTATAGCATTTCTGTTATAGGTATAATGGGCCATACTAAAGAGAAGAATATAAAATTGATATAACTAGATCTGTTTTAGGCTCTTACCACAGAGTTATCAAGAATTAGTAATGACGTTTTTAAATAAAATGTTAACCACGGTATCGAAATAAAATTAAAATGAGGTTACACTTCATATGGAGAGTGTGAATTTTTCACACGCATTGACAGGGTGTTAACAAGTTTTTAATAAGTATTGATGTTCAACTAGAATGTACATCTTTTATGTTTTATTTGTTCTTCTTTTAATTGTGTATTTGACTAGCATTATAGTCTGTTCAAGAAGTGTATTTATGTTTATGAGTTATAATGTTGTCTTTACTGTAATGTTTGTTTACTTGATGTATTTATCCTAATGTTTGTCTAAAGTACATATTTATGTTTTCATGACAGCCCTGAGGAAGTCCTTTTGTATAAGGATGAAACGCGTTGGCTGTGCTCGTGTTCCTATCTTTTTTTTTTTTTACATTTCTAGAGCGCAACTGTTACCTGAGGGTGTCCTGGCGCTAAAATGAAGTCCTACAGAGGCCTACCAAGGGAGGAGTAATGAATAATGATTAGATGGTAAAAAGCCACGTTTTCAAGGCCTTCCTGAAGTTAAGTAGATTTGTCATGCATCCAAGAGGCAACGGAAGGTCATTCCATGCCTTGGCTGCACCGACCACAAGAAAAGAAGGAATAAAAGATGGATTCCCTATAAAATAATATGGATTTATGGATTTCGTGATGTCCATTATTGTTACTGTATTGTTGTAGTCTCCTTTTTGTTGCCCTCTTTAGTGAACAAACACTGTGCTTTTACAAAAAATAGTTTATCCGTCTAAGCTCCTCCTTTTTGTGTTTGCAGTTCTTTGTTTTGGGGCTTTTGAACGATTGGCCCTAGGAATGAGCATTTCTTTATATAAGGGAACTACATTGAGTGCGGCTCAATTCTGTCACAATTGTTCAAGTATATGTTTTCTGGTCACGGCAGGTTGCTACAGCTCGCGTTGAGGAAGTTGCTGCTAGCATTGCGAAAGCTGCTGCTCAAGTAGAAAATCTACTTGAGCTGCAGAAAGAAGCAGCACCCTCTGGCTTGATGCGTGCTGCTGTTTGCATTGAATTTACAGTGAGGGACAAGCACCCGGCACTAAAAATCATCTCGAGCAGCATGACGGTCCGGAATTCCTCTGCTCACAGAACTCAGTGGAATCTCTCTGAGTTTTTAGGTAACTATGCTGAATCCCTCGAAGTAAAGCTCAGCGAGTTCAACCCACCCCTAGTTTATTCTCCCCCAAACAGTTATAAACAAAATGGCAACCCAGGTGGGTCGTGGGTTCAACCAAATCACCCAGCCACTGGCATCTCAGTGCTGCCACCAGTGCTCCATACAGTAGGAAATCACCCGGCGGAATACAAAAATCAGTCTGCAGTCCGGCAAAAGGCAATAACACCCTGGCCCTATATAAGTCGTCCAACTGCATCACATCTCTCTCCACCCACACATATAAGTTGCTTTGGTGTTGCATTGGGAGAATGGTGGACAGCCATCACAAAGGGATATCAGGTGAATACGCATTCCGCTCCTTTGGTTTTTGCACCCACTGGGTCCAACAGTACTTAATCACCACCCCATAGGTCGCTTGGCAACACTTTTACCTAACGGGGCTCCAGGACCAATTGAACAAGCCAACGGAGGCTGTCAGTAAACTCCTAGTCTGTCCTTGTTCTCCCTACATTACCTCACTGTGCCACCCATTGGATCTGGGACGCCAGATAATAGGACTCAAAATCTGGGGCAGCTAGGCCCCCCGTCACCAGATGCTGAAGCTTAGCAAATGCCACCCAATGCCTACTAGAGGACCAAATAAGATCAGTGTAGAGGGTGTCTAAGTCCCGAAAGATCACCCTAGGGACAATAACTGGCAGGGTGCAAACAAGTAAAGGAGGCGTGGTAGCACCACCAGTTTAGCAATCTCTGCTCTCCCTGTTACGGACAGCAGAAGATTCTTCCAGAAATTCACCATTGCTCGCAGCGATATCACCGCTGCCCCTAAATTACCCTCCACTAGGTCAGCCATCATTCTGTATACACAGGTATTTACACACAGTGGGCTGCCAGGCTACTCCCTGAGTCACGATGGGGGCATTCCAATGAATCAAAAAGAAGTTAGTCTTCTGCTAGTTACCTGTGAGCTCTGACAGGTTCGCAAAGTGATCAAGGAGCTGCATGGCCTTGTCAGGATCCACACACCTATCTGGAAGGAAAAGTAACATACGATGTGCAGACAATGCGAAATGATGCACTTTACCACAGATTGTCACCCCTGCCTAGGAATGGTCTGTTGGGAGCACTCGCTAAAGGCTCGACTGTGATGGCAAACAACAGCTCGTACCCTTGCTGACTGCTCCATTCAACCCGGTAGGTATAAGAAATCACTCCCCCTGTTTTGGCCCATGCCGTAGGGTTGGAATACAGTAGTCGTGTCCAAGCCATAAACCCAGAAGCCAGACTTGTCCATTCCATCACAGTGTACAAATATGACCAGTCTAGACTGTGAAAAGCCTTTTCAATGTCAACGGACATGACCAGTGCATCCGTGTTGATATTCAGAGTATCCAACAGCTTTGCTACTAATTGTTGTATATTCAAAGCAGTATGCAGCCAGGTATAGAACCGGCCTTGTCCAAATGAATTGGGCAAGGCATATATGGCAATAGGTGAGTTGCCGACACTCTACTCAACAGCTTATAGTCCACATTTTACATCGACAGGGGCCTATATGCCTTGACATCAAAAGAACCCCACCCGGGCTTTAAAAGTGGTACTATCAGTGCCTTCCACTTGCTGATGTAAGTAAGGAACCGTCGCACTGTGCTACCCTGTAAACCTCTGCCATGCTTGGTGCCAGGAGCTCCATTACGATGCATATGACTCCACCAGGAGCCCGTTGCTGCCAGGGATCTTCCCACGGGCCATCCTTTTAACTAACACTGCAATTTACTGGGGCAAAAAGTTGCCCCCCACGTTAATGCTTTCTTCCAAAGTGAGTGTCAGCAATGGCAAGTGCCGTAAAGAGTCCCTGACCCCCGGTCCATTATCCCGAGCATGAGTGGCATGTAGGTTAGCATAATATTGCCTAAAAACCTCATTGATGTCATCTTGCCCATATACCTGAGTCCCCTCCGCAATGTCTATTTCCTATATTTGCGAACCCCCTCTGGTGGGGTTAGCAAATCACGCAAGCAATGCCCTGATGTATCCCTTTCGGCGTGCGTTTTCACCATGTATTCTTCGTAGTCAAATCACCGAAGGCGCTTCACCCGCTTCACCAGCTGCTCTCTCTCATCAAGCAGTTTTCCATGCACGTCCTGGTGCCCGTACCTATACCTCTCCACAGCTCTCAGGATCTCTTCCTGAGTGCTAACCTCTGACACCAGTGTGTGGCCCACCACAGTTGCAATACACTGCCCCCGATCACTGCCTTAAAAGCATCCCTTTCATGCAAGATAGATGTAGGTGAGCCAGCATTGTTGTCTAAATATGTCAGAATTCCATCTCTTATAGTATGGTGAAACACCTGATCGTCCAAGGATTTGACCCTCAAGTGTTAATTTGGGATAATTGTGTGGGATTGGACCCAAGCCAGGGTCAGGTCATGGTGATAGGGTTGTGATCCGATATCGTTCTAGCCAGATATTCAGATTGGACAACTGCCTCATGCACATCTGAGGAAGGTGTCGGGTCAAACATGGCGCTCATGAAGCACAGGGAAATAGGAGTAGTCACAGGTCTGTGGGGGTGTTACCCTCCATGTGTCCTCTAGACCCCAATGCCTCTGCCAATCTCCAAAACTCTTCACTAGGTGCCCCGATGGTGCACCAGACAGAGGAGGGTGGGAGCAGTCCAGCTGTAAATCGACAACTCCATTAAAATCCCCCCCAGCAATCAGCGTACATGGCATATGTAATGTGATTTCCTGAGACAGCCTATATCTGAAGTGTGCCTGGTAAGAACTGGGAGTATATATATTGGCAAGGATAATGTCCCTACCTCCCAGACACCACGTAATGAGTACAAAGTACCCTGCAGGTTCGATTGATTTGTGCAGAACTTGGAAAGCGACCCAAGGCTGCACCGATATCAGTATCCCCCTTGTAAATGGTTAGTATGTTGTGCCATATGTTTGGCCCCACCAGTGTTTTTATAGGGCCGTTCCCTCAGCCTCCATCAGAGGGGTCTCCTGCAATAAAGCTAAATGCACACCCCATCGCTTCAAATAAGATTGAAGTTTGCCATACTTTTGGGGACCCGAACATTCCCGAATATGACCTTATAATACACGTGCTCTCCTGCCATGAGAAAAGACGAAGGGCGCTCTATGTACAACAGAGGCTACATGTCTCCCGCCCCTCATAGTCCCAGACAAATAAAGCCACTACAATCCAGACCAAGCCATACATAGCAAAATACTCAACAGCACCCCTCAGGACAGTAAGTCAACACCCCCATTCAAACCCAAAAAAACCCATTAGCAAACAGTTGTGGTAAATGCATCCATGAAAGCGAACAGTTGGGTAGCGTGAGCTGTATTCCCTAATACCCCCAGGCCCCACTACTCACCATCCGGCTCATACAAGTAATGTTAATGGTCAAAGTTGGCCACCTCGCTACCCTCCCAACAGCAGATGAGATCCCCACAAGGTAAAGTACAGCATTACCCAGAGTCCCATGTGGAGGCACATAGGGTGACAATGGCTATGTAATCTTAAATAATTTTATCAGCTGACTGTGGAGTAACGTGAGAAGGTTCCCGGTCCGGCTCCAATTCCGCTGCAGTTTCTGACTCAAGCTCCACAGATACCGATTGCCATAGGTATGAGGTCGCCATCTGCCCATGTTTGGTCCCAGATCTGGCTATAGTCACAGTCACTGCTACTGCTTGTTCTTGGTCCAGTTGTTGCTGGGCTCTGGAGGGAATGAGCCTCTGAGTTGATAACCTCGCGTTCTGACACCCCATACACCCTGACCGCCGGGCAGGTGCTGAGGCCACAGCATCCCACAATTACAGATCAATCCAGTCCTACACATCCTGCAGTTCGTTGAAGAACTGTACCTCTGCACTGGTGATGAGCTGAAATTTTACCAGGAACAGCATGGCGCATTGGACCTCCATCTGCCTAAGGCACTTTTTAACTTCGAGGAACACAGCCAAGGTGAAGTCTGGAAATAGCATCACTCTGTGATTGTCCACGTGTTGGTTCCCCATCCGTGGCAGTCTCAGAATGTGGTTTCTGTCCTGAAAGTGTAACAGTTTAGCCACCACAGTTCTGGGAGGAACCCCGGGTGGTGGTTGTTGAGCTGGGATCCTATGCGCCCTCTACAAGGCAAAGAAGGGTGACAGGCCCTCTGGAGCAACTTTATCTCTTATCCAGTCCTCCAGGAAGGCAACCATGTCTGTTCCCTCAATGTATTCGGGCAGTCCCACCACCCGTATGTTATTTCTATGGGCCTTCTTCTCATCGTCCTTGTCCCGGCTCTACAGCTTGCGCAACCGCTCCTCCATTTTTAGCACTTGGCCCCTCAGTACCCCAGTAGCAGGCCCCAATTCACCAAGAGCCTTTTCATTGATAGCTATTTTTACAGCCACTTTGTGCTGGTCATCACAGAGGATTCCTATGTCTGCCACAACAGTGTCTTTTTTCAGTTCAAGGACCTCTCTAGTGGGGCATATTAGCAAGAACGGCGTTAAAATTATCGCCGCTTTAGCGGCAGGAAACTGCCGCTAAAGCGGCGATAATGGGCTTGATAATATGCCCTTGAGAATTCCAATAGAAGCCCAGGATCACAGCAGAACATGGGCTTCTATTGGTATTCTCAAGGGCATATTATCAAGCCCATTATCGCCGCTTTAGCGGCAATTTCCTGTCGTTAAAGCGGCTATAATTTTAACGCCGTTCTTGCTGATATGCCCCTAGTGTATTTAATGGCTAAAAGGATAGATTTGGGTGTTGCAGCCGGAGCCATCCCAGGAGCCCCATATGTGGTCTCAGCACCAGCCTACACCGGAGCCGTTGGATGATTAGCATTTTGATACTCATTAGAGGGGATACGCAATCTAGAATATTTGCCCATGATAGCACTGGTGTTGCAGTAGCGGAGGACACAAGTCCCAGCATTGGTCAGGCCCAGGAAGAGCAGAGATCCAGCAGCCTCTACACTGGCTCCAGTCAGGAGGACCAGTACACAGGCACCAAAGGCAATGTAACACCAAGGGACTCCCCAATGTGCACCCCACTTCACCCACAGTGTCTTTCCATCTTTCCTTTCAATGTGGGGGGGGTGCCACCATCTTATGGAGAAGGATTCACCCACTAGACTAGTCCACCAGTGGCACCATCAGGTAGCCCAACCCCTTCCACATCATCCACGCCAGGGGGCTCAAGCCACCGTTCAGGAGTGTAGCTGAAATCAGGGGGTCAAGAATCAACAGGGACCCCAGTGAAGTAACAAGACCAGGTCCTTTGGCCACGAGGGCCAAGTGTAGCAGGCAATAGTAGTTCTCTCCTCTCAAGATGCTGCAGGACACACTCCCCCACAGTAATATGGTGGGCTCATTCTCCAACTGTGGCAAAAAGGGCACTCCAATGTAGCACCAGGTTCCGCTGGTCCGGGCATGACCTCCGTGCAACGACCTGCTCAAGGGGCCCCCATCAGACCAGAGGAGAAGATGGCATGGAGGTACACCCCGCGCAGCACAAATCCTCAGGGTGCCCGCTTAACGCTCCAATTCGCCTCTCCTGTGTGGGTTGGTCTAAGCAATGGCCCACTGAGTGTCCAGGGCCAATGGCAGCACTTGCTCCTATCTGGAGCATTTCTCATCGGCAGCCTCTGCACCGGCAGACAGCCCGATAGAGCACACCGTCATGCAGGTGGCACTGCTACCAGCCCCCAAAGGCGACAATGCACCTCTTGAACCCGCCTCTTGGTCCTGGCAGTGCCGGTACTCCGCTGTCTCACCTGCAGGACTCGCGTCTTGAGTTCTCATAACACGCTGCCGCCGTTTTGTCAGGCCTCGTAGCGGTGGCGCTGCTCATCAACTATCCTGGCCCCTGGGTCCTCTTGCTGTCCTGTGCAGCCGTCCAGATGCCAAATACACTTGTAGCCTGGTGGGGCCTCAACTGGGGTGAAAAAGCGGCCATATATTTGTCTGGATAGCTGGATGGCTGAGCGGGACTGGCGAGCTCTTCAGGCCACGCCCCCATAAATCTCTAGAAACTTCTGCTACTTCAAAGAAGGCACCAGGTATGAAAAAAGAGCCCTCATACCCACTCTTCAGTTCACTTTCTGGATTGTGGAAGGACTCTCAGAGGACTGCCTGTTACTGTGGCCTGCTGTGAACTCCACAATACTGCTTTGCTGCATCTGGAAAGACTGCTTTGCTGCCTGGAGCCTGACTTGACCCCTGAGAGGCCTGCTCTGCTAGCTGAGCCTTGCTTCTTCGCCTGAACCCAGGACTACCAGAGTGACTCCCAGGGCTAGTTTGCTGACCTCCTGTACAGGGACATAGCCGGCTCCCATCATCTTTAACCCACACCTGGGCCCTGCCTGAGTGAGTCCTAACCCGTTAAGTGGTGTCCCTCCAGTTCTGGACCCTTGGGGTGGTGATAAAGTTGCCCAGATAGCCAAAATCCAAAACTTGAAACTTAGAATATTTATAAATAAAATAGAGAAGAACAGGACCAACCTGCTTATCTCCCTGCCCAAGGTGAATCGTCGATCAGCCTGAATTCACGGCAGCACCCGCTATGTTCTTCTCCGCAGTAGCAAATCCTGTTCAGTGATCTGTGGCCAAAGGGGTATCCGGCCTTCTGGAACTCTCGTCAGCTACAGCCTCCTTCCTCATCCCACTGGAGATTTACTACCAAAACAGTGACTAAGTCTGAAGGTAGAAATCTTCACCTCAACTTCGTCCAGCAGCTCCCGGATGATGACATTACCTCCTCAAACACTGCCTGCAGCCTTGCCCCCCTAAACTTTACTTCTCAGAACTTTTTCGTCAAAATTTCTTCGAAATTCGAAGGTAAGCAGCTACCGGGCCCAATACACTTCTTGTATTCAATCTGCACTCCATCGCCATAGGCCATAATTTTTTACTTTGACCCAGTTTCACGTAACTAGATGTCCGTGGTTGATGTTTTGAGTTTTTAGGCGCTAGTTTTTACTCAAAACGTTAAAAATTCCTAACCCAGTGTGTGGGATTTTTCTTCTGTTGTGCTTTCACTTTATAACTGTTTTGGTGCTTCATAAATACTTTGCACATTGCCTCTAAATTAAGTCGGCCTGCTTTTTGTGCCAAGCTACCCAGGAATGGGCACAGGTTAATTTAGCAACTTTTTGCAGTTCACCGTGACAGGGATTGTGGCTGCTTGCTTACACCCCAGTCAACCAGCAACCCAGTTTCTTAAGGTATTGTTTTTATTTTAGATATATTTTTAATTGAGTTTATTTAGTGCTGTTTCTAATGTGTTTAGTTGTTAACAGTTTATAGATATTGTGCTTTGATTTATGGCTGTTCTACGTATAGTTATGAGTGTAGGTATGTTGTAATCTCTGCATGTTATTATTTGATGATCTAGCCTTATGCTGTGGCCCAATGTTCTATTGCTTGTGTCATCTTCTAATGAATATTCCACTGTTGCCTAGTTGCCTTGTTGTTGGGTTTTGCCTTGTTTAAAAAGGTTTGGTGGGCGGTTGGAGCTGGACGGTGAACTGCCTTGGTCTCTTGTCTGCCGTGTAGCCTATTACGATTAAACTTGTCAAACCTGATTCAGTGCCTGCTTCTTCACTACAAAATTGTGGCGACAAGCTGGCTACACGGTAACACGCTGAACCCTGCGTGTGCATCCTGTCATCCATCATCTCTACGTTTGAAAATATGAAGTACATATCTTCTACGGCAGTAAGGCAGCTTAATTTTTCTTTGATTACCGTCACCCGGATCACCCGTCGGCACAGCCTCTATTTCTCGTAATGCAACGCCAAGCATAGTGATCCATTTTGACAGAATCTCTTTCCTCAATACTGTGCGTGCCTGTTTTCAAAAGTGCCATTTCTACTGGCTGCCGCTTGTTTTCACATTGCGCATGTTCAAGCTGTCTGGTTTCCCGTTTCCTTCTATGTGCATGAACTGCGTTTAGTTTGGGCCTAACGTCCTGCCTGACTTTGCCTGACATTCGTTTTGGGCATGCTCCGCACTAGGCCCAAACCTGTGCCTGACTCTGCCTGGCCTTACTCGTCATAATTCACGCACGAATCTCTTGCTGCACGTCGTGCCTTACTCTGCCTGTCATCACCTTTGTGACGTCACCGAGATTCTCCAGTACATAAATTCATCGGCACGCAGCAACTAGCATCGTTGCCTGGCAACATTCTATCTTCATTAAACTTTGCAGCGTTTCACTCGAAGCCGGTCACGGAGATTGGCACACCGTTTTGTTGCGTTTTGTATACAGTTTTCAGCGCGGTGATCCCCACACCACTACAGTTGTTTACTCTTGCGGATCTCTTTGCGGTGATCCGCACACCATTTCTGCTATTTTTTTTTGCTATTCTAGTTTCGCTTACGGATATCTACTAGGTGATCCGCACACCTCTTGCCTGCTTTATACTTCCTGTTGTATGTCACAGCGGATCTAAACACAGTGATCCGCACACTTCTGTTTTAATTTAATTTATTTTTTTACCCTTTCTGTCTCATTTCTTGCTCTCTGCAAAACTCTTCCCTATTTATCTTTTGGTTCTTCACAGTACTATGCAGTCTGTTGCTCCTCCTCCTTTGTTTCTAGACTGTCCAGGAGAACCCCCTGTTCAATGGGAGATTTGGTTTGATGCTTTCAAAACCTATCTTGGGGCAATTGGAGCTTCCAGTTTCAGCAGTGAACGCAAAAAATGTCTTCTTCTTCATTCCTTAGGATTTGAGGGAAGGTCCATTTTTAAACATCTACCTGAAATACCTCACCTTCCAAGTGATGACGTAGACGATTATGAAGATACTATAACAAAACTCAAAACCAGATTCGATAAACAACCTAGTTTAATGGTCTTGCGTCACAAATTCTTCAAAAGACATCAAGGTGATGGAGAAGATGTTGACTCCTACACCTCTGTGTTACGCAGACTGGCCTCTGTCTGTCAATTCGAGACATTTACAGATCAATTGATCAGAGACCAATTCGTTTGCCAATGCAAAGACAAACATATTCGTCAAAAGATGTTGTCTTTAAGTAACCCCACTCTTGATGAGACAATTAAAATTGCGAAAAGTATTGAGACCTCCCAGATTTCTCTGAAAGAACTAGAAGACAAATCTCTTGAATCTGTAAATGTTGTAATAGGAAATGCAAAGGGTAAACAGATTGATTTTCGGTATTCTTCACCAAGCAATACAGTGGGTAAAAATTTGACAGACCGTTCCAACACAAAACAAATGTGTTATCGTTGTGGGAACCCTCCACATCAGAAGGGTGGGAAATGTCCAGGTGCCACTGTGGTATGCAATTACTGCAAAAAAGTAGGTCATTTTGCTAAGGTATGCTTAAAGAGGAAAAATCAAAAAAAGGTTGTAGCGTGCGTGGTTGAATCCGACCACGAGTCTGACTCTGAGGTAGTCTCAGTTGTCACGGATGTGTGTGATTCTGAGGCAGTTGAAGGTGATCCATCTAACTGTGTCGATCCCATAGTCGAGATTTGTGTTGGTGGTAAGTCTCTAAATTTACTAGTCGATTCTGGTGCCAGGATCACAATGATAATGCACAAACTGTTCAAAGAAACGTCGGGAGACAGAATGCTCGAGCCTCCTGACAGCTCCCCTGTTTCATATGAAGGACGGAGAATTGAACTCTTAGGTTACATTGAGGATGTTTTGGTATTCAAAGGGAGGAAGATTAGAGGTAAAGTTTACATCGCTCTCAAGGGGTTAAACATTCTAGGTTGGTACCACCAAGGGTTATTTGGGATGATTCTTAAGCCAGGTTTAAAAGAACAAGTTCTTGTAGTTTCGAAGGAGCATCATCAGTGTGTGTGGAAAGAAAGGTTTCCTTCTGTCTTTAGTGATAGTTTGGGAATGATTCGGGGTTTCAAACACAGGATCATTGTGAAAGATGGAGCCCTTCCTGTAAAGCACAAGTTAAGAGGTGTACCTTTTAGCGTCAGGGATGATCTTGAAAAGGAGCTTAAGTCTTTGTGCGCTCAAGGCATCATTGAACCTACAGAGTCTTCCCTTTGGCTTTCGCCTTTGGTCGTCGCACGCAAGAGATGTGGGAAGTTACGCGTTTGCGTTGACTTGAGGTCTTTAAATAATGAGATTTGGGTCGACTCCCACCCTCTACCCAAGATTTGTGACCTTTTTGCGTGTGTCAGAGGCTCAAAGTACTTCTCCAAGTTAGATCTTGCCAGTGCCTATCATCAAATAGAATTGCATCCCGATTCACGCGCCCTCACAGCTTTTGTCTCACCCCTGGGTACGTTTCAGTACAAACGTATGCCCTTCGGGCTAGCTTCAGCTGCCTCTGTGTTCCAACACGTCATGCAGAATCTTTTGGGTGGAATTGAGGGAGTTTTAGTGTTTCAGAACAATGTTTTGATCCATTCCAAAGACGTCTGTCACATAACTCCTTAATGAGTAGAGTTCTGGAGATCTTTCACGAGCATGGTGTTGTGGTCAAATCAGAGAAGTGCAAATTTCTCAGTGAGGAGATCGAGTATCTCAGACATCTTATTTCTGGTGAAGGAATTAGACCCAGGAAAGGTCTGTTGGATGCCATTACTCATGCTGCTACGCCAGTTGACAAGACTGGAGTCAAGTCACTACATGGTCTTTTGGAATATTATTCCAAATTCATTTCCAATTATGCCTCCATTGTACGCCCCATTAGCTGCCTTCTTAGGAAAGGTGTTGAGTTTACGTGGTCTGATGAGTGTGCGTCTGCTCTCCAGCGTGTGAAAGAATGTCTCGGCAACAGTGAGGTACTCAAACCTTACGATCCTGATCTACCCTCATGCATAACTGTTGATGCTAGCCAAGTTGGGTTAGGGGCTGTATTGACCCAGAATTCTCGCAATGATGAAAACACCATTGCATTTGCTTCTAGAGTTCTAAGAGATGGGGAGCTCCAGTATTCCGTCATCCAGAAGGAACTCCTGTCTTGCCTTTGGGCCATTGAAAAGTTTTGCCCATATGTATGGGGCAGACGTTTCCTTTTGAGGACTGACCACAAGCCTTTGGTCAGTATCCTTGGTTCTGGTACTAGTAAGTGTTGTTCCCCCAGGATTGTCCGGATGGTGTCTCGCCTTATACAGTACCAATTTGATGTCATCCATATCTCTGGTGGCAGAAATATCAGGGCTGATTTTCTTTCCCGGTTTCCACTGAAAAATGGGGAACTGGAACATGGTTTTCAAGATTTTTGTGAGGAAGACTCTGATGATTGTTTTGTAGCTTCCCTCGATCTACAGGAACATGATATTGGCTCAGAAGAGAACTGGTTGAGTGCTCTAAGCAATGATGAAATTTTGCAGCAAGTGTGCGATTATGTCAAGTGTGGGTGGCCCAGAGAATGCGTTCTTTCTCCACTTCTCCAACTGTATTGGAAGGTTGAGTCAGAGATATCTCTGGAGGGTGGAGTCTTATTACGCTCAGACAAGCTTATTCCCCCGCTGAGCCTCAGAAAGAGCATCATTTCCAAAGCTCATGATGGACACTTGGGGTCTACTCTCACTAAGCGACGCATCCGTTAGACCTTCTGGTGGCCCTCAATGGATGCTGAAATCAATGATGTAGTAGAAACGTGTGCTGTGTGCCGGTCAGCTGACAAGGGGTTGAAAGTTGCGACTCCACCCATCCTCCCCATTGAGTGTCCATCCGGACCATGGGTAAAGGTTGGTCTGGACATCATGGGTCCTTTTGAAGTTTTGCCTGGTGGTTGTCGTTTCATTTTTGTACTCATTGATTATGGGTCCAAGTGGCCTGAGATCAAACTGGTCAGGGACCCCTCCTCTGTCAATGTCATACTATTTCTTAAAGAAGTTTTCTTGAGAGAAGGGTTTCCTGAAGCCATGGTCACAGACAATGGAACACAATTTATCAGTGCCAGTTTCCAGTCATTTTTGCAGTCTTGTAATATCAAACATGTAAAAAGGTCTCTTTTTCAGTCCAATGGCCTCGTCGAGCACATGAATCGAATGGTAGGTGACTGTATCAAATGGGCAAAATCTGGTAACTATGATGTTGTGAAATCCCTGGACAACGTGCTCTGGTTCTACAGAACGACTCCTCATTCTACGACCAAAATATCTCCCTTTGAGCTGCTAAGGGGAAGGAGAGCCAACACTAGCTTTAAGCCTGCCTGGATGAATAAATGGGTTAAGACCATATCTGATGTAGAATGTCTTATGAATCTCACCAGAGAGAATGTTTCTGTTTCTCCGTCAAAACAAAAGTCTTGGTATGACAAGAAGAGAGCTGTAAGGACTGTCCCTGTGGTCGTGGGAGATTTAGTACGTATAAAGTCTCCCACGCATGTTAAAAAGGGGGAAAGTAAGTTTGGTGCACCCATTACTGTCATTAAGGTGGGAAGGAATGCTGTTCAAGTTGAGGGAGAAAAATGGTGGAATGTGGGAAATATTGCTAAAGTCAGGAACATCCCGCTTGAGGAGTCTGGTTCTTCGCTAGGTCGTGATGTTCTTGTGCCTCCCGAGGTTTCTGTTAGGAGAAGCTCAAGACCTAAAATTGTTCCCAGCAGGTACCGCCTTTGAACTTTGAAATTCTGTATCACTGCTATTTCTTTGCTTGTTATTGTCTTACTGTTATCTTTTTTTTTTTTTTTTTTTTTTATTGAGAAAGGAGGATATGTTGTATTCTCTGTATGTTATTATTTGATGATCTAGCCTTATGCTGTAGCCCAATGTTCTATTGCTTGTGTCATCTTCGAATGAATATTCCACTGTTGCCTAGTTGCCTTGTTGTTGGGTTTCGCCTTGTTTAAAAAGGTTTGGTGGGCAGTCGGAGCTGGACGGTGAACTGCCTTGGTCTCTTGTCTGCCGTGTAGCCTATTACGATTAAACTCGTCAAACCTGATTCAGTGCCTGCTTCTTCACTACAAGGTACATTAGGGTTTTTCTTCATTAATGGTTTAAAGTTTGAACTGCTTCAATAATTTTTGAATGTGGATTTATTTATATTCAAAATATATTTAAAAATCAATTTATTATTTTAGTGATGTTATAATGTATTGTGTTTATGATTTTTACTATTGGTTTATTAGATGATTTTATTTACAGTAGGTTGTATGCTATAGGGTCTAAGGAGTGTATGTGTATCACGTTGGTGTATAATGTTACCTTTCATGCATGTTTTGTATTTGTTTGAATCATTTTGTTTTAGGGTTTGGGATGGGGCTCCTGGTAACTGCTCTTTTTGAAGAATTTCTATGAACTGCTACAGTGTTGGATGATGTCTGCCTAGTGTTGCTTGCAATGAATTGTGCTAGCCTTCAACTGCGTTGTTGATTTTAGATTCTCTGTTTAGGGTACTATCATATATGTGTTACCACTATATGTGGACCCCTTCGAGTCTCTGTCCTGAGTGGTGAAGACAGCCAGCCCAGGTGTCATCAAAGCAGTTTGAGGAGTGGATGTAGCTTTTCATCATTATCTTTTTAGAATGTGGATTGTTTTAATAATATCATAGTGTCCCGTCACTTCTTTAGGTGGTAGAAAGGTCAGAGCAGATTTATTTCAGTTAGAATTGGAATGTGCTGTTTGTTAAATACTGTATACTTAGAGTAGAATGTTTAAGATTGTGCCATATAGCCTAATTGCAGTGGAAATAACAAACCCGTTTTTGGCTGTTTGGTGACTAGTTGTTACCTTTTTTCCGATTATGTTCAGTAGTTCAGTGTCGGCTGTGTTCTGCTCATTTGGTAGTAGTGCACATATGAGGGGCATGATGTTATTTTGGAAGTTGCATATATGATTAATCTTTTTCTTTATTGAGGTTATCATATTTATGAAATCCTCTTTTGTGTGAGTTACAGTGAGATTTTCCTTAATGTCTATTTCTGAAAACGTTTTGGTGCTGGGTTAGGTATTCTATCACTTCTTTTTTTATAGATATTTTTTTGTTTACATTTTGGACATATGGTAATTGAGCTATAAAGTGAGTAGGTACTCTCTGGCATAGCTATTTATTGTTACTTTGGAAATTCTTGGAAAGTCTATTAAGGCCTGAATTATGTACGGACCTAAATTTCGGACATATTTGACAGGTGGTTATGCTCAGTTGTATTTTCTACTTGATCATTTACAGTGAAGGCCAGTCTACAGCAACCGTTAGAATAATATTTAGGACATTTCCAACCGCTCCATTATTTGGTGCTATGTGCTTTGCTTTAGGTGTAGCCTACATATATGAACATATGAAAAAGGGCTTTCCTTTTACTGATTCTGAAAGTGGCTTCATTGGACATGTTGATTTCTGTATTCAATTTATAATATAGAAAGATATTTAACATACTTTTCTGTATGTTCATTTCATTAGGTAATATATATTTAACATATTTTAACTTTTTTATGATTACTTACAGTTTTAATTTTTTTTTCATTTTTGATGTTGATTGCTTTATAGTTTGGGCCTTCTGTTTGTTTTCTTTGACATTTTTATATTTTTTTTTCATTTTCTCGTCTTCAGGTATGAGAAAAAGTATTGAAAATATACTTAGTTTTATTGTATTGATTATTAGATTTTAGATGTTGGTGTTTTTAGAGCTAAAGTATAAATTACTTAAATAATTTTACTTACATTTTGTAGTAAGTCTCTGGATTTTTTGAACAGTGTGGCAGGCTTCTGTCTTCTTTGTAGGGTGCAGGCGAAAAAGTGATAGGTTTGTAATATCAGTTATAATTTGATGTTGAATAATAATTTGTTCTGTTTTGTGAAAGTTTCTCTTTTGAATGTGATTGGTAATTTTATTTCTTTTTTGTGTTTTCCTTCAACAGAAAATGCTAATTAATGCATACATATTTTTTAGGTATGCTTATTATTTGGTGGTTTACATAGTTATATTTGTATTTATTTCATTATTTTGTCAATAATATATTTTTTGATATTTCTTTTTCGTTATTTTTGTATGTTTTCATTATTGAGACAGTAGTTTCGATATTATGTGTTTCTATATTTTGTCTGTCAACATTTTATTAATGCAGATATTTAAATAATCTATTTTATTGTATTCAATATTTATTTTGCTTCCATTGACTCAATTCAAAGTCAATATTGCGGAATTCAATATTTTTCATTTGACATTTTTATGCCAAGATATTTTTGTGGTCATTATTCAGTAGTACAATTGGTGGGAGAGGCAGAATCATGTGTGACCCAATGGAGGCATGCAAAACATAGGCTGTGGAGAGGAAAAAGACATTGTAGGGCAGGTCAACTAACCAAGGCAAGGTTCAAAGTGTACACTGGCCTGTTAAGCAGGTACAGTCAATAAACAAGTGTTTACTTTAGTAGTGGCATATGCTGATGACGCTCAGTTAATCGTAACTCTCTCGCAGTCTGAGGGTGAGCCAGCGAAATAATTTAAATGCCTGGCAGAGCTGGCCATGTGGATGGCTAACAGCTGTTTGAAGCTAAACTCCAATAAAACTGAAATTCTGATTGTGGGCAAGGCCCCATCAATCTGGACATCGGCCTGGTGGCCAGATACCATTGGCCAGATCCTGGAACACAAACCCAAAGTTAAGAACCTAGGGATATGGTTTGGTTCTAAACTTACCTTTAAAAATCAGATCGGCAGTGTAGCAGGGAAATACTTTGGCACTCTCAAGACTCTAAGAAAAACCCTAGACTTACTCCCAGTGGAGTCACGGAAAACCATTGTTCACACTCTAGTAACGTCACAACTTAACTATTGTAACGTACTGTTTTTGGGAGCTACCAAGGGTAAGCTGAAAAAGTTTAAAAGAGTCCAAAATGCGGCAGCCCGTCTGGTAATCAACCTCCCTAGAAGGGCATCGGCATCAGCGGCCCTCGCCTCTCTTCACTGGCTTCCCCTGGAAAAAAGAATCAGTTGTAAAGCCATGTGCTTCTGCCATAGAATTGTCTCCCAGAAATGCCCCAGATATGTTCGCACCATGATACAACCGTATTCACCATCATGTGACTTAAGATCTTCTAAGGACAAGTTAGTATGGGTGCCCCGGGTATGTAGGGCTAGACTAGGGGCACGCTCTTTCTCCTTCTTGACCTCCAAAGCCTGGAATTTGTTACCGTCACAACTGAGAGCAGAATCCTATGAGAAAACATTTAGGAACAAACTTAAAACTGGGTTGTTTAGCTCCCCCTAGTATTTGATGGGGATATTCTTAACTTATTGCCGCTTCTGTTTCTCTTATAGTTTAAGCAAGTCATGGTCTCAGTGGGGGAACACACCGTACAAAGTAACCAAGCGCTCTACAAATCACTTATTGTTATTATTATTATTACTTTGGTGGTCATGGGAACAACAAATTAACTCATAAGCCATGCATTTTTTTCAAAGTTACAGCGTGAAACAATGTTCTTTTTGAGAGTGAATTAGCAAAATGACCACCAGATGTTTGGCACCTACTCTGACAAGCTGTCTTGCTGCATTGCAGTGTGACAAATCTTTGTAATTCTGGGCCTAAGACCCTGATTACAAGTTGGGCATTTACTTCCATCCTGTGCTTAAACTCCTGTTCACAGTTTTATTTGACTCATCTGATAGCCATCTGATCTGTTAAATAACCCAACATTTGTTAAATTTCAGCAGGTCAATCCTGATGAAATTTAACAGGGGACATGTGTGCGGTATTTACGGTACAATGTGAATTTTGGTTTGTTAAACGCCAGAATCCACATGTTATTCCCCAATAACTCAAAATAGGTGCTATTTATCGCATAAATAATGAACTCCAAAGATGACATCTTGCGCTACTTGTGAGGAAGCGATGGAGGTGGGGTGTCTACACACAAAGTCCTGGAAAGAACCAGATATGGATTATCTTACATAGAAAACTTCAACCTGTGTGTCTTCCAGGAAACATGGGCCACTAAAAAGGTGTATTTTTGCAGCTTCAACACCCATAGTATAGAGGCTATTTCATCCCGGAAACTTGGTCACGCTTCTGGGGGGCTACGGGTTTTGATTAAAAACTCTGCACTCTGTATACATACCATGCTAAAAATGTACTCTCTCAACTTAATGGGAGTCCATCCATCTTAAATTTCGAACGGGCTTGAGGGTTGGAACTTGTAAAGCTTATATAAGATCGGTACCAGCTAACTTCGATTCACAAACTGCAGCTTTCCTGGATAACCATATTGAATCTCAGCAGAAGCATGCAAATATTATTGTTGCTGGTGACTTTAATACTACCATTGAGCCCTCAACCTCATTTACACCCTGACCGCACAGGAGGATGAACAGTGGAATATTCCTACACTCACTGGTATGCAACTCAGGCATTTTTCTAATGTAGTTCTCCAGTTAACCTCAGTCGTGGTGGGTAGGGACCTAAGAGCCTGTAATGGGCGGACACCTTCTGATCTTGATATGGCACCAATCTTCAAGAGAGGGACATATAGGATTAATAAAGGTAATATTTATTATGTTCCTGTTGTGCATTTATGGCCCTTACTTAATGACAGGGGTTTTGAAAATCATATCGACATTGACCATAACTCATTGATTACTACTTTTAAGGGTGCTACTTTGATAGAATAGCCGCCTCAAACATTTCGGAGGTGTCCCTTGCATTGCTATTTAATAACCACTGGTGAGTTGCTTGGCCTCAGGTCTTGTCCAATCCGAATCTGATGACTGAGATTTACCACTGATTTGCTGATCATACTATCAACTTTGTTTGGTGCCCCGAAATTGACATCCCTATAATGGAAATTCATGCCAAGCTATTTCCCAAGTTGCGGGAATTGTTCTATAAAAAGATTTTGTGTGAACTTTGCTTCTGCATCAGACTAAATCTATGGTTTAACTATGAATGTGGTGAAGCCAAAAGAGAACTGCACCAAGCCACTAGATTGTTTTCCCACCTTGAAACCAGAAAAGCTGAATGCCAGTATAAACAGGCATTAGAGAAGACGAAGAGAGCCTGGGATGATAAGGTGTGGCAAGATCTAGTTTATGCCACGGGACAACAAAGCAAAGTGTTCTGGCAAATATTTTTCCATTGAAACCTTGATAAAACTCCTGCAGGATCATATTACATCTCGCCTGTTAAATGGGTTTCCCATTTCACCTCATTGTATGCCAAAGCTGATATTGACAATTCATCTCCGTGCTTATGTGGTGCAACTTCGCTCAGTGATGAGATTCCTAATGCAATTTGTCATGTAACTTTCAGCCTCTCCGAAACCAGAGGAGCTAAAAATCGCCTCAAGCTGGCAAAGGCACCCTCCCGACAAGATCCCTGGTGATCTGTTAATAGCCGAGCCCGATGCCTAAACTACATACTCTATACAAGAAAAACCTCACATTCCCCTTTACAAAATATACTACAATCACATCACAAAGGGAATTACATATATAGACCAGTGACAATCAAAGACGCACAGGGAGAAAACATCACATAGTGATTTGCCTATTATTGCATATTTATATCTATATGCCAGAGTATACACTTACCAACATAAATTAAAAACAAGACAAACACCAAGGCAATTAAACATATATTTATACATTGTACCAATAGTCTCCTAAAAACACATCTATTCTTACATATACCTAAAAACATATATCAAACTATTATAATAGTGTTTATATTTTGCCTCTAAATTTGTTCCCCAGTTTGAAGCATTTCTAGATAACATCATGCCACCTTTAGCCAAAAGCTTGTATGTAAGATTCTGATTGGGGAGCTTGCCTCTTAATGCTTTGCGGGCTAAATGGCGCAATGGTGTGACATATAATGTATGTTCAGCCTGTGGCACTTCTGACACATATACTGTTCTGCTGCCCAGAGTATTGTTGCCTACGATCCAAGTGGATGAGACAGGTGTGCTTGATTCTAGGGATTAGGAGCCCTTATATTGCCCTCAGAATACTGAAATCTAATACCTCCGACTCTACAGTTTTTGCTGTGAGTCGTTTTCTGATGGGTGTATGGTATAAGAGGGGCACGTTATTAACCCAATCTGAGTTATCCCCTATGGACCAAGATTAGGGATCTCATATTACGATTATGGTTAATTTTTAACAACATGCTGCCATTCCTTTTGTGTATTCTTAGATCAGGAGGGAACGTAGGTTGATTATGGATTTTCTGTTTGTCTCTGATGGTCTGTTGTTGACTAATCCAAATTGTGATGTGAGCCAGGTGCATCTTTGCATTTGTCCCATTTGGAACTCTGTATCCCACTGATTGAGGAGACTTAATTTATCAACTTATTCATGCATTGGGGGAATCTGTTGATATTGAATATTAACAAATTTTTATAATAATCATGTTTTTAGATTGTTTATCAATGAATCAAGCAGTATTTATATACCCCGAGTGGTATCCACGTGCTGTGATGCAGGTGTCAGTTGAAGAGCCAAGTCTTGAGTCCCTTCCTGAAGTGGTTCAACGAGGGTGAAGTACGGAGTTGGAGGGAGAGGGAGAGGGAGTTCCAAGCTTTGGCAGCGAGGTGGGAGAAGGATCGTCCTCCAGAGCGGCTGCGCAGAAATGTGGTGTCTGAGCGAGGGCGCGGTGAGCGGAGCGGAGGTTTTGATTGTTTATTGTATTACATATTTGGCATTTGCATCTATTGTCACACTGTGTATTGTATGTGTACATATATATATATATATATGTTCACTGAAAAAACCATAGGTTTTAGGGACAGTTATAGTTAGTTGGACATTGCACTCGTACAAAACCCGTGAAATTCCCCCGTTATAGTTAGTTCAGCTAACTATAACTCGCGCCCCCGCAATGCACTGAGGATGACGTCACATATTACATCACTCATGACATGGTCAGTGACATCACTGATGACATCACTGATGACATCTCAAATGACATCACTGATGACATCATCCAGTGACTGTGTGTTTCAGTAAAGTTTAAATATGTTTAATATATATAGGGAAAGGCGTATTGAAGAATGAGTGGGTGTATAAGTGTCTGAATGGATGATTTAGTAGGTGCGTGACTAACTCTATAAGTGAGTGATTAAACGTATCTTACTGAATGCATGGGTTAGTGACTAAACTGGGTGAATGTCTGTATCCGTCTGTCTGTTGCTGTGTAAGTGGCTGCATGGGTTTGTGAATAGCTACATGAGTGTCTATATGAGTTATTGATTGGTTGTCTGAGTATCTGTATGGGTGCCTGAGTGTTTGTGTGGGTGGGGTGTGTGTGACTCTGTGCATAGATGTGTGAGTGGGTGATTCACTGTGTGGATGGTTTCAAGAGTGCATCTGTGATAGACTGTATGGGTGGGTAAGTGTGTGTAAGAGTGTGTTAGTGAGTGAATGTATGTCCCAGTGGTACATGTGTGAGTAACTACATATGTGAAAGGCAGTATATATGTGTGTTGGAGTATATAAATAGCTATAAGCGAGAGTGTGTGATTGTGAGAGTGACTGTATGGATGAGTGTGTGCTTGTATCAGTGATCGTATAAGAGCGTAAGAATGTGCTAGTATTTGTATGAGTAAGTGAGCTGGTGTGTGTATAACTGTATAGGTGAGTAAATGGCAGTGTGTTTAATTATTTGCATGACTGACTAGGTGTGTGAGTACCTCTATGGATGAGTGGCGGTGTTTGAGTGTCTATATAGGAGTATGAGTGCATATGATAGTCCTGTACTGAGTGACCGTAAGTATGAGTGACTGTACGGGTGAGTGAGTGGATGTGTGTGTAGACCTAAGAATCAGTGAGTGGGTATGTAGTTATTGGTGTTGGAGTGTCTATGGTTTTGCGAATGGCAGTCTGTAATTTAGAGTGGGTGTATCAAAGGTTATATTAGGGTGTGAGGAGGTGCATCAGATTATCACGTGGATGATGTCTTCAGTGATGTCATCAGTGATGTCATTTGAGATGTCATCAGTGATGTCCTCAGTGATGTCACTGACCATGTCATGAGTGATGTAATATGTGACGTCATCAGCAGTGCATTGCGGGGCGCGAGTTATAGTTAGCTGAACTAACTATAACGGGGAATTTCACGGGTTTTGTACGAGTGCAATGTCCAACTAACTATAACTGTCCCTAAAACCTATGGTTTTTTCAGTGAATTTGTAAGGTTTTTTAAATGCTAATTCCTAACTATAACATGTCTGAAACCTATGGTTTTTTTCAGTGAATTTCAAAGGTTTTGTAAATGACAATTTTTAAATGTATTAATTGTTATATTTATTTTTTGGATACTGATTTACTAAATTTTTTTAAACTATTTATTTTTAGATATTTTATTTTTTAAATTACATTATAATTACATTATACATTACATTACAAAATATACTTTCTCAGAATGAATTACTTTAGTTTAAATACTTTGCAAATAGGCAATAGACTTTTAAGTACAGTAGTTACAGTTGTTGCAATGGGCAACACAATTTCAAACACAATGCAACATTGAGCTCAATGTGAATTTCTAGTTAAATGCAATTAGTTACTTTATGGATTACTTTACTAACCAGAGGACTGGATCCTAGATTCAGTCCTGGGACATCTCCTGTAAACAGTTGAGTAAAAGCGTTTTGGTTACAGTAGTGATTTTTAAGGAATATTATTGTATTTTAAAAGTTGACACTAAGAAACTTTTTCACATCGAATCACCAATGTTATCCTATGGGAGGAAATTCACTTAGCAGGTAAGTAGTGTTATCGTTACTTTTTCTTACTCAGTGGTGGATCCTGAATCCAGCACTGGTGCATCTCCTGTAAACAGTTGAAAGAATGCGTTTAAGTCATACAGGCGATTTTTAAGGAATATTTGTAGTTTGTGAAAATCGACACTTTGAAACTTTTCTGCTGAAAACCAGACAATGGATTACTATGGAAGGAAATACAAGTTACTGGTAAGTACAGTTAGAATTACTTTTCAGGGTCAGTGCTGGGCTACAAAGATGCAGCACTGGGTTCTCTCCTGATAACAGGTGAGTAAATCGGAATTCGTAGTTCGGCTGATTTTAGAGGAATATTATAAAGTTCCAAAACTCCACACTTTGAAGAATTTCCAAGTGAAACCAGTCAATGTTAGCCTATGGAAGGAAATTCAAGTTACTGGTAAGTACGGTTAGAATTACTTTTCAGGATCAGTACTGGGCTCAAAGATGCAGCACTGAGGTCTCTCATGATAACAGGTGAGTAAATCGGAATTCGTAGTTCGGCTGATTTTAGAGGAATATTTGCACAATGGTGAAGGAAGGGGGTGGTGCCTGAGGTGACATGTCTGCAAACACGCCCTGTGGCGCGTTTTAAGTTGGAGAATTAATTCCTCCTCAATCCCGAGGGTCCCTAGGGGCCAACTAGCCCACCAGGTACCTCCAGTATGTGCCAGAGAGCTGCGTTGCAGAGAGGTGTTCAGAGGCCACGCCCTTTTACAACACTCTGCAACGCAGCTCCGTGGCGCTACTGGAGGTACCTGGTGGGCTAGTTGGCCCCCAGGGACCCTCAGGATTGAAGGGGATTTAAATCCCCATCTTAAAACGCGCCACAGGGCCTGTTTGCACACATGTCACCTGAAGCCCCGTCCCCTCCCTTCACCACTGTGCAAACGCGCCCCGTGGCGTGTTTTAAGTTGGGGGATTAAGTCCCCTTGAATCCTGAGGGTCCCTGGGGACCAACTAGCCCACCAAGTACCTCCAGTAAGCGCCACAGAGCTGCGTTGCAGAGAGGTGTAAAAAGGGGCGTGGCTGGACCACCTCTCTGCAACCCAGCCCTGTGGTGCTTACTGGAGGTACCAGGTGGGCTAGTTGGCCCCCAGGGACCCCCAGTATTGAATGGGAATTATTTCCCCAATTTAAAACGCGACACAGCGCGCGTTTGCAGAGTGGTTAAGGGAGGGGGCGGGGCCTGATGCGCAATCGCGTCTTTTTCTTTCTTTTTGTTTTTTTGAAGGGGGGCTGTGTGGCCCCCCTTCTTTTTTACTTTTTGGGGCCCTGGGGACCCCATCCCCCAGGGCCTGATACCTTTTTCCTTTTAAAAAAAAAAAAATACTGTAGGGGAAGG
Organism: Calotriton arnoldi; assembly: GCA_963921515.1. Lineage (NCBI taxonomy): Eukaryota > Metazoa > Chordata > Amphibia > Caudata > Salamandridae > Calotriton > Calotriton arnoldi. The sequence goes on from CAWUFW010007285.1 coordinate 91,348, forward strand.
GGGCCGCGTGGCCCCCCTCCCGTGGCCTATTCCGGCCCCGGGGACCCCATCCCCCGGGGAATGCCCACTTTTTAAAAAATAATTTTGGAGGAGGGGGGCTGCGTGGCCCCCCTCCTAAGGCCTCTATTGGCCCTGGGGACCCCATCCCCCGGGGCCGGCCTTTTATTTATTTATTTTATTATTTTTGCGGAGGGGGGCCGTGTGGCCCCCCTCCCGGGCCACTACTTGCCCCGGGGACCCCATCCTCCAGGGCTGGCCCTATCCTTTGGTGTCCGTGGGGGGACCCCAACTCCCCCACGGACCCTGCCGGCTCCCCGCGTCCTGCGGGAGCGGTATGCTTTCCACATGGGGAGCTGCTAACATGCAGCTCCCCATGTGGAAAGCAATGTGCTTGGATATTGGAAGAGAGAGCAGGTTTCCTGCTCTCTCTTCCAATATCCAAAGCAGTTTGCCATGACAGGACGGGAGCCGCGAGGCTCCCGTCCTGTCATAGCAAACTACAGTGTCCCGGGGTAGGCACCCCGGGACACTGCAGGAGCCGGCCCTGGGGGTGGTGGTCCCCAGGGCCATCAAGGGCTCCAGGAGGGGGCCGCGCGGCCCCCTCCCAACTTATTCAAAGCCCCGGGTGGTGGTGGTCCCCGGGGCTCCGTAACGGACCCCCATATTTAAATCTTTAGTGCCCCGGGGAGGTGGCGGTCCCCGGGGTGTGTGGGGGGGCTGGAGCCCCCCCACACAGGCAATTTTAATTTAAAAAAAGAAGCCCCGGGGGTGGCGGTCCCAGGGGCTGCGGGAGGGCCGAGAGCCCTCCCGCACCATTTGTTTTTAAAGCCCCGGGGGGTGGCGGTCCCCGGGGCTTGGGGGGGCCTTAGAGGCCCCCCCACATATTATAAATAAACCCCGCATGCCCCCGGGACTTGGCCCACCCGGGGGCCAATTAACAACAAAGCGCGGGAGAGCGCACTTTGTTTTTTTTTCTTTTCGGCAGGATCCGCGCACCCAGCGCGTTTTTGCCGATTTTGGGCCGTTTTGGGCCAAATTTGGGCCCTGGGGGTCCTTGTAGGACCCCCTGAGCAGGCCTAGGGGGTCAGGGTGTTTCTACCCTGCCCCCTTTTTGCACTTTGTGCACTTGTTTTTCTCTTTTCTGCCAACACTTCCCGGTTTGGATTGTTGACAGCCAATTAGCATGCAGCTCGTGATCGGGAGGGTGCGCGGACCCTACGCGGCCATAGATATATATGTGATTTTCCTTTTGATTTTCTCAGGAACTACTGAACGAATTTACACCATTTAAGAAAAAGGGTTCTTTCTGAACCAAGAACTACCTCTTTGCCAAATTTGGTGTAATTCCGTTCAGCAGTTCAGCAGTTCGGGCTGTAGCCGTGGTTAAAGTTTCCTATGGGAAAATGAATGGGGAAAACACGTTTTGGGACCCCCATTTTATCTCAGCCCCCGCTTGACGAATCAAACTGAGACTTTCAGGATAGGAGCCGACCGGAGCGGGCCATAAAGTTTGAAAATTTCGCGAAGATTCGTCAACCGACGCAAGAGTTATTTCAAATAGAATGTTGCGGATTTCCTATGGAAAATAGGTCCTAACTATAACTATCTACTGGCGACCGCCAGTAGATAATATATATATATATGTATATTTATATATACATATATACATATACATAATTCCTTAATGAACGTGCAGCGAGCAAAGCAGCGACAACATGCCTAAAATCACAGCCAGACGCGTTTCGGGCTTCCACGTCCTTGTTCACAGGCTAGGCAAAGAGTCAACAGCGAGGACTGCAGTCACATGTTTTTCTTTCAAATATGCCCCGCCCCAATGGGCCTCCGAGCATTCTGGTGCTTGTAGTGCTGCAAAACAAAGTAAAACCCCAGTGGGTCTCGATGTTGCTCCCAGTCCCGTGCGCAAACTATTACCACAGTGGGTTGGCATTAATGTCACCAACCTGCTCCCTGCCAATACCTATAGCCTTCATCAGGAAAACCACCAGTCCCAGGTACCACGCACTCGTGGTCCACAGATCCGCACTTCCGCGGCGGGCAGTTCCACGACCGGGCCAGCCATATTAAATCCAGAAAAAGGGTTGCCCCCATACGGAAAAGCCTCTCAGGTGGATTCAAATTCCTTAATGAAGGTGCATCGAGCAAAGCAGCGACAAGATGCCTAAAATCACAGCCAGATGCGTTTCAGGCTTCCACGCCCTTGTTCACAGGCTAGGCAAAGCATTTGATTTTTATACTGTACTTTGATAGTTTGATAACCACAGAATGTATTGATGATGATGTATTAATTAGAACCCCAGGGTGTCATTATTTACCAGGTGCAATAAATAGCTCCTTGGCTTGTAATGAGGCCTTAAGTCTTTTGACAGCAAGTTTTAATAAAGTTTGTGGGTGAAACTTAAAACTGATCAAGCACGGAGTTATTACCATGCAGTTGCAGCTTTTAGGCATTTTATCCCTTTGAACTGAAAGAGACCCCAGATCTCTGGAAGACCCTTTTCCATGGTGGAGAAAATGTGAGCCTGCAGCTTTAAGTAAAGGCATTCTGGGAGCACTCAATGTGTGCTTTGTTCCTTAGGCTTTTTTCTCCTCTCCAGGTGCCTATACTGTGCTAGTAATTAGTGGTTGGTACATCTTCTGTTTGCCATCATGTATTTGTGTTAATGTTATGCTATTTTATGTTATTGCTACTTGTTTAGCACAGTCCTACACTGATATATTCATGGGATCCTATGCATTGATTTGAAATTGGCCCAGCTTGGTCTCCGGCCGCGCCAAGACGCCTTTGTTTTGTTTGGTGATTGAGTGCACAGAAAATTTGCATTTGTATATATGACTTAAAAGGGTGTATTCAGGATTCCTTTACATGGAGAGAGAAGCCATGCAGTTAATTGATAGTTGCATTCCTACCTATCAATGCTGTCAACTATTTTAATCAATACTCATAAACCTGGTCTACACCAGATACACAGGAGCTATAACTAGAGTTTTGGTTGGTAATGCAGCATCCTCAGTTAGAGAGTTGTTATGCTTATTCTGTCTATCAAGCAGGATTAATTGCATCTCAAGAAGTAATGACCCTTTGAAATTACTATCATGTAATGTTATGTCACCCTGGGGAGTCTATGCTGGAGAGGTAAAAATATGTCTGTATTAGAGTAAGATAAATTATCCACATAGCAACATTTTCCCAAAATCGCTTTAGAGAGAAGTCGAGAAGGTTATTAGGTGATAAAAATCTGAATAGTCTGAAGGTCAAATTCAAAGACCACAGACGTATAACAAGCTCTGATTTAAAGCAAGAACTCAAGACACCTTTGGCAATAAACAATCGCCAAGCATCAAAGACATGAGTTGTTTCGGCCAGTATTTCATCCTGGCACAGATGGCTGAATCTCACTGTGACAGTCGTGCTTTGGGTGATATTTATATCTCCGAGGGAGGAAATATAGATGTTACGACCTACTCCCAGAGCAAAACCTCACATAGCGTTGTGAAGCAAAGAGAACTGGGGCAGGCCATAGCCTGGTAAGCAGGGAATGTCTCTGCTCACTCGGCATAAATCAATCAGAGTGCAGCTAAGAGCTAGAAGGCCAAACCCTCGGCAGTGTAAGAGTCTGGGTCCCTTACCCAACAGCAACATAAAAACATTTATCTCCAGTTAAAGTCAATTGACATGTGAATACAGATCGTTGTATTGTTCAAGATTAATTAATTTTAAACAACAGAATTCTTTTGAAAAGTAGACAATGCATATTTTAAGTTTAGTCAGAGCACTGAAATTCACAAGTCACACACGTGTTAATTTACAACTCATTCGTAAACGTTTTCTGCAGGGCAAAATTCCATTCCTAATTCACAAAACATTTAATGGGTGAATTGTTCTTATCAATGGGATATTGCACTCAAGGAAATTTCGTCAGTACACTTTAATTTTCATGTTTGTAAATGCTGTCGGAGGGGCATGTCTGTAGGCATTCCTTTAAACCTTTGAAACATGTAAGTTGGTAGGTACTCATCAACAATTTGCAGGTAGAATCCAGAGGTCCTATGCGGTCGTCTCTATTTAACTGCATCCGCCTAAATCTTTTAAATAAACAGGCAGATTTGCACAAAAAGCAAAGACATAACGGGACCCTTTAGAAAGGTGAGGATAACCCAATAGGTCTTTTTGCAATAATCACATTTTTCCTTTATATTAGGATACCATTGAAATTGGTCGCTTAATTAAAACGGGATGTTTTGCATTGCTTAATTACAGAGATTGTGACCAAGGCGAGAAGAAGTGAAAGGAAGTTATTCTACCTCGCAAATGGGACACTCATTCCAACAATAGTTGAAAAAGGTGAGCCTTTTTAAGGTGGGCAATGAACTATACTTTGCAAGTATTAAACACGGGTATATAACTAACTGAACCAGACCTTTGGTTTTATTCCAGCAAAACACTCTGGAAGAAATCTGAAATTATTAAATGGCCTTTGAAATAAAGTACCGTAGTGGAATTGAATAACCTCTAGGATAACATATATCTATAGAACAAGAAAGGGAATAAGGTGAGCATCCATGAGATTCAAGAGTTCTCCCCCCTTTTTTTAAATATATTGATAGAGAAACAAATTATAATAGACCTTTGTTTTTTGCCAGGCTATACTACAATCCGGGGATATAACCAGAAGTGATTAAACTTTTAATAAATAAACGAATAGTGAGGAATTGATCAACCTCAACAAAAACATACAGTTGTTTTCACTAAAATAGGTGGGTACGATACACCAAAATGAGATTTAAAGTTTATTAATGATAATAATAGCACTGTCTAAAACCATGATATATGTTTTTTAGACAACCGGACATAGATGTCAAGAAAGTCCTCAGATACATCTAAATCAAATTGATATCAAAACTACGAATAAATTTGTAGGTACGAATACATCGAGTAATTTTATAATTTTATATTCCTGTTATACGTGAGAGTGAGGGCTAAGTGGGACATGCATCTTATGATGCATGCCCGGGTCTCTAGGAATGCAGGATGTGTTGGGGTTATGAATGCCTATTTTCTTTCACCTCTTTTCTAGAGTACCTGGAATATTAAATAAAACTTTACGACTATAGTTTCTTGCTTTTTAGCATTTTATGAACAGTGATAGCCTTGCACAGTATATGAAAATATCTCAGAGCTAACATATTTGTACTGTTCTTCTGTTTCATGGATGATTTTAGATTCTGCAATACTGCTTTTTCTGTCCTGAAGAAGGGGGTGTTAACCAGTCTTTCCCACCGAAACGCCGCGTCGACACGTTAGAGTATTGTTATTGTTTTTAAATTTTTTTTGTGATTTTAATATAATCTGTGTACATGATATAGCAGTGGATATGTGCTAAAAGATTTGGTATTTTAAGAAATGTGGTGTACTATCCAACATCAATGATTCACGACATACTAAAGACAAAAAAAATTGTATTCATGAATAAATCATGTTTTTAACTTAATTGTATTATGAATTAAATGTGAAGAACTGTATCTATTTGAGATATTTTAATAAATAAGAGTTATTTTTATAGTACTGGCAAGGCAATTCATTCTTTATTTTCTGATTTTATTATCTTTTTATTTTGACGAGGGGGCATAAATGTTGGTATGATAGTATAAGAACAAGGACTTATTGAATAATAACAAAGGGAACAGTTTATTATTAGTATTGGTTTCTACCCAGTTCCCTTTGACCTGAAGGGTTACTCTCTATTGTTTTAATAGAATCCAACTGTAGAACACAAATTTTCTTTTGTCCAGGGCCCGAACTAAGGGCCCGATGACGGTGGGATTACCAACGACAGCCTGTCAGTGGCGGTCCCACCGCCGCCATCGGAACCGTGTATTCTGCCCGCCATATTACCATGGCGGGCAGATGGTTGGCGGGCAGAAAGAACAACCGCCATGCATCCCTTGGGCTCCTTGAGTCCACCGATGCATCAGAGGGGAATCCAATCCCTACAATGGTGTGGGGAATATGATGTCCCTTTCTGCCTGCATTTTTCATGGCAGTTAACCTGCAGTGAAAAGGCAAGCAGAAAGGTACTTTGGGGGCCCGTAGCGGGCCCACCTTCCCCCCCTGGCCTTAAGCTGTGGGTTTTAAGGTGCACCTCTGGTGCCCACCAACATATCCATGCACCATGTGGCATGCACCACATGGTGCCTGCCACGTACTGCAGGGATATGTAAAGTGTCCCTTTTTTGCATTGCGGTGTGTGCTGCATCCAGCAGCACCCGCCGCAATGCAAAAGATAGGCATTGCGACCGCTGTGGTGGCGGTCGTATCATAATGCCTCTGACGGGACAGCCGACAGCCTATCGGGCAGTCCCGTTTATGATAGGGTGTCCGACCACCATCCTAATCAGCCACTAAATGCGTTTCCAGCATGGAAATGGGAACGGAAGACCTACAAGCTTGAGGGAAATTATGATTATGTGAAGGGATTAATATAAATGGTTAATTATCAGGAGCAGCTTGCACATAAGGGTGTTTGGGTGATGCCCCACCTATTTTCCCCCGTGTTTCAAGGTAACAGGGTCTATATAGGTGTCATTGTCAAAAAACAAATTAGTAAACTTAGCACAATACCCACAAATGTGAAATTAATGTACTAAAGAAGGATACGACCAAAACTTATTTTCTTAGAAACACGTTATCTTAATGATAATTTTATGCAGCATAAGAAACATGTAAAATATTTATAGTAAGTGCACAGTGTGATAAGTAAACAAACAGTGCACAAAAAAAGTGTAAAGGCGACGTAAAGGTGATCACTCACAAGGAAACTGGTGATAAGACCAAAAACAATCTCTTATTAGAGAAAAAGGAGAGGTAGTCCATAGAGCAAAGTTCATACATTTTTTAAATTTATATCGGCCTGTTTAAAATCTCTCAATAGTGTCTTTGATGCAGGATGGTTGTCAATGGCATTTCGACTCTCGTAAATTTATCGGGTCATCATCAGGACATAACTGTGAGCAACTGAGCACAAAGCTTGTAAAAAGCTGCTTAGAACAATGCAAGAGAATTGTAAATCTGGTGCATTGCACTAACTACCAGTTAAATTATATATTCAAAATGGGTCATGCCCAGAAAATACATGTTCCTTTACATGATAGGAAATCTAAAAACCACAAGCAAATAGACATCCAATTGGTCGTACAATTTGTATGAACTAGTGAAAGAACACACCATAGTGTCCACACAGTGTCCCACAAGTGATCAGAACTCAAAACGGAATCGAGGCAAATACAAAATCCTAAAATCAAGTACGCCTCAATTAAACAAGTCATCAGGAATATGAAAAGTAGGACACATGTTAAAAAGGAAGAGGGGATATCTTGCATGAATGGCTTCTGCAATTTACCCACAGGAAAAGAGGTGCCGCAGAGTTCCACACCACTCTGTAAAAAACATATCCCCAAATCTAATTAGGAAGGTACTCGAAGGCCAGGGGTGTAGCTTGGTCAGTAAGATGGGGGGAGATTTAGATTTACTAACAATCACGCTGGCATATCATGTTAAAATACATTATACAACAAGCAGGGCGCATGAGATGGGCTTAAGGGGCAGTGGAAAGGGAGACAAATGCGGTATGGTAGGAATACTAAGTGAGAGAAAACACAATATTTTCTAAAATAATTTTTTTTGAAGACTTTCAAAGCAGAGAGAGGGAGAGAGTGTGTTTGCGCATTGTTGTCTGTGTGTATGTAAAAATCTGACAGAAACCTCATCATTCCCAACTTAAATCACCTGTACCCAACTATTTACCAGAAAATACATTTATTAGGGGGATGTAACACCCCATATACCCCCTCCCCCGAAACTACACCCCTGTCAAGGGCAAGAGAGAACTAGGTATCGGACCACTTACATATGTTTCAAAGTAGGGCTTCAGTAAGAATACAGAGCCACAGGAACCAAAAAATGGAAGGCTGAGTACCCTGTGTCAGCCCATACTCAAGGAAGCCACGTGATGACATGGAGCATATAAGGGACGCATGCGCGTGAAAGTGTCCATCATCTAGAGTGCACCATTAGAAACCCCCGGTGCCGGGCCAGGTAGTGGGACGTGTGTGAACACAATGTGTGTTGCATAAACCATGTAAAGATGCGGATGCGCTCACCCACTAGAGCCCATAAATGGGGCAATTAGTCTGAAAATGTTTAATTTGTACAAAGAAGCTGAATAGTGGGGGTAGTTAAAAAGGGGAGCCAAGGAATTGCTAGGCTGGACAGAAGGAGCAATACACATGCCTCATTGTAAATAGTGCATGATGTATATTGGTTAAAAAAAATTAAATCAAAACTCAACTAGAAAATAAAAATAAAAAGGGATTCACAAAAATTAGTTATTCAATTATCTGTAATCATACCAACAGACATGGAATGTTTTTGTTGTTTAGAGAGTGCATGTGCTGCACTTTGTTAGAGTGCTGTGGCCTAAACCTTTGGCCTACTTCTCTGACCGCAAGCCTGTGCTTTTAATCCAGTGTCAGAGTCAATCCACATGGAGTTTGGCTGTGTTAAGGCACTGTGCTGTCAACCACACTTTTAGCACGGCACAGAGCCTGAAATGAAATTGAAATGACTTTTATAAAGCACGTAGGGGCATAATCACAACGAAGTGGCGGAGCGTGGCGTTAGCCTCCATGGCTTAACGCCATGCTACGCCACTTCAGAAACGCAGGGCTGCACCATATTTACAACAATATGGTGCAGTCCTGTGTTTCCCCCTGCGCTGGCACTACATTTAGCAGCCTAGCTCCAACGCAGGCACCCTTGCACCATAGTGCAAGGGTGTCTGCATTGAGGGGAAGATTGTCTATGTGCAGGAAGGTCCCTCTTCCTGCACATAAACAATCTTAAAAAGCCTTTTTGTAACTTCTATGTGTGCTGCTTAATGCTGCACACATAGAAGTTGAAAAACTGCATTTTTTTAAAATGATTGTTTATGTGAAGGAAGGGGGATCTTCCTGCACATAAACAATCATAAGCAATTTGCTATTTGTATGTGTGCCTCACAAGGCAGCACACATGGAAACTGCAAAAAAGAGGAGAAATAAAGCATTTATCCTTGTTTCGCCTGTTTAAGACCAGGTTTTCCCTGGTCTTAATTTTGGCGCTGCCTCCTATTTACGCTGCCCTTGTAAAAAGGAATTCAATATAATGGGAAACCCAATCTACCCTTGAGGGCTTGGGCAATTCAAATAAACGGGTAACCAACGCCTTCAAGGGATTTGTTTGAAATACTCTGTTCTATTGCTTTTGATAAATATTTTTTAGCTGCAATAATTGTTGATAAACGTGCCACAGAAATGTTATTCAAACATCTTTTATCTAAAAAATAATAATTTTGTTCCTTGTAAAAACATAAGGACCAATGAATCAATCACGGAACAATGAATATTCAAAACACGGGTATATATAGAAAACAAATTTTTATCTTTTGAAATTTATCAAGGGTACTACACAGTTATATAAACAATGTAACACGAGGAAAATAGATACAATTGTATGATCCTTCAATGCCACTATTGTAAACACTTCTTCTCATTGTACATTATTTTCCAGAAGAGAGTGTGAGTGTCGACGTTTCGGTCTCTATGCATTTGTCCATGAGACCATCTTCAGGACTACCATAAATATAACATATGACCCCTGAATGATGTTTCCAAAGATTCAAGAATTACAATTGACACACATATGTCAAATCAATCGTCGTTCTGTAACTTTTGTTTAAGGTGAATAATCAATCCAACTGCTGACTGCTGAACTTTGCCTGCGCTACAAAATCTAACAGAATAAACTCTTTCAACTGAGAAGTGGCTGAGGACTGAAAATTTATTTACACCGTCCAATAAAGCACCAGAGTTCATTTACCTATATCATTTACCTGTATCTCTTGATGATTATTCACCTTAAACAAAAGTTACAGAACGACGATTGATTTGACATATGTGTGTCAATTGTAATTCTTGAATCTTTGGAAACATCATTCAGGGGTCATTTGTTATATTTATGGTAGTCCTGAAGATGGTCTCATGGACAAATGCATAGAGACCGAAACGTCGACACTCACACTCTCTTCTGGAAAATAATGTACAATGAGAAGAAGTGTTTACAATAGTGGCATTGAAGGATCATACAATTGTATCTATTTTCCTCGTGTTACATTGTTTATATAACTGTGTAGTACCCTTGATAAATTTCAAAAGATAAAAATGTGTTTTCTATATATACCCGTGTTTTGAATATTCATTGTCCCGTGATTGATTCATTTGTCCTTATGTTTTTACAAGGAACAAAATTATTATTTTTTAGATAAAAGATGTTTGAATAACATTTCTGTGGCAAGTTTATCAACAATTCTTGCAGCTAAAAAATACTTGTAAAGAGGAGGCAGCGTCAAAATCAATGGGTGTTCCGGTGGAACGCCCACCGCAACACCCATTGCCTTCCCTTTTCACGCTAAATACAGCATGAAAGGGTGCCTTATTTACAAGGCAGCGTTAAGCCACGTTAAGTGGCTTAAGGCTGCCTTGTAAATAAGGTGAGGCCCCTATCGCCATCACAGCGTTACTGAAAGTGACGTTGTGGTGGTGATAGGGGCTTGTAAATATGCCCCTTACTACCTCTGATGAGGCGTTAACAAGTTGAGATCATCAATTGAGAAACTCAACGGAGAGGTGAGGAAGCATGAGCGCAGCGGATTGCAGCAGGAAATTACATGCTAGATTTTTTTTTTAATGTGTTGAATGCTGATTCTTAAGGTATTGTGCAACCCTGGGCGTAAATGGTGGTAATTTTTGGTGTATGATGAGCTTGCATGGCATGGTGTAATGTTTGTATTTTCAGAAACTAGCAACCTAATATTTCAGAAAGATTGGCTGCATATTTACAGCTTATATTGTCTTGTGGTTTGCGGCGGCCTGGCCCTGGCCTGCCTTGCTGGGTTGTCTTGGGCCTGGCTGCCATGCTGCTTTTCTTTGCACACGTTACTCTGAGCTGTTGTTCTATCGACCTCTGCTCTTGCCAAGTTATTTTAGCGCTGTCTGCATTTTCTGTCTCTCACCTTTTCTCCTGTTCGATTTGGGCTCAGACTGCACAACATGTACAAGGTTGAATAACAGCATCTCCTTGTTCTTGCTGATTTGGCCTGTCCCTCGCACCTAGACATAACACTATGTACAGCTGCCATGGAGAAATTAGGGTGCTTTTAATATTGCGGTTCGCCCGCTCTAGATACAGTTGGAGAAAACCTTTCCAGGGAGAAGAGCTGTGATTGTCTGCTGATGTAGTTTTGCATCTAGAGACTGAGGTATGGGGGTTCGCTAGTCAAAGCCCAGAGGTCTTCTATTTTTATAATAAACTAGCTTACAGCACGGGGAGGGTGGTAATGTTAGTTAGACATATATCCACTGCTTTATGAGATGCTTTCCCCGTTTGTATTCTATGGAGTTGTAACCATGCTGATTATATTATTCTTATGCATTATGATAATAGTACTGACACATGTACTGTATCTTAGAGCACGTAAGTTGAAATAAACATTTTGAACTACACAGTGTCTCTTATTACGCACGTTGTGGACAAGTACGAGTGTGACGAAAGAGTGTTCTTGCCTCTGCGAGTCCTGAGAGAGAGATACCGTGTTCTGGGTTGTCTAATCATTGGTACATTGGTGCTAATGGGACGCTAAGGCTAGTTGGGTTGGGGTTTTGGGTGCTAAGGTCTATGGTTGGCTCACCACTATATTCCGAGGTCCTATTATCCTGTGCATAGCTCTGTATGTGCAGAAACCTTATGACATGGCGCGACCAACGAGTGGGGCAGCTTATCTGCGAGACGCTTGAGTAGTACTTGTGCTTGTCCACAACCCCCTCACAGACGCTTCCGGAAACGTGTGTGACGGTAATACCTCCTATATTGAAGTTTTTGTAGGTACGTTCAAGCTTGATGTTGTTGAAAAAAAGGTTTCTTAAACAAACCCTAGTTGTGCTGCCTACTTTAGGATTGTCGATTATTTCTAGCCAGAAATGGCTGTACAAATTGCGGCACATAGCCGCGGAGCACTCCGAACACACTTACGAGTGTATGGAGTGCCAGATACTGGAGTTGACTTGATCTTTGTGGTACAAGCCGATCCGGCTTACCACTTCGAGATGTTCTACTCATGGATCACTTTTCCTGCAGTGGATGGGACTGACGATTTGTTCCATGAATATACAGCCACTGCAGTTCCTAATCACTATATACCTTATTCTTGTCTTGAGGTACCGCTCACGGCGTGGCAACACCGTGTTTGGTTTGATGGCGCCCTCCCCCAACCGACTACCACGGTTCGTTTAGGCCCCTTGTCTATTGATGGGGCCACTTGGCCTGTTTTGGCCGGGTACACCCCACATCCGCGATATATGACAATACCAGTCGCGGCACTGCGTAACATGTATTCGGCTTTGGTGCGAGTGCATCGAGCCCTAGTGCAATATGTTACAGGCAACATCCAGGGAGCCCCTCCTGGAGTTGCAGGCCATTCAACTGGTGCAGCCGGAGTTACCATAAGTCCTGTAATGGTGAACTCAGTGATGGGCAAACGTCCACAAAATAAGGACGACTTTCCTTACTGGCTTGCAGAAAAATTTGACCAGTTGGAGGCAGTTTTTCCACACACAACCCCAGTGGATAAACACCGTATTTTAACGATTAGTTTGCCAAAAGACTTAATTCCCGAGTTGACAGCATGTGACAACTGGGGTAAGGTATTCGCAGCAGTATATTCTAAATGTTTTGGTACTCCTTCCATGACGGTTCTCCCCTCCGTAATTAAAAAGTACAGGATGAACATGGCCCTGAAGCGGCTGTGGAATTAGGGATGAGACTGGTGGGAGTGTTTGAAGTAGTAGCTGAGCTGATCCTTGCGAATGTCAAGGGCGATGCAGTGAACTTTCAAGTAGCGAACGCTTTGGCTCTGGTCCCAGAATTGGACAGGCCTCGCGAATTACCGAAAATTATTACCCAGGCTTACAAAACTATTGGTAGAAATAGCCTGGGCAACAAGCCTTTTGCAAAACAACAAACACAATCGCAACAACAACAACAAACCAAATCTCAATCTGAGAAAGATGAGAAACCAGTCTTCACTAAAAAGAGCTGGAGGCTGAAAAAACAGGGTAAGCAACAAAAGAAGCCGGAGTCGAGAGGCGCATCCCCGGTTTCAGTTTCTTCTGAACGCACTTATGATTTACGCGATAGAGCGAGAATTAAATCACCGGATAGGTTTCAGATCCCTGTTGCGCGTTCTCCTCGTTCTTCACAGGCACAGATTTCATCACAGGCCGGTGGAGGAGATCGCCAGGATAGAGGAAGGGACCGTGAGGCTCCCCAGGGACGAGACCAACCTCGACAACAAGTCAGAGGAAAAGCAGAAGACTTTCAACGTTTTCGACCCCAATTTCAGAAGAAGAAAGTTGCCGCTGTAACAGCGAAATATGCCACAGACGGTGAGAACGAGGCTCCTGAATTGGACGTGGGCAGTAACCCTCCTAGACAGCGCCGCAGAAGTTACCATAGTGCGGGAGGCGCTACGTCCTCATATGGAGGCGACAGCAACTGAAACATTCATTACTGTCGAGACAGCTGACACCAGAGTGGCACCCCTGATAGACTTTTTAATATTGTCATTCAAATCGAAGGTGATATACAGCGTATAATTAAAGGGATTTTTTGGGAAAATCTAACCTCTTCATATGACATTTTGTTAGCGGAGGTGAATTGGCCACCCCCATTCGTACTTGCTGCGCGTAGAGGGGAGGAGGTAATCCTTCCGAGCTTTTCTCGACATGTCCCAAAGGACAAAGCGGAGGCTCTTGCAGCTGAGTGGGCTGTGTCCCTGGCTCCTGCGTTATACCGCAACCACGTGGGTTGGGATGAAGATTCTCCCTCCCATGAAATACCTTTGCGGTCACTACTGCAGCCACAACCCCAATATCCCATAAAACGTGAAGCCAAAGGCCCCGTTTCCGACATTCTGACTCAGTTGGAATATCAGGGAGTAATTGAACCCTGTGTATCACCTATGAACAATCCCCTTTTCGCGGTTTCTAAACCCGATGGATCGTACCGCTTAGTTTTGGATTACCGGCATTTGAACTCTCATTGTCGGACCTTTGCGGTGCAAAATACCCATAGTTCTGCGCTTGTAGATAGTCTTGTTCGTAAAAATACAAAACGACCCTTGACCTTTCAAATGGATTCTACACGCACAACTTAGCCCCGGAGAGTGGCCAATGGAGCGCTTTTACTTCCGGTGGTAAAATGTTCAAATTCAGGCGTCTTCCTATGGGCTACAAGAATAGTCCAGGCGTATTCGCCGCTCGTGTTGTCTCTTTGTTAGACGGCATCGATCCAGACGCCTGTTCGTACGTGGATGACATTTATCTGACGGACGACGAATTGTTTCCTCATCTAACCCGAGTAGACCGCATTATTCTTGAATTTGCTGTTCAAGGTTACAAAATTAACTTTGCCAAATCTCATATTGCTGAATTTACCGTTTTGTTTTTGGGCTATGAGCTCAACAATGAAGGTAAGGGCTTAGCCCCCCATTTTCTGGAGAAATGTGCACTTCTGTCCCCTCCTACTAATCTGAAGAAACTCCAGTCATTGCTGGGTTTTTTGAACTTTGGACGTACATACATTCCCGAATACGCCCAGCGTATCAAGCCACTGTATGCCTTGATACAACCTACCTTTTCGAAGTCTTGCTGGCTTCCGGAGCATAACTCCATTCTACAGTCTTTACAGACTGACCTACTAGAGTCTAAATATCTTTTGACACGTGATAACCACACAAACCTGGTGATTAGAATCATTCCAGGGGCAGTGGGTTTCACGTACTTAACCTTTAATAAAGGCGATACAGTACCCATCGCATACAAGTCACATCTGTACACCTCCGCAGAAATGCGGTTTTCATCTGTGGAAAAAGTTCTGACAGCAGTGCAAATGGCGATTCTAAAGGAGCGGGCACTGGCACAGGGAAAACGCATTCTGGTGGTAACACCATATCCTGCTCTAGAGGCAGTGACCAAAGCAAGTGTACCGAACTCTAAAGCTTTGCACCCCCGTTGGATACAATGGGCAACTTCGTTGACGTCTCCGGATGTCACTTTCATATTCGATTCTTCTCTTCAGACTCAGGAGTTCTTACAGTATGAATTCGTTCACCCTCCTCCTCTGTCTTTATTGCCGCTTGAGGATTACGACTGTGTGATCTACACCGATGGTTCGGCACAACCGGCCACGGGGTCCAAGCATGCTTATTCAGCCGCATGTGCTATTGTTGCAGGTACGTTTGTGAACGGAAAGTTCACATCCACTGTGGTGCACACTCAGACACTCGGGGACAGTACCGCACAATTGGCCGAGTTGCGTGCATTGGTGCTTGCGCTTGAGTTCGTCAATCCTGATGTGACCACTTTAATTGTGTGCGATTCTTACTACTGTGTTCAATCATACAATGACAATCTGTTCTTTTGGTCGCAAAACGACTATAGAGACGCTAAAGGCAACACAATCAAGCATAAAATGCTTTGGGTTCGAGTGGCAGAACTACAACAAAGTCTGCCGCTCACACAGGTGGTTCACACCCTAGGCCATCAGCGGGTGGGCGCACACGCTGTTGGTAACAGTCTGGCAGAAGAAGCTGCCAGATCAGCAGTAGTCACGTGTTCAGTAGCAGCAGTTACTAGATCCATGTCTAAAATAGACACTGATATCTTGGCAGCTATGGCTGCAACAAAGGAAGGAACGAATTACCCTAGGGGTTTCCCTTCCAAATATTCTTACCAGTTAGGTCCCGAACAGGCTCCGTATGTAACAATACCTGATGTTGGTGATCGGCTGATCCCCAACGCGGACCGCAGACTTTCCTTGATAACGGCAGCACACGAAGGCATGGCTTCGGCTCATGCTGGTGTGTCTGCGACAGTTTCCATTTTGCAGCAGCGTTACTGGTGGCGAGGTTTATATAAAGACACCCGTACTTATGTGCTTTCCTGTGACGTTTTTCAACAGATTAAGCCTTCCACAGTTACAAGACCACCACAGACCTCGCTCGGAATTTCAAACAGACCCTTTGGGTGTGTTTACTTGGATCACTGCGGTCCATTTTCTTCAGACACTGCCTATAAATATATCTTAGTGGCAGTGGACTCGTGCACACGGTTCATCTGGGTCTGGCCACAACGGAGTGCTGATGCTCGAAATGTCATCAGGGATTTGCGTGTCTTTGTGGGAATTTTTGCATGCGGCACCTTCCATTCCAACCAAGGTCCGGCGTTTGCCTCTAAGGCTTACAAGGACGCAATGGGTTCCTTGGGGGTGCGGGTGAAATTTTCGTCTCCGTATAGGCCTGAGGGCAACTCTATCATTGAACGAATGAACCGTGACTTAAAGCAATCCTTGACAGCTAGAGTTATAGGTACTGGCAGGAACTGGCTGGCCCACTTGTATACCGTTCAGCGCGCACTTAACAATCTCCCTAGAAGACCTCTGGGTGGGCGGACCCCTTACGAAATGCTCTTTGGCATACGAATGTTTGTGCCTGACCTTGATGGTCTAGACATGGCGGCGCAATCCGCCAAGTTTGATGTAGATAACCATTCTACTATGTTACAGGACTTACAAGAAGCCCGAGACAAACTTGCAATTGCACATTTACCTTCAGCCTCAGACCCTGCTCTGCAGATTCCGGTTGCCGGCTGGCTTCCGAAGATTGGCGACCTGGTTCGAGAGAAGGTGGAGAACAAAAAAGAATTTGGCCCCTCTTTTCGTGCACCGGTTCCAGTCCTGGGCTTGAAGGGAACACGTACAGTCATCTTACCACCGCTTCCTGGTCGCAAGGAGAACAGATACATCTCAGTGGAAAATGTCAAGCTACAACATCTGGCCGATCCTGAATAGTGTCACACCAGCGGTCTCTTGTCCTGTCATTTATCGGACATGTGTTCGAGGCACTCCTGCCCGAACGGTCACTGATGTTACCATGGAGATGGTTGATTTGCCTGAAGATATATTCGAACCCCCTGTCACCCCCTGCATCGACGAGGACGAGTATACCTATCCCGCCACAGAGTCGGTGACACACCAACCAACAACGCCACTGAGCCCGACAAGTTATTCCTTTGACTCGGATTCCAACTCATCAACGGTCCCGTCCAAGTTCAGTCTTTTTGTATCCTGGTTTAGAGACAATTTTTTGATTCCACCTTGGACATACATCTGGATGGTGCTTTTCTTGATTTTCTTGTTCATGTCCATTGGCTTTGTCACAGTGTTTTTTCTGCTCATCAATGGTCACTATTTACCTGAACGCTCTGCTGTGAACAGTGTTGCTGGAACTTTGACTCCACATTCCTCTTCACACATCATGAAGCGTGACCACACATTTGTGAACATTTCAGCGTTTCCAGTTGCTGATGGCATCGTATGGGATGCGGTAAACTTTCAAATCCATGGCCCGACAGAAATTATTAATGTACCAAATGTCCTTCGAGTTTCGATGGGTGATGTAGTAAAAGTAATATTTATTCTGACGATTGGGATGTGCATGCCGTGGAAGCATTGTTTGCTGATTTAAAATATTATGCTTCCTTTAATGCTGAGGATTTGTATATGAATTCTGCGAATTATGCCGATTTGTATTGCTACCAGCATTGGGGCAACCATTTTCTCCACAAACCGAGTGCACTACGCAGCCCTGTTACCTACACCCAATGGGAACATTGCCCAAACCCCTTACCAGGTAGCTCCCAGACTCTTCGAAATAAATTCACCTATTTCACTGATTTTAATCGATCAAACCCTGGGTCCTATTATTTTAAATTGAATGCTCCATTGACTCAAAAAATAATGTTGACCCACACCAAATTACTTTATTCGGGTTCCTTTTTGAGCACCTTGGCGGTGGGTGGTTATGAGTACTGGAAAGACACAGTCGATTTAAAATCAATCTGGGGTTCAAAGCCATGGCAGGTGCAGGGCACCGAGGCTTTGCACTGCGCTTGCCTTATCCCGGCCCAAATTGTGTTTCTGAATGCTTCCATTCATCAAACCACGTGTTGGGGGTTGGCAACCACTAAACAATTAAATGCGCCAGCCATCCCATCCTTGTCGAGTTCTCCAAATGATAGCTTGCGTTTTTATATGTCCCTTGTGACATTGCAGTCTCTGTTTCAAAACAACTCCTATAACGTTTCTGCAATGGTACAGTCACCCTGGTTGGCATGGCCCATATCATCGAATGCATGCCAACTGCGTTTTCATGGCACAGTTCCTGGCTACAGACAGGACAAGCCTGATCTGAGATTTGCTGAATCTCGTACTGTCACCACGTATTCAGTTGGTAAATTATGTAAACAATGGCTACACCATTCGTCCCTAGACTCTGTTAAAAAACATTTGTCCCTCCTATCAGGCACTATTGATCTGTCCGACTTTATCTTGGGACCTCGTGGTCCCCGACCGAAGAGATTCATTTATGAAGCGTATAATGAACTCTGGAAGCTGTCACAAATGGAAGCTGCTTCCCGTCTTCGGGAAATAGACCAAGCAAATTTGGAAAAGGTGCTTGCTGTTGTTGACAATAGTATAAATACCCTGTCTTCCCGCATTTACACATTAGAGAATATTGTGTCCTCTGTTGTTGACATTGTACAAGATGATGTTTCTATTTTATATCATGGTCAGAATCAATTGCGTTCAGTAATGCAGTTTGCGTGGACTTTGCAAACCCTTAAGTTAGGTAAAGTTCCTTGGAATTTCTTGAACACCACTGCCCTTTTTCTGCCTTTTAATTTGACTGAAAAGCAGCAGTTCATGTCCATGAAAGATGCATCTTACACTTTGCTACATATCGAGAAAGTGGATCCTTTACCATTCTCTGTAGCGGAACTAGATTCTGCTGTGTGGCTAGTTCATGGGGTTATCGCTTTACCTTTTTCCTTGTTTGAATTTAGCTCGTGCATGAAACATTATCCTGTAGGCCGCTTCCAGCCTTTGGGTAGTGCTTTCCTGCATGAACTCTGGTCCTTGCCTTTCATGTATAAATGCCTTAGAGACGGCAAGGAAGTTTTTCTCACGGGGGAGTCTTGTGATTCAACTGTGGGTCATTCGCTTATTTGTAAACATATTAAACTGCACGGAGCTTGTAGCATTTCCGTTCCGAATCTTGCATGTGTGCTAAAAGGTATTCCTGCTCCTGCTATTTCTCCTACTTTTACTTTGCTTACTAACGGTAGCTATTTGCTTTTAAATAACGAAGAATGTTGTGGCCTACAGGCTGGCATTCCGTATATTGTCACGGTTTCGCACAGAGTTGTCTGCTGCAAGAATGTGCTTTTTCCTCCCCCTCACGACATCGTTGATAACTCTATTTGGCCTTCCATTCCTACCATGGAGGCAGACTTCAATAAGTTGAGCAGAATAAAGGCCCTATTATTGAATGAGGAGGTTACGCTCACGTCCGCCCGGGAGACATTCGTACTCCAGGTGGCGAGTACCCACAGTGAAATACAGGCCCTTTTGAACACCAACCTCCCCCAACATTTCGGGGAGTTAATTCATCGTATTTTTAACGCATCAAACACTGAGGGTCTAGTGCATTTTTTAAGATTGTGGGGTCCGGCCTGGTGTCCACCTTCCAAACTATTTTCGGTGTGATACCGGCGTTCATTCATTCTATTTTTTCTAGCGTCTTTGGTGGTTTCCCATTAATCCTCGCCTTGGCAGCCGGTGTCTTGCTCTTGGTTTGTTTTCTGCGCAATGGCTGCTCCCCGCTGGGCCCTTCTCGATCCCGAACGCCTCCAGCTGCTCCGTGAGCGACTTCTGGCTAGCTTCGGTGTTCTGCCCTTGGCAACCATCAGTGTGTCCTCCACCCTTTCTTTTCGCTTTGCGTATTTCACTTGCGTGCAACCTGTGATGTCTTGCATCCGCTGTCCTTTCACCTGGACCATGGATTATTGCCTCTCCAATTCGTCGTTGTCTGTTCCGGATTTTGTTCAGTTGGTGGGTCCCTTAGAGGCCCAGGAACTGGACTGTTCCATTGCTGGCTTTATGACGCGTGCGGCTGCACTGGGGATTTTGGCACAATGGGATATCTGGGCGGCTGCTCAGAATCTCCTACAACAAAGCTATATTGAATATCACGCAAGCTGTCCCTCATTGCTGTTGGATGCTCCCTCCTATGAGGAACATTCCTGCTCCTTTGATCTGTTGGACTGGATGGCGTCTATGTTTTCTGACACTTCCAATGATGTCCTCTTGGATGCTATTGCGTTTTTCTGCACTTCTACGTTTCTGGATTGATGTGGCCTGCCTCGATGACTCTCGTTGTTCGTTGGGGTTTTTTGTTTTTTGTCCCTCTCCTTCATGGTGGCTGCGTAACCTAACGACATTTTTGTTCTGCTCGGCCCATTTGAACTTTGTCTTCATCCTTTGTCTTGTCCGATGGACTGTCCAGGGGAGGGTGTCTTGTGGTTTGCGGCGGCCTGGCCCTGGCCTGCCTTGCTGGGTTGTCTTGGGCCTGGCTGCCATGCTGCTTTTCTTTGCACACGTTACTCTGAGCTGTTGTTCTATCGACCTCTGCTCTTGCCAAGTTATTTTAGCGCTGTCTGCATTTTCTGTCTCTCACCTTTTCTCCTGTTCGATTTGGGCTCAGACTGCACAACATGTACAAGGTCGAATAACAGCATCTCCTTGTTCTTGCTGATTTGGCCTGTCCCTCGCACCTAGACATAACACTATGTACAGCTGCCATGGAGAAATTAGGGTGCTTTTAATATTGCGGTTCGCCCGCTCTAGATACAGTTGGAGAAAACCTTTCCAGGGAGAAGAGCTGTGATTGTCTGCTGATGTAGTTTTGCATCTAGAGACTGAGGTATGGGGGTTCGCTAGTCAAAGCCCAGAGGTCTTCTGTTTTTATAATAAACTAGCTTACAGCACGGGGAGGGTGGTAATGTTAGTTAGACATATATCCACTGCTTTATGAGATGCTTTCCCCGTTTGTATTCTATGGAGTTGTAACCATGCTGATTATATTATTCATATGCATTATGATAATAGTACTGACACGTGTACTGTATCTTAGAGCACGTAAGTTGAAATAAACATTTTGAACTACACAGTGTCTCTTATTACGCACGTTGTGGACAAGTACGAGTGTGACGAAAGAGTGTTCTTGCCTCTGCGAGTCCTGAGAGAGAGATACCGTGTTCTGGGTTGTCTAATCATTGGTACATTGGTGCTAATGGGACGCTAAGGCTAGTTGGGTTGGGGTTTTGGGTGCTAAGGTCTATGGTTGGCTCACCACTATATTCTGAGGTCCTATTATCCTGTGCATAGCTCTGTATGTGCAGAAACCTTATGACAATATCTGTGTGTGAATTTATGCTGAGTTCAGGATGCTTATCCCTGATTTTGATTCCTCGGTACCCGAAGGCACTTACTGGTATGGCTGTAATTTAATAACGTGGTGGAGACATTTCTTCATCTATATTATCACAACTCATGTCTGGCGCCTCTGCACATATGATGGGGGCACCATAACTGAGTGAAAGCTTTGCTGTATGAACTTGTAAGATATGTCTTGCTCTGTTGTCTGGGAGATGAATCACTCAATGCCAAGTATAGCAGAAATTACATAAACCACCCTTTAACACCCAATTATATCACAGAGTTGACCTCGTGTTCCAACCTTTGCCCATCAACAGCATTCCTATTGGTTCTAGTGGCTAGGGAAAGAGCAAGGAATGGAAATTAAGGAAAGTCAACATATCTCTTACAGCCATGCCTACTTTCTATTACTACTACCGCCTTCATGACTCTTGAGAACATGGGTAGCAAGGGCAGTGGCCTGGGTATCAAATGGTAAGACAGACATAATGCCTGCTATCACAGGCAAACAATAGTTGGCGTCTATGTCTGCTGTTTATGACCTATTCTGAGATTTATTTAACTTCCAATTTTACCACCATGTCACTTGCAAGTATATTCTTGGGATTGTTTTGAGTTTGGTAGGCTGTTCTCTGCCCTACCAGGCCACTATAGGAATGTACTCCAGGAATATGGTTGCCTACAGGCTGTGATATTCAAAGTTCTCTGCTAAGCATGTGGCGATCTCTGAGCCTTCAGAGGAGTTGCCACCACAGTTCACAGTTGGTCCTCTAAAAGCACTAAAGCTTTGCTGTGCTCGTGCCATGTTCAATGCGCCTGCACAGCAAGGCTTTTTGTTTATCAACAACAAACTCCAAAAGCAGGAGTTATTTTTTAAGAAACAAACAAATTATAGCCCTGACATGATGGAAGTTTCTTCCCAATGCCTAGCCTTCATTAATTCTATATATTGGTCAGCACTTCCAGCCTTTCCATGTTTGTCCCAAACAGAAATAAATGACTTCAGAACTTCTGCCTTCAACAGGGCGGACGGTTTGACATCTATTGACTGACAGCTATATGTCAGTTGGGCAGTCAGTCAAAAGTTTCCACTGTCAGAAACATGGCAGTTCCCCTGACTCTAAATATAGCAAGTCAACCGCACGTTTGGCCAATTGGTTACCCTGTCCGGCAAACCCTAAATAAGTTACCTGGAGCCTGATTTTGAGTTTGGCGGAGAGAGTACTCTGTCGCAAAGGTGACGGAGTACCCTCTCCACCAAACTGCCAAACTGAAGGTCCACCCACCTGATTTACAGACAGATGGACCATCAGTATGTAGACAGTGGAGACTTCTCTGCCTCCATCACCTACATACCCCTCCAACTGCCCAACAGAGATTCTGTTTTGAAAAGAAAAAAAGAAAATGAAAATGTGCATTGCAGCGCCGTCATGTTTACGGAGCTGCACAGCACAATTTCAATACAATGTAAATTTAAAAGAAGTCTGCTGGACCGGTGGACATCTCTAAATTTAGTGGACGGAGTATCCTCGCCATGGTGGGAGTAAAGTACTCAACCATGGCGACGATACTAACACCATCGGCCAAACTCTAAACCTAGTCATTATGTATGATATAGAATCTACTTGAAAGTAGCAAAATGTAAACAGTGTGAAAAAAGATGCCATATACATTTTCAAATATCAAAGGCCCTGTGGTATGCCCTGACCAGATTTTCTTAACTGCTTGTACAACACAAAGCTCTTGAGGCTATTTTATGGGAATTTAGTGCTGAATACTTCACTGTTTTCCAACATTTTCCAAATTTTTCACTGGGAGAGTAAACCCCAATACCTCTGGGGAAGGTAGGACTTGCCTGGCATCCACTGTAAATCTGACTATTTCATAAGTACCCCTTGAGTACCTATAAATTTAAAGCACAGTTATGTGAAAGTCATGCTGTAAAATGCATCATTTGACACTGTTTTATTTCAGCATTTTTCCAAAGACCCACCAAGCTCTCCTGGAAGAAGTTGGGCTCACTTGCTCAATCCAATTTTAAGCAATTATTTACTCCCCATAGCTTTCAAAGTTCACCATTGTTACTGTGTACAGATTATGTCACCTACGAAATCACCTTTTCTTATGCAAGTGTAACTCACCTGGGATAGGCCTATATTTATTCTAGAACTCAGACATCCATGTATCTTTAGCAGAAGTAACTTAATAATACAGGCCTCAGATGAGGATGTGCATCTGCTACGCCTGCTCTATGTGAATGAGTAGCTGCTACTGCACACTCACTGCTGTGCCCTTGAATACTCACCAACCTTATCGTCGTTTTTATGTCAGGACTTGTGGAGGGCATGTGGTGTATAAAAGATGTAATCCCAATGCATTTGTCAAAATAAACTTTATGGGGCAAGTTCACAATGGTATTTATGAATGGGGGAAGTAGTACAACAGGAGTACTCTTTTATGCACTCTTACATGTCTGTGAATCGGCACCAAAATATTTAGCTTCCTATTAGTGCAAAGAGGGCATAATCCTTCCTATTTTTAGTAATTGTATATGAATATTTTGTGAATATTCCACTTTAACCCCATTTTAGATATTTGAGGGCCTATTCACAAAGTCATGTAAGAGCGTGTAAAAGAATAGTACAGGAATACTACTTTACATACTCCAAAATGCCTTTTTGAATAGGTTCCTATGATTCTAAGTATGGATGCTTAAGAAAGTGCTTGTAGGTGCTTTGTTAGGCTGCCACATGCTAATGTACAACTGCAGATAGTCATAACAATCCTAGTGTGAAAATGTAAAGTCAGACAAAGTAGTGTCTCACAAAATAGTATCTTTTAAAGTGGCATGGAAATACAGAAATATAAACACAGGGAAGTCATTGTGCATCCATTTAGATAAGACGTAGTTCACTATGCTATCATGCTAGGGACACAAAGGACAACCCAAGGCCTCTCACCTGATAACCATATACCCAGAACTCAGGAAGTTCTTCCCTTACTCATGTTTGTCATTGAAAGGATTCCCTAGACACAGGCAGCCCTCTAATTCTCAACAAAAGATGAAAGGAGTATTCGCTTTAACTAGTCCCCAGCACATTGTCATGGACTTTGACATAATTACTGTAGGAAGGTGGAATCTGACTACATGGTTGCCCCCACTTTTTTCCTGGTGTTTTGTTGGTTTTTGACTTGGTTTGGCTGGGAACCTGCTATTCAGGTCCCCAGCCTATCTGCTTTCTCTTTAAACGACTTGGAGTGCACTCTAGGTGCACTAGTGATTGGATACTGTGGTACCTTATGAGTCCCTAGTATATGGTACCTTAGGTACTAAGGGCATAGGTACTTCACAGGCCTACCAGGGGCTGAAGCATGTATTATGCCACCCCTGGGAAGCAGACTAAATCTGACACCACAGGCCTGCTACTGCAGCCTGGGTGAGGTGGTGCTAGCACCCCTCACTGAGATATAGGTTTCCTATATCTCTCCAGCACACACATTTAAACCTATCAGTCACCCCTAAGGCAGGCCCTATCAATCCTGAGGGCAGGGTGCTTGGTTCCTATGTGAGAGGGTGCCTCTGCCTGAGCAGGGCCCCTCTGCAGCTCTCAGAGTCCATTCTCTGGGGCTGTTTGTGGATGCGGTTAAACCATATACTCTTAAGTGCATTATATCCTCGCGGTAGAATGCTAACTTTGGAATGGCTGCATCAAAACATGTCGTGTTTGGTGTCAAACATTTTGGAATACTACCCCCCCGCCAGTCCTGGCGGCGGGGGTAGCATTCCACCCTTCTAGAGGGATAGACATGTACCTACTGTGGAAACGCGGTAGAAT
This sequence comes from Calotriton arnoldi, assembly GCA_963921515.1. Lineage (NCBI taxonomy): Eukaryota > Metazoa > Chordata > Amphibia > Caudata > Salamandridae > Calotriton > Calotriton arnoldi. The sequence goes on from CAWUFW010007285.1 coordinate 116,689, forward strand.
CCTGCAGAGCCCTGGCATCACAAAATGGATGCCACCAGTCACAGACACTGGGCTGCCCTCCTGCTGATGACCAACACTCGCAGTGGAGGGAGCCCAACAATAGATATCCTGTCCCAAGGGGGTGTGACCACCTCCCAGACAGGGTTTAGTGTATTGGGGCTGGGTGGGTGCACTCTTAGAGTGCTTTGAAGTCCTGCACTGGGGAGCAGAAGGCTCCTCTGTGCATACCCCAGTTCAAACCGGCTCAGGGGCTACCTGCCCCTGCTCTGGCACGAAACTGGACAAAGGGAAGTGGGTGTAGCCACCCACTCCCCTGACCCTCCCATAGGTAGGGTCATAGAGCTAGTCCCTCCCTTTCTTTTAGTATAAGAGGGGGAACCTGTGCATTGCACCCTAGATACCCCTGGACGACGCTCTACAAGAAGAATCCCGGACCTTCGACGTTCCACTACCTTTGGAAGACTGAAGAATCTCCCTTGGAGTCAAGGAGTGACTCCCCTGCTTGGCAGGCACCAAAAACTACAAACGACGGTCACAAACTACGCCGCTCCCGCCGGAGTCCGAAGTCCCTACAGCCCAAGAAGTGGATTTCCTGACTTCTCAAAGGCCATCGTGAGTCCTCAGAAAAGCTAAGGCCAGTGGACCCCAAGAGTGACGAGGAACCGCGACCCCTGGGTACCGTGCACTATTGTCAAGTGCAACCCCTTCACAACGTTCTACGAACTTGTGCTTTGGACCACGTATGGTCCTAGCCTCCAGCAAAAATCTCTCCGAAGATCAGAGGCCTACCTTGTCCCGAGTGACCGTGGACCCCTGTGGAGCGAATCCTCCCAAGGCGTCTTTGCGATCCCTTGCCAGCTGGCTTGTGGGTCCCCTGAAGGCTTTTCTACAGAACCAAAGGGCTTTCCTGGTTGCTCCAGGCCTGCCCTGACTTACCCTCGCTGGGTGAGTCCCTCAGACCTTGCTGGTCTGCGCCATTGACTTTTTACACTTTCCCCGACACTTGCTGTTACCAAGGCTTGTTGGCTCCAATCGAGTCGCTGATACCGCAGTAAGCTGCAGACATAGTGGGACACGCCGAATCCAGCTCCTGGTTGTCGTTGACACCTCCTGGACCTCGTGGCTGAAGAGTCAAGGCACCCGTGAACGACCTGAATCTTGCGACGACGGTGGGCATCCATCTTCCTTGCCCTGAGTCACTGCCAAGTGACTTTGAACACTGTCCCCTCTGCTTTCAGGTCTTCCATCTTCCGAATCCAGGCTTGGATTCCTCCGGACACTTCTCCTGTCGCCACAAGCAGCAAGTCTTCACAGGCTCCCATTGAAAACGACGCTGCGACCCGACACCAAAGAACACCTATGCACCCGGCTCCCCTGGGTGAGGTAACTTCAGCACTACGGTGCTCCTGTGGGTGTGGGCCCTAGAACTACTTACCCTGTAAGTGACTTGCTTGTAGCTACCCTAGAAGTGCCCTAAAACTCTTACTTTCCAAGTGCGACAATAGCGTTGACTCGTACAGGGTTCGCGTCTGTGTTAGACACATCGCGTCCATCTCCCTTGTAACTCTATCTGTAACCGCGTCCTTCGACTCGTACAAGGACCGATCGGTGTGTTCGCCTCGAACACGCAAGGGACCTCTAACATTGAAATCTCAATCGCGTCTGTGCGCATAGACTCGTACAGGACTCGCACCGGTGCCAGGACACCGCGTCCGTCCCCTGTGGGTCTCCTACAACTACCTGGGGTGGTTCTTGGGGGTCCCTCGATTCTAGATGCCCTAGACCTAGGTCTAGCCAAACTAAGATTGTGATATTCGATTGTGCTAAACTTATTTTGATAACATTTGATTTGTACATATGTTCCTGACCTCTAATCTCATAAAGAGATTAGTAGAGAGTGTTTATTAATAAATACATATATATTTGATATATGTACCTGTGTGGTGTCTTTTCATTTGGTGATTCAAGAGATTGTGTGGTAAAACAAGCTGCTTTACATTCCTCCAAGACTTAGCCTGAAGGCTGCTCTCAACAGCTACCACTAGGATAGCTTTCTTTAAAGGTTGTCTTAAACCTATCTACCATAAGAGTCGAATTGTTCTGGTGCAAGGTGTCCACTTTAATTAGTGAACAGCATATACCAGGCCAACTTCTCACAATTACTATTTCTCTTTTTGTTTTATAACATGTTTTATTGGGTTTTGTACTTGAAGGTCATCGTACAGAACAAGGTAAAGCAACAATTGGGCTGCAGCCCCCAAAACAGAAAGCACCTCCAGCAAACTCCCCTTTTCACCTCTCTGCACCCCCCCCCCCCCTCATTTCTTCTCCCGGAATATTTTATGACATCCAAGTGCTCTCGCTTTGTGGGACGTCTTCATGTCTTGTACATTCAAATCTCCCTGTCCAACATTGCCACTCAAGGTGTTCCCTGCGCAATATTAATGCCTCGATAATCTGCCCACTTCCTCCATATCTTCACATGTTTATGAGAGCAGCCTCTGGCCTCGTATACCGTTTTTCCATGCTCTTACAGTGGCCCATCCCTTTCCGCCAATCTTCGGGGGCGGGGAAGGATCACCCTCCAATGTCGAGTGATGTCTTGTTTTGCCACTGTGAGCCCAAGCCAGAGTAGTGTCCGTTTGTATCGGAAGCCGTATACTTCCGAGCGAATATGTAAAAGGACTAATTTGGGTTCTGCAGGTATGTACCAGCCCAGAACAGACCCCAAGCAGGAGAGGATCTGGCCCCATTATGAAGAGCACTGCCAGACAGCCCCACGTGGTGTGAAGAAAGTCCCCCCTCTCTGGCCTGACATCTGAGGCAGGTCGGGGAAGGTATCACTCCCATCCGCCACAGCCTACATCTTGTGAGGTCCATATGTGCAGGTACTTCAGCTGTATTAGACAGAGCCTAGTCCTAATCGTCGAATAGAGCAGGCCTCTTTGGCCTCTTCCTAGACTTCATTTGTGAGGGTAACAACATCTTGCTCCCACGCCGAGCGGAGAGCCACAAAGGGGTCTGGCATGTGGTCTATCAGTGTATGATAGAGCTGTATTGCCTTGTGGGTGGTCAGCTTCCCCATTGTTAGTTTAGCCTCCAAAGAGCTAAATTCTGGACGTGTCACGAGATTCATGATGTACGGCGTCAGGGCATGCCTAAGTTGTAGGTAACGGTAAAATTGGCTGTTGTGTAGGGGGTACCCCTCTCTCAGGGTTTGGTAGGACTTCCATGAGATCTCCCAGAGTAGTGACGTCAATGGTGCCCTACCCTCGAATCCCTCCAGCACAGAAACCTGCCCGATCTCCTCACCCTCCCTCCCACAGTGGGGTCTGCCTCGTTAGTGTGTTAAGCCATCCAGTGCACTTCAGGGATGACTTCCGGATCTGAAGGACTATCCGTGTTGCCTGCAGGAGTGCCAGGTGTCTCTCGCCTACATAAAGCAAGTGTTGGATTGAAGCCCCCCGGAAAGCCCATTTTTCGGCTTCATCGTCTGGGTCTCCCTGAGTGTCATACCACCATTCTTTGACCACAACCACTTGGGATGCTCTAAGAAAGGATTTAATAACCACTGTAGCTATTCTTCCCTCAAAGCTGGACTTAAAACATTTCTGCAGAGCAGTGTGGACAGCCATGGTTGCAAAGAAAACTGTGGAGCATCAAATCTTGTTAAAAAAGATGTGCGAAATTGTGTATGGGGAGTTCTGGAGTGGAATGGTCGTCAGTAGAGGAACCAAGGGAGCGACACCATTTTAGAAATGGCAGATCTGCCCTGGAGTGACGGGAAATACCTGGAAGTCTGAGGCCAGCCTGTCCATCAGAGGCTGAATGTTCATTTAAATACTATTTTTAGTTTGTTTTCATCCCTAAACACCTTGTCCTCTCGTGCATTGTCTTTGCAGACGTTTTAGTAAAAAACACACTTTTTTGCATTGAAAGGCCAGCGCCAGCACTTCCATAACTCTAGTGATTTACTAACTTTTCCATTTTTTCTACAACCATGGCATAGACACTCCCATGTCATGACAGTTGTATGTGGTACAGTACATTCTATACCAAGTGGCATGCTCATCACAGTGATCTTTGTGAATTCTTTCGGTGTGTCCTTAAATAGTGTGTAGTAAGTATCATAGATTCGTAGATTGCTTCCATTTGATTCTATAAGAGAAACCACCCTCTTCTGCTTTTTTGAACCATAGTTCTTCCACATTTGCGTTTCTGGATAGATTTTAGTGCGTCCAGTTTCATTTGAGTTAGTTCCATTTGCCATTTGCTTGGGTGTTCTATTATCTTTGCCATCCCCAGCAGGACATTGATAATTGTGACAGATGCTTCTATTGGTACTGCCTTTATGTTTCTCTGTTCCCATTGTGAAGTGTTCAGCCCTGGTGTTCTTTATTGTTACACCTTGTGATGCCACCACCAGTGTGTCCTTCCACATACCACCTACATTTTCTAGGTGTGGAACAGACATCTGCCAACACTGGGCTGGAACAATTTTTAGAGTAAGTTTGCTGGCCGATAACTGCACCCCATTAAGCGCATAGAGAAATGTGACAGTCTGTCTTTGGAAGCACAACAAATGCAGCTGGAAGAAAAACATTTTGAAGGGCCACCTGACTAATCACTTTCTGGGGTGCTACGGCACCTCCTGCATCACTAGTTCCAGTGCCACTATCTGGCTAATGTTTTCAGAAGTGCCTGAATTCTTGAGCCCCTAGGTATCAAATCTTCCCAGGCTTTCCCCTGTGACACATGCCTTTTCTGTGTTGAGGGGCTGAAGCTTCTGTCTCTCTATAAATGGAACGAGACGTGGACCACTCTCACACATGCCAAACAAGGTGGAAAATGGTCTTGGGTTACTTGTGTTAAGTTCAAAGAGGTTATGGCTCAGCTTTTAGATTTTACTGCTCCTTTCGGAATGGGGACAATACTGGTTTGCATAAGTTCGGATCCTGCCTGTAGTGGCAAAAAAATAACAAAAAAATGATGGAATGACGATTGGCCTTGCATTTTGTGGGCTGGTACAAGAAACCCACACAACTCACTTCTCTGTGACAGGTGGCTCCACCACACTGCTTAGCTTCAGGGCTTTAGGAACTGAGATCACATTGGAACTACAGTCGTGGGATATGTGTGGCAGAGGTGTATGTACGCTCTTTCCAGGGCCTTCAATGTCAGTTCTCGCTATCAAATACACAGTTCCATAAATACTTACAGCTTCGCCATGCCCTGTCCTGCCACCTCAGTGGTACTACATAGTTACCTGAGTACAGCCCTTTCGAAGCTAGACTACTCACCAACCGGCTAGGAAAGAGAGCAATATCCTACAACTATTGTACATTGGTAGTTCATGCCCTGGAGGTGTTTCAAAACCTTAAACAACAATGGTAGGTACGGGTGGGCCCCCTTGACGACACTGATTGGTGCGATGCCCGGATGGTGCCCATGAAATTGTCATCTCCGCAAAACTGTGATTAGCTCAACTATAATTCTTACACAAAACTTATTTCACCCCAAGTGCCTGTGGTCTGCTTGTAGGCTCCCCTAACCTATTTGCTTTAGATGCGAATGCCAATTTTTTCATATGGTTTAGTCATTCCCCAAGGCTTTTGGAAAGGGATTGAAAAGACTTTATCTCGGGTGCTGGACTGACCAATTGACTTGACCCCGAGGGTGGGACTGCTTGGACTGTTGGAGGACCCCTGAGGCCCCTGACACAAGCGACAAATGGTGGGAGTGGCCACGGCTGTGGCTAAACGAGACTTAGCCCACAAATGGAAGTCCCCATGCCCCCCCCCGCCCTGGCAGAGTGAAAGGTGGGGGTGGACTGGTGCTCCAAACTGGAAAAAACAATCTACCAGGTTCGAGAATGCCTCCACAAACATTCCAAGGTTTGGGAGAAGTGGTGGTCAACAATGGGTTGGCGGATGACAGAAGTTTTGCATTGTGGGTGCTACTATGTATATTTCAACCTATCGCTGTTCGCTGTGTACTGTAACTGGAGAAAAAGGAATTATAAGTAGTTTGTGTTAATTCAGACATTGGCATCCACCACTTATTTGCTAATTGAGTATCTTTAAATGATAGAGGTATCCTCAGATGTTGATTCTGCACTCACTGTGTCATAGGACTTCAACTGCATTTCACTGATGAAACTTGCTTTTATTCCCATACTTTTAGGGAGATGTGGCCTCCCAGTTTGGGTTGAACTGCCACCCTTAGGATGGGGGATCAAGACTGATTTACATAGGGTTGGTGTCTGTCTGCAGGGGCACTGTAAGCAAAAAATATGATCTGGGATAAGGACTTGAGTAAATCACAGTGGCTAAGATTGTTTCAAGCATTCAAAATACCACAATCGTTCTTCTATGTCAGTTAATCTTAGTAAGATTGGTAAGTCCAGCTAGGGCTAACAAATAGTACATCCATTAGCAGTTGCACCGGGTAGCAATTCATCTCATCGTTTTTTACCATGGTGCTTCTCTAGATGGAGCCCCTGCTTATGCAAACCACTACTGATCCTGGTCCACACGAGAACAGTCCATACCAAACTGCAAAGCGAGGTCTCCTCTAGAAGGGACCACTAGCAGCCCCAAACCAGTTGTTGCCTTATTAGGCCTCACCAGTGAGGTATAGCTTGGATCCTGTGGCACAGTGACCAAGGGACTCATGTACGTCCATACCCTTAGCCACTTATGTTGAATAATTCCTAGAAATTAGGGAGCACTATCTTAGCAATATGTACAATTTGGACCTCAAAACAGCACACAAAAATTCTGAAGCTAGTTTAAATCAAATAAATACACAAATTATAAAATATTTTATTTAATTCACAAGCAAAAAAATAAAAAATAAAAATTTTAAAGTTGGAGTTTTTCAAAATGTGCTTTTATTTCTAAAAGGAGCAGCAATATGCTAGACTCAAGCACATTGCTTTGTCTTTTTTACTCATAATGTATGCTCTCGTTTTGGTTGGTGCATACCAGTACTTTAATTGAGGCCACCAGTCGTCCTTACCAGTGCTTAATTAGAGCCGGTGGTTTCCAGTGCTCGGCACCAGCACTTAATTGTCAAAACCGGCACTTATGAAAATCTGCCACATAATTGTGCTGTTTATCTAATTTAGAGACGAGCACAAGGAAAGTTGTTTGTTAATTCAATATATCTTAAAAATGACTAATACCTGCCTCCCAAGTCATTCCTGCAGCTTTGGGAGCATGGAAAAGCCTGAATTGTCACATTTGGAGGAGTGCTACTGTTAGTAGTTACGTTGGTATTGTCATTGGCAGCTCTGGCATGGTAAATGGGTGGTGCAAACTGCAGTAGCCTCCTGACAAGGGCCCGGCACCTATTTTTTTCACAAATTAAGCACTGGTCCATTCTAGATTTCTGTTGGTTGTACTTGTGCTGCTTCTATGAATACAGCCAAGGATACCAACTTAAATTTGTGGAGAAGTGTGGCTCAATGGTTAGAGCGGCAGACCCTGATGCAGAGATCTGGCCCGGGACCAGGGTTCAATTCCCGCCTCGGCGGGTCTTGGGCTCAATTTCCTCGGACCTGATAATTCTCGCCTCGGTGCCTATTCTAATCATGGGTCCCACTCTGCAACTCTGGGCAATAGCTTGCTTAATCTCCACAACGGCCCCACCAGTGCTGGGATGCCTGGCTTCACCTTGGGGGTGCCCAGGAGTGGACATTTCACAGGGAAAAAACAGGAAGGGTTCCACAGCGGTATGCGTACAGCGCCAGGACACCCTAGGGTAACAGTGCGCTTTACAAGTACAAATTTCATTTCATTTCATTTCAATTGTGCATATGTCATGAAGTCTAAATTCTGCTTTTGCACTTTGTCAAGACACAGGAATATCCGGTAATATTACCTTTTGTTTAAAAATATTTTTAACTTCCAGTGAGCTCACCACTAAATGAATATGTAAGCGATTAGCTCATCCCTTACAACTGCTCTTATTTAATAGCATCACAGCGCAAGTCTCGCATCGTTCTGCTTCTAAAGGTTACATACCAAAATACGTCCCTGGGAATAAATAACTGCTTTCCCTCCAAGTGAGGGTTTGGATCAAATCCAGATATGTAATTCTAAATCAAAAACAAGCTTCTACAGCAGGGACACTTGATGACTAATAACATCTTCTGCCTCATAAACTTTTGTGACTCCACAAGAGCTAAAGAATGCTGTCCATTTATCACAGGCCCATGTATAGTTGTGCTTTTATGGGCCCATGTACAAATGTAGTGAATTTAACAATTCCTGAATGCATGGCTGTTCTAACTAAAGCGTCTCTTTTCATTCTAGGGGAGCGTTTGATTTCTTCTGTGAATAATGTGCAGTATGTCTTTAATGCCCAGTAATAACAAGCATTAGCGATGAATTAATGATTTTGTAGTTGGATTTAATTTAATTTGTCTTAAACTGCTGGGTTCTACATAGCCTCAGGACTTTTCTGTGGGCGAGTTCTGCCGGGTCTCAAGCTCGGCAGTAATTAAAAAAACAACTTTGAAAGCGGTCCCTATCAGGCTCTATATCCTTGTAATTAACTTTACTGGCAAACTCAGAGTTCGAGTTCTCAACATGACTGTAAAAACCTTTTAGGTGTTCCATGTCAGCGATGCAATCCCTTTACATTTCACTGTTATTTAATCTTGTATACCCTAAGGGTATTTGCTATTTTTCAATATGATGTTTTTCTGGAGTTTTTTCATGTAACATATTCTCTTGTATTGTTCATACTTTGAATTGAGTTGCTGCCAAATATCTGAGTAAGTTGAGGTTGTGGGTGGATGTTTATGACAGCACACAATTTAGAGCTCTGAAGTTGAGGCAGAAAGCAGTGTGAGGTTCTCACAGTGTCTATCATTGGGTTGTAGAGGTGTGCGGACTACATCAACATCCATTCCTTGGCCTCTCTGCAGAGTTCATATAGTGGTAGAAGCAGACATGCCAATTTTATTTGTGGGAAAGTGTGAGATATGCAGATGGAAAATTTCAGAAAGATGTGGGGCGAAAAGGATTTATTGTCTAGCAGAGTGATAGATCACACGAGTGGTGTGAAGCAGTAAATGGGAGTGCCTTAGACACTCCAAAGGAATCACTGACATAATATCGACAGACACAATATCGACCTACATTTTTATCGACACAAAAATATCGACAACACTAATATCGATACCCTATACTTAATTAAAAAATACACTATTATCGACCCCAAAATATCGTCATCCAAAATTATCGATTACAGTAATATCGAACACATAATTATCGTTATCTAAAATATCGAACATCCTTTAAAAATATACATGTCCAAAATATCGATCACAATAATATAGACAGCAATATTATCGTTTATGTAAAAATATCGACAACTCAAAAATAGATAAAACACACAAAATTAAACACCATAAATATAGTTAAATAAATAAACATACACTGCATATAAAATACAAGCAAATACATAATTTTAGAAAATAGTAAAACATATCTTAAAACATTAAATGATAAATACACTATTAATAACCATTTAAATTTTATACCTACATTATGTACACATATTTTTTAACATCACATATAATATAATACACATTTAAATAATTCAACAAGTGAAAACAAAACCACAAAAAAACCTAAACTGACTCTTAATTAGCGTTTTCCATATATGGAAAACAACTACCAAAACAATTAAAACAATAAATATCAACCAATAAAAACACACAATATTAAAATAAACCAATAAGGTTAACCAAACAATTAAACAAACACTATATAAAGAAGGAAAACTTATTCTTATTTTAAACCTTAAACCAAAAACAATAAGGAAGCCGAAACTCTGCCGGATTTCTTCCAGAAGCAAGGATTTCATCAAAGAAAAAACTATTACATTCTTCAAAAAGTAAGTAAATTACCATCTATAAAATAACAGTAATGCTAATCTTCATAAACTAATATTTATCATACTCAAATAATTAATATATATCTTTTTTCTATTTATGTCTCCTCTACAGATAATTCTCAAATCATCAGAAAAATAACAGATCACCTCCTAAAACCATCTTACTAATAAAGTAAGTATTCAGCAAAACGCCTTTTAAAAACATTTAAAACACCAAACCAAACCCCAACTCCATCCCAAACACCCACCCCACCCCATGTACAAATTTAACAAAATAAGTAAAAATATGTTTTACTCTTCCTACAGAAAAATCCACAACTTAACAGGATTCAACAAACAAAGAAAGAACATCTCCATTTAAAAGCATCTCAAAACCAACATTGTAAGTATATTTATAAGAATGTGTATTTATTAAGACATAAACATGTATGATATTCATTTTAATAATTGTAATATACATTTGTTGTAGAATTTACCACATCACAATGACAGAAGGCGCCCAATTTATAACATCCCAAAAAGGAAAAGAATTTGCTATGTTACATGGGGTATGTCTATACCCAGGAAAAGCAAAGTGGACTAAAAGTCAATTGGAAATGTAGCAAGTACTATTCAAATAAATGTTATGGTCGGGCAACAACTAGAGAAACAACTGTTTTGTATACAAAGGAGCATAACCACCCTCCAAATGTTTCTGAAATAGACGTTAGGAATGCCCTTGATGACATAAGAGAAGCTAGCACTAGCTCACAGAAACCTACCAGTCAAATACTGAAAGAAATGCTGCCTAGAGTACCTAAACTTGCTACTGGGCAAACGCCCTCTATTTCTTCATTAAAAAGAACTATAGCACGCACCAAAAAAGCCAAAACAACTACCACACCTACTCCAAAAACTTTTGAAGAGGTGGTAATTCCCCCAGAACTATCTATAACGCATAATGAAGAACCCTTTGTTTTCTATGACAACAAATGCAAAGAGAAAAGAATAATTATGTTTGCTACTGCAAACAATTTAATAAAGCTTCAACAATCAGAAACATGGATGATGGACGGGACTTTTAAAATCTGTCCCAAACCATTCTACCAATTATACACTGTCCATGCCCTATATCAGAACACCAACATCCCCTTTTTCTGTGCCTTGCTACCCAATAAACAAACTCCACATATATGGAAATACTAACTAAAATTAAACAAGAAACAAATAATTATTTTCCACATAAAATAATAATAAATTTAGAGCAGGCAATGATAACTGCAATTCTAAAATCCTACCCACACACATCAATTCTGGGATGTTACTATCATTTCAATCAGTGTCTTTGGAGACACCTTCAGAAATCAACACTAAGGGGCCGATTCCGATCTCGGCAGGAAACACCTCCAGACGACTCTGCTCCGGAGGGCTTTCCGACCGACTCGGCTCCGTCGACTCCGAGCGAGCAAGTATGATGTCTCCGTATGACTCGGGACATGGCTCGCTCGGAGTCCCATTGCAGTCAATGGGAGCCTGTGTTCAGAACGCAAACAGGGGCCCCCATTGCAAAAAGGGGAGGGTGTGGACAAGCGTGCACCCTGTGGTGGGCACCCCATGGTGCCCGCCACACTGTACATGCCTGGACAGGGGGGAACCATGGGTACCCCCCTGTGACCAATTCTGAAGGCCCCGGATGAAGGGGGGCCCGCTAAGGCCCCACAAAGTACGTCTCCGACAGCCGCTTCGTGTCGGAATTGACGACTCTGGACAGATGTCGGAGTTGTGCATCGTAATCGATCGTCTGGAAACCAATGCCATTGGGCTGTGCGAGTCGAATCCGGAGGACGTCGTTTTTCCGAACGACGTCTGGAAACGAGTCGGACAGCCCGAGAGCATTGGGAGTATCGTTCTTGCACGTTCGGGAATTCGTCCGAATTGATCGGAAACATGGCTTCCGACTCCAATTCGGAGGGTCCCGATGCCGTTAGGAGGCCGTCCGGCCGAGATCGGAATTGGGCCCTAAGTGTAGAGTATGCGACAAACAGTTCATTCGCATACCAAATAAAAAGACTTATTGCACTGGCCTACGTCCCAGTAACTGACGTGGCCAAACATTACAACCTTTTACTAGAAAGTCCTTACTACCAGCAACACGGACAAAAATTAAGTCCCCTCCTAGACTATTTTGAAGATACCTGGGTGGGAAGACTCCATAGATCAGGCCATAGGAGACAACCAAAATACCAAATTCCATGGTGGAATGTCTACCTTAGCACACTAAACCAAGAGGCAAAAACCAACAATGCTGTTGAAGGTTGGCATAATGCCTTCCAAGCATCAACAGGACGAGGTACACCTACTCTACACAAACTCCTACTCTCCCTCCAAAAAGAACAGAGCTACCAACAGCTAAGAATAGAGCAATCTGTTACACAAATTAAGCCTAAACTATCCAAACAAACTAAGCAAATGTTTGAATACCTACAACAACAAATCAAACTGTACCCTACAACAAGAGGCCTAGAATACTTAGCAATAATTGCCAAAAGCCTACTCTAAACTCTCAAAGCAGTGTAAAATGTATAATACTTTTCTATTTAAAATATTAAAATGCATATAAAACAATTTTATTTTATCACAAAACTGATTAATTTGTCTAATATATTTTTATTAATAAATAAATATATATGGACACATTAATGAAATATTTGAAAAAATAAACAACAACAATAGTACATTTCATAATATTTCCCTGCCACAATAAATAATTAAAATAACTTACCGTTTCCATAGCTGTAGACAGAAAATCCCACATCTTGTTAAACAATACAGGTAGCTCATAATCCTAATAGATTAAAAAGTTTCCCAAAAAAAAGAAAAAATCCAACTGTTCCAAAAAGTAATCCTCGGTCCGTAAATCCACAATCCAGAAACCATAAAAAAAAAAAAAAAACTTTTTTAAAAAAAGAAACGCTCCATGAAAACTTGAAAAATTAAGGAAGTGTAAAATAATTATTAGTTACTAAAACTAATGTACACTTCCTTAATTAAAAAAAACGCAATCTTCTGAAAACCGCAACTTCTTTCGAATGAAACCTGTAAAAAGACACACAAACATTTCCACCCACACAAATATACACATAATATACAATATAACAGTATTAAAAACATTATACACACGATAATAAGACATAACCTACCATACTTGAAATGTTCTAAACTAGGCCTCAAAAACTAACGATACATAAATCGTCAAAACCTAACGTACGCATAAAAAACGCCTTAACTTCTAAAACCTAACTACCTTCAAATTTAATTAAAAATGTAGTTTTAATAAAGAAAAGTAATCTTACCTTGCTCGACGTGAAGCAGCTCCCAACCGCGACCTTCTCCCCTTCGAAATAACCCAAAACAACTGCGAGCGGTTACAAAATACAAGCCCCAAACAAATATGGCAGCTTTAAACATATAAAATAAATGCAATTTAATTTTAAAAAATTTATTACGTGATATAAAAATTACTATCATGTATAATTAAAATACTACAATTTGTATCTTATTTGTTTAAATGTATTATACGTTTTTTTTGGCATTTTAAAATTCTAATAATAAATATTATAAAACACATAGGGGCCGATTCCGATTCGGGCCGGAAATCCCTCCGACCGAGTCGAATTCGGAGAGATATCCGACCGAACCGGACTCTAGCAGTCCGACCGAACGAGTACGATGCGGACGCATGCTATCGGACTCGATTCGGTCGGACTCTTATTGAAGTCAATGAGAGCCGGTCGTACGACGCGTACACGGGCTCCCATTGACTCAATGGGTGCGTCGTGAACAAGGGCGCCCCCTACTGCGGGTACGCGTCAGTGCGACTTGCGCCGTACATGCATGTGTAGGGGGGACCCATGGGTCTCCCCTGTGTGCGACTCACGCGGGTACGCATACAGGGGGGTCCGACACGGACCCCCGAAGTCCAGCTCCGACTGCTCTTTTGAGCCAGACGGCACGAGGCGGTCGGACTGTTCGAGGCGCGCATCGTACTTGCCCGGTCGGGGAACGTCTCCATTGCGTGGTGCGAGTCGAGTCCGTACGAGTCGGTCAGAGCGGTTCGGAGCCGGGAACGAGTCGGTCGGGGATTTCGCGTACGCTCGCATCGTACTTGCTCGCGCGGACGGGTGTTCGAATCGGTCGGAAACAGGGCGTCCGAATCGGATCCGGTAAAGCCGAATCCGATTCGGTGCCCTACCGGCCGAAATGGGAATCGGCCACTATGGGGCCGATTACGATTTGGGCCGGAAATCCCTCCGACCGAGTCAGATTCTGAGAGATATCCGACCGAACCGGACTCTAGTAGTCCGACCGAACGAGTACGATGCGGACGCATGCTATCGGACTCGATTCGGTCGGACTCCCATTGAAGTCAATGAGAGCCGGTCGTACGACGCGTACACGGGCTCCCATTGACTCAATGGGTGCCTCGCGAACAAGGGCGCCCCCTACAGTGGGTACGCGTCGGTGCGACTTGCGCCGTACAAGCATGTGTAGGGGGGACCCATGGGTCACCCCTGTGTGCGACTCGCGTGGCTACGCGTACAGGGGGATCCGACACGTACCCCTGAAGACGGTGCGAGTCGGTCGGACTGTTCGAGGCGCGCATCGTACTTGCCCGGTCGGGGAACGTCTCCATTGCGTGGTGCGAGTCGAGTCCGTACGAGTCAGTCGGAGCGGTTCGGAGCCGGGAACGAGTCGGTCGGGGATTTCGCATACGCTCGCATCGTACTTGCTCGCGCGGACGGGTGTTCGAATCGGTCGGAAACAGGGCGTCCGAATCGGATCCGGTAAAGCCGAATCCGATTCGGTGCCCTACCGGCCGAGATCGGAATCGGCCCCATAATATTTAATATTATAATTCCATGTATTTACCTGTTACATTCATTTATTTAAAAAAAAAAAAAAAAGAAATTCTCTTTAAAAAATGTCTACTTTAGAAATAAAAATTAAACTGTGTAATAATTATTAATATTAATATTTTATATATTAATATTAATAATTAAAATGTATTATGTTTTTTTAAAAACATGTAACTAACATTATATTTAAAAAATGTATTTACAAAATATTAAAACTGTCATATTATTAAGTTGTTACAAATATATGTAACTAAATAAAAAAAAAATAATACCAAACTAAAATTAACAACTGTTAAAAATATATATTTATTTTTTAAATGTATCTAAAGAAATGTGAAACTACATTATCTGATATTACAAAATGTACACAAGTGTTTAAAGCAGTGTACTAATGTATTAAATAATTTTTCATTAATTATTACATGTAAAAATTTACATATGTACAAACTATGTTGTTTTTCTAACCTAATTAATTTACTATTCCCACTCCAGTTAGTATTAATTAGGGGTAGGTGCTGGAGACTAAGGGGCCGATTCCGATCTCGGCCGGTAGGGCACCGAATCGTATTCGGCTTTACCGGATCCGATTCGGAGCCCTCTTTCCCGACCGATTCGGACGTGCGTCCGGGCGAGCGAGTACGATGCGAGCGCTCGCGAAATCGCCGACCGACTTGTTCGCGGGACCCAACCGCTCCGACCGACTCGCACGGACACGACTCGCACCGCGCAATGGAGACGTTCCCCGGCCGGGTAAGTACGATGCGCGCCTCGAGAAGTCCGACCGACTCGCGCAGTCCGGCTCCAAAGAGCAGTCGGAGCCGGACTTTGGGGGTCCATGTCGGACCCCCCTGTACGCGTAGCCGCGCGAGTCGCACACAGTGGGGACCCATGGGTCCCCCCTACCTGTGCATGTATGGCGCGAGTCGCTTCAACGCGTACCCGCTGTAGGGGGCGCCCTTGTTCGCCTCGTACCCATTGAGTCAATGGGAGCCCACGTACGCATTGTACGACCGGCTCCCATTGACTTCAATGGGAGTCCGACCGAATCGAGTCCGATTGCATGCGAACGCATCATACTCGTTCGGTCGGACTGCTAGGGTCCGATTCGGTCGGAAATCTCTCCGGGTCCGGCTCGGTCGGGGAGATTTCCAGCCTGAATCGGAATCGGCCCCTAAATTTATGTAATTTACTATTCCCACTCCAGTTAATATTAATTAGGGGTTGATGCTGGACACTAAACTGACATTATTTACTATTCCCACTTCCGTTAATATTAATTTGTGGTAGGTGTTGGACACTAAACTTAATTAATTTACTATTCCCACTACAGTTAGGAGGTCATTAGGATGGCGTGCGGATCGCCACCGCCGACTCGACGGTGGCGATCCGCACACCATCCCAACTAGATTTACCCCCGCCATATTATTATGGCGGGGGTATCGCGGTAGACGCAAAGTGTGTCCGCCGCTTTTCTGCCAGTCGGCAATCGTTCCGATTGCCGGCAGGGCGGAGCAGGGGCATAATATGGTGGCGGTGCCTAGAAGGCACCGCCATCCATATTATGATGCTGGGTTTCACAGGCCTTTCCATGGCGGCATTAGCGGGCCCCCGGGGGTGGGGGAGTGGGGGGCTGCACTTGGGGGGTACCTATGGTACCCCCCTTCATTGCCATGCACAAGGTGGCAGGCACCGCTCGGTGCCTGCCACGTTGTGCATGGCAATGCACAACATGCCTCTTTGGCATTGCGGCGGGTGTTGCTTGCAGCAGCACCCGCCGCAATGTCAGAGATGCGGAATGCGACTGCCAAGGTGGCGGTCGCATCCTAATTGGTGGTGTGGGACCGCCGCACCACTGGCGGCCGGTCCCAGCATCGCTAGGGTGGCGGGCGGACTGAAGTCCACCCGCCATTCTAATGGGCCCCTTAGTATTAATTCAGGGTAAGTGTTGGACACTAAACTTAATTAATTTACTATTCCCACTCCTGTTAGTTTTATTTAGGGGTAGGTGCTGGACACTAAACTTAATTAATTTACTATTCCCACTCCAGTTACTATTAAATTGGGGTAGGTGCTAGACAACAAACTTAATTAATTTAGTATTCCCACTCCAGTAACTATTAGAGGTAGGTGGTGGACATTACATTTAATTAATTTACTATTCCCACTCCAGCTAGTATTAATTAGGGGTAGGTACTGGACACTAAATTTAATTAATTTACTATTCCCACTCCAAGTAGTATTAATTAGGGGTAGGTGCTGGACACTAAACTTAAATAATTTACTATTCCCACTCCAGTTAGTATTAATTTGGGGTAGGTGTTGGACACTAAACTTAATTCATTTATTTGACAACACCTATAATAAATTACTACACTATATAATATAATACATTTTATTATTTTTATAATTTATAAAACCAAAATATATAATTTAAAAAAATATATTTATGTTTTATTAAATTTAAAATATCACATATAAATAATATAATATCTACATAAAATACCTAAATACAAATATTTAAATATTACATTTTAAATATTTTTATAATTTTATCTCCTAGATTAATTTTTTTTTAAATTACACATTTTATTTAAATTCTAAAGTTTTAAATCTTAACAAATGAAATATTTAATAATTTCTATTTATTATATTTCATTTTCTAACTTTTATATTTTATTTATTTATAATACACAATTCAATAAAAAAATTAATAGATTAATAATTTACACTGTATACACAATTCTTTTTTATTTTAGTAAATATTTCTTTTTCTTTTTAAATTATGAAATATTTCAACAAAATGCATAAAACTGTAACCAACATTATATCCTATAAACACAACTCCAAACTGATTAAACAATACATTCAATATACAAATAAAATATAGCCAAATTGAGTATAGAAACTTCCAATTTTTTTGACATTTCATTTAATATTTTTTAAACACTCCCCACCCTTAGCCCCTATAAACCCAACATCCCGCTCCTAAAAATTATTTTTCTAAATTCGAAATTATATTTTCTAAATTCTATTTTTAAATTTCGAATTTATTATAAATTAAAAACAATTATTTTAAAACACTCTCCACCCTTATCCCCTATAAACCCAACATCCCACTCCTAAAAAATATTTTTATAAATGAAAAAATGTATTTGCTAAATTATAATTTTAAATTTCACATTTATTATAAATTAAAAACAATTATTTTAAAACACTCCCCACCCTTATCCCCTATAAACCCAACATGCCGCTCCTAAAAAATATTTTTCTAAATTTGAAATTATATTTTAAAAATTATAAATTTTAATTTCAAATTTATTATAAATAAAAATCAATTATTTTAAAACACTCCCCACCCTTATCCCCTATAAACCCAACATCCCGCTCCTAAAAAATGATTTTCTAAATTCGAAATTATATTTTCTAAATTTAAAATTAAAGTATCAAATTTATTATGAAGTTAAATCAATTATTTTAAAACACTCCCCACCCTTATCCCCTATAAACCCAACATCCCGCTCCTAAAAAATATTATACAAATTTATTTTTTTATAACACTAACTAACTAATATTAAACTACAAACAAACTCTAAACATACTAAAATATATTACAATAACGATATTTTAACATAACAATATTTTAACAGTCGATATTACAAACCGATATTTTTAACAATACTTAAAATCGATATTTTTAACATCGATATACATAACATCGATATTTAATACTATCGATATACTAAACTCGATATTTAGGTATATGGATATTAAAGTTTCGATATTATGTCTACTTACCACTCCAAAGGCCGCTACATCTTCAACAGACCTTAGTAATGTTTAATTCACAGTTTCATGGTTTCAGGATTGAAAAAAAATCTATTCTAATTATTCACAATGAAATCATGGTGGCTATTCATTAATTTGATGCAGCTAACAAGGACTGGGAAAGTCAATAGGTCTGGCTTGTATTAAGTATATCCATTTACTGTTGAGTAACATGTCTGGCTGCAATAATGGAAAACTCACAGAGGCACCCTCACCCTGGTCAAGTGACATGCTGTGTGTTGCACAGGATTTTAGTTTACATGTTTTACGTCACACCCTTAATTACATAGGCTGCGTCTCTTGGAAAGGATTCCTATTTACACTTCTTTGGCCAAGTCTTCTTCAGAGACCCCCCCCAAACCTTTTTTAATTCCATTTAAAACACTGCACAGCCTTTCATGCCTCTGCCTGGTGAAACCTCATAGACTGTAATTTGAGCATGAGTCTGAGTCGGTTAGAATTCATCCAACTATTTCTTTCTCTCTTTCCCACAACCCCAGGTTACATGCCATCGGCAGGCTGGGTCGTACTGGCCTGTAGGGCAATCTGGCAGTGCCCGAGGGCTGATTTCACAGGTCAGATTGTGGTCCCTTTTTTTGGCTGTTTCTGGGCCTGTTTTATGGTCTGGGGGCAGGTGTCTAAAGTTGATTTTCTCTGATATTATCACAAACATTTTCTGCAGCAAGCACAAATGTAAGCAGTCTTCCATACCTTGTAAAACAGCTTTACAGTGTCTTTAAAAGTTCAAGACTAACCCAATGTGCAAATATGGCCACATTTTAGCTATCTAGGAGCCACTTTTTTTTGGGTGCTTGGGCCTATTTTCTGTCCCAGTCCAACCCTGTCGGCAGGTGTTGATCCGGGGGGCAAACATACTTGCTGTTTTGAGACTTTGGTGAATAGCATGCAGGAATGTTAATATCTCCTGTTGAAACACCACAACTTGTAATCTCAAAGAGGCCGGTCGCTCTAGCTTTGAGCCCAGTCAGGATAACCAGGGCACTTTTATGAGGCCCTTAATCATCTTGTGTGTCTTCGCTCTCTCACTACATAAATAAGTAAATATTTTGTCATAAATGGATGCAAATTAAAGCTAAAAAGAGGCTTTATGGTTCATTTAGAATCCTCATTTACCTACCTGTTGCAGTACCAAAGCCCTGCTTACCCCGTAGTTCTGTCTTTAGTCTTTGCTGTCGCACCATGACATAACTTTCAACCATTTACGTCTCCATGGACTGTGAGATTGAAATTTTTGGAGTGTGAGTCTATTAAAATCAATAGAGGGTGAGCTAGTTTTTCAGTGCATGTGAATCGAATCCATTAAAGAGTAAGGAAGACTGTTAGAAGTGGGGTTTCTGGTTGTCAGAGTATGCACCATGTACAAGTAGGAACCACCACTCTAGCCAAGGTAAGCTAGATACACGCTAAAAGATAACCTGTGCTCACCCTCTGGTAGCTTGGCACAGAGCAGTCAGGCTTATCTAAAGAGGCAATGTGTAAAGCACTTCAGCAACATACACAGACAGTAACACAATGAAAACACCACAAATGTACTCCACATAGGGTTAGCAAAATGATTATAGTTATATGAGTAAAATAAGACCAAAATGACAAAAATCCAATAAGTAAAACCGGAGTTATGAATTTTTAAAGATGAAATCAAAATATTGTGCTTGGAGTCATAAAGCGCCTACCGGGGACAGCTGGTCGCGATAGACCGGGGTAAATCCAAAGATCAGGCTGACCACAATGGAGGGCAGGCCGGCTACATGACTCATGCATGTCCCGCTGAAAAAGTACCTTGGATGGAGGAAGCATTGACTTTGAAGATTCAATGCGAATAACAGAGGAGGTTGATGCATCATCGAAGATCACGTGGATGGAGGCGATGCATTGGTTCTGATTCGCACAGTCAATGAAGGTTTTGGCAATGAACCCCTTGGTGATGCATTTGATGCGCTGTCGTTGAGCCACGCAGTATGTCACTGTCGAGCAGTGCAGTCCGTCGAAGCGATGTCGTCGAGCAGCAACTGTTTCGATGTTGAAGGGCAACGCGTCGGTTTCGATCGTGCAAAGTCATTGATGCGTAAGTTTTGATGGATCAGCACAGCAGAAATCACCTTTCAAGTGCCCAGGACTGGATTGGCACCACTTGGCAGAGCAGGACTCACAGATGGCAGAGTCCAAGTGCTGTTGCAGAGTTGAAAGAAGTCTTTGATGGCCCTGAGACTTCAGAACAGTGGGCAAGCCAGCAAGCCCTTGGAGCCACTCTGGGTTTCAAGTGTGATGGGTCCAGTCCGTAGCAAAGCAAAGCAAAGCAGAAAAGCAGTTCTTCCAGAGCAGCAGTCAAGCAGCGTGGCAATCCTTGTAGCCCTTGTAGCTCAGCAGTCTTTACTCCTGGCAGAGTTCTTCACAGGTCCAGTAGTGTACTGTCTTGGTAAGGTCATAGGCCCAGTAATTATACCCAGTTGTTCCTTTGAAGTGGGGCTGACTTCAAAGCAGGCTCTTGAAGTGCACAGGCCCCCCCTTTCTTCTCAGCCCTGGTTCCAGACTATCAGTAGGGGGTAATCAGCCCTTTGTGTGGAAAAGAGGATACTGCCTTTTCAGGTGTGTCAGTCCCCCCTCTTTTCCTGCCCAGGAAGAGATATCAGAATGTAGATGAATGCAGATGAGTTCTCTGTCGCACCCACCCTTCCTGTGTTTGTGGTTGTCTAGAGGGAATGCACAAAGTGTAGCTGTCACCCACCGCAGATGTGTATTTGAGACAGGCTGCAAGGCACACAGAGCAGTAAGAGCAGAGAAATGTCTACTTTCTAAAAGTTGCATTTCTAAAACAGTAATGTTAAATCCAACTTTACCATTGAAGAGGATTTATCATGACCATTCCAAATATATGAAACAGGAGGCAGCCACTCCTTTCTAATCAATAATAACAACTTAAAAGTGTATTAAGGAATTCCCAATGCTAACCTATAAGTGGAGTGGCCTCACAGTAGTGAAAAATGAATTTGAGTTTTTGTCACTACCAGGAAATGCAAAACGTACCAGCACATGTCTTACATTTACTTACACAGCAACCTGCCCTGTGGGCTCCCTAGGGCCTACCTTAGGGGTGACTTATGTGTAACAAAAGAGGAGTTTAAGGCTTAGCAAGTAGTTTTAAATGCCAAGTCGCAGCAGCAGTAAATTGCACACACAGGCCCTGCAATAGCTGGCCTGAGACAGGTTTGAAAGGCTGCTTGTGTGAGTGGCACAATCAGTGCTGCAGGCCCACTAGTAACATTTAGGCTACAGGCCCTGTGTATATGGTATACTACTTTGCAAAGAACTTGCAAGTAAACTGAATATGTCAATTGTGTATACACCAATGTTACCAGGTTTAGGGGAGATACACATGCACTTTAGCACTAGTCAGCAGTGGTAAAGTCCTCAGAGTCCTAAGGCCAACAAATAGAATCAGCAAAAAGGCAAGGTAAGTGGCCAAAACAGTTAGAGGAGGAACACCCTAATGATGACAAGTCTAACATAGACATTTGCATTATTTACAAGCATGAAAAAACAACTGGAGATGCTAAAGTTTGAACATCATCACTCAAATTTGTTCAAAAAATATTTTCGGATACTGTTTTCCTGCCAAAACATTTCACAACTTCGCTGCATTTTCAACGTAGCAAGATATACAATTATACATATTTGAGTTGAATTTGCGTAATCTTTATTATTAAGAAAAATGTCTATTACAATGATTCATATGTAACAAAATATACGTCAAGTATATTAGTTCGACAGGCATTTAAAAATATATTCAAAGTTTAGTCTTGCACACAACATAGGGGCCGATTCCGATCTCGGCCGGTAGGGCTCCGAATCGGATTCGGCTTAACCGGATCCGATTCGGAGCCCTATTTCCCGACCGATTCGTACGCACGTCCGGGCGAGCGAGTACGATGCGAAATTGCCGACCGACTCGTCCGGGCGTCCCGACCACTCCGACCGACTCGTTCCCGGGTCTAACCGCACCGACTGACTCGTTCGGACTCGACTCGCACCGCGCAATGGAGACGTTCCCCGGCCGGGTACGTACGATGCGCGCCGCGAGCAGTCCGACCGAGCCGCACACTCCGGCTCGAAAGAGCAGTCGGAGCCGTACTTTGGGGGTCCGTGTCAGACCCCCCTGTACGCGTAGCCGCGCGAGTCGCACACAGGGGGGACACATGGGTCCCCCCTACACGTGCATGTACGGCGTGAACCGCATCGACGCGCACACGCTGTAGGGGGCGCCCTTGTTCGCGTCGTGCCCATTGAGTCAATGGGAGCCCGTGTACGCGTCGTACGACTGGCTCCCATTGACTTCAATGGGAGTCCGACCGAATCGAGTCCGATAGCATACGTGCGCATCGTACTCGTTCGGTCGGACTGCTAGAGTCCGATTCGGTCGGAAATCTCTCCGGGTCCGGCTCGGTCGGAGAGATTTCCGGCCGAAATCGGAATCGGCCCCATAGATTTTATTTTGAGTAACTGATAGCTGGCATATTCATTGACTGAAGTAACATTTAATTTAAATGTTATGTATAAAAAAAACCCTGACCCTAAAGTTCAAAATTATTATAAATATATGATTATTATGACAGAAATTCATCCTCAATTTCAATGCAATCATTTATGTGCCAAACAAGTTTGAAAAGATATTTATTTTGCCAGGAAACCTATTGGAAACATAAGCAAAAACTGCAAACCATATTAATAATTTCACTCTCTCCCCAAGCTCAAAATTAATTTGAGTAAGGAGAGGACAATGTTGTGTAACTCACAAACTGAGATATTGCTAGGAGAGAGACTGTGATGAATAGCTAAGGACCCTACCCTATCCCCTCCCCCACAACTAGCTGAATCCGCACCGAATGGAAGTAAATCTTTCTCCAGCCCTCTTAACATTGGAACTCCCTTCTCACTCCTAGAAAGAAGTAGCTATACTCACCTAATATATTCATTAGGAACCTCAGGTATCTATGGTTGCCTGGAGAGCATAGCTTAACCCAAACACCTGATGAA
Source organism: Calotriton arnoldi (assembly GCA_963921515.1). Lineage (NCBI taxonomy): Eukaryota > Metazoa > Chordata > Amphibia > Caudata > Salamandridae > Calotriton > Calotriton arnoldi. Next base: position 140,370 of record CAWUFW010007285.1, read on the forward strand.
TCCACCACACACTAATGAGCATATGATACATGGATTTACTGTTGTCATGATGTAGTGACCCACTACACATCTCTCTTATCAGTTCCCAGAATACCCAGCTTGATCTAGTGGCTCAGTTGACTAATGAATCCACCGCAGAGTCCTGTGTTTGTCCCCATAGTCACATGTGTGGAAATCTGTGGGCTACTGAACCTTTCCTTCATCTAAGGATGATGCAAAGAGTGATGTTGAGTTGGATAACAATAAACATGTCAACAATGTCAAGAGGCTTTCCTCTGATATGATCATATGCTCTATCAACATTCATGTTATGTTATTTTTTATTTCCCAGCCCTCATCCACACTCTCATGTTAAACCTTCTGGTATCTATGTACTGAATTCAATGTGTGGTATCTGTGATCGTAATAACCACATCAGATCAGAATGTCTGTAAAGATGAAAAAACACTTTCCACAGTGAGCTGAACTGGAACCTAAAATGCCATATTTAGAGACCACAACCTGAGAGGTCATCCAAGTAAAATGTGAACTTTGAGTAGCCATTCAGTTTCTATATAGATTTTGGGGTCGATTCCGATTCGGGCCGGAAAAAGCACCGACCGACTCGGATCCGGAAAAATACCGACCGACACGTACCTGTGGCGCCCGACACGCCAAGTACGATGCAAGCCGCGATAAATCCGACCGACACGTCAGGAAACCAAGCCGACCGACCGAGCCGCTCGGAAAATAGCAATCCGGCCGGAAAAACACGCGAATCCAACCGACCGACACGCACCCGGAACAAATCCGACCGAATCGTACCCGCCAACTCCAACCCGCAAAGTACGATGCAAGGCGCGAAAAACACGACCGAGTCGGACGGAGGACAAGCCGTACGACCGACACGCATACAAAACCGAGCCGAAGCAACACAATACACCGCGACCGACGCGTACGCAGCATACAAAACTGCACAAACACAGCGTGAACGAAACGGAAAACACCGTACGAGACCAATGCAGGGTCCGACTCGGTCACAAGAACGTTTCCAACATACACAAACAGCACAAAGGAAAAATCAACCAAAAAAGGCCAAACAAGCAATTACCAAGCCAATAAATACTGGGGGGGTGGGGACAGAGAACAAAGACACACCCACAACTCCACCTATATAAAGGACACAAATCACTACCATGAGCCTTTGCAAATGCCATTTCACTGCCAGCACCCAAGAGAAAGCAACCACACACCCACAGCTCACCCCTCACACAAGCCACACACCATCAGCACACCAACAAATACCTACCTCACATACACCCAGCAAAACACACACTCACACACCCTCACCTGCACACCAACACACACATCACTCACCATCACCACCCATCACCATGCCCCCAAGAAGAATCCCAAGTTCCTAGATTGTGAATTGGAAGTCCTGGTAGACGAGATCCTCAGGGTGGAGCCACAGCTGTTTGGCACTCTGGTCCAACAGACCCCCATGTCGCAGAAAACCAAGATGTGGGAGAGGATCATCAACAGGGTGAACGCCCAATCATCATGTCGGCGCACAAAGACGGACATCCAGAACAGGTGGTATGACGTGCGCAGGAGGGTACGGGACCTGCTGAAGATAGACTACATCAACAGCCAACATACCGGCAGTGGCCCTCCTGCCAAGCCAATATACCTCAGGCCCTGGGAGGAGAAGGTGCGGGCCATCCTTCCGCCAGTGAGCGTATATGGACTAGAGAACATCCCAGAGCCTGGTGAGTACACAACAAATGTACACAATAAACTGCCACAAAACACACACATCACTGTCAAGGGAGAGTCAAACCATGCACACATAGCAATTACACAGCAACTAGAACAGAATCATCCCAAAATGTGTATGTCAGTCAGAGAAACACAACACATGCCATCAAAAAAGTCACATCCAACTGTGCCAACACATGTACAAACACAACCACAACTACAGCTAGGCAGTGGCACAAATAGAACTAACACACACATCCACACATGTAGCCACCACAACAACACCAACACACAGTGAAGACCACTCAAAGGAAGGAATTCTGTGTATGCTGGCCAAGTCAGTGTAGCCAATAGCATCATGGGAGTCGCAGTCACACATATTGCCCCCCACAACTGTCCCATCAACACCACCCTGAACCATGCTCACATCACAGGGAGTGGAGAAGGACTCACAAGATGGCTGACACTGGCTACTGCTGTGGGGAGCACAAGGCCCTGCTGCCAACTGTGCACCAACAAACAGCAGGACACCACTGACTGACATCCTGAGAGACAACTTACACTCCCTGCAATGCAAGCACGTTCCATGGTGGGATAACTGACTGGGTGGGTGGGTGGGTGGGAAGGAGGTCTGGCTGTCAACCAAACACAATCAATGCAGACCATGTTCACACCCCAGAGAATACATAGAAATGCCCAAATAATGCAGGACAATGTGCCACACCAATATCAACCCCTGACTGTGACGACTTAGGACAATACAATGTACAGGCCCGCACCCCGAGGCACAGTCACAACTGTCAGGTGTGTCAACCACTGATGCCTGCAGAAACATGACATACATTGTTTGTGTCTCCCAAAAACAGGTGATGATAGGGACACAGCAGCAGACGCTGAGGAGTCCCAGTCCCAGGCTCAAGAGGATGCCGAGCTCACTGGCGTCGTACAGCCTCTGTCCTCCTCGGACGATGAAGAACAACCTGGCACATCCGGTGCAAGTCAACATGCTGCACCAGCAGGACCACCAGCTGCAGCACCAGCAGGTCCACCAGCTGCACCCCCTGCACCCACCCCTCCAACGACTGTCACCACGAATACCATCCCTGCCGACATGGACAGAATAAGGAACAACACCAGCGCAGTGACCCTGGACCAACCTGGGGCCATGGACACCACCACCACCACCAACCCCCAAGGTGGACCAGGGTTATCTGTGCGTGCAACTGCACACACTGCACATGTCAGCAGGGGTGGTGGGAGGGTGGGAGACAGAGGTCGCTGCTTGCAGACGTTGCTGGTGTGCATGAAGACCCACAACTGGTACGCATAGCTGATGCGTACCAGTCCAGCACCGGAGAGCTCAGCCAGGTAGTGGGGCTCCTCAGAGACATCAAACAGCAGCAGGCTGCCCATCATGCCCGCTTGGACTCCCACATGTCCCAAGTGGAGTCACACATGTCACGTGTGGACTCCCACATGTCACGTGTGGACTCCCACATGACCCGCGTGGAGTCCAAGTGGGATGTACTACATGAGATGACGGCGGTGCACAGGGACATTTTACAATGCCTCCGCCAGATGAACAGCAACCAGTCCACACCTCCCTGTGTGCCAACAACATCTGGCACCGAACAAACTGCAACTGCCACAGGGAGGGAGGAGGACTCTGGCGGAGAGTCCCCTGCACCGCAGCAGCCTGCACTTGAGGGCCCCCCCCAAGAAGAGGGGTCGTCCGAGGAGGGGAAAGTGAGAGGCTGATGGCCAAGCGCAACTCCCAGGAAGCCTGAACCTGTTCTGGATTTTCGCCTTTGTGCACAGACTGTTCACCCTGTTGATGGCAACACTACTCCCACACATTGCATGGGGAGTACAAGTTGGAACAATGTGTCAGACAACTGTGGCCCCGATACTGGGGATCCTGTCTACCTGGACTTTCTATTCATCTAGGAACTTGGGATTGCAAGATTCATGTACAGCACAATCCATCCTATGCACTATTATCACAATAAACACACTAATACACCATACTTGCCTCTGTCGTGATTCCAACGTGGGTGCTGTTATGGGGATGATGAACTGCAAAATTACACAGTGTATGCGAACTGCAACAGCAAGGACAACACAGGCATGTGAGTACAGGCAACGTGACACATATGAGGGAGACACACCACCAGGGCTACACAACACATACACACCTAGGCCATCTGACTCATTGCCTACACTGATGTTGCCAGGGAAGACGGTGCAATGCACAGACACCACACCCATTCCCAGTTGTAGTCAAGTAGCCCACAGGTGCAGTAAGCAAATGGCAGTCAAATGTGTGACCACAGACAACGCACATCACTAAGTGAAGCACAGGTTTATTACACAGTAGCAACATGCCGTAACCACTACAGATGCAAGGTAACCCCACCTGGTAGCGGGCACACAGTCAACAACTGTAGACAGAAGGAAGTCCATGGGTGTGGCGCACATCACCTGTAGGGACACAACAGCTACCAGCCTGGATGTGCAATCACGTCGTCGGTGGACACAGTTGACCAAACGAATCTGAAAGTACCCTGTGAAGGACAGAAATGACACACAGTCAAAAGCAATGCAGTACAGGACAGAACAGCAAAACTCATGCACAATACATGTTACAAGATACCCACCCAGAACCAAGTTAGCATGTCAACACTGTTGGGGAGTACAGCCCACCTGTCACCACACATCGCAACACACATCCTGTCAAGTAGCCCATGGACACACTCCAACAGCACCAGAGCACCACCCACACATCATGCCAACTCACATCATTCACATGACACCTCAGGATACTCACATTCAGCTAAAGAAGTTGGTGATGAGCTGTGTGCGGACATCACCATCACCATCATCATCATCATCGTCACTGGCATCGTGGTCCAGGCCAGGATCCTCCACAGGTGGCGGATGTTGGTCATCGTCATCCTGGATGAGAGGCAACTCCTTCCGCACTGCCAGGTTGTGGAGCATGCAGCAGACGATGATAATCTTGCACACTTTCGCAGGGGCATATGGGAGGGACCCTCCGGTCTTGTCCAGGCAGCGGAAGCGGCTCTTCAGGAGACCAAAGGTCCGCTCAATCACTCTCCTGGTCCGACCATGTGCCTCATTGTAGCGCATCTGGGCAGGTGTCACAGGGTTCCTGAGGGGTGTCAGCAACCACGGCATGTTGGGGTATCCCGAGTCACCTACGGACAGACAAGTGCACATCAGCTGACTTGGAAAAGTGGGCGGAATACTACAGATCAGATCACACACAATGGCACAAAGTCAGTACACACCGACAAGCCAGGCACGCTGGTTCTGCATCTGTGCCATCAACCTGGGGATGCGACTACTCCTCATCACAAAGGCATCGTGTGCTGAACCAGGGAAACGGGCACACACGTGTGTGATGGTCATGTCTGCAAGACACACCACCAGTGCATTGACCGAGTGGTAGTGCTTGCGGTTCCTGTAGGCCTGCTCCTGGGCCTGTGGTGGTACCAAAGCCACATGTGTCCCATCAATGGAGCCAATGACATGCGGCATCCTCCCCAGGGCATAAAAGTCACTCTTCACGTCAGTGAGTCGTCGCAGTCTAGGGAAATAGATGTACCGGTTCAGGAAGAGCAACATTGCCGCCAAGAAATCGCGGAGCACACGGCTGAACATGGTCTGTGACATCCCACCAGCAGACGCCACAGTATGTTGGAAGGTACCGGTGGCAAAGAAGTGTAGGGCTGCCATCACCTTCACCTTGGGGGTCAGCGCTGTAGGATACGGCCGGCCAGGCTGCAAATGTGGGGACAACTGCACTGCCAAATCCTCAATCAGCTGCCTGGTGAAGCGGTACCGTCGGATGCTGTCCCGTTCCACCATCGTTGCCAGGTCTGGGAATGGCCGATGGACAGCAGGAGCCCTGCAGTGCAGAGGAGAAGTAAGCAAGATCGTCAGTCACCCCACATATGCGGCATTGAACACACTCAAGATCCCAACATACATCATCATGAGGCACAACTACATGAAGTGTGCAGTACCGGAACGACATGTATGGTACATACATGGCCAACATCTGTCAACACGGTCCTACAGGTGGCATCAATTTGTCCCAGGTTGGCCCATTGGATATCATGATGCTGTGTCACAGTCACCCCCAGTGACATGTGAGGACAGATGTGCCCCAGGCACCACAGCTCAACGACAGGCACATTCCCAGGGACCCTGTAATGCCACATGGACACTGGCATCACCTGGAGTATCATGTGTACACCACAACAAAACAAACATGACCCCCACAGGTAGTGGCCACACTTGCCATGGCAGGAGAGCCATGGACGTCTGTGACACACACGCACAACATCAGAGTCCATGCACACACAACGTGGATGTGGAGACTGTCTCCCATTGTGCACATGAAATCAGAGACATTGTAAACACTACATGCACAAAGACTGTGGAGGGCCATCACTATTGTGCCACTGGGACACCCTGGCTCAAACATACCGTCCCACATGGGACTCACGGGGTATGTGACATGACATACACAAACACCACTGTGAAATGTGACCATGGCACATGCACAGATATGAACAGTTGCACATCACAGTGGTCACGTACACGTAACACCCAGGATCCTGTCCCCATTAACACGTGCACAGCCTGGGGGTGGCTGCCCACAGGTGACACCCACAGGACAACATGTACACCAACATACACACAATAGGAAATGCAGCCTTACATGCCTTATGATAAGGTTTGGACAGGCTGTCGTGATGTAGGTGTGCCCCTCACTCCCTGGGAGCTATCTGTGGCTGGCATATGTCCATCTGAGACAGGCATGCTGACATATGCCAGTCACATGTACAGTGATGCGTTGTACTGCAATGGACCGATCGGTGCCTCCGGCCGGCCCATTGCATTCAATGTGTGCGGGTACGCGTTGTACCCCTGTGCGCGTTGTACTGCAATGGACCGATCGGTGCCTCCGGCCGGCCCATTGCATTCAATGTGTGCGGGTACGCGTTGTACCCCTGTGCGCGTTGAACAGCAATGGACCGATCGGTGCCTCCGGCCGGCCCATTGCATTCAATGTGTGCGGGTACGCGTTGTACCCCTGTGCGCGTTGTACTGCAATGGACCGATCGGTGCCTCCGGCCGGCCCATTGCATTCAATGTGTGCGGGTACGCGTTGTACCCCTGTGCGCGTTGAACAGCAATGGACCGATCGGTGCCTCCGGCCGGCCCATTGCATTCAATGTGCGGGTACGCGTTGTACCCCTGTGCGCGTTGTACTGCAATGGACCGATCGGTGCCTCCGGCCGGCCCATTGCTTTCAATGTGTGCGGGTACGCGTTGTACCCCTGTGCGCGTTGAACAGCAATGGACCGATCGGTGCCTCCGGCCGGCCCATTGCATTCAATGTGTGCGGGTACGCGTTGTACCCCTGTGCGCGTTGAACAGCAATGGACCGATCGGTGCCTCCGGCCGGCCCATTGCATTCAATGTGTGCGGGTACGCGTTGTACCCCTGTGCGCGTTGTACTGCAATGGACCGATCGGTGCCTCCGGCCGGCCCATTGCATTCAATGTGTGCGGGTACGCGTTGTACCCCTGTGCGCGTTGAACAGCAATGGACCGATCGGTGCCTCCGGCCGGCCCATTGCATTCAATGTGTGCGGGTACGCGTTGTACCCCTGTGCGCGTTGTACCTCAATGGACCGATCGGTGCGCACCCATTGACAATGGGCTTGCCTGGCAACGGACGCGTTTTCGAATATTCGAACGAGTCGGTTGCTGGAAAATCAGTTGGTCACCCACAACAATGTTGCAAAATCATGTATGTCATGAAGTTGAAGATTTGAAGGATGCTGTGGGCGTGTTTTGGTGCTGCTATTCCATGGATTGGCCAGATTCAGAAGATGCAAACGACTTGGACCTATCACTTTGGACACAAGGGACAGTATCTGCCTCTCCAGCACATATATATTGCTGCATGTTCCCCTGAGAGCCCACTTGCCTGCACTACATGCTCCAGGACGACATCTGCCACTGCACTGCTGCTGTCTCTGCCCCTCTGGACCCTGCAATGGCACGTACTGTGGAGAGAGCCCCAGCCTTCAGCCTTGAAGAGAACCAGGCCCTGCTGGACAGCCTACTTCCACAGTACAGCAAGCTGTATGGGACACCAGGGGAGCAGGTGAGTGTTCTGTGCACTGCCTTTCTGAATGTGCATTTTGTCTGACTAGCAAGGCTGAGAGTCAGCACACCACTGGCTAGCAGGCTCACTGAGTAGTTGTCACCCCCCATAGTGTGTAGTGACTTGCACTGGACAGGTATGGTGCAGTGACAGTGCTTCTGAACAGGGTTTTACTCCCCATGCTATGATACCATGTAGTGACTTCTGGAAAACTGTCCATGGGCAGCCGTGCACTGCCTGGGTACACCATGTGCCCCTGTGATTGCGACATGTATATGCAACTGTGTCATGCACGGATATGTTGCATGTGTAGTAATGTCCTTATCACTTTGTCATCCTGACAGGCTTCTGCCCATCGGAAGCATGAGATCTGGAAGGACATCGTCCGGGCTGTCCGGTCCGTGGGGGTCTACAAGCGCCGGATCCGCAACTGCCAAAAGAGGTGGCAGGACCTTCGGGGCTGGACCCGGAGGATTGCACGGGTCCAGCTGAAGCTGTCGCCTCCTCGCAGGAGGGGCGGAACACGGATCCTGACCCCCACATGCTCAGGATCCTGGCGGTGGTCTTTCCAGACCTGGATGGGCAGCTGAAGGCCAGAGAGCAGCAAGGAGGGGGTGAGTCAAAGACTGCACTGTGTACTCTGTCTAACATGTTATGTGCCCTCCTCGGGCCAGGTTGAACTGCCACAGTACAGCAGTCATGTTGTCCAGGAGCCATGTCCCTCTATTGTGCACTGCCCACTCCTCATCTGATACCCAGGTGTGGCCCTTACATGCAGGGAATTCTGTCACTTAGGACTGTGTCCTTGCAGTTTGCTTGACTCAAGGTGGGAGACAGCATCTGTTTCCCTGACTCTGTGGTGGGCATCATGGGTGGGTCCATTGCTTACACAATGCCTGTATTCTGACATGTATTCAGCGTGTTACTTTGATCTGTGGTCCAATTGCTGAGCTGATCCACCACATGTGGCTGGGGTACCTGGCACACACCCATGCTGCGGGTGGGAACAATGTTTGGGCCCCAGGAGTATGTATATGACGTGTGTCACACATACTTAGCCAGCTGCCTACAGTCCAGGGCTCATCCCTCATTCATGTGGGGCTGGACAGTCATGCCTACTCCAGGCCATACAATACACTCTGTACTCCCACTCCCGTGTATCAGAGGACACATTGTGCACAGTGATTTGCCCCTCAGGTGACTGCCTCTGTGTCAGTGTGCTGTGGATTAGTCGCCAGGACTGCTGTGGAGTTTCTTGGTAGGGGCTCAGCATGCCACTGGAGATGTGACCATAGGAGATGATACTTGTGTGACACATAGGTGTCTGATCAGCTGCCCATGCAGACTGGGGCATGTAAATGTGAAGTTCAGGCAGCTGTTCCCCATGCACAGCAGAGTGTGAGGGGCTCAGGTTCAGAGGGTAGTGTCACAGGTCTCCCATATGTCCAATAGGTATGACCTGGACAGATGAGGGTTAAGAGGATGTGTTGTGGGGGGATGTACATGTGCACTTGTGCAGCTCCAGGACTTGCATTCCCCATGACCTACTATTGTGACACAGTGCAGAGTGTTGTTGTCTGGCTGCAAAGTCATACATCACTGAGACAGTGATGTATGACTTTGCAGTCATGCCTCCGCCATGGCATGTGTCTACTGATTGGTGATCCTGCAGGGGAGTGACATGTGCTACATGCACACCATAGTGGCGCTGGCTATCAGGACATGGGTGCATCATGGTGTCTGTCGCTGGTATGCATCACATGCATTTCCTATTTGACTCTGGGCATCCCTTACATCCGTAAACCTGTACTGACTCAGTGGCAAGAGCTGTGATGTGTCCACACCGTGTCCTCTGCACTGTCCAACTACTGTGTACTTGGTGCATGTGTCAACACTGGGGTGTTGCAATCCAACAGACACCAGACAGATGGGTGCAAGGCCATGTGGGATGTGAGTGCCATGCTTGGCATCAGACTGACAATTGACTTCTCCTGTTCAATTAGTGCACTTTTAGCAATGTACAACTAATGATGCCAGGGCTTGCTCTGTGATGTGCTGTGCTCACAGTGGTGTGTGCGTTATGTGCAGGTGACTGATGTCTGTCTGTTTCCCCATTGTTTGCAGATACATCCACGGCCACGGAAGGGGACAGCTCCACGGACCAGGAGGAGCCGGAGAGCCAGACTGGGTCAGCAGCCGAGGAGTGGTCGGAGGGACCCAGTGGCACGGAGGGCGAGGGGAGCCACACCGAGGAGTCCTCAGCAGCATCCACCTCAGCTGAGGACCAGAGCAACTCGGAGGATGACTCCCTTGTGGAGGCGGGTGTCAGCAGCCACCACACCCCAGCTAGTGTTGCTGTCCCCGCCACCACCAGCACCACCACCGCCCTCCCATCGGCTCCCATTCCCCAGGTCCGTGGAGGCTCCCATGTCCGGGAGCGTGTCTCCTTTGGGCCAGGCACCGCACCCCTGCCCCTGTGTCCCCTGCTGCCCTGAGTGAGGAGTCTGTGTACCTCCTTCGCCAGCTCCATGTAGGGCAGACAGCCATGCTGAGTGTCCTCCATGCGCACACCGCGCTGTTGACTCAGCTGGTGTCGTTCATGGAGGGCATCTCATCGGGCATGTCTGACCTACAGAGGGGCAATAGGTCCATGGACTCCTCCCTGACGGCAGCAGTGTCCCTCCTCAAACGGTCCCTCACCCCTCCTGCCTCTGCTCCATCCACACTCCCCAGCACCTTACCCATCCCAGGCACACACACACTGGCACACACCAGCACACACACATCCAGCACACTGACACACACGCCAATGACAAAACGCACACGCACGCACATTCAGGGGACTGAAGCCAGACTCACAGGGGATGGGGCCCTGGAACACACACACGCATCCACATGCACTGCGCAGTCCTCAGTTCCCTCTCCCTCCAAAGCACCCTCCCTTGCCTCACCTGCAACCCCAAAGTCACAGCAGCTCTTCCTCTGTGACCTCGGCCTCTTCCCCACCGATGAAGCTGCTCCAGCATCCCGGGGAAGAGGAAGCCCACCCACACGGAGCAGAGTGCCCCTCGCCCCCGGACACCCTCCCCCAGGCGCAGACGGACTGAGGCCCCCACCCGCAAGTCCCCCGGAGTGCTAAGAGCAAGACCCCGCCACCGCCCTGCAGCTCAGGCACAAGGTCTCCGTCCTCCATCCCTCAGGCCCCCACTGCACAGGTGCCCCCACCACACCCTGCCCCAGGTTCCCCCACCCACAGATATACCATCCCCAAGATGCTCCGGCCTTCTCCCCCTGCCACTTGCTCTCCCAGCACCACACCCCCGCTGCGCTTGTCTGTGCCACTGATGTGGTGAGGGTGTCCCCCCCTCTGTCCAACCCACCTTGCCTGTTCCCCATTCTCCTCCCCTGGAGGTAGGCACTGCAGTGGAGTCCACTACCGCCCTGTCTGACTTGGGCACTGCAGTGGCGGACCTGTCCACCCCATCTGCAGGGTCCACTGCAGTTGTGCCGGCACCCACGACATCTGTGTCATGCCCCCAGTTGTGCCGGCACACACCATGTCAGACACCTCCACTGCAGTTGTCAGTGGCTCTCCAGCACCCACCACCCCTTCCCTGACTCCCCCTGGTGAGCCCTGATCCTGTCCCTGCGGTGCCTGGCCTACCCCCCTGGTTGCCCCTCCTAGTGGATTGTCCCTGGTATTGTGCAGGCATGCGTAGGGTGACATCTGCCAGTGTCACCCTGTTTGAACTTTGACAATGGACTGGCCATTGGCCTTTGCTCTTTTTCAGGACTTCGTTTGGCCTCAACACATATGCTGAATAAAGCAACTTTCTTTTCTCTAGTGCTCATGCTTCAGATGTACATGTTGTTGGTGCAGCTAACCATGCCCTTGCTGCAGTGATGGTGATATCTGGTCTCATGATTATGAAGTGTTACTGTGCAGGAACCCATGTGGTCCAGGGGGAATGTGTCCTATCATGTGGTGTATCCATGTCATCAATAGCAGCATCTGAGGGTGTCATGTGTTCAGTATTTGGCAATGGGTTTCCTACTTACATTGGCAATTTCATATCTGTGGCTTCCACCCCTGCACATCTGTTGTGCCTGCCATCGTTGCATTTGTCTACTTCCCTGACCGTGTTGCCATCTCCAGTGGACATGCAGGTTTGGGCATCAATGGGGAGGGACTCATCCGTGTAGTCAGTGCAACATTGCCATACAAGTGTGTTGGATCTGTGCTGATGATTCCGTTGGCACATCCATGACCAGGCTGATGTGATGGGAGCCCTCATTTGGTGCTAATTGTTGATTGTGTGACCAAGTGCTCAGCTGACATGATGGGGCCCTACTGAGGCAACATATGGCACAGCTTTCCTCACACAGGAGTGGAGTCCCCTCATGGCAGTGTGTACACGTGTGACATTGCCTGCGCCCAAGGTGTGTGTTGTAGGTGCATGTCTGTGTGTTCACTTCCATTCATCTGCGCATGCTGTGATCCCTAGTGTTGTACCTGTTTGTGATGCTTGCTGACTTGAGCTATGTTCCCCCAAAGTCTTCTCCCTGTGTTCTCTGTGATGTGGGTGCATGGCACATTACTGGTCATCAGGGTGTCACCCATAGGTGTGTTTGCTGTCAGGGCAGAGTTTGTGTGCTGACGCAGATGGGTCACAGTCAGGTTTCCCTTTGGCACTTGTTGTTTGCCCCTGTCATGTGATTTCCAGTTTGTGTTATCTTTCAGTGATTGTGACACGTTGTGTGTGTGACTGCTGGCACTCCTTAGGGTCCGGGCTGCAATGTTGGTTGTTGTCTATGTGTGTTCTTTGTGGGTGACCTTGGCTTCTTCATTGGTGTGTGACTGTGGCTGGGATCCCATTGGTCGGTGTGGTATTGCCGTCATGTCCATGTACAGCGTAGTGTGCAGTGTGTCAGACATTCAGGAGTCTTGTTGAGTGTCCATGTGTGATGTGTTTCTACACCTTGGTTCCCACCCACCACCCTGGAATAGTAATGGGTGCATGTGCAATGTCACCAGTGCATGTGTACTTCACTGCTGCACATTGTTGGAGGTCGAGGGGTGTGGTCTTGAGTGTGTGCAGATGAGAGTTGTTGCCCGGCTAGTCCCCTGCCTCCATGTTGGCCTTGGCTTACTGGCCATGCTGATTGATTTGTGCTTGTGTAGGTGTGATGGTAGTTAGTTGCTCAGGACACCTGACTGTGGTTCACAGTGTGAACGACATTTAGCTTTGTCATCACAGTGGTATTTTTCTTCAGCCCAGGGTCACCACATTGTGGGGGCCCTGGGGGTGGTGCTGTGGTGTGTCTGTGACTTGCTGTGTCAGTTGTTGTTCCTACGTGCCTGTGTGACATGTGTGTTTTGTGCTCCCTCTCACCTGTCAATGCCTGCTTGCCCACATAGGGGATTTGGATCCATGAGTTACCTTAGTGTGGCAGTGTATGCACATCTGTATGATTGGTATTCAGCTCTCCTCATGTGTTGTGTTGTTGCCTGGGGACACTGGCACCCCCACCCCTCACCTGCTGTGTATGATGACAGTGTTGGTCTGCCTGTTTGTGTTTGTGCATCTGCACCACTGCATTGGCATATCTTGGGTGTGCCATTGGCTGTATGTTGTTTGGTGTGTTTCCCCTGCTGTCCCTGGGACTCCTAGGTCATCGGTCAGCACAGTGATCATGGTTTGTGTGTCCCATTGCTGCCATGGTATGGTATCTGTTCACCTCACATCTGCTGTCTCCACAGGGTATCTGCATTTGTGTGCCCATTGGTGCAAATATGTGGTTCTGCATTCTGATGGTCACTTCTGTCATTGTGTCATTGATGAATGTTGACGGTCTCAGCCCCCATGGGTGTTGTTTGTCTGCACATGGCCAAAGGAATGTTTCATTTGCACTGCAGTATTTGGCTCCCCCAATTTATGTTGCAATGGGACACATACACTACTTTGCCACAGATGAGTTTTTGGTTCTGTGACCAGGAATGATCCATGCAGTTTGGCAGTTGCAGCTCTTTCTTTGTCAACAATTACCTTTTGGTCACTGTGATGATGAGGGTGTAGACCCCATTGCCACAATGGTCAAAATGTGCTTCAGCTATGGACCCCACACTTACCTTTTGGTCACTGTGATGATGGGGGTTTAGACCCCATTGCCACAATGGTCAAAATGTGCTTCAGCTATGGACCCCACACTTGCCTTTTGGTCACTGTGATGATGGGGGTTTAGACCCCATTGCCCAATGGTCAAAATGTGCTTCAGCTATGGACCCCACACTTGCCTTTTGGTCACTGTGATGATGGAGGTTTAGACCCCATTGCCACAATGGTCAAAATGTGCTTCAGCTATGGACCCCACACTTGCCTTTTGGTCACTGTGATGATGGGGGTTTAGGCCCCATTGCCACAATGGTCATGGGCTGCTTGCATTGTGGGTGCCACACACATATATGTGTGGCACATGTGCTAGGGGGTCACATTGTATGTTCAATGTCATGTTCGGTGTTGTAGGCATTTGACACAGCCTGCTCACACGCTTGTCATGGTGGTGGGGGGATGTCTTAATCTTGCATTCCCTAGGTTGTGGTGTGCTTGTTGTGTCATGCATTGTCCATCCTATGAGTGGGGGTGGTAGTAGTGGTAGGCATCCAGCCCCCTGGCTAAGGGTGGTAGTAGTGGTAGGCTTCCTGCCCCCTGGCTAAGGGTGGTAGTAGTGGTGGGCATCCTGCCCCCCTGGGTGAGGGTGGTAGTAGTGGTGGGCTTCCTGCCCCCTGGCTAAGGGTGGTAGTAGTGGTGGGCATCCTGCCCCCCTGGGTGAGGGTGGTAGTAGTGGTAGGCATCCTGCCCCCTGGCTAAGGGTGGTAGTAGTGGTAGGCATCCAGCCCCCTGGCTAAGGGTGGTAGTAGTGGTGGGCATCCTGCCCCCTGGCTAAGGGTGGTAGTAGTGGTGGGCATCCTGCCCCCCTGGGTGAGGGTGGTAGTAGTGGTGGGCATCCTGCCCCCTGGCTAAGGGTGGTAGTAGTGGTGGGCATCCTGCCCCCCTGGGTGAGGGTGGTAGTAGTGGTGGGCATCCTGCCCCCTGGCTAAGGGTGGTAGTAGTGGTGGGCATCCTGCCCCCCTGGGTGAGGGTGGTAGTAGTGGTGGGCATCCTGCCCCCCTGGGTGAGGGTGGTAGTAGTGCTGGGCATCCTGCCCCCTGGCTAAGGGTGGTAGTAGTGGTAGGCATCCTGCCCCCTGGCTAAGGGTGGTAGTAGTGGTAGGCATCCTGCCCCCTGGCTAAGGGTGGTAGTAGTGGTAGGCATCCTGCCCCCCTGGTTGAGGGTGGTAGTAGTGGTAGGCATCCAGCCCCCTGGCTAAGGGTGGTAGTAGTGGTAGGCATCCTGCCCCCTGGCTAAGGGTGGTAGTAGTGGTGGGCATCCTGCCCCCCTGGGTGAGGGTGGTAGTAGTGGTAGGCATCCTGCCCCCTGGCTAAGGGTGGTAGTAGTGGTAGGCATCCAGCCCCCTGGCTAAGGGTGGTAGTAGTGGTGGGCATCCTGCCCCCTGGCTAAGGGTGGTAGTAGTGGTGGGCATCCTGCCCCCCTGGGTGAGGGTGGTAGTAGTGGTGGGCATCCTGCCCCCTGGCTAAGGGTGGTAGTAGAGGTAGGCATCCTGCCCCCCTGGTTGAGGGTGGTAGTAGTGGTAGGCATCCAGCCCCCTGGCTAAGGGTGGTAGTAGTGGTAGGCATCCTGCCCCCCTGGGTGAGGGTGGTAGTAGTGGTAGGCATCCTGCCCCCCTGGGTGAGGGTGGTAGTAGTGGTGGGCATCCTGCCCCCTGGCTAAGGGTGGTAGTAGTGGTGGGCATCCTGCCCCCCTGGGTGAGGGTGGTAGTAGTGGTGGGCATCCTGCCCCCCTGGGTGAGGGTGGTAGTAGTGGTGGGCATCCAGCCCCCCTGGGTTGGGGTGGTGGCGCGCATTCAGGCCCCTGTGTGCATATGTGGCATTGGTGATGGGCATCCCGCCCCTATGGTGCTGCTGGTGTAAGTATATTCAGATTCCCAGTGTATGTGTGTGATGTGTCGTGTACGTGTTGTATGTGTTTTGTGGTTGGTGTCTGACTTACCTTCTGCGCCGTACGCGTCCGTGCCTGTTCCGGTAGTAGATGTAGAATATTGGTATGATCGGGACGAAGGGATTCATGGTTGGTTCGTGTCGTTCGTCCTTCTCGTTGCTTCGCGTCGTCCTCGTCGCTTGGCTTCGTCCTCGTCGCTTCGCTTCGTCCTCGTCGCTTCGCGTCGTCCTCGTCTGTGCTGTGTTCGTCTCGTAGCCGTGGATCGTGTTGTGGCGCGATTCGGAGCTTATGTGCGCCTCTCCCGGATGCTTTGACGTGCCGTGCGTAGCGACGGGTTCGGCGCGTACGGAAAGCGCATCGTACTTGTCCGGCCGGACGGGGCTGCATTTTCCCTTCCGTGCGACTCGATTCGGCGTTTCCGGATTCGCCTCGGTCGGAGAACAGGACCTGGTTTGGGTGAGTACGGCTCGGCCGGGATTTTTGCTGTTGTGCGCATCGTACTTGCTCGTTCGGTGTGCTGTACGGATCGGTCGGGAAACTGGCTTTCGCATGGCTTTTTTCCCGACCGAATAGTATTGGGTGCGCCTCCGACCGAGATCGGAATCGGCCCCTAAGTGATTATGTTTGAGTAGCTCAAGAACTGGGTTGGAATCTGAAAGCAGTGGAGCCAATCATTCCTTCATAACAAACCCAACAGGTAAGAATGGGTAAAAATTAAGTTATCAACCAAACACATCTCCTGGGATGTTCCTCAAAACTTGTTGCCGTTGTTATGCAACATTAATGTGTAGTCACTAGTGCATCTGATGACACAGTATCAGTAGCAATTCCAGATATATATGGGAAATGCATTAATATCTCGAAATGAGGAAAGCCAAGGTAACAACAGCAGAATCACAAACTGTTTCAGGCACATATGTAACTGATGAAGGAGAGTTAAGGCCTACTTGAATGGAATTACATTCAGAAATTAGGATCTCAGCATACATTTTTGAAAGAGTAGACATTGCCGCCACAAGTTTGTCGATCTCAACCCTTGTAAATTCCAACAAAGAGTGGGAAGTGGGCATTCCAAGGTGTGGTTTGCCTTGGAATATTGGGAACGCCCGCAAACGTACATTTGTGGGCATTCTCAAGCTCCTCTCCATCCTCTTTTTACTATGGAAATGGTCACAGATTTACTGTACTGCAGAGCTGGAATAATGGATCACCCTCCCCACACTGCAGAGAATTAAAAGAAAAAGTGTGCAGTTGCACAGGAGATCCTATTCACCCCGAAAACAGACTTCTATGCTATGAACTACTCTGCACAGCGGGAAAAGAAGCAGGAGTACACCCGGAAACTACTGAGAAAGTTGGCGTGTAGGGAAAAGTTATAAAAGTTATAAAAGTACAGTTCAGATGGCGATCTCTGCCTATACTTTTAGGACTTTTCTCATGAACAGGTCCCTAGATGTTGGGTTTCACACAGATCTCTGTTGCCCACAAAATAGCACAACCTTTGTAAAGAATACTAACTATGAATTCTTTTTCACGTTCTTAAGAATCAACAGTTGACTTGAATTTATCATGGGCTCTGGTACTGTCCAGAGTGAGGTTTGATGTTATTCGAATTTTACTAGTGAGACACAAGAAAATCAGAGGGACCACAAAAGAAAGCAAAAACTTCGGGGTGAAAAAATGGGAAAGGGACAGGGTAGTATGTAGGGCTAAAGTTAACAGTTAACTTGAGTGAAGGTAGGTATAAGGACAGAGAACAAGGAACAACATCAATATGAAAATATTAAGGGAAAGGGTATGCGGGTCTCCCCCTGTAATTAATATTAATAATAATAACCACATGAATAAGAACAATACAATAGGTAAGGGGTTGGGGTATGGGTGGGTCCCTCGTACAGAAAAAACCCAGCAAAAAACATATTAACTCATGATGAAAGCATAGTTAATGTTCGTGTTAGCTCTCACTACAATGTTTAATCTTTATTGTGCCATTCATCCTGCTCTTGGATAAGTTTTTCTATTTGGGGGATAGTTACATTCGACTATTACACAAAGACTGAGACTGCCAAGAACAACCACTCAGTAGTGTGCTGAAAGATAGCAATCCTATTTACTGAAATGTACATTGGTTGTCTTTGAAATCAAGTGATGTAAACATCCATGTTTCAAGTAAAACACAGAGATGATTAATGCCAGCTCTCTTACCTGCTAACTGATGTAAGTGTTTTAGGTGGAAGTGCAGTGCATTAAATATGTGTTATCAGGTGGTATAACAATGAAAAATTATACTAAAAATTCTTGCGCAATCTTTAAGGATAAAACGAAACCAGAATCAGTGCATGGGTGAATATTAATATATTTGTATGAAAGATATCTGTTTGATTTATATCTCAACCAGCTGAAAATTAATTGTGTGAAAAATTTAAAATAATACAAAAGTTAAGCTCGACAACGGCTTGCCGTTTAACATTAGTGAAAAATCAATTTCAAGAAATGTATTTCGAATTTGCATGACCAACTGTTTCATTCAATGCAACACCTCCTACATCATCCAAAAATACATTCAAACATTTAAAGGTCTGTAGCCACACAAATGTACAATTGTGTTTGAGCATGTGCGTAAAGTACAACTTTTTTGCTAATTCACATGATGTGTGACTCATGGATATAATACTTGTGTAAAATACCCGCATAGCTTTCCGATTTTCACATACAATGCTAATATGCATTTCCCTAACCAGAATGATTGCAAAATGTATTCAGTAGTAAGATTATTAATGTGTAGCATTATCAAAATTTTGTAATTTCAACATGTGCAATTTAAAATATTTCCTTTAAGTATTATTCTTCTCATGCATGTAAATACTTTTTTTTATGCCAAGTCTATTGTGATGTTAAGGAAAATGTAATGTGCTTTCTTCAACCTTTCTGAATGGCGAAAAATGTTTCAGTGTGGGCGGTACATCAAATGTGCATTCAATATCTTTGGATTCCTAATCTCCCACTTCCCTGTTTATGCTCACTTTCTCACATGCATTTGAAAAAATTCAATGTGTTTCTTACATTACACCAGGGGTCGACAACCTTGTCTGTAATTAGAGCTACTTATGTTTAATGGACACAATCCAGAGCTACTAATATTATAAGTGTTGTAATAGTGACCACATCAGACAAGATTACAATAGTGGCCACTATATGCAAGATTACTAGAAGTGATCACCTTAATGCATCAGGCATGGTGGCCAGTAGTAATGTAAATATGGTAATAACATTAGTAATGAGTCTCCACGAAACTGCATGATTTTTCAATCCAATATCAGCTGTAAATATATTTTGAAAATGCTGCCATTTTTCTTCAAAAATAAGCTTATGATTTCGGGAAATATATACATATTTTCATCTTGAATACGGGGGCGTAGTGTCAGGGGGGTGTTTGGGGTGTTACACCCCCCTAATACATGCATTTTCTAATAAATAGTTGGGTACATCTGCTTTCAGTCGGGTATGGTGAGATGTCTGTCGGATTTCACCAGGAATATTTTACATACACACAGACACAAACGCACACATTCACTATCCCTCTTTCACTTTTGAAAGTGCTCAAAAATGTTGGTTATTTTACAAAATATTGTCTTTTCTCTCACTTAGTACTACTACCAATCCGCATTCCTCTCCCTTTCCACTGCCCCTTAGGCCCCTCTCATGCACCCTGCTTGTCATATAATGTGTTTTAACATTATATGCCTGTGTGACTGTTGGAAAATCTGAGGCTCACACACCCCAATTTTGTTGACCAAGCTACGCCCCTATTTGAATACACACTTTCAAATGTTGATTTAAATATATTAATTCAGCCAGACCAAGGTTTTCTAAACTAATAGGCTTGGCTGCACACAGGAGAGCTACTTACAAGTAGCTGGTGAGCTACGAGTAGCTCACTATCTACTCGTTGGATAACCCTGCATTAAACACATACACAACACACTCATAACACACACTTAGATTGTACAAGTTTCTTTGTACTAATGAGCACTTTGTGCAAGGGTAATATGTATGTGGAATTTGTATTGTGTGAATCTAGTCAAAAGAAGTGTAGCCCTGTACAGAGTTAAAGGCAAGCATACAGTCAACAAGTGATATAAATGTTAGCTGGGTGCTCAGGGCAGAGGTGCTCTGTTAATGCAGATTGATATAGTGTTCTTTCAAGAGGGGCATCTTCAACACTTGCCATAGTTAAAGCTGTGTTGAGGTGGGCATGGAGGATACAGGGATGTTGTTCCAGATGCTGGGTGCATGGATGGAAACAGTCTGTTGCCTTGTTTTGTTTTTCTTTTTTACAGTTCATGGTCTCAAGTCTAATCAGAGATGGTGATCTTGTCTGCAAGATAAGTGGGTGTGCTGGACATCATGGCTTTGCAAATGATGACGCTGATTTTTAAAGTGATGCGGGCTGGCAAGGGGATCCAGACGAGTTCCATCATGATGGGAGTAATCTGATCATATGTCTTCAGGCCCTTAATGAGATATTGTTAAAGATTGGGTACTGGTTGATTGGGGTGTGAGCCCTGGTCAATCACCAACCACAATCCTAGTCAGGGTAAGGCACCCGCAAACCCCAAACTAACCTGTAATCGGCCCTCTGGTAGCTTGGCACAGAGCAGTCAGGCTTAAATTAGAGGCAATGTGTAATGTATTTGTGCAACACTTAAAACAATAAAACACTGAAAACACCACATGAAAAGGATCCCATACCAGGTTAGAAAAATAGAGCAACATGTAATAAATAAAACATGACCAATATGACAAAAATCCAATCAGTAGAATCAGAGTTATGAATTTTTAAAGCATAAACTGAAATATAGCACTTAGAAACAGGAAGAGCCAACCGTGGTTGCCTAGTCATGCTAGACCAGGTTAAAGTCGAAATTTCCAGGCATATCGTGATGGAGCATGGATCGGAGAGAAGAATCCCAGATTAGTCCAGCTGATGGTTTACCTTCTCAAGTTTTGTGCCAACAATCCCGTTCACATTGGAGTGGCCTGCAGGGAGCAAGGAGAGTGTCAATGGTGTGTACTAGGTATCAGTCCGGGCATCACAGACGGGCGGGCTGGAGCCTCATGTTGGTAGTCCACGCGGGCGATCATTGCTTGCTGTGCGAAGAGACGGACTTGCAGCGGCTTGCACTGATTTTTCATGTGAGCTGCATGGTTCCGGTGTGAACAGGCCCTTTCATGGTTGCGAGGAGCTCAAAAGCTTGAATTTAAGAGCTTCAGATCCACACCAAGGGCCCTGGACCTGAGAATTGCCTCTTGGGGGTCAGGAACTTGCTGAAACGGGTCCAGGAGCTGTGGGGGAGCCTGTCATGTCCCTGAGGCTCAGGTCAGGAGGCCAGCAAACTAGTTCTTTGAGTCACTCTGGGGTCCTGGGTTCAAGATGGGTTGCGGGCCTAGTTCTTCTGCCCTAGGCAAGAGGGCAGCAGGTCAGCACAGCAAGGTCACAGCTCTTCAGAGTAGCTGTCTAGCAGAGTGGCAGTCCTTTCAGCAGCACAGCAGTCCTTATTCCTGGCAGAATATCCACAGGTCCAGAAGTGTACTGAAGTGGTGGTGTCTGAGGTCCTTCTTTTATACACCAGTTGTGCGTTTGAAGTGAGGAGAAGCTTCTAGAGGCATGCCTTTGAAGTACACAGATGCCTTGTCTCCCCTGCCCTAGCTCCAGGCTGGCTGAAGTGACAATGCAGGGTTGTTAGGCCCTTTTGTTTGGAGACAGAACACAAACTATTCCGGTATAAGTGAGGCTGTGCCCAGCTCCTCCCTCCCATCCCATCAGTGATGGCCCATCTAGTCACACCTAAGCTCCCATTGTGTGTGGCTGTCTAGGAGGAATACATAAAGTCCATCCAGTCATGTGACACAGACAGGCTGCAGGCACCAACTGGCTAAGGCAAGAAAATGCCAACTTTCTAAAAGTGGCATTTTCAGAATTGGAATTAAAAATCCGACTTCACCATGAATTAGTATTTTAAATTAGGATTCCAGAGACACCAAACATGAACCAATGATCTCTTCCCATTTGGAAAGTACACTTATAAAATATATTAAGGCAGCTCTAATGTTATCATATGGGAGAGACAGGCCTTACAGTAGTGAAAAATGAATTCACAAGTTTTTCACTGCCATGACATGCAAAACTTAAAAGTACATGCCCTACATTTTAAATACTTCACCCTGCTCTTGAGGCTGCCTAAGGCCTACCTTAGGGGTGACGTGTATTAAAAAGGAAGATTTGGGCCTGGCAAAATGTTTATTTTGCTAGGTCAAAATGACAGTTTAAAACTGCACACACAGGCTCTGCAATGGCATGCCTGAGCCATGTTTAAAGGGCAACTATTAGAAATTGGGTTTCTGGTTTGCAGAGATATTCATCCTGTCCAATCAGGAACAACAATCCTAGTCAGGGTAAGTCACAACATACCCTAAATTATCCTTGCTCACCTTCTGGTAACTTGACACACAGCAGTCAGGCTTAACTTAAGAGGCAATGTGTAAAGCATTTGTGCAACACTTCAAACAGTAACACAGTAAAAATGTCATAAAAAGACACCACACCAGGTTAGAAAAATAGAGCTTCATTTTATAAATGAAACAAGACCAAAACAACCAAACTCCAACACGTAGAAGTCGAGATATGAATTTTTAAAGAATAAATGTAAAACAGCTCTTAGAAGCAATTTTGCGCCTAAATGGGTTATCTGGTCACGCTGGACCGGCGCAAAGTCAAAAGTTCAGGCCAACTGCAATGGAGACCCTGCCGGATACAGGGAATCACTGGGGCTCGCTGAAGCTAAGTTCCTTGATGTGGGCTTGTGTCAGCGTCAAATAAGATGCAAGGTGCAGCCGAACGATGCAACGTTGTTGAGCCAAGCAGTGGGTGAGATGCGTCGAGATTCTCCACACAATGGCGGTGATGTATGGGTTCTGAGTGCAAGGGGCTGGCTCTGAAGACAATGTGAGGCTACTCCTGCAGCAGGCGATGCATTGATTCTGAAGGTGATGAGCTGGTTCAAAGTATGATGCGCCAGCTCCTTTCCATGCTTCGACGAGGATACGCGATTCCAATTCACACAAAGACGAAGATGCACCAGTTCTGACCCACACAAAGGCGAAAATGTGCCTGTTCTGATGAGGATGCAAGGGCTCTGGCTGTAGAAGCACCTTAGGCCTCACTTCCAAGGGTTCAGAACAAGGGTGGCACCACTTGGCAGGGCAGACTCACAGCTTGTAGTGTCCAGATGCAGGCATTTGAAGACTTTGATACCCTGAGATTTAGAGCAGGAGGCAAGTCACCAAGCCCTTGGAGTCACTCTGAGTTCAAGTGATGCAGGTCCAGTCCTTCCCACCCAGGCAGGAGAACAGCAGGCAGCAGGGAAACTCAACAAGGCAAGAGCACAGCAAGGCAGACGTCCAGCAAAGCAGCAGTCCATCAGAGTGGCAGTCTTTTCAGCAGCACATCAGTTCTTCTTCCTGGCAGTGTTCAAAGGTCCAGAAGTGTTCTGAAATCATGATGTCAAAGATCCAGTACTTATACCCAGTTGCGCCTTTGAAGTAGGGGAGACTTCAAAGAAAGCTTTGCAGTGCACAGAAGCCCTCCCTTCCTGCCCTGGCTCTAGACTCACTGCAGGGGGGTGTATGCAGCCCTTTATGTGAGGGCAGGGCACATCCTATTCAGGTATAAGTGTGAGGCTGTGCCCAGTTCCTCCCTCTCATCTCCCAGGAAGGCCCATCAAGACACACCTCTGCTCCCTTTGTGTGTGGCTGTCAATAGGGAATACACGAAGCCCAGCTGTCATCCAGCCCAGACTGAAAAGAGTCAGGCAGCAGGCACCAAATGGCTAAAGTAAGTAAATACCAAATTCTAAAAGTGGCATTTGCTAAACTGTAATTTAAAATCCTACTTTACCATAAGTTGTGATTTTAAATTGTGTGTTCGGCGAAACCAAACTTGAAAAGTCTATCTCTTCACAATTGGGATTTACACTTAAAAAATGAAATTTTGAGTTTTTCACTACCAAGACATGTAAAACTTAAATGTACATGCCCTGCCTTTTGAATACATTGCACCCTGCCCTGTGGGTTATACAGGGCCCACCTTAGAGGTGACATATGTATGTATAAAAAGGGAAGGTTTAGGCCTGGCAAGAGGATTATCTTGCCAGGTCGAAGTGGCAGTGTAAACTGCACATACAAGCTCTGCAATGGCAGGCCTGAGCCATAGTTAGAGGGCTACTAAAGTGGGTGGCACAATGAGTGCTGCAGTCCAACTAGTAGCATTTAATTTACAGACCCTGTGCACATGTAGTGCACTTTTGTAGGGACTTGTCTGTAAATTAAACTGTCACGTTCCGATTGTGTTGGACAATGGTAATCCTTCTACTGAACTTGAACCCCGCATGGACTTCCAGCCAGACCCGGGCCAACAGAATCACGGTCCTCCATGACCTACCCATACCCCAGTCGAAGCCTTTATTAAACCATTAGAAGTACCGATCCAAGCCTCACGGACTGATGCTACCTACGATTTCAGTCCCTCCTCCTCCGTTGGTAGCCCTGTACTCCCATTGTACAGCACTACTCTAAATAAAGTAACCCTGTCCTGATAATGACCTGGAATTGAACAGGTCGAAATGCCGTCGACTATCCTGCGTACACTTGGCATCATTGTGGTCTACCTAAAGAGATACAAACAAAAAACCCTCATTGTATATAATCCTTGTCATTGTGTTGACCACTATCTCTGTATATAATCCCTGCGCCGCTCACGCTGTCTATCTCACCCCGTTATGTCACTGAGCCGTTCACTATCACTAGCACATTCAGTGCACAATGGTGTGTTTTGGTTACTTTTACATAAACTGTACTGTAGTGCTTATATAACTACTTACAAAAAAGAATTTACTTCTTACTAAATACTTTTGTGGTCTCCCTTCTTTCCCTTCCCTGAGTGATTGGTACTCTCCTAGTACTTGCCCTCCTCGAATGGTCACCGGTTGAGACAATGGGCCATATTATCAAGAACGGGCGATAATAGGAAACTGCCGCTAAAGCGGCGGTAAGGGGCTTGATAATATGCCCTATAGAATTCCAATAGAAGCCCAGGTTTGATGTCCTTCACACCAGAACCTGGGCTTCTATTGGAATTCTATAGGGCATATTATCAAGCCCCTTATCGCCGCTTTAGCTGCAGTTTCCTGCCGCTAAAGCGGCGATAATGTTATCGCCCGTTCTTGATAATATGGCCCATTGTTTTCTAGGTACAAACTGCACCCGGGTCTCAGCTGGGTTAACGGGTTTACTCCTGTTCTTCGACTCCATGCCAAACCAGTGGGCATCCAAAATGGACCCCATTGGTACCAGCAATTAGACTTTAACCATACACAGAATATGGTTACCACACATTTATTTATTTATTTAAAGAGTTTTCTAAAGCGCGAATAAGACCACGGGGGTATCAGAGCGCTTTACAGATGGGTAGTTAATGTTGGTGCAAGAAATAACGACATTAGCACAGGGACGGCCCCAGAAAGGCCAACATCAGTCAAAACAATCAAACATTTCAATAAAGGCAAGATTAGGAAAGCAAATCCTAGGGTGAAACTGAAGGTCTAACCCGGGATTTCTTCAGCAGAAATACTTAGAATTTCTTGGGGAGGAAGCCGAAGATCATAACACAAGCGAACAGTACATTGGCAAAACCAATAATAACAATCCTAGTAGAATTGCTAGAGACAAGAGTGAGATAGCGAGACCTCAGGTCGGCTAGGGGACTAGCCCAGGAATTTATTCATCAGAACCTGTTTGACTTCCCTTTTGAAGGAGGCTGTGGAATTATTCAGTCTTGTTTCAGGAGGTAAGGATTTTCAAATTCTGGGTGCAATACCTGAGAATGCTCGATTGTAAGTCTTCTTTTTATGGAATTCCTGCGGTTTAAGTAGGAAGGAGCTGGATCTCCTAGAGGATCTGGAGCCTCCAGAGAGCTCAAGTTTTTGTGCAAGGTATAACGGGGTGATAAAGTGTAGAGCTTTGTGGGTCATGCAAGCAATTTTTAGATGAATCCTTTCTTCATACAGGAGCCAGTTAAGAGCTTTTAACTCGGGCGAGATATGATGATAGCATTTGGAGCCTGTAATGAGCCTTGCAGCGGCTTTGAGAGAGGCCTTGAGTGGAGCCATCTTCGATCTCGGAAGTCCGCAAAGGGTTGCACTGCCATAGTCCAGTTTAGAGATCACTAATGCTTGCACTGCAGTCTTGAGGTTGTTGTGGGGAATGAACGGTTTTATTTTCCTTAGGATGCTCAGATGGACGTTTGCTCCTTTGGTAAGAGCACTAATGTGATTCTGCATGTTCCAATGTTTGTCCAGTGTTATTCCGAGTGAGCTCGTGGAATCAATGATGTTTGGAGTACAGTTGAGGGCTGTTAGTTGTTGCACCCATTTTGTAATGACTGGGGACTGTTTGTCAGTGCTGATGAGGAGGAATTCAGTTTTGAGAGCATTCAATTTCAGATGATTGAGTGTCAGACAACTTTGAGTTTCCTGAAGTACTGAGTTGAGAGATCTGATGTACTCTGGGGAGGAGATTTTCAGGTACAGTTGTGTGTCGTAGGCATACATGTGATAATAGATGTTGGACAATTTCAGGATTTCTGTTAGAGGCTCCATGAACAGATTGAAGAGAGTGGGAAAAAGAGTGGACCCCTGAGGAACCCCCAGAGTGAGCGGAGAGGGGTTGGACAGAGCCTGATTCACCTTCAGCC
The DNA here is from genome assembly GCA_963921515.1 of Calotriton arnoldi. Classification (NCBI taxonomy): domain Eukaryota; kingdom Metazoa; phylum Chordata; class Amphibia; order Caudata; family Salamandridae; genus Calotriton; species Calotriton arnoldi. Next base: position 167,184 of record CAWUFW010007285.1, read on the forward strand.
TTTGGGTTCTACTGTGTAGAAATGAGGAAAACCAGTTGAGCAAAGTCCCTGATAGCCCCATCCTGTGTTCCAGTAGACCTATGAGGGTATCGTGTTTGACTGTATCAAAAGCGGACAAGAGGTTGAGGAGGATCAAAAGACATGACTCATTCTGGTCCAGCATTCGTAGTGCATCATCTACAATGTGAGTAAGAGTGGATTCCATGCTATGCCCCTGTCTGAAGCCGGATTGGAATTTGTCTAGTAGTTGGAATTGTTTAATATGGCTACATAGTTGGGTGTGAACGCATTTCTCAAGGAGCTTTGCCAGCATAGGAATGGTGGAGATTTGACAAAAAATTGTGGAGGTTAGTCTGGTCAGCAGTCGTTTTTTTAGGATGGGGGTGACCTGCCCTGACTTTAGGCAATCCGGGATTGACCCTTGGAGCAGTGAGGCGTTAACTATCTTTGTCCAGAGAGGGAAAATGGATGATCTTATCTCCTTGAAGAGGATTGGTGGTACGGGGTCGCTGAAATGGTTGGAAGGTTTCAGAGTAGCCAGAGTTTTTCGAATGGTGCTCTCATCCATGGTTTGGAATAAGCTCCAAGAGGCATTGTTTTTGGGAGGGAGAATCAGCCGTTGTGGGGACAAATCGAGTCCAGGGGATGGAGAGGTGGCATGAAGATTCTCACAGGCTGCCAGAAGTTTCTGTTTTGTTGATTTATCACGGAAGAAGGAAGCAAACTCTTCACAGTTTGTTTGCTGACAGGGTTCTAAGGAGGGGGGATAGGTTGGTTGTTAGATTGAAGCTTGATGAGTTCAAACCGTTTTCTGGGCCAGTTTTTAGAGCATCTGATGTGTTTGTTATATGAGTTTCCCAAAGCTCTCAGCCGAGTAAGATGGTCACGAAGGGTGAGGATCTCCAGATCTGTTCAGGTAGTCTTAGATTTCTTCTCTCCGTATTTAGGCTCCCGTTATACCAAGGTTTGGAGATTTTGGTGGGCATTTTTTTCAGTTGTAGTGGTGCCATAGAGTCTAGTATGTTGGACATCGAGTGATTGTAGTGGTCTGTGAGGGCACCGACATCAGACATGTCCGGAGGAGGAGGCAGGATGCTGTCCGTGCGGGAGGATAGGTCATATAGGTTAATGTTTCTCATGATTCTTTGCCGGTGTCTTGGTTTCTTCGGTTGTGATTTCATGGCTCTCACCGGTTCTGGGACGAGGGAGGAGATGTAATGATGGTGCGTCCAGTCACATGGTGCGATAGATTCAAGTTGAATGGAGCTGCTCTTGCTAATGACCAGATCTAAGGTAGCTCCCTTTATGTGCGTAGGGCTATCACATATTTGGGTGAGGTTGAGGTCAGATATGAAGGATTTGAGGCATTTGACTGACGAGTCATTCTGGTCATTCCAGTGAAGGTTAAAGTCTCCCAGGAAGATCTGGGTGCCATGTTCGTCCACATTCGTCGAGATGATTTCCATGATCTGTTCTATGAAAGGGGGATTGCCTCCTGGAGGGTGATAGAATGAGTGGAATTTGCAAGCATGTTTGTTGCTGGATGAGACCTCAAAACACTGTATTTGCACAATGAGAAGGAATCAGTATGAAGTTGTCTAACTGATAGATTGGTACGATGAATACATGCTATTCCTCCCCCAAGCCCACTCAGTCTATCAAGCCTGATTATGTTATAGTTAGGGGGCATTAGAATGTCTATTATTGGTGCAGAAGATTCGGTAAGCAAGGTTTCCGTCAGTACTAAAATGTCTGGACCATGTGCAGGATGAGGGCAGCAATGTCCGCAGCGTGTCAAACTGCAGATCTACAGTTCAGAAGCATGCATTTAAGCTGTGGTTTGGGATCATTTGAGGAAAGAGAAGTGGTGGGGACTATGGTGAGGTTGTTCTTATTTAAAGATCTTGCATTATCCATAGGTTCTCTAGACGGGTCAGAGTTGATTGTTTCAATTTGGCATATCATGTCTGTGTTCACAGCAAATGATGGGTCTTAGGAGCGAAGAAGGCTTCTAACATCTGAGTCTTGGAGTGAGACTTTAACTCTGGAAGGTCGAGAGGGGTCATTAGGGAAGGGTGATGTTTTCCATCTTTGGTGAGTCGGAGACCCTAGAGGTGAGATCATAGTGGGTATGGGACATACAGACAGCCTAGTCCCGGAATTCGAGGGATGAGTGTAGTTATGTGGCAAAGCCTTCGAAGACCCCCTAGAATTCTCAATACCTGACAGTTCCGATGTGAGGAGAAAGAGGCTTTGGACAACTGCCTTGACTTGTTGAAGGGTAAGTGAGATATTATCTAGCCTAGCTTCCAGTCTGGTGTGGGGACATGTTCCTGGTCCTTAGAAACAGGGGCTTAGAGGAGGAGATGCACTGGGGCGGAAGGTTAGAGAGGTTCGTAGACTGGATAGATATATGGGATGCATCATGCGGTGGTAGGGGAGGTCCCTGGTTGTGAAGAAGTACCAGGGGTTTATGTGCCCCTTTGGTGGCCAGGTTAGGGAGGTAGGAAAGTGGGAGGGGGAGGTTAGAGAGGTTCATAGTCGTGATAGATATATGGGATGCATCATGCGGTGGTACGGGAGGAGTCTGGTTGTGAAGAGGTACATGGGGTTTATGCGTCATGTTGTTGGCTTGGTTAAGTAGGTATGAAAGTCGGTGTGACACCGGTGTGGTGAAAGGGGAGTCGTGTGTACTATAGGCGTAAGCGAGGAGGACAGGGAAGTAAGAGGGGGGATGATTTGCCTAATTGGGTTCTGGACCTCTGACCCAGTAGTCTTAGGCGGTTGGCGATCCTGTTGGCAAGTTGTGGAGGAGAGAGTGTTGTGATCTGACCTGTCTCTTGTTTTGGGAGAGTTGCTATTTAGTTTGCAGGTCTCTATAGCGGAGCTCTGGAGGGGAGGGGTAGGGTCGCATGGGCTATCGAGGCTGTGAGAGTCCACCAGCTAGGGCTTAAGGGGGTTGCTGGCAGGGAAAGAGGAACTTGGGAGGGTGAAGGTTTATACTTAGACAAAGTGTTCTTGATGTTGGGGAAGATGTTGTCGAAGATGTCCAGGTTGTGATCAGATGATTGTATGAGGATGGTCCCATGGTTGTAGAGGGAGATGGTTGCAACGAGTTCGTAGGAGGGAGAGGGGGAAACCGTAAGTCTGAGTTCGTGGGGGGTCTTCTTGGATGTGACGATTTTGAGCATTGAGTAGAAAACCATCCTCCATTTAGCCCATCTTTTCATGAAGAAGATAAGGTCACTTATTACCACACCTTTTTTTATGCAGAAGTAGGGATCGGAGATGAGGGTTTCTGGATGCACTTTTAGGAGTTTGTGTTTAAAGTTTTTGGATGCGTTTTTTGTATGGTTAGGCGGGTAATTAATTGAGTAGGCAATGTGTCCCGAAGCCTCCAAATTTGACAGGATATGAGTACCAACTATAGGATCCATCCTCAGGCTTCGTTCAGCTTGGATTATGGGGATCGGTGGAAATGAGTACAGAGCTCTGCTAGCCATGAGAGCCCCGAGAGTGGTAATACAAATAAAGGCAATAACAGAGAAACTTGAAAAGTTAACTATATTCTCTGTTTCCATCGAGAGCTTTTAATGCTTGGAAGATCTCTGAATAAGAAGAAGAGAATTGCCTTGTGGAAGAGCATATGTAGAAGAAAAACTGGGTAAGAGCAATGGCACAGTAGGTGTAATGGAGAAACACCAGCTGTTAGTATAGTAACCCTGAAGAATTGTTCAATTTGAGTAGTTCCCATTTATTTAATTAATAGATAACATAGTTATCTTTGGGGGAGAGATTCAGGACAAGGGAGAGGAGTGAGTGAGTCTTCTATTTCGTTGGCATCGGCACAATCGTTAAACCACAGGATGGAGATGAGCCATAAGTGCCTCTTCTATTTTTGGAAACCTAAGTTGGAGATACAAAATGGCCGAGTGGTGGAAGATAAAATGGCAGCGACCCAAACAACCAATGGCTAAAAGGGAGGCACAGCGAGTACAAGTTCATCTGAAATGCTTTGTAAGATCGAATGGCAGCGACTCAGGCCACCAGCGTTGAAATGCCGAGTCAGGTGGGAGAGAAGCCCTGAAACTTGGCTCCCGCAGTGACACTCCGCTGCAGCGTTAGCAGGGGGTCATGTATCGCACGACCATCTATCTGAGAACGAGTCAGAGTGGTCCAATGGAAAATTAGATCTAGCGAGGCAGAGAGGAGGAGACCCGGGCTCCCATAGCGCCGTGAAGAATGGAGACTGGAAGTCTCCTTCAAGGTGAGTGATCAGGGGGGGAATTAAAAAGTTACCTTGCTGTGTGACTTCTCTGAGATCAGAGGCCTCCAGCGTCTCCGGTGCAATTCCGCCAGCCAAACATGGACCGCCGGGCTATGCTGCGTCAAGGGGGATCGCGACACCAATAAATGCTTATTGGACGCCAACGACCGTCCGTGCCTCCGGTGTCCCTATGTGTGCCTATGTGTGCTGCATTTTGCAGCACACATAGAAAGATGAAAAAACCTCAGGGGATGGTTTTTGTGCAGGAAGGTGTCCTTTCCTGCACAAAAACAATCCTCCTTACAACGCAGGCACCCCTGCACCATGTTGCAAGGGTGCCTGCATTGGTGCTGTGCAGCCAAAAGGGCTCCAGCGCATGGGAAAAGGCAGGAATGCACCACATTGACTTAAATATGGCGCATTCCTGCTCTTTCCCTGTCATGCGGCGCAGCAAGGTGACTTGCTGGGCTGTACTGCATGACTTGACCATAAATATGGCCCTTGATATGGCAGAACCTAGCAGTAATGGGGTCAGTTAGCCAGTTATTATTATTTCAGATCAGGAAGAAGAGGACAGGAGATAGTACCAAAGAAGGCATTTTTGCTGTTGGCCCCTGTGGATGAGGGACAAAGTTTGTGGGGGAGACAGGAGAAAGGACAGGGGGTAGAATATAGCTATGAAGTAGCGATGTGAAGCTAATGTGAATATACACCCTGTTGTAGATAGGTGCAGGGCAGTAAAGGGTAAAGTAGCTAAGATGGCAAAGTATCAGGAGATGAAGGGTAAGGCTAGAATTGGGGAGAGGATATGCAGTGGTAGTGGAAAATGAAGCGGATACAAGTGATGGTGCATTGGAAGAGGTGTTAGCGCAATTAAGGGGGCCCAGGGTAGATTGTGGGCCCTACAGGTTGCACAAACGTACTAGGTTGGGCAGCCTGGATGGTGGGACCTCCACAAATCCAGCAGTAGTGGTCAGTAAGGGTATCCAACTGCTAGACAAGTTTGGGACGACTTGTAGATGCCAGGCCAAAGAAAGATAGATATTTGGGGCAGCCTGCCTGATGTTAGCCACTAGGAAGAGGACCTGGAGGCTGGAGCATGGTGGTTGTGTGGGGGATGGATAAATGCTAGGTACATGTGCAAGTATGAGTGAGGTGTGGTATGCGATTGAGTGGAAGTTTGAGGAGGTGTTGGATTATGATAAAGAGGACCATCACTTGTCAGAGGGTGAAATTGTAAAGCAGCGCAAATAGAGGGGTGCTGCAGATAAGGTGTAGTTTAGTGAAGGGGAAGTGGTTTCAGCAATCGATCTTTGAGACTCAAGGGAAGTAAGGTAGGGGACAGCAACCAATTGCTAGTAAGGGCACCTACACCAAATTATGTGGGGAAGTTGGGTCAGTGGTTGGGTTTCTATTCGTACAAGGAAGCATCCCTGGCACTGGAGAGGGGATTGAAAGAAGGGTTTCATTAGAGTTATCAAGGACCATGGGTGAAGAGGTGGGCAGAGAATTTGAAGTCAGCAGAAGCAAACCCACACATTGTTAGTCAACTTTGTCGAAAAAGATAGGGAGGGCAAAATTGCAGGACCTTTTCAAAACTGGATATTGCCTGACTTGATCATTTGTCCTTTGAGGTTATACCTAAGAAGCAGGTAGGTGAACTCAGGCTTACACATCATCTGGCTTGGTCAGAAGGTGTTTCGGTGAATGAATTTATCGCAGCAGAGGACATAGTGGTAAAGCATGCACCTGTGGATGATGCCATTGCATTGGTGGGGAACTGTAGGGTGATGGGGTCAATTGGACATCGAGTTGGCATTGAGACTTACCAGCACATCACAAGGCTTTTCATTGTTAGACTTGCAAACTGAGGGAAACATTTTGGAGGCTAGGATGTTATGAATTAGGTGTAAGATTTCTTTTTAACTGTTTTTTTGCAATGGCTTTTTTCTCTCAGAGTACTCACTAGTTAGAAAATGTTCTGTTCATAGGGTTCAAAAAGCTGTGAGGATGCCTTAAGAGCTTTTCAGAATGTTAAACAGGATTTAGGGGTGCCATTTGCACCAGAAAAGACAGAGGGGCCAGAAATAGGGTTGCCCTTATGGAACTTTGGATTTACACAATCAGAATGGAAGCGTGATTTCCGCAGAACAAAGTAGTTGCTGGAGCAATTAGAGGAGACAGCAGTATCCACGAAGCTGGAACTGAGGAAGGTGCAGGCTAACTGAGTAAAGAGATCAGGGGAGCCTGTTTTGCCTCATCAGATGGTTTGATTGAATTCAGGCTTGCAGGAGGATTTGAGAGTATGGATCATCTTCTTGAAAGGTTTCATGTGGTAACAATATGATCTTTACAGGATGAACGGTAATGGTAAAAGAAAATATACTCAGATTCAGCAGGCTTAAATGTTTTTGGATTGTTTTAGGATGGTAGGTGGTGAGCAGAAACGTGGCCCGATGGCTGGTTAGGGAAGAGTAGTATTACTTTCCTGGAGTACGTTATTTAAATCGGTTGTATTGATGGTACTTTGGAGCAAAGGTCTGGTAAATAGGACAGTTACTTTAAATGTAGATAATCAGACGGATATAGGTAGCATTTGTTAATAGTCATAAAGGAAAAGATCAAAACATTATGAGGCATTTGCGTTTTCTTCTGTTAAGTTGCTCGAAATGTAATATTATATTTTGGGCCATGCATGTTCCAGGAATAGACAATATTATTTCAAATGCATTGTCTTGCTCACTGTGGCAGAGATTCCCTGAGCTGATGCCAGGAGCAGAGAAAGTGAGGATCAGGATGACTCAGGAACTATGGAACGTTGATAACTAAGGCCCATATTTATGGGAAAGTGACGCAACTCAGCACAGCAAGTAATCGTGCGTTACAGGGAAAGGGCAGGAATGTACCACATTTAAAAGAATACGGTGAATGTCTGCGTTTTCTCCTGCGGTGGCGTCATTTTGGCTGCCTTCTGCCTACGTGGAGAAGTGTGGCTCAATGGTTAGAGCGGCAGACCCTTATGCAGAGGTCTAGCCCGGGACCAGGGTTCAATTCCCGCCTCGGCGGGTCTTGGGCTCAATTTCCTCGGACCTGATAATTCTCGCCTCGGTGCCTATTCTGATCATGGGTCCCACTCTGCAACTCTGGGCAATAGCTTGCTTAATCTCCACAACGGCCCCCACAACGCTAGGATGCCTGGCTTCACCTTGGGGGTGCCCAGGAGTGGGCATCTCACAGGGAAAGGCCAGGAAGGGTTCCACAGCGGTATGCGTACAAGCGCCTGAGATACCCCTTCGGGGGTCGATTCGGGCGCTATACAAATACTACTACATTTACATTTACGCGGGCACCCTTGCACAATGGCGCAACGGTGTCTGTTTTGTTTGCAGGGTTGTGATTGTGCAGAAAGGGGCACTTTCCTGCGCAAAAACAGTTCTGGGAGGCATATTCCTCTTACTATGTGTGCTGCAAAATGCAGCATACATAGAAAGAGGAAGAAACAAAGAGAAATAGAGATATTCCTCCTTGTTATGCCTCCCCTGGGAAAGCATCAAAATGCATGGGAGTTGCGTGGAAACACCCATGCAACGCCCACGGAACGCCTTCCCAAGACAGAGTAATGCAACACAGTGATTTGTACTGCATTGTATTACTCCAGATTTTTGGAGCCACGCAAAGTGGCTTTGCGTGGCTTTCAAAAATCTGTCTTACAGTTTGTGTCGCTCTTGCACCACGTTGCGTGGTGCAAGAGTGACGCAAAACAGCCTCATAAATAGGCTCCTAAGAGTGCTGGAGAACTCTGTAGTTCTGTCCATTGGGAAGACTGTAATGCATGCTTGGTTAAAATTCTTAGATTGTGGGGCGCTAAGGTGGGAGAAGAGATAATAAGGAAGGATGTGGTGCTCTTTATAACTGTCAAAAATCAGGGAGAGGGAGAGAGAAGCAGAGATTCATTCAGCTTCCCGCACTAGGTAGTAAATAATCCAAATTAATGAATCTCAAGGTTAGTTTTTCCAGAGTCTCTTGGAAAAATTACGATGAAGACCCTCAGCCGCACTTTCACGATAGCGGTACATCTTGGTTCTCCGCTTACTTGGTTAAGCGGATTGAATCATCATTGGGTTTCAGCACCTGAGTGTCCCGTTCTCCAGGTGTTCATCATCCTCCACCAGGAGGGAGACTGTCTGGTATGCGACATTTGTGAAATGGAAAGTGTGCGAAAAAGATGAGTAAAAACATTAAAATATCTTCCTTCCTGTGTAAATTGTCTTTATTTTCACAGAGGAGGGATAGGGTTAAAAAAAGTGGGCGCTGCTTGTCTGGATAATTATGGATCCACTGCACCTTGTGAAAGGTCGGTCGACATGTTTCAGCCTATGTCGCCCCTCTGGGTGGGGAGGCTTTCTTCAGGACCAGAATAATCAGCTGTCTCAAATGTAGAGGGGCTGTGTCTATGATAAGGATGGTAAGTGGATTCACTCACCCTAATAGCTCAACAGATTATATTTTGTATCTGTTGTAAAGCATGAGGTTATAGGCCAAATTTTCCTTTTCCGTTTCTGGGGCAGCAAAGACAGCTGCAGCACCTGCTGTATGCGTCCCACATGTTAGGACTACACGCCGGATCGTTGGCTTCATGGAACTGAAACGCCCCGCATAAATCTCAGCTACAGACCAAAATTTGGCCTATAACCTCATGCTTTTACCTGTTTGTTGTTCCTCAAAGAGGAAGTGTCTGATAAGGGCACTAACTTCATGTCAGCACAAATGAAGTCCATGTGGAATGAGTGTGGAGTGACTTACAAGTTCTCCACACCCTATCACCCCCCAAACCAATGGGCATGTGGAGAGATTCAATAAGATCCATAAAGTCATGATAATGAGCCTACCTGAGCTCATGAGGTGCATGTGGGACGTCCTCCAGCCATGCCTTCTGTTTCCCTACAGGGAGGTACCACAGAAGGTGGTTAGGTTATCCAATTCGACCTCCTCTATGGACACCCTGTTAGGGAACCTCTCAGCCTTGTGAGATAGGGGTGGGATTAAGCTCCTAGGAAACCCCTCAGGATGTAGTCAGCTACATACTGGCACTCTGCAACCAGATGCAGTGATTCTGGAAAAAGGTAAAAGGCCATCTTGAGGCCAGTCAGGAAGTAATGAAGCTCTGGTTTAACCAGAAGGCCACACTGTAAAGTTTCAGCCTGGCCAGAAGGTGTGGGGCATGGAGCCCAAAGCTCTCCAGGATTGCTGGGCAGGATCAGGAGTTGAATGGGGAGTTCACATACCTGGTGTATCGGAAGATCCCTAGAGATCCCTTAAGTTTGCTCTACATAAATTGCCTCACACCCCAATTTGAGAGGTCTGAGGTCAACATGCTTCTGGTAACAGATAAAGGGGTGGTAGAGAAGAGTCAACCTCTCCCTGACCTCCTGTCTGCCCAAGAGCACGATAGGTCAGAAGAGGGTGACCTCAGAGAAGCAGAGTGACTATTGCCAGTTGTTGGAGCAGTTTTTCTTTCTGTTCTACCTCACACCTGGCCTTCCACATTTGTGTACCCATGACATTGATGCCATAGATACTGGGGACAGTATGCCTGTCAAAACCAACATTTACAGGCTATCAGATAAGGTGAGGGTCAGTATTAAGGAGGAGGTCTCCAACTTGCTGGTGTTAGGTGTGATTGTGCCCTCCAACAGTCCCTGGTCTAGCCCTGTGGTGTTGGTACGCAAGTCTGCTTCACCGGGCAGTACTCCAGAACTCAGGATCTGCATGGACTACTGAGGGCTCAGTTCCATCACAAAAACTGACACACACCCCATCCCCCGAGCTGAGGAGCTCATGGACAGTCTGGGCGCTGCCAAGCTTCTGAGTACTTTTGATCTTATATCAGGGTACTGGCAGACTACTTTGACTGAGGGGACAAAAGAGAGGTCTTCATTCTCGACCCCAGAGAGCCGCTTCCAATTTAGGGTGATGCCCTCTGGCTTAAAGAATGCCCTTGCCACCTTTCAGAGGCTGTTCAACAGGGTCCTAGCTGGGAAGAAAGTACATTCTGTGTCACCAACCCAGACGGCATAGCTATCCTCAGCTCCATCTGGGAGGAACATCTGTGCCAATCTCAGGGGAGGCTTCAGGCCCTGCTTCAGGTAGACCTGACGTTCAAGGCCTGTAAGTGCCAGATCATGGCCGCATGTTGGGTGCGGGCAAGGTGCAGACCCTCCAGGCCAAGATTAAGACTAGTCCCTTCTGCTACGGATCGGGGCATGCTGCTACCTAGTGATTACGTGGGAGCACTATTTTCTTATGCAATGATAAAGGATGGTGTTTTGAGGGGGGAGTGGAGGTGATGGTGTAGTTTAAAAATTAATGGATTGTAGGTGTATCCTATTTTATTTTTACTTCCAGTCAGTATGGTTAAAAAGATTGGGGGGAAAATTTAGGAAAAGAGTAGGTTAGGAAACTGATTTCCTAAAGGTCAACATGTTTCAAGCCATACCCCTAATTGGCTTTTCTTCAGGACATAGGGAATCTAGCTCCCTGGTTCAACTCCTATTTTTTCTCAATGGACACAGACTATTTGCATGCCAAGAAATGTAAAAATATACATTTATCACCTATTTGTTGTTCAATCACTGCTTGTATAAATAATGCCTTAGCCTTGCATCATGGTTTCTCTGGGGGTAGAGTGTAGCCTGTTGTCACACTCACACCAAGGAGATGCCTCTTCTGTCAGCACCTAATTAGGATACCCCTCTGAGAACCGCATATGCATTTTAAAAGAAAATAGTGCTCCCATGTAATCTGTAGGTCGCGGCACACCCCTATCCGTAGCGGAACAGGATGGACCCGATGATGAAGCATGCCACCAAGGGGTAACCATGGTGGGTGAGGGTTTTACAAGAAAAGAAAAAAGTTTTTTCTTTAGCTTTCAGCTTAGGTGTGCCTGGATGGGCCATTACTGGCGGGATGGGAGGGTGGAGCTGGGCTCAGCCCTACTTAAACCTGAATAGAGTGTGTCCTGCCTTCACACAAAGGATTGCATACCCCCTGTAGTTAGTCTGGAGCCAAGGCTGGGGAGGCAGGAAAGCTGAGGACTTCAAAGGGAATCCTCTAGAAGTGTTTCCCACTTCAAAGAAGGCACAAAGTATAAATATGGGACCTCAGTCACTAAATCTTCAGCACACTGTTGGGCCTGTGGAAGACTCTAACAGGAAGAAGGACTACTGTGCTGCTAAAAAAGACTATCACTCTGCCGGACTATTGCCTGCTGGGCTGGCCTGCTGCCCTCAGGACTGGACATCCAACCTGTACCCAGGACCACCAGAGTCTCTTGCAATCAGCACCTGGGCTCTGCAACTGTGAGTTCTACCCTGCCAAGTGATGCCACCGCAGGCATGGACCCTTGTGAGTGGGCTTGAAGGTGCTCTGCCAGCCCACCTGTGGGCCCAGCAGAACCAATGTTTTGCCTCTGCTGCAAGGCATCTTCCAGGCCAAGGACTTCGCATTGACCTCATGGACCCCAGCCTCATCAGAACCATCTCCTGCACAATGCATTCCCGACGCAATCCCCTGCATCGCAGTCCTCATCAACAGCAACCTCAACGATGATACAGGACTTTGCATTGCAAGCCCAGCAATTTCTTCAGATCCAGCCCGGGTGTGACGCATCCTCGACTCAAGGTTTCACATTGCTAGTCATCAATGGCCTCATCAGCGATGATGCAGGACCTTGCATCGTGGCCTCGCAGCTCCTCGGAACCGGAGCTGCGTGACGCATCTCCGACATGGTCCTCACATCGCCTCGACTATGCGACACATCCTCGACGTGGGACCTCGCAATGCTCTGCAACTCGCATTTAAGGTTTAGCAGAAGTGTAGCCGGCCTGTGCTCAATCATGGTCAGCCTGAACTTGTGACTTTGTCCTGGTCTGGCGCGACCAGATAGCCACAGTTAGCACTTTGTGCTTTTTGGTGCTATTTTCGCTAACATCTTTAAAATTGCATATCTCCAGTTCTACTGATTGGATTTTTGTCTTTCTGGTCTTCCTTTATTTATTAAAATGTGCTTTTTTTCTTATCTAGTGTGGGATCTTTTTTGTATTGCATTTTAACGTTATTACTGTTTGAAGTGTTGCACAAATACTTTATGCCTTGCCAATAAGAAAAGCCTGACAGCTCTTTGCCAAGCTACGAGAGGGCTGAGTACAGGTTAATTTGTGGTTTGGTTATTTCTTTCCCCTGACAAGGATTGTGGTTCCTGCTTGAATAGGGGTACACACCCCTCAACCAGTAACTCAATTTCTTACACAGTTCATAAATTACAATCCTAATATGACCTGTAAACTGACATCAAGGAGCTGCATGCAAACTGCTTGGTATAGGTTAGAACGTTAATTTTTTTCCCAGTCTTTCAGTATCCTAATGTTCCTAAAAAGAGTTTGTTAGTGTAGAAATATAATCTTATTAGTAAAACCAACCCCAACCACTGCGGTACGTTTTAAATCCTGAGTTTGTGCTTCTCCAGACCAAACACTCCTAAAATATACAACTTACCAGTATGGATGACATGATTCTAAAACCTTGTGATCCTCATGGTTTTATGTAACAATCTCTATCTTAGCATTCAGAGCAACCAGATAACCATATAGTTCATGCATATTGCACCTAATTCACCCCCCACTGACATGAAGAAGTTACTATATACTGCTAGCCAAACATTTTCTCATAATAGCCTGCTGGAAATGGCCCTTTTTGCAGGGTTACCCCCAAACATTTTGTCTTCCTCCTCCTTTTGCTCAATTCTTTTTGTTGGACTTAGGACTCTGAGCACATTACCACTGCTGACCAGTGCTAAAGTGCATGTGCTTCTCCCCTAAACATGTTGACAATAGTGTATATACAATTGGTATATTTAGTTTACCTGTAAGTCCCTTGTAAAGTGGTATACCATGTACCCAGGGCCTGTATACTACATGCTACTATTAGGCCTGCAGCACTGATTGTGCCACCCATCCAAGTACCCTTTCAAACCTGTCTCAGGCCTGCCATTGCAGGGCCTGTGTGTTCAGTTTACTGCCACCTGGACTTGGCATTTAAAACTACTTGCCAAACCTTAAACTCCCCTTTTATTACACATATGTCACCCCTAAGGTAGGCCCTAAGTGACCTTAAGGTAGTGCACTGTGTAACTATAAGACAGGACATGTACTTTTAAATTTTACATGTCCTGGCAGTGACAAACAGCTAAATTCATTTTTCACTGCTGTGAGGTCTACTGCTTCCATGGGCTAGCATAGGGGATTCCTTAATACACCTCTTAGGCTGTAATTACTGATTGGAAAGGAGTTGCTACTTCATGTTTAATAACTTTTGGAATGTTAGTGATAAATCCTCTTTAATGTTAAAGTTGGGTTTAACATTACCATTTTACAAATGGCACTTTTAGAAAGTAGAAATTTCTCTGCTCTTAACTTTGCTCTGTGTGCCTGCAGCTTGCCTTCAATACACGTCTGGACTGGGTGACAGCTACACTTTGTGCATACTCTCCACACAGCCACAACACAAGAAGGGCTGGGTGTGACAGGGAATACATCTGCATTCATCTGCATACTGATAGTCGTCCTGGCCAGGGGAGGGGGGTGGTTCACACTTACATTTGATTAGAGTATGTCCTGCCCTCGCACAAAGGGCTGATTTTCTCCCTACCGGTAGTCTGGAGCCAGGGTTGGGTTGAAAGAGACCCTTGTGCACTTCAAAGAGTTCCTTTGAAGTCACCCCCTACATCAAAGACACTTTTGGGTATAAGTACCAGGGCTCTGGCTCTAGCCAAGTAGAGCACTACTGGACCTGGAAGGAACTCTGCTGGACTAAAGGCTGCTGTGCTGAAGGATTTCCACTCTGCATGACCTGACTATTTTGAGGAACTGCTTCCCTGCTTTGTTGAGTTGACCTGCTGTCTGCTGACCTCTGCCCTGCTCAAGAACCAAGGGCTAACCCCCAGAGTGAGTCCAAGGGCTTGCTGGCTTGCTCCCTGTTCAGAAATATCAGGGCCATCAAAGATTTCACTGACACACCACTACAGTGGCACTCTGCCACTCTTGAGTCTGGTAGCAGTGAGCCTTGATTAGGAGCCATGATGAGCACTCCTGGCTTTGCACTTTTCAACTCAGTGCAAGTTAAACGATCACTGCTTTCACCCAATTCAGCACATGTTTCCCAGCACCACACTCGCTGAAGGTAAGTCACCTCTTAACTGAGGGTTGCTCTCTGGAGGCCGCACCCACATTGCGATAGCAACCCCGTTCCCTTCTACAAGGCGGCTAAGGAGGCTGTGCAACTGCCGCAAGACAAAGACTAGCGTGACTACAGCTGATCGCAAAGGTACTGTGCTGTTGAACTGTGACCCGTGAGGTCTGCTGCAATCTCTTGGCCCCTCACAGCGTCCTCATCGTTATTTGTGCATTTCTCAAACATCGTCATTTGTGCACTTCTCAAAAATCATCACTTGTGCATTCTAACCTTCTTTTTACCTGTGCAGTTCCCAGATCTGTGTGAGAATGCCCAGAGAGACCCCGCATGGCAGTCCTGCCTGCCCCATGTGACTTTCCCAGCTGAATTTGACCTCAAAGATCGGTCTTCTGTCACAGTCCAGAATCTCGAGTGCTCTCCCAGTACTCGACCGTAAAACATTACCGTAAATACCATATTAGAATCGTACAGATTATTTTGAAAGCTGCAGTGATACAAGTACTTTAAAATGTTTATATCTTACCCAGTACTTATTGGATTTTTGTCATTTTGGGATTATTTTATGCAGATAAATATTCCCTATTTTTCCAAATCTCTGTAGAGTCTTTTATTGGTGTATTATTGAATACACCAATAAAAGTGCTGTGTGTGTGTTTTGCACTTACACTTTACACATTGCCTCTTGTGATAAGCCTCCCTGCTCTGTACCAAGGTACCAGAGCGTGAGCGCAGGCTATCCTAGGTGTGTATCTAGCTCACTCTGAATAGAGTGGTGGTTCTGCCTGGCTTAGGTGCATACCGTGGCCAACCAAAAGGCCCATTTCTAACATAACCCCATTTGGGTTTTTTCTTGGAATTTTTTTTAAAACAAGCAATGTACCAATGAATTCCTTAAAACCAATGACTTAAGATAATATTCATGTAGAAATTCATTCACATCCTCACCTGCAATTTGTCTGTTTAAAACCAACAAAACCAAAGTACCTGAAGAACAATTAATACAGCTTCAATCAATACTACAGAGCTAACAGAATTACCTTCTCACGTCATAGCATATTCTCATCCAAGCCTTCCTTTCATGAATACATCCCATCGCTTGTGTCATTCTCCACTAGGGTGAGGCACCACTGACTGTCTGTTTTAAAACCCTTGTAAAGGGTGCAAAATCCCAGCCTGATATAATCTGTGCATCAGTTAACATATGGCCACCATCTTGAATATGCGGCCTATTGCTACATCACATCATAGCAAATATCTCTCATTAGAAATTGAAATGTTGAGAGCTCCATTGAAGACAGTGAGGTGGCTGCAGGCTAATAATGGCTGGTATAAGCCCAGACCTCCAAGATTCCAATGTTTGTCCCTTTTTAATTTAGAACATTCTACCCTTAGGGGGATATTCACAAGGACTTATCTCCGAGTTATCGCCACCTTAACGCAACAAAAGTGGAGATAGATTTAACGCCCCATTCACAAGCGGTTGCAAACTGCAGACAACGCATGTATTCCCGCGATAACTGCCTCAAAATTTACCTCCACGTGTGACACCACCAACTAACCCTAATGAGATGCAGAGTAGGCGTTCCCGTGCAAAAACACACGATAAGACCACTACACCACTTTCACAACGAACTGCCAGATCTGCGATGCGAACCAAAAACAGGCGATAAGCCGCGGTAGCAGCAGGGAATCAACACCTGCCTTTTGCTGGTGTAAAGCAGGACGACTACCCGCAGTATGAAAGGGAGCCCAGCCCAGAGCCACATCTGAAGACCCACAGATGCCATGGAGACAATGATCATGCAGCTCGGAGACCCATGAGGGCCACAACACCCACCCCCACCACACCCCTGCCCCCCCCCGGATCCTCCCCCCGGGACAAACACATACCTTGCACGACACAAGAGCCACAAAAAGCGCATGATGTCGCACAATGACAACAAGAAACACATGTGTGGGCAGAGGAATGAGAAACAGTCACTCATCATTGAAGTAACAACCAAAAACTTTATTGAATACAACACAAAACACCAATGCGGAAGACTCCTGTCGGGTCCATCCGGGACAATCCTGATGTCACAGCCTGGAAAATAAAGCACAAAATCAGAACGTGTGTCATGCGCACATCAAAGGAGCGAGACACAGAGAAACAGAGAAGGAAAGAAAGGCAGAGAGAGAAAGAGAGAGGGAGAAGGAAAGGAAAGGAAGGGAGAGGGAGAGAGAGAGAGAGAAGGAAAGGAAGGGAGAGAGGGAGAAGGAGGGACACTGCCGCCCCCGCGCACCCAGGCACCACTGCTCACCTGCTGCCACCGGTGTGTCTCCAACCACGTGCCGGTATACACTGCAAGCCACCAGGTCTGCAATCTGTAATCGAGGCCAGAGTCAATCATGGCAGAGTCCATCACACTGCACACGGCAACAACGCCTGCCCGTCCTGCGCACACATGCAGCCACACCCTACCCCCTCCCGCCGGCCAGCGCTGGCTGTCCGCACTTGCGCACCCAGGCCCCACTGCTCACCTGCCGCCAACGGTGTGTCCACCAGTGGGCACACCACGTGCCCATGCAAGCTCCAGGCCCAGGTCCCGCCACTATGGCATGCTCCACATCATGCGGACCCGTGCCGCGGCCCAGCAGGTCCCACACATGACGCTGAGTCCTGAGGCATCAAGGGCAGAGACCACATCAGTGCACACGTCACCATCGCAGGCTGCACACCCGCTCAGCAATTTCGGTGCCACTAACCCTGTGCAACCCCAGTCAGCGCCACGTGGTGGTAGGCCCGTGACGGCCGCAAGGCTTCAGGTGCCACTAACCCTGTGCAACCCCAGTCAGCGCCACGTGGTGGTAGGCCCATGACGGCCGCAAGGCTTCGGGTGCCACTAACCCTGTGCAACCCCAGTCAGCGCCACATGGTGGTAGGCCCGTGATGGCCGCATGGCTCCTGGTGCCACTAACCCTGTGCGCAACAAGTCATGGGCCCTTTATGATTGAGTATCGTGGAACGTCCGTCATCCAGTCACCACCGGCAGTGGGGAATGTGACGTTGTCGGCCCCTTATATTGGCGGGGTCACATGGCCTGTGACGCCTGTGCCGGATGGGTGTGGTGTGCGTGCAAACCTGCCCTCAGGGAGTAGCCGTGACATGCTGACAACTAGACCAGCAGCCTGCAGACCACTAGCGTGTAAACCTGCGACTTGTAGCTATGTGGCCCCCCCCTCGGAGCGTAAGCGGAGTGGTCTGGCCTGGCGTACGCCGGACCAGAGCAGGGCTTGCAACAATGACTCGGGGGCTCTGGGCGTGGTTCAGTCCATGTCCGGACAAGGAAGTGACTAATGCGTGTGTCCCTGTTGTGGTGTCTGCGGCACCCGGAACGCAATCGGCGATGTAGCACACTGTGACTGGATTCCCACTAGATGAGCATCATTGACGTTGGGGGGAATCACTGTGCCTACATTCATCCACACATTCATACATGAATGATGAAAGACATGACACAGCAGTGGGTTTCTGAATGTTTAATGCACATCCAGTGGAGTTTTGCAGCTGGAGCAGTACAGGGCCATGCCAACCCCACTACACAATATGGGCCCGTGGAGGGACAGCCAGAGTCCATCGGGGATTGACAAGTACAGCGGAAGAGGAAGGGTACAGTCCGCAGTCTGGTCGCCGTGTCATTGGTCACCAAACAGGATATGGCAGTCCATGTCGCGGTCCAAGGTGAGTGCAGCAGAGTGTATCGGGGGTCAGTGGACGGTCATGGGGCCATGTGCGGCACCAAGCAGCAACAGGCCAGGTGGCGGACATGAATGCTAGTGCCTCCTTCTGAACTCAAGCCCATCCACGTCCTCGTCCTTGGATGTGTGCTCTGCCCCACCTGTGGGTGGTGCAGTTCCGGCTGCGGCACTGTGTGCCACTGACACATCAGGGGCCGGAGGTGGATTGTCAGCCGCACTGTGTGGCAGTGACACATCAGGTGCCGGAGTGGAAATGCCTGCCGCACTGTGAGGCACTGACACACCAGGGGGCGGAGATGTGGATGGTGTAGGGGCAGCATCATTCATCTGCGCCACACCTTGTGGCAGCAATGCCATGATGAGGACATGCAGGGCATGGTAGATCCCAGCTACATTTCGCTGATGTGCAGCGGTGGCTGCCATCCTTTCCGCCTCCATCCGCACCATGTCCTCCATGAGCCTCCGCATGTGTGCCATCTCACGGCTGAGATCGCTGGAGCCACTCTGAGCAGACAGGTGTTCTTGTCTCCGAGTCATGACTCCAGCGATGTCAGCCAGGGCTCGTTGGAGACCATGGAGCGGCGTGTGGGTGTCCGTTAGGGACTGGAGGTGGTCCCTGATGGGACTTAGTCACCCATGGCTGGCATCAAGTTTGGTAGCCATGAGGTCGAACCCCACCCGCACCTGCTCAGCCATCTCCCTCTGGACCTCCATCACACGGCGTTGGAAGGCCATGTGTTGTTCGGGGGGGTCTTGGGAGACAGCCGGGGTTGTGGGTGCCTCCTGCTGGGTGGTTTGTGGAGTGGGTGGGGTCTCCTCGATGCAGCTGGGCTGCCCTGGTCCTGGAGGTGATTGGCGGATGAGTTCAATGATGTCTTGGAGGGCTTGGGTGTCGATGCTGGTGGTGTCCTCCTCGTCATCAGTGAAGAGTGGCTGGGACTGCTCTGCAGGTGGCGTTGACGGTGCCCCTGCAATGTGAAGGGGAGATGCTGTGTTACAATGTGTCCACATGTATGTAGACGCATGGTACATGTTCACATTCAGACAGCATGGCAATGTACATTGTGACAGGCTGTTGATCAGGGCCATGATCCAGAGTCATTGTGGGTGTGCACTGTGCTCTGCTTGATTGTGCATGTGTGCCATTGTGGCCATCTCCCCCCGTCCCCCCAGTACCAGGTGGTTACTCACCCTGTTGCCGTTGTGTTGTGTCATGTCGAGCAGTGTCCGGTGCCCCGACTCCTGCCACGGTCTCCACACTGATGACTGTAGACACCAGCTCCTCCATGTCATCCAGCTCCAGCTGTGGCGCTGGGCTCCCACCTCCAGTCTGCATTGCTGCCTTCTGGTTGCCTGCGAGTTTCTCCTTGGTCTTGCGCTTGATGTCAATCCATCGCCTCTTGACCTCGTCCATTGACCTCTTGTGCTCTCCGACGGCATTCACCTTGTCCACGATGGACCGCCATAATCCATTTTTGGTGCCCAATGACACATTGGAGGTGACGAACAGTTGTTGATGGTGTTCTATCACCTCCGTGACCAGGATCCTATTCTCCTGCGGACTGAACTTCGTCTTCCTCTTCTTCTTGTCCTTGCCCTTCCCTGTCACAGAGGTCCCAGGCTGGTCGTCCGGGGTGCTTGTGCGGTTCCGCTAGTCCTCTGCGCCTGCTCCGGCTGCCTCCATGGTGCTTGGGTGTTGGTCATTTTGTGTTTGTGTGTTTTTTCTACTTTTGTAGTGATTTTCCCGCCTGCCGTGTGTGTATAGGAGGCCTGGCGCTGCTTATCGCTGATTTCCTCATCGCGAATGGGCTCATCGCACGTTTTTTGGTGTTGGGGTTTGTGTTTTTGACTCTGTCGCGGTGGTTGTTTCGCGGACATTGGCCGCGTTTTCAGAGGACTATCGCATGGTACCGCCATGTTGTGAATTCCAGGTTAACACGGGGTTATTTTCCCGCGATAGACTTCGATGTGTAAAGTTGCGTTAACATTTTCTGGAGATGTTTAGCGCACGTTCTTGTGAATATCCCCCAGTGTGGGTAGAATGTTCTTCTAGACTTATAGCTCTTCTGCTTCGGGCTATACCAGTTGATGAAGGCCCTCTCCCCCCTAATAGGTCCTCGCCGCTATAACTCGTGTTTAGGGCTTTTAACAACAGGTATAGCCATCGGCAGCTGGCTATAAGGCCATATTAATAAAATGTTAACCTTTAAGGGTTTTTTTCCTGCAACAATTCTTTGTGTGTTTGAGTCTCACTAAGTTCCATGCAACCATAGTTAACTACTTTAAATTGATTAGCGACCAAAGACTAAGGGGAGAACTTACTTTTTTCAGCTTTTAAATATAATTGAATAATTTGAGGCAGGCCAGAAAAAGAACTATGTTGTAATGTAAGACGCCATGTTGGCTGTCCATAATTCAAATATCTGTGGAACAAGTAAACATCTTCTTAGCTTTAAAAGCAAGTTATTTGTGTTCTGATTATTGTGGCATGGCATGTTAGCTTTATAAAGCTTACGTGGAAGCTAAATGAGAATTTTCACATGCCACTAAACTAGCCTTGCAATGTTAATAGTTCATAGCAGGAAAGTATTCTCTCGTTGTTCCGCACGAAGTTAGAATAATAAATAGAGATACGAGGAAACTAAATACTCCCGATCATTTCTTGACCCAGCTCTCGTAAGCTCGGCCATCCTATATTTATGCAGTTGCTGCCCAGAAGAACGGTCGCGCGGGCCCATGCTGTGCTCTGGACAAGTGCCTTGCCAATCACTCCTCAAGTCCTCTTGAGCTCCCGTGACTGAAATGGATTGACATTGCACGGGGTCTAAACACCAGGGCATTTCTTTCACTTTTTCGATGGCTCATCTGTTTGATGGTCAGACACGCTTGATATACATCTGCGTGGGTGGCTCTCTCCCTCGCTCCTTTCGTCCTGTTTGTTTTCAGCAGTTAGTGGAAATGAGAAATATCTGCAGTGCACATACCCTTCTTTGCAGAAGATACACACTGTTGCATTTACAGATAACTGTTTACATAGCCTGAATCGCGTCGGAATCTTTAAATGCTAGCGTTACAAAGGACGCGGAGGCATGGGGTCATATTTTGAAAGGAATGTCATTTGATCTGGTGCCTTCTTTGAGTGCCGATAATAATTGTCTTTGAAATACATTGAGGCCGGCACGAGCAACTTTAAAGAAATAAAATAGGATGAAAAAGAACCCACAAGTGTGAGACAAAGAAACAGGAAGTATAGAAAAGTAGAAAAAAAGAGACATGAAGAGACTAGTTAGTCTTGGTATTGAGGTATCAGGGTAGTCAGCAGCGCCACCAGAGGGCTCCTAAGAAAAACTTTTGGCCCTAGATCGATCCATCTATCTATTTTGCACAGTGGCGGTGGCAAATGTTTAGTTATAGTTAGGTCAGACTTTCCATAGGAAAAGCATTTTCGTTTTGCTAATAATTTTGATGCCATTTGATGGTTCTTCACGATTTTGAGTGAACTGTCAAGTGAGGACCAAGACAAAGGCGGGGTCCAAAATGCACTTTGGACATGCGTTTTGGTTAGGCCCACAAAGGAACGCTTCCATTTTCCACCATGTATACGTTTCTTACATTGCCTTTCCCTTTCACACAATAATCTTTTACATACATTTGCTTCTGTGACGATGCTGGATTGGTTTCTCTGAAAATGCCTCACTTACAGATTTCACTTCGCGAGACCATTATCACGACTCCTTGAACACCATGTACGAGGCTTCGACACACATTGTGCAAATGTCTTTCTATTTTTCATCCATGAGGGGTTACAGCTCTCTATTATAGTAATGCTGGCATGCCTGAAGGACTCGCAAGGATGCTTTTCATTATAAATAAACAAGCATTTCTGGGGTTAGTTAGAGGAGCACTTTGCTATCATTGACAAGGTCTCTACACGCTGAAGCTTCAGCCCAGCAGCTTGCTGATATGTCTGCGAAGGGTGTCCAGCTTGTGACCAAGACGGGGACTTACATTCTTTCCTTTCAGGTAACAGGGGTTGGATCATCCAGTACAGGGATTCTTGGCAGAACACACGCCCTAGACACTTAGGTTAGGGACTGCATAGTAGGAGTACGTCAGATTTCTATATTGTTTTATATGCTGGCATATATTCATTGCTTCAGCACTATGGTGGAACTTTATATTCTGTTCACTGTCCTGGTACTTCTAATAACTTTCATTTGCTTCTGTCTATTGATCATTGCAGCACATATATTTCATACAAGAATCACGTTAGTACAATAAATATTGCAAATGTCCCACTGTGAATTCTTGTATATTTCTCTGAGAGAACAAGAAAGCACGACTGACTGAGCAAAAGGGTTCTAGATCTGTTACCACGATCCCTGAGGGGATCAGGTTGTCATGTTCACTCGTTGCCAGAACCATTGGCTACCCGACTAGGTCTATGGTATGGTCTGGTGGCACTGTGAGTTAGCTGGCCTATGGGACAACATATCCTCAGGGGGTGTGATCCAGCGCGCCACTTTATCAGGGATCGATATTCATCAATATTTCATACAAATGGCCCATTCACATTCACCCAACTCACAAATCCCTTTTGCACTGGATGGTCAAGTTTGAATGACGTGGAAAATTATTTCCTTCACAAATTCACGTTTAATATTTCTAAATACATAACTAGACTTATATATCAACTCTCTTTCATCTCGGTCAACAGACCAATTAGTTGAGAAGTTGATGGTAATAATAGAACTAACTAACTATCTAACCCGCTAAATAATCACAGACTCTCGATAATATTAATAATGTTTATCTCAGATAAAGGTAATTGATAAATGCTCATCGCATACAGGTTACAATGCAAACAATGAATCCCACAAAAGGAGAGGAAATCAATTAACAAAATACAAACAGTGTCATACTCATCTTTCATGAAACGATATACACATGAGGGAGTGGATAGAGAGAGAGAGAGACATAAGTTTCAGCAAAATAATGCGAAACAATATAATACTTATGACGGAGTGGATAGATGAAGAGACATAAGTTTCAGAGACAAAAATCCATTTGCAAGAAATTATGCAAATTACGAGTCAGAGGATAATACAAACCCAAAGATAAATGAAATACCACCCCCCTGGCCAAGGGAGTAGTGGGGGTCTCCTGAACTAGAATCAGGAAACAAAGATTTCAGGAACAGGACAGGAAAGGGACAGGAACAGCTAGGCCTCTCTGCAAACCGACGAACAGCGACGCATCTCCCCTATCAATCTCCTCTGCACTGCACTCCTTAACCACACCCCCAAAGGCACCCCAGTTATAACCTAAAACCTACATGTCCAACCCACATTAATTGAAACATTGCACAGAATTCGACCGCTCATTGGATGCTTGGGGAGGTGGTGCATCACACCACCGTGATTTCATTCAAAATTCTTCATACTCATTGTTCTACTTCCTTTCCCATGGAATATGTATTGACCAGTCCATACAAATTTATTATTGTTACATTTGATTAAATTTTCAGCCACGTCTACGGACGAAGTCCTGAGTCCCACGGCCAGTCTCATCTTTTGGTAGGCAAACAATGTTCTCTGAGCTGTTTATCCTTGAACTTTTTATTCATCATCCACAGCGCTCAGCACTTCTGTCTGTCTTGTCAGGTCATTTTTGCTCATTTTTCAGCCCCTCATCTATCCAGACAATTTAAGCAAATACAGGCCCATTCGGCTCACTATGACAAAATAAACACATATATTATTAATTACATGCGTATTAATTTACATGCACACTGTTAATAAGTAGTATGGGGGAGTTAATTCGAACAGGTTTCTTTTTGCGAAACCTAGCTCATCAATCCCCCCTCTGAAGGCTTCCTGGAGCCATCATAAAATACCCACCATACCAAGTGCCATCTTTATCTATCTAAAGATCAGTATTCTTTTCTCTTTTCATCATCTTCTCATCTAACTCCTTCATCTCGTCATAGTAATCTCCCTTCATATCTTCTAGTTCTATTTCATCTCTTTTTCTTGCTTTTCGTTTATTTGATTCTGTCATTTCTTTTCTTCCACATTGACACTTACAACATTTGTATATTGTTATCATTACTAATGCTACTCCAGTTACTGAAACCATTGGCATTATTATTTTTCCTAATAAACTACTTCCAAAGGTAATAAACCATTTACCTACCGAAGAGAAACTCTTACCAAGTCTCTCCCAGACACCATCAACCTCCAGTTGGGTCAAGTCTTCATGTAATTTCGTAATATTCTTAATATATCCCTCAATACCTTTACTTTTGTCAGGGATATAAGTACAGCAGTGTTGAATTTTCAACATGCCACAGACTCCACCCTCTTTTGCCAAAATGATATCAAGGGCAAGTCGATTTTGCAAAACCATTGATCTGATTGCAACCATTTCGGTGTCAATCATCAAGAAGCCACCAGCAGTATCTATCGATAAACGATCAACCACTGTGGACAATTTTCGAATTTTATGCGAATTTAGAATGACTCCAACTGATGGTATCAGTGCACCAAAAATATCACCTTCTATTTCTGAGAAACTAGCTCTCTTCTTACGTGTTAGTCCTTGTTTTATTTAATTGATTCTGTTATTACTTTTGTCTACATGGTAGACCTTTGGGAAAACAATTGCAAAATAACAACTACCATACCAATGTGCAGGCAACCTGTTATAGGCTTTCTTACCACACACATAATAGACTCCTGGGAAAACAGGATCAGTTGCACCCTTCAATCCCCAACCTCCAGTAATTTGGTAAGTATGCTCACATTCACTAGAACCAATGAAATAATTATTATAGTTAGTTTTCATTCTAAGCAAGCAGATTTTTCCCTTTTTATACCAGTCCAGGGACATTGCAGCATATGTCTCGCCTTTCTCATAATTTCCTTCTCTAAACGCCCATGGTGGTACCTGTGACTTCTGTTCAGCAGCTTTCTTTTGGAAACTTTCTCTTCTATATTCTACCATATCTATGAAAACTTTTTCTTCAACCCGCAAACTACATGTTAGATTGTTTTTGTAAGCATATCCTATATCTAGTGTCTTAGTAATATGGAAGAATTCTCCCATATAACGTGCATTTTTATTACTTAAAACCTTGTTTAGTTCCTTTATAATAGGTATCTCCGAAAATACTAAATCTATATTGGAATAATGATACTCCAGCTTTCCTGTCACATAGAATAGGCTGGTTAAAACACTGCAAGACACACCATATGTTAAAGGTAGGTGATGATAGGTCACCCCCTCTGAGACAGACGAAGGTAATTGCATGCACACATAACAATCATTCACATTCATTGTATTAACATACTCGTACAACAACTTTGTAAAAACATTTAACGAGAAATCACTAATTGATTTATCATGATGGAAAATACTTCCATCTAATTGTTCTATGTTAGTATTAGGGGTTTCTTTAGTAACATCACTCACTCTTTCACTTATTACAGCATTAGTTTTGTTTCCATTACTAGTTACCATTAGAACAGGTACAATGACAGTTAATAATATCCACATAAATGTCAGTAAAAAGACACTACATATGCAAGCTTTAATACATTTACGTTTTAGGCTAGATTTTGGATGTTCAGTCACTTTTGCTTCGGTCATTTTGTATTCTACTAAAAAATAAAATCTAAATCTATAAAAACTCTAATTTTACTAAAATAATTTTCTTAAAAATAGTGCAATCCTACACTTCAAGGCTTTCTTCTTTTACCCCTTTCTTTTATTTCTTTTTCTTTAAATCTTTTGAGTCTTTCCATTCATTTCGTCTGGCAAGGTTTCACCTTGAATTTTTTTTTTCCACAGTTCTTTTAAGGTGGTTTTAATTTGCTTTCATTCACTTGCTCAGCACCAGTATCGTCTTTTTCTTCACTTGGATCTGAGCTTTCAATTTCTTCCAAGATCACGTACGTCCATTCAGGTGCTGTGTATTTCTTGCTTGGAATTCTTACTCTTCTTGTTTTTTGTACTAAATCTTCTCCTGACTCTTCTTGTTCTGCTTGACTTGAGACCTCATTAATTTGCTCTGTTCTTCTTCTTGTCTTTCTCCTTACCAGAGTGTATTTCAGTCTTTTCACTCCACTTGGCCAATTGTCACCCTTTCTCGGTCTTTTAGTTTGAACTACTTCTTCACCTTCGTCATCTGGTTCATAGGTTCTTTTATTTGGCCTTTCTTCTAT
The DNA here is from genome assembly GCA_963921515.1 of Calotriton arnoldi. NCBI lineage: Eukaryota > Metazoa > Chordata > Amphibia > Caudata > Salamandridae > Calotriton > Calotriton arnoldi. The sequence continues at coordinate 193,662 of CAWUFW010007285.1, forward strand.
CTGTTCTTCTTCTTGACTTTCAGTAACTTCCCTTTCTTCTGGTTCTACAGCAGTCTCATGAGACCCAGTAACTGGTGCCCACTCTACTTGACTTGTGCTTGGCTGTTCATCATCTGTTTGTTCTTCAGAATCTGTTACTCTAGATTCTTCACCTTCACACACTTCAGCCTTTGGTCTTTGGCTTTGGTTTACCAATTGCTGCTCTTCTTGTCTTTCAAGTGGACTTGGGACTTGTCTGGTATGGCTCGCATGTATCCAATTTGGCAAGCCACCACACTTCACTGCTGTCGTCGTCACCAGAATCACCTGGTAAGGTCCGTTCCACCTGGGTTCTAAACACAATTTCCTCACGTGTTTCTTCACAAGAACCCACTCTCCCGGACTCAGATCGTGAGCTTGATTCGGCTGTGTCGTAGTGGCATTTTCTCCAACCTGGTGAGACACAGAACGCACCAGATCAGCCAATCCTCTGCAATAGTCAAGCACTAGATCATCAGATATATTCATCAGTTTGTTCGCTGGAATAAATGCTTGTCTCATTGCTCTTCCCATTAGTATCTCATGAGGACTCAAACCCGTATTTTTGTCAGGAATGCTTCTAAGACGCATCAATACAAGGGGTAAAGCATCAGGCCATTTCAGTGTTGTGGATGCACACACCTTTCATAACCTAGATTTTATTGTGCCATTTAACTGTTCAACAACTCCAGATGCTTCGGGTCGATAGGCACAATGCAGCTTCTGCTCAATCTGTAATGCTGCACAAATCATCCGAATTATCTCATTGTTAAAATGGGTTCCTCTATCTGTTTCTAAAGTGACTGGAAATCCAAATATGGGTATCAGCTCTCTTAGAAGTAGCTTTGCGACAGTTAAACTGTCATTCCTTCTCGTTGGATAGGCTTCCACCCAGCGAGAAAACAAACAGACAACAGCCAACACATAATTCAGCCTATTGCACGGGGGAAGCTCAATAAAATCCAACTGGAATCGGGTGAAAGGTCCTGCTGCCTTTCCAATTCGTCCCCAACTAACAACTGTCTTTCTGCCTGGATTTTGCTGCTGACTGGTGACACACCTCTGGCAGAGACTCTCTGCAATGGCCCTGAACTTTGGGTTATACCATGATTGCTTGAAGAGCCTGATCATAGCATCTCTTCCAACATGTGCAATTCCATGGTATACCCATGCCATTTGGGATAGTAAACTGTCTGGCATGACTGGTCTTTCGTCTAAATAGACCCACACTTCGTCCTCTGCTCTCTTTCTGCAAACTGAATTTATCCAAATTCCCTTTTCCTCATCACTTGCATCTTCCTGCAGCTGTCTAATTTCGTCCCAAGTTTCAAATGAAGAAGAGAACATAAGATGGCAATTGGTATTTTCTTTTTCCATCCCTCTGTTTAGAGCAATTAAATTTCGTGCACAGAAATGCGCTACTTGATCCACGTATCTGTTGGCCTTCGTGTCATAATCATCTCCTGATTTATGTGCGGAACATTTGACCACTGCAATCTTCTTGGGAAGTTGTAAAGCATCCAATAAATCTTTTACAATTTTGCTGTTTCTTATAGGGGAACCTGAAGAAGTCAGAAATCCCCTTTGCATCCATAGCTGACCGAAATCGTGGACAACCCCAAACCCATATTGACTATCAGTAAATATGGTTACCCTCAGGCTTTTGGAAATTTTGCACGCTCTAATCAGAGCTATCAATTCAGCAATTTGGGCGGAGTTTACCCCTTTTAAACAGGATGCTTCTAGAACTCCCACTATGGTGCAAACAGCATAGGCAGTACACAATTCTCCTTTCTCATTTCTTAAACATGATCCATCAACAAACATCTCACAGTCTGGTTCTTCTAATGGAATGTCCTCGATATCAGGCCTAGGTTTCATGCATAACTCAGTCACATCCAAACAATCATGATCCGCCTCTTCTCTTACTTCCTCACAATATGAATTCGGCAACAGGGTCGCTGGATTTACGGTTGTGCACCGTACCACAATCACATTTTCAGCACCCAAGATCACTCTTTCGTACTTAGTCAGCCGACTAGAGGTCATGTACTGTGTCCTCGTACGTGTCAAAAGGATCTCAACTGAATGTGGCACATACACCTTAACTGGATGTCCCATCACAATTGCTTCACTCTGTTCCAGACTCACGCAAGCAGCAGCTACTGCTTTTAAACAGCCTGGCAACGCTGCAGCCACTGAATCCAACGTAGCAGAAAAATATGCTACTGGACGTCGAGCCATTCCATGTTTTTGAGTTAAAACTGAAAGTGCGCACCCATCTCTTTCACAACAATACAATGCAAAATCCTTTGCATAATCTGGCATTCCCAATGCAGGTGCTCGACAAAGACTGTTTCGCAATTTAGTAAAAGCTTTCATCATCCAGCACAATCGGATCTTTCACATCTTTTCGTGTCAACCTCTGTAGAGGTTTTGCAATCAGTGAGAACCCACTGATCCACTGCCTGCAGTATCCAACCATTCCCAAAAACATTCGAACTTCTCTCTGAGTTTTTGGTGGACTCATCTGTTTAATTACACTAATTCTTTCTGGTGTCACCTTTCTGACTCCTTTTTCTATTTTGTGTCCTAGGTACTGGACTTCCTGTTTACAAAATTGTAATTTTGCTGGTGACACTTTGTGTCCTCCTTCTGCTAAATGGTTCAGTAAGGCAATGGTATCTGTCACACATGCCTCTCGTGTCTTTGATGCCACCAGTAGGTCATCAATATACTGAACCAGAACTGAACTCCCTGGCATGACTAAAGTCTCCAAACATCTTTTCAGGATCTGATTAAAAATTAAAGGACTCTCTGTGTACCCTTGAGGAACTCGGCACCATGCCAAAACACGGTCTCCGTACCGGAATGCAAACAAATACTGGCTCTCCTGAAGTAAAGGAATTGAGAAAAATGCTTGACACAGATCAATCACTGTGTACCATTCAGAATCACATGGGATTTGGTAAAGGATTTCTACTGGATTTGGCACAACTGGACAACAGGTTACTACAATTTTATTAATTTTTCTTAAATCCTGCACTATTCTATATTTTCCACTGGGCTTTTTAATTCCTATAATAGGTGAATTACAAGGAATACTCATTATTTCTTTCAGAATTCCCTGTTCAACCATTTGGTCAATCACAGGAGTGACTCCTGCAATTACTTCCGGACTAATTTTGTACTGAGGAGTGTTTGGATATATGGCACCCTCTTTTACCGTAATCTGAATCGGATCTACATTTGACATTAAGCAAATCTCCTTTCCTGTAAAATCCCATACATCCATCCTTACTGCACTTTTTAATTCTTCGGGCAGACTTTCTTCTGTGAGAAGTGAAAACAACTCATCCACTTCTGTCCCTTGCTTCACTAACATCATCTTGAATTCGACATCCTCATCCGGTGTCTGAAACGCAATACCATCTGGCGTACAGTAGATGGTACAATTCATTTTACACAATAAATCTCTTCCCAAGAGATTTACTGGACTCGAATCAGATACCACGAAACGATGCATGTCTCTGAAACTTCCAATATGGACTTCTATTGGATTTGTGACTGGTGTTCTAATATGCTTATTTGAGACTCCTACAACTTGGATAGTTTCTCCTGAGAGGGGTAGGTTCGGAATTTCTGCTGCTCTCACAGTAGAACGGGTAGCACCAGTGTCCACCAGGAATGTAATGCTATTACCTTCCACTTTTCTGTCAACAAATGGACCTGACTGATCTACCGCCAAGGATGCGCCAAGTACGCACTCTTCCTCCCCCCTCAGGCACTGTCAGTGAGTTGAGTCTGATTCACTCCCATTGCACTGCAACCAGTATTGCGGAACCATTTGCACACTTTGATTCTTACCAATTTGATCACCTCTGTGAAATCCGGTGTTCACACTGCACCTCTGTACTTGAGCATTCACATTATTGGGCATAGGAGCTTGTTGCACCTGTAACTGTGGAGCAACTACCTGCTGCTGTTGATTCACACCCACCTCATTCTGCATCTGTGGATTTAAATTTTGATTTACCCCATTATTCTTTTGAACAGATCTACACTCGTTCTTCCAATGTCCATACTTTCCGCACGCATGACAAGGAAATTTCTTCTTAGCTTCTTCTTTGCTCAATTTACCTCCACTGTATACCTGACCAATTTGATTCTGACCATTCATTTGATTACCTGTTTGAGAACCATTATTTACTTCTTGCTGCTCTGCTACCTTCACTTGTGCCCACATCATTTTCTCCTTTAATTATTTATGTCTTGATTCAATGTCATCACTACAATACTTCGCATACCTCAAAATTTCATCAATTGTTTTGCTGTGCCAACAAATCAAATGCTGCTGAATCATATTACTAATCTCCGGTTTCAAACCAAACACAAAACGATACACAAAATGTCCCATATCTTTGTCTCCAATATTCTCAAAGCCGCTGTATTGTTTAAATACCTGCAACAATCGTTCATAATAGGCATGTACTGACTCTTTTGGTTCTTGGGTCGTCCTGTCTATCTTAACCCAATCTGTTTCCTTTGGAGACATTTTCCCTTTCAAAAAGGTGATTAACTGTTTATACTTTCTCATCACCTCATCAGATGGTGCACCTGTTTTAGGGTCTCTAGGATATTCTTCTTTTGGCCAATCAACAGTAATTTTACATGCTGTCCACAAATCAGCTGGTACGACAATCTCAAACAAACCATCTAAATCTTTTAACAAAACCTTTGAGACTTTCACAAACCTCTCTACCTGTTTGTACCACTCAACTGGTTTCTCTCTTAATCTGGGAAAATCATTCGTAAAGGACAATATATCCTGTCTTGTCTAGGGAACATGCACATATCCACCACTTGGGACTTCTCTCATCGGACACGCCCTTTCAACTTGTTCTGTCTCTCTTAACGGAAACATTGACGTGCTTTTGTCAGCTGCCTCTTCTTTCTTTTTAGTCCATCTACCTTTCCACTGTTCTACATCTCCCCATTTTTTCAGAATATTCATCAACTCTTTTATCTGTAATCTTTTCCCAGACGCATTCAAACTCTCCAAATCTTTTTCGGTAAAGGCCAATCTGTACGATTTCTGCAGCACCTTTGACTTCTCTATATCTACTCCATATTCACTAGCAGCCTCTGCTATTCTCTCATGAAGATTCCTCGCTCTCCAAGTGATACTTTTACACAAAAATAACAGCTCTTCATCTCGGTAAGTCCCTAATCTATCTGGACTTATTGTACCAATAGTCATCTCTTCCAAATCCACTTTCAATTGGCTCACATTTATACTCTGTGATTGAGGTTTTTGCTTCTCTATTCCCTTTATCCAATCATTCAATTCCTCTGGTGAAGGGCCTGCTGAACTCCATGTCGTTGGAATGACGTTTGTTCCTATTCTCCTTGGATCTATTTGTATATCTCTTCTAGGGGTTTCTGTTATCATCTCACAAACCGGAAGATCTAACAATGTAGTATTCATGTCAGCCTGTCCATCCTCATCGACTACCGTCACCATTCCACTCCTGTCGCTAGTCATTGGAACTACCAATGTATGTACTTTTGATATATTCTGTTTTTCTCCATACAATGGAACTACGGGACCAATTGTTACTGGTACCGTCAAAGCGTCTGTATTTAGACTCAACTGATTTATTTTCTGGATTTTCTCTGCTCTTGCCTTATTTAATATGTCCAATTCTTTTTCTCGCACTATTCTAGCCATGTCCGCAATCTGTGGAGTTAACAGATTTCCCATTATGGGTGCATTCGGGGTTACCTCAACTGTATTTTCTTGATATGGCGGAGGTCTTTTGGTCATAATGTCTTCTAATAACTCATCATCAGATTCGTTCGGGCCCTGTCCTAAACTTGAAGTTTCTATATTTTTCTTTTTCTCTTAACACTTGCCTCCTGTTTGATCTTCAGCAACTAAAACTGGGTACAAACCTTCAGTTACCACAGCTCCCCTCCATCTTTTCATTGTATCTTCTCTTCTCTCGAAAGGATATCTAGTCATTAAATTTCTACATCTCCTACCACCTTGATATTTCTCTCTTTCGAATGCTTCTACTTCCCATTCCTCTAATGCTTCATACTGGGTAGGTCTGGGACTTGGCTCTAATGAATTCATTCGATTTCTCAAATTCTGTAGAATTCTTACATTAAACGAACCATGCTGTGGGAAAGCTATAACACCATCATCCCTTGTGTATTTCACCCAATTCTCTAACCAAGTACACTTATGGTATCCTCGTTCTAACATCATATAGGAAGCAGGCGTTCTCTGCGGTGGAATAGGAATTCCCTCTCTAGTCACTACTGGTTTGTCCTTTTTAAAGAAATTCTTTATTTTCATAAGCAGCTTCATTTTTCTGACCCTTTAGGCTAATGTCCCTCAGTGAAACAACAAGGAAACTTTTCCGTAATTCTACTTATTCTATTTGTCAGTTCTTGTCCAATACCAGCGCGACTCACACCAACCGTCCAATGACATCTCTCTACGTATCTGCTATTTCAACCAATACTAGCGCGGCTCACACCAACCGGCCAATCAGAGCTTACTTCACGTTTGCTGCCTGAACAATGCCAGCGCGGCCTTTTTGTGACGTCAGTATTACTCCTTCTACTGACCCTCCCTTTACAAAATAATACGGCGATGTATTTCTAAGTTCTCTTAATCAAAATTCCTGTTAGAAACAACATAAAACAATGCTACCTTGTCTGTTCCACTAAATAAAGAGATAGTCTTCACTTCAAAACGAGAAATACTTTCACTTCCAGTAAAACAACGACCAGCGTTATTTTACACCCAAACAAGCTACAGGTGGGCTTAGTACTCCTCTAGGGATAAGGCCAAAGTTTCGCAAGAGGACTTTTTGGTGTAAAAGAGGCCTTGGTACTCCTCTGGGGATAAGGCCAGAGTTTCGGAAGTGGACACTTCGCTATTTTCAAACACTCTACTCATATACGAAATGTTCCCTAAACATAACACCTACAGCCTTCCGCCATACAGTATTATAACAACAGACAAAGTACTTCTGCAGTGTGATATCTTATCCACACTCTTCTTCTGCCTACTTTAGGCAAAATTTCCATTCCTGGGATTCCTCAGGTACCTCCGTACCTGTACTTCTAGACAACATAGAACAGGACCCTAACTTTTCTTGTTAAAACATATAATGAATAATCAATATTTATTACCAAACTAATCAATAATTAAACCATCCTCTGCTACCAGTAAACCTGATCCAGTGCGCCACTTTATCAGGGATCGATACTCATCAATATTTCATACAAATGGCCCATTCACATTCACCCAACTCACAAATCCCTGTTGCGCTGGATGGTCAAGTTTGAATGACGTGGAAAATTATTTCCTTCACAAATTCACAATTAATATTTCTAAATACATAACTAGATTTATATATCAACTCTCTTTCCTCTCGGTCGACGGACCAATTAGTTGAGAAGTTGATGGTAATAATAGAACTAACTAACTATCTAACCTGCTAAATAATCACAGACTCTCGATAATATTAATAATGTCTATCTCAGATAAAGGTAATTGATAAATGCTCATCGCATACAGTTTACAATGCAAACAATGAATCCCACAAAAGGAGAGGAAATCAATTAACAAAATACAAACAGTGTCATACTCATCTTTCATGAAACGATATGCACATGAGGGAGTGGATAGAGAGAGAGAAAGACATAAGTTTCAACAAAATAATGCGAAACAATATAATACTTATGACGGAGTGGATAGATGAAGAGACATAAGTTTCAGAGACAAAAATCCATTTGGAAGAAATTATGCAAATTACGAGTCAGAGGATAATACAAACCCAAAGATAAATGAAATACCGCCCCCCTGGCCAAGGGAGTAGTGGGGGTCTCCTGAACTAGAATCAGGAAACAAAGATTTCAGGAACAGGACAGGACAGGGACAGGAACAGCTAGGCCTCTCTGCAAACCGACGAACAGCGACGCATCTCCCCTCTCAATCTCCTCTGCACTGCACTCCTTAACCACACCCCCAAAGGCACCCCAGTTATACCCTAAAACCTACATGTCCAACCCACATTAATTGAAACATTGCACAGAATTTGACCGCTCATTGGATGCTTGGGGAGGTGGTGCATCAAACCACCATGATTTCATTCAAAATTCTTCATACTCATTGTTCTACTTCCTTTCCCATGGAATATGGATTGACCAGTCCATACAAATTTATTATTGTTGCATTTGATTAAATTCTCAGCCACGTCTATGGACGAAGTCCTGAGTCCCACGGCCAGTCTCATCTTTTGGCAGGCAAACAATGTTTTACTGAGCTGTTTATCCTTGAACTTTTTATTCATCATCCACAGAGCTCAGCACTTCTGTCTGTCTTGTCAGGTCATTTTTGCTCATTTTTCAGCCCCTCATCTATCCGGACAATTTAAGCAAATACAAGCCCATTCGGCTCACTATGACAAAATAAACACATATATTATTAATTACATGGAAATGCATCCTTCACTGTTTACCACCCACCTTTACACTATTCCCTGTTAATATTTTTCTTAGCATTAGCTTCATGCAAAGCGGCATTATTTATTATCGTTTTCAAAGCAAGATGCAAAATGCAAAGTGCGGCCTAAACGTGCATTAGTCTTGTTTCTTTTGAAACGCAATGCAAAATGCGACCTAGTTCTTTCATGCATTAGTTCACATTAGTGCACGCATGCACAAAGCGGTTTCCCATGTAGCTCATGTGATTTGCGTATTAATTTACACTGCACACTGTTAATAAGTATTATGGGGGAGTTAATTCGAGCAGGTTTCTTTTTGCGAAACCATGCTCCATCAGGTGCGTGGAATCAGTCTAGCACCATCCCAACGGTTATGCTGTCCAAAAACGTGCAGTTCCTACCGTAGGGTGGAAACTACACAACAGTTTCCCCAAACAGTTTCCATAGGGAATTTTAGACAGAGCTACAGCCAAAATGGTTGAACAGTATTACAGAAAATTTGGCAGAAAGCTAGATCTTTGCCCAAAAGTGTGCTTTTTGTGATTTGGTGCTAATCTGTTCAGAACTTTTGGAGAAATGAAAGGTTCAAAATTTATCTCTATATTGACAGATAACTAGAAATCAAAAATTGAAGCCTTCTGATTGGCTGAGGGGCTTTTTGGCGTGATTGTCTGGCCTTAACATGAACAGAAATATTGTGCCAGTCATTACAGGACTTGGGAACTTAGGGCCCCATGCATCAACCTAAAAACCAGTCGCAAACGGGCAGATTCGCAGATTCTGCCCCTTTGCGACTGGTATTTTTGCATTTGCATTTGGGATGCATCATCCCAAATGCAAAAATCGCAATTTAAGTAATCGCAAATTTGGGATTACATAAATTGTGATTGCATTTGAGGAATCGCAAATTGCGATGCCTCAAATGCAATGCATGATATTTAAAATAGCGATTTCGCTATTAGGGGACCCTAATTACCATCAAATGAAACTTGATGGTAATTAACGAAAACTTTGAAAAATGCACTAAAGTGCATTTTTCAAAGTTCAAGGTTACACACACACATGCCCTTGGGGCATGTGTGTGCGCAAGATGTGTTCACTTAGCAATTTCAGGGGTGCTTCAGGGTGTCCTCTTGGCACCCTAGCACCCTTGAAATTGCATGTGCAATTTGCGAGTACCTATTGGGTACTCGCAAATTGTGCATGCAATTCCCATTCATTCCTATGGGCCTCTAGGCCCATAGGAATGAATGGGAAGCAATTCCTTAATTGCGACTCGCAATTTATGATTCGCAATTAAGGAATTTGTCGGAATCGCTAATTTATTTGCGATTCCTACATGTATAGCCAATAGCGAATCTTGAATTGCGATTCCTTAATAATCGCAAATAAGGATTCGCAATTGGCTATTTTGATGCATGTGCACCTATGTCCCCCAGCCCTGTGTACCCTGACCCTTAGACCCACATAAAAAAACATTACTTGGAGGGCACTTCAATCCCCTGGGACTCCTGACCTACAAGGAAAATTAATTCTAAAAATAAATGTGGGGTAGTATCCGAGGTGGGGTTGGCTGCCAGGCCCTGCGCCCTACTCCACACTGCTCATAGCAATTGGCTGTACATGGGTGTTGGCACAGAGTATGGTAATAAGATCTTATTTTAGATTAAGCCTCGGCGTAAAATCCGATCCGCTCAAGGAGTTTGCAGATTTTTGGCAGTTCCGCGTAGAACGCGGACTTACTGAAAACTCCACGCTCCGCAGTGGAGTGGAGGTTTTTTTGTGTTCGCGATCTCAAAATGTGTTTTCGCGCGCGCGGGAGCGACTTACCGGGATGCCTGCGATCGCCGACGACGAGATTTTCCATCTGTTCGTGAGCGCCACGAGAATTGATAGCCGGCCGCACGTTCCCGTGAGAGTGTGCGATCGCGAACACGTCATTCTGGCGCGCCATCGGACTTCCGGCGGAACTTTTGCGAAGATCGCGATCCCGAACATGCAGAATTTGCAATCTGGAGAAGAATTTCTCTCGAGCAGCAACAAAACCTTCTCGAAACGGTGATTCTGATAAAAAAAACTCTGCAGATTGACATTTGGCTGTACATTTTGGTGCAAGGAGTCCTTTTTCTTTTTTTTTAAGAGGAAGGAAGTGCCCCAGAGTCTCCAACTTCCTGTTCCTGTCCAGCTGGCTCCTCCCAGTGCTTTGTCCATCTCCTGTTCACTTTTCATTTGGATTTGGAGCTGGAAGGATCACTCTTTGTGGCTGCTGCATCATATATCATTGAATTTGAGGACTTTTGAATCTGATATTTCACAAGTAAGTTGGAAAATTGGTGTTGTTTGTTTGACTGGGGCATTGCACCTACATTTTTTTGTTACTTTTCATCGTTTTTTTAAAATTTATTGTGGTGGGTAGCCTCTAGTTCAGTCGGAGCCTAGTTGTTTCTTTGTAAGTAATTTTTCATCTTTTATAAAGGAAACATGGTGCACAGTTCACTGCATTTTCTCCAGATTTTGAAATTAATTAATTGATTTGCAATATTTATTTAATTCACTAGCCCAGTAGTCTGCCAATACTATAGGCCTTTCAGCCAGTAGGCCCAGAGTTACTCATGGGTGCATCAAACAACTGTTTCTGTGGTGTCTGTTGAATTTAAACATCATTTACGGCCTGGATGGCATTGGATTGAATAGCAAAATGTGTTTTTTTGGGGGGTATTCCATTTTTATCATGTGTGTTCAATAAATGCCTTTGTTGGATGTGTGTGGTGTGGTTGTTGTGTAACTTGCAAACCTTTTTTAGCCCTGTGGTTTTTCGTTTTTGCATTGTTGCATTAAAGCTGTGTTGTTTAGCATGCCTTCTTTGTCTGGCCATATGGGGCCTGCTTGAGTTCATTGTTTTCCAGGCCTCCTGCTTGTTGTGAGTGACCATGTGGCTAGTGGCCATTTTGTGGTGGTACTTAGTGTGCTGCTTTTTCCATAGGCCTGCATGTCTTTCCTTTGTTCCTCTTGGCTTACTTCTTGTTGTTGTTGTGGCCTGGCCATGTGGCTGGTGGCCATTTTGTGCAGGCAGCCAGTGTGCTTTTGCCATAGGCTTGCATTGTCTGTTTTCCCTTTCTTGTTGTTGTGGCCAGGCCATGTGGCTGGCGGCCATTTTGTGAAGGCAGCCAGTGTGCTTTTGCCATAGGCCTGCATTGTCTGTCTTCCCTTTCTTGTTGTTGTGGCCTGGCCGTGTGACTGGGGGCCATTTTGTGAAGGCAGCCAGTGTGCTTCTGCATTAGGCCTGCAAGCCTTCTTTGTGTGCCCATGCCTTGTTGTTGATTTGCATGCAATTGTTTCTTCTTTTACCCAGCAAAAAATGCATCACAGTTCACTACATTTTCTAATACATTTGCAATATTATTGATTTGAATTGATTCACTATGTGGCCTAGTCTGCCAATGGGTTTTCCAACCAATAGGCCTAGAGCTACTCATGGGTGCATGAAGCAAATGTTTCTGTGGTGTCTGTTCAATTTAAACATCATTTAGGGCATGGATGGCATTGGATTGAATTGCAAAATGTGTTTTTTGGGGGTATTTCACTTTTTTCATATGTGTTAATTAAATGCCCTTGCTGGATGTGTGTGGTGTGGTTGTTGTGTAACTTGCAAACCTTTTTTAGCCCTGTATTTTTTTGTTTTTGCATTGTTGCATTAAAGCTGTGTTGTTTAGCATGCCTCCTTCATCTGGCCATATGGGCCTGCGTGAGTTCATTGTTTTCCAGGCCTCCTGCTTGTTGTGACAGTGAGTTACCATGTGGCTGGTGGCCATTTTGTGGTGGTAGTGCTAGTTAGTGGGCTGCTTTTGCCATATACCTGCATGTCTTTCCTTTGTTCCTCTTGGCTTACTGCTTCCATCCCCATTGCCAGCTGCAGCTCCATGAATGCTGCATCCCACGTGATGCACAATGCCAAACAGGTTCCATTACATTTGTATTTTTTTTTTGTTCTTCTTCTTTCCTATCCTGACTGTACACAACAGTACACCATGAAAGCCCTTGTTGTCAAAGTCTCACAAATCGCTACACTGTTGTTATTTTTTGTTAATAACTAAACTGAGTTAATACAATTTAATAATATTAATCATTACACTAACAAGTGTGACCACACACTAAGTTATATATTATTATATTTGTTTGTTTGTACTAGTAGGAATTGAACCACAACAACAAATGCCACGTTTCACTGATGTTCTTCTGGCTTCTTTGCTTTTAGGTGCACAAACGACTGAGGAGGAGGTGTCATCACCACCTGTTGTACTGCCAGACAGAAGTCCTGCTGCGCACGATGTCACGTGACGTGTGACCACAGACAGACATCTCTTCAACTTGTGCCACTGCTTGCTGCTGACTTCTGAAGAAGATGGCCCCAAAGAAAGGTACCAGGTCCTCCAGTACCAAGAAAGTTGCAAGTGAGAAGAAGGAACTGCCACTTACCAAGACTGGTGTGCTGCCCAAGATGTTTTTTGGGAAACAAAAACTGTGCCTGCAGCAGTGGTGTCCGGGGAGCAAGCTGGGAGCAGCACCCCCACATCAGTGGACCCATCCCTTAAACCTAGGCCCAAGCCCATGTCTGTTGCAGAGGCAACCAGTCTAATCACAACAACGCCGACGAGCAGTGATGTTGAAATTGACTTATCGTTATCGCAAAGTAGTACCCAATCAACGCAGGAAACTCAGATAAGGGGACAACAACAGCCGCAATCACCGCCCACAATAGTAGTTGTTCCTCCCGAAGTAGGGGCAGTTCAGGAGATAGAGCTTCCTGCAGAGGAAGAAGAGCAAGCCACTCTTTCAGAAGATCCATTGTCTTACAGATCCCCAGCAAGGAAAAGGAGGGTTAGTCCATCGAGTTCTTCTGCAAGCCCCCCTTCTGATGATCTAGATGCCAATTGGATGCCACCACCTCAGTCTGAGAGTGAGACACGCCACGAGAGAAGGCTAGGGAAAAGGAAGGTTCCAGAAAGCCTTAGAGTTATGGAGGTAGATGTAGAAGAGGAGGATGATGACGAGCCAGTCATCATGGACATTAGCCCTGCCCCAGTGGAGACCGACATTATTAACCCATCCCAAATTGCTGTGAGGGATGTGGCACGGATACCACCAACACAGATAACACCAACACCACCTGCAGCTTCCATATTTGCATTTGCAAAGGCCCGGCAGCGACCTACATCCAGCACAACCACCTCAGTAGAAGTAGGTACTGCATCTGCAGAGAGTCAAACTCCACCACGCCTACCTTCCAGTTCATCCGGCATTGCAAGTGGCACCTCCAGCAGCACCAGAAAGTTCACCTCCCCAGTTTGGGACTTCTTTTCGGTTAGCAGTAAGGAGGAGAACGTTGCTATATGCTCCATTTGTGGACAAAGTGTTAGTCGGGGTAAGCTTGGTACAAACTATGGTATCGGAGGCCAAAAAACCCATCTGAAAAACCACCACTTGATCCAGTGGAAGGCACACCTTAAAGGCCAAAAAACTGCACCCATTGCTGTTGGTGATGAAGAAGTAGAAGATACGATCGCGGTGGAAGGTGAACAAGAGGGAGACATTTTCTCTGGAACACAAAGTAGCCCTGTCCCCACCAGTGCAGTGGTACCGCCCACATCCTCATCAGCCTCAGCAACATCTCAGTGGCACAAGAGTAAGAGTCAGGCTGAGACACTAAGGCAAGAGTGTACCGCAACAAAAAACGTGCGGCGTTGAGCCTAACAACATCTGGCGCCAAGAAGTCACCTGCATCAGTGGCACCAGAAAAGAAACAAATCCAGCCTACCATTCTCAGCATGTTTAGGTCAGAAGGGCAGTATGAACGCAACCACCCAACGGCACGTTTGTACAATGCGAAGCTGGCTAAAATGTTAGCGCTGGACCTCCTCCCTTTTTCTTTTGTGGAAGGGGTGGGTTTTCTTGAATTTGTGACAGCCATCTGCCCAAAATGGAAGGATTCCCAGCCGGTCCTATTTTGCCAGAGTTGCTGTTCCAGCACTACATCACGACGTGCTGGAATTGCTTGGACAAGCTTTGCAGCAGAGTGCTGTTCACACTATCCACCTGACAACAGACATGTGGACCAGTTGCCAAGCCACGGATTACATGTGCATCACTGCACACTGGATCTCTTTTGTGGAGGTTAGAGAAAAGACATCTGCAGCAGGTGTTGTTGACACTGCTGAGATTTTTAATGCCACTGGGAAACATGCAACTGTAGCCATGTTCGCCATGGAGAGAAATCTCATACTGCTGCAAACATTTTGGAAGAGTTTAACGGCAAGGTATTTGAATGGCTGCACCCAAGAGGTCTTAACATTGGTTTTGTTGCCACGGACAATGGCAGTAATATAGTTAGGGCCATGTCCAATGGTGGCTATTTCAGGGTCCTGTGTTTGGCGCACAGCATTAACATTATTGTTCAAGACTTTCTGAAAAAAGAAGGCCGAGTCAGCAACATACTGACCACCTGCAGAAGAATCTGCACACATTTCAGCCATTCTTTTAAAGCCCGGAAGCAGCTGAGGATCATTCAACTTGAGCATAGAGTGCCAGTTAAAGCACTCATCCAGGAGGTGCCCACACGTTGGAACTCAACTTATTACAGGCTTGAACGTCTGCTTGAGCAGTACAGACCAATCAATGAATATGTCATGCAAAGAGGGAATGCTACTGTGAAAGGCATGACCGTTGAGATGGACCAATGGGGCCAAGTTAAATGCCTGACAGAAATGCTACTTCCTTTCGAGCTCTTCACACGTGAAGTCAGCAAGGAGGTCAGTACTATGGGCCAAGCTATCCCATTGTTGCACATGCTACAGGAACAGCTGAAGGGGGTGCCTGCAATGTACGCAGGTGTGGAGGAAAAAAAAGAAGCATATGAGTTGGTTGAGAGCTTAACCCTTCGCTTATCTGAAAATACAAGGGTGCAAAGAGAAATTGTGTCATCCAACCGTTACAATTCTGCCACAATTCTGGATCCACGGTACAAAGCAGTACTGAACACTAACACATTGATTCCTTTTTCAGAAGTGGATGTTGCCAAGTACAAAACTTGGATAGCTGCGGAATCCAGTCACTTAGAAAAAGAATGGCTGGGAATTAGAGGCCTGCTACTCCAGCCCACAACAAGTACTGCAGGGCAGCCGGCGTCAAGTTCAACTTCAGAGCCTGAGGGCAGTGCGGTTGGCTCACAGCAGCCAAAACCAACAACAATACCAAGAACAACATCAACAACAACAAGAACAGGAGCATCGGCCCCACCAAAATTGGCACAGGAATGGTTTCTACAGCAAGGGCTTGTTAGGTCCAGTGCTGAAGCAAAGGCAAAAGAGGCCGAGCAAAGCGGAGCACCTCTGAGCATTGAGCGGACGGTCCAGGCCTATCTGGATGACCCAACAGAGGTCTACATTGATCAAAACCCATTGCTGTATTGGTATGGGAAAAGGCGCCACTGGCCAGTGCTCAGCATGCTGGCGATAAACTATCTGGCTTGCCCTATCGCAAGTGTCTCTTCTGAGCGTGTTTTCAGTGCTGCTGGTGCCGTAGTAGCAGTGAAAAGGACCAGTCTCTCGCCCCAAAACGTGGGGAGGTTAACCATGATCAAAATGAATCAGCACTCTATACCACCGTATTACACCATACCTGAAGTAGCACAGCAGGAAGATGATGACAGCGACTTAGGTCATGGAAGTAGTGTGTTAGACGACCTACTTCTGAGTGAACCACCAGAGTTTGAGGACGAGAATATGGATGCTCCACCCTCGCAGGTCTACCCAAGAGCTCGTTGGCCCCACTGAAAGCCTGCCTCAACGCCGCCGCCAGACTCCTAACAGGTTCAAAGAAATTCGACCACATCTCTCCCCACTTGAAAGCTCTAAAATGGCTTCCTCTAGAGGCCAGGATCCAACTTAAGCTGACTTGCATCACTCACAAGGCTCTATACTCCAATTCCCCGGCATTTCTGGCCCAGAAACTCGTGATAACCGGAGGAGCCAGAAATTCCCAATCTGCCAGAGACCTTTTGCTCCAACCGGCACGCTTGCGGAAAAAAAACGTACAATCGGGCCTTCTCTGGGGCCGCTCCAAGAATTTGGAACTCACTTCCGCCCGCCATCAGAAGACTTCCCTCTCTGGCTCGCTTAAAAAAAGAGGCCAAAACTTTCCTAATGGGCAAATTCCTCCCCTAACGCTGACATTACATGCACCTCAGTGACCCTATTCCACCCTCTATTTCTGCATTATCCATGGTCTTTCTGGATGATACCGACCCACACTGAGTCTGTTGTTCTAAATGTTTTCACCTGTTTTTTTCCCACAGGTATCCTGGGATTGAAACCGCCTGCTTCTTTGTATAATGTATCTCCCTGTTTTCATCCCGACTGTTTCCTCCCCTCCTAAGCCCTTTGTTTACCTGTCATTCCTGTAAAGCGCTATGATACCCTCACGGGTCTGGTTTGCGCTCTATAAAACTCTATATAAAACTCTAAATAAATTTTTAAAAAAATACTTCCCTGACAACTAGGCTTTCAACGTGTTACTTTCTTCCTTATTTACTTTCATTATTTGTGTGTGTCTCTGTCTTTCTGGTTCGAATCACAACAAATCCATCACCACCGTCTTACTCTTTTTATTGCCATATTGGAGTTGCAACTGTGTGCATTTATTAAAGAAGTAAGTCCACTCCTCCAAGTCCTGTTCCATCCTGACTCACCCTAAATCTATTTCCCTCAAGCCAGACATTGGATGGGGAATAGTACAAGAAATGTGTGCCTGCCTCGTCGAGTCCCTCCAAAGAACATGACTATGGCTATCCTCCTTTCCGAGCCGAGAGGGACTGCCCCTTAAGAACAACAGGTAAAGATGGATGGCATGCATTGGGCGCTGACTCTGAGTGATTGGTGTTTGTGTTGTTGTGCATGAAGCGTACTAGTATTATTTAATCTACACACACAAAAGTGACTCAAGTCAATGATTCCCTTCTTGTTGTTTAATAGCAAAATTGTACTTCTACTGCAGGCCGATCCATTGCATTTTTGAATACGGAATCTATTCTGGACTCACTCGGTACACTACAGAGTTGGACACCATGATGATGATGACCATACTATACTCTTCGCAGTCAGTCAGTAGGATCGGAGATGATTGATGGAATAACTCGGGGTGTTTCATAAAGTGGCCTAAAAGGTAAACAAGTCAATAACAACCACAGCAGACCTACATGTCTGTGTAGTGGTGGAGGCGAGTGTAGTGGTGTGACTGACAGCGGTGCATTGATTTATTTACTTAATTTGGAAAATGCTATGTTGCTGTATATGTGTGCTCTGTCTGGCTCAAAATCTAAGCTAAGTGGAGGTTGGGTCGGTGCCATGGGCCTGCTCTGTCCTGTTGTCGGTTAATGCTGGAAACAGAGTAGTAAAGATGTGTTCAATGCAAAAAATGTTACCAATTTATTAACAAGGATAAAAACACAATTGATACAGAAAACATGAAGTGAGCTGAACATGACGGGGTAACTGGAAATCAGCAGATTTCCTTACCTCAGGCATGAAATAAAAAGTGACTTAGTGGTAAGAGTAAACAATCAATTAGTCACAATAACAAAGACATCTTGTGCTCCGCATAACTTAATAATACAGAGAGGAGTCAAGATGTGGGTGTCGACGACGTTTCGATCCCCAACAAGGGTTAGGGGATCATCATCAGGACTGAACGGTCAAGAGATGCCTGAGAAGTTGCCGGAGAGTTCCGGTGGGAGAGCACGGTCACAGAACCATGCGATCCGCTGTGGAACCGGAAAGATGAGGTTGGTTGGCCGCTGAATTGAGAAAACCTCACAGGAAAAAACAGAGGTTCGAAAGGGGCAACATCAAAGTGGTCGTGGTGCGCCTGCGACAATGCGCGGTTTGCTTCCGGATACAACCAGGGAGTGCCAGGAATGGAGGCGGCGGGGGTCTTCAACGTGCTCTCCGGGCACGGGGGTCAGGGGCCAAGGGATCCAGAAGTCCTGGACTTTCCGGTTCCTCAGCGGATCGCGTGGTTCCGTGACCGTGCTCTCCAATTGCGTTTTTATCCTTGTTAATAAATTGGTAATTTTTTTTGCATTGAACTCATCTAGACCCAATCCTGATTTCAGCATTGTGGCTACACTTTCGTATTCATTTCTGAAAAGGACCACTGTCTCTGATAACTCACCACTACCCTTGGTCCCTTTCGACTATAAGGGTTCCCTTGTTTGTTGTTGTTGGAAACAGAGTAGTAGACATGATTTAGCCATGCCGCCTCTGAAAGTGTTCTTGTTGCACTCCTCTGTAATTTATGCCTTTTATTTCTCCTTGATTTTTCAATATCCCTTTTGTTTTTCCATCTACACTTACAGACCGGCCTTTACCCTGTGCTATACTGGGAAAAACAACTCACACTTACCTTACCAATCCGGATCCGCCAGGAAGGCAGTGGCACCCAATATTGACGGACGGAGCGTCCATGGAAGGGGAGGACCAAGAGGAATGCTGAGATGCAACTCCCCAATATCAATTTGACCAGGATAACATACAGTAACTTAGTATCATTCATCATCTTTTAATTAATTTGATTAATTGTTTCTCTTCAATCATTACGACTGTGTGTTGTTGTTATTATGTTTGCTCTTTGCGTATAATTGATCCCTACAGCTATTTTTTAATTTTCTTTGCTAGCTTTAAAAGGAAGCCCGGTACAACAGAACATAAAATGTATGTAATTTGGGTCTCGGTCTTAGTCTCTCAGAGGGCAGAAAGGCAAGGCAATTGCATAATAATATTAATTAATAATATACTGCTGCCCTGTACTGTCTACTAGTCTAGTTAGTACTACTTATCATTAACCATCAAGTCATCATCATGCATGCATTTCCTTTTTCTCCCTTAACAGATTTATGAATATGATGGTCATCTGCCAAGATTGTGTGTTGTCCATGTGTAGTGTTTGTCTTTGTCAAACCTTTCCCTCAAATACCCCTTCCCAACCATTCATCAAACCCTAACCCTCTTCCCCTGGGCTGTGTGATTTATATTGAGGTGTGACAAAATTAATTTACACCAATAATTGATCATACACTTGCTGGGGCAAATGTGGTGAAAGCAACACTAACTCAAGGCAGGGCGAGGAATAATGGAAATTAATTTATTAATTCACACACCCACACCCTTCGAGTCCAGTTGCAGACTGCATAGACTAGGAGGAGAGACTGACAGTACTAGTAGGACAAGACACTCACAAGTGAGGGTACCGCATCTCTCTGTTCGTGTGTTACACTATCGGCAGATTATTTAAATCAAAAACTGGCTGCGGCCCTGCAGCAGCAAAGGAAACCGTGTGAAGTAAAAGAGTAACCCCCCCATAAAACATTTACATCGTATGTAAAGTTTAAGTATAAATATAATTTAATCCCCTAACAAAATAAACTAATGTAAAAATCCCACACCTGACCCACCCCTCTCCCTAACCCCAACCAATGTCCAAAAAGATAAAGAAAGAGTCCAACCAATGACCGGTGAATTCAATTATCCATAATAAATAATAAATATAAACCCCAACTTTTCCCCAACACCAACGCCCAATTCCCACCCACCAAAAAAAAGATGAGAAAAGGAGCAATACGACGGAATCTCTATTGGCGTGCTCGCTTGTTACCCTCCAGGACCTTTATTCGCTCCTCTAGGCGAGAAATCCAGAGGAGCACGCAGCGCTTGAAAGCTTTGCAATTGCATCCAGAGGGGGGGGGGCAGCAGTGTTGAATGATGAAGCGTGGCGGGCAGCTGCCAGACCGCGGCGCCATACCACTGGAGGGGCCTGGCTGGGGCCCGGGCATTGGAGGAGGCTGCAGCTGCTGCCGCCTCCTCCTCCTCCGCCAGAACCACCAGCCCCCGATATTCCTTGCAGATGGCCGCCAGCGTCCGGCGTCGGGCCATGGCTGCCCACTCCTTCCTGTCCGGTTTTGATTTTATTGGTTGTGAAGGAGTAGCTATATCAAGACTATTGTAACCAATACTCTTAGCAAAACAGTAACACAAAATTAATTCTACACTTTGGGGCCGATTCCGATCTCGGTCGGAGGCGCACCCAACACCATTTGGTCGGGAAAAAAGCCATGCGAAAGCCTGTTTCCCGACCGATCCGTACAGCACACCGAACGAGTAAGTACGATGCGCACAACAGCAAAGAATCCGGCCGAGCCGTACTCACCCAAACCAGGTCCTGTTCCCCGACCGAGACAAATCCGGAAACGCTGAATCGAGTCGCACGGAAGGGAAAATGCAGCTCCGTCCGGCCGAACGAGTACGATGCGCTTTCCGTACGCGCCGAACCCGTCACTACGCACGGCACGTCAAAGCATCCGGGAGAGGCGCACATAAGCTCCGATTCGCGCCACAACACGATCCACGGCTCTGAGACGAACACACCAGCGACGAGGACGACGCGAAGCGACGAGGACGAGGCGAAGCGACGAGGACGACGCGAAGCAACGAGAAGGACGAACGACACGAACCAACCATGAATCCCTTCGTCCCGATCATACCAATATTCTACATTTACTACCGGAACAGGCACGGACGCGTACGGCGCAGAAGGTAAGCCAGACACCAACCACAAAACACATACAACACGTACACGACACATCACACACACACAGAGGGATGCAGAATATACTTACACCAGCAACAGCAGCACCATAGGGGCGGGATGCCCATCACCAATGCCACATATGCACACAGGGGCCTGAATGCGCACCACCACCCCTACCCAGGGGGGGCTGGATGCCTACCACTACTACCACCCTCACCCAGGGGGGGCTGGATGCCTACCACCACCCTTAGCCAGGGGGGGCAGGATGCCTACCACTACTACCACCCTTACCCAGGGTGGGCAGGAAGCCTACCACTACTACCACCCTTACCCAGGGGGGGCAGGATGCCTACCACTACTACCACCCTTAGCCAGGGGGGGCTGGATGCCTACCACTACTACCACCCTTACCCAGGGGGGGCAGGATGCCTACCACTACTACCACCCTTACCCAGGGGGGGCAGGATGCCTACCACTACTACCACCCTTAGCCAGGGGGGGCTGGATGCCTACCACTACTACCACCCTCACCCAGGGGGGGCTGGATGCCTACCACCACCCTTAGCCAGGGGGGGCAGGATGCCTACCACTACTACCACCCTTACCCAGGGTGGGCAGGATGCCTACCACTACTACCACCCTTACCCAGGGGGGCAGGATGCCTACCACTACTACCACCCTTACCCAGGGGGCAGGATGCCTACCACTACTACCACCCTTAGCCAGGGGGCTGGATGCCTACCACTACTACCACCCTTACCCAGGGGGCAGGATGCCTACCACTACTACCACCCTTAGCCAGGGGGAAGGATGCCTACCACTACTACCACCCTTACCCAGGGGGGCAGGATGCCTACCACTACTACCACCCTTAGCCAGGGGGGCAGGATGCCTACCACTACTACCACCCTTACCCAGGGGGCAGGATGCCTACCACTACTACCACCCTTACCCAGGGGGCAGGATGCCTACCACTACTACCACCCTTAGCCAGGGGGGCAGGATGCCTCACCACCACCCTTAGCCAGGGGGGCTGGATGCCTACCACCACTACCACCCTCACCCAGGGGGGCAGGATGCCTACCACTACTACCACCCTCACCCAGGGGGCTGGATGCCTACCACCACCCTTAGCCAGGGGGCTAGATGCCTACCACTACTACCACCCTTAGCCAGGGGGCTGGATGCCTACCACTACTACCACCCTCACCCAGGGGGGCAGGATGCCTACCACTACTACCACCCTCACCCAGGGGGGCTGGATGCCTACCACCACCCTTAGCCAGGGGGGCTGGATGCCTACCACCACTACCACCCTCACCCAGGGGGGCAGGATGCCTACCACTACTACCACCCTTAGCCAGGGGGGCTGGATGCCTACCACTACTACCACCCTCACCCAGGGGGCTGGATGCCTACCACTACTACCACCCTTAGCCAGGGGGCTGGATGCCTACCACTACTACCACCCCCACTCATAGGATGGACAATGCATGACACAACCAGCACACCACAACCTAGGGAATGCAAGAAGAAGACATCCCCCAACACCATGACAAGCGTGTGTAGACTGTGTCAAATGCCTACAACACCGAACATGACTTTGAACATACAATATGACCCCCTAGCACATGTGCCACACATATATGTGTGTGGCACCCACAATGCAAGCAGGCCATGACCATTGTGGCAATGGGGTCCAAACCCCCATCATCACAGTGACCAAAATGTAAGTGTGGGGTCCATAGCTGAAGCACACTTTGAACATTGTGGCAATGGGGTCCAAACCCCCATCATCACAGTGACCAAAAGGTAAGTGTGGGGTATATAGCTGAAGCACACTTTTAGCATTGTGGCAATGGGTTCCAAACCCCCATCATCACAGTGACCAAAATGTAAGTGTGGGGTCCATAGCTGAAGCACACTTTGAACAATGTGGCAATGGGGTCCAAACCCCCATCATCACAGTGACCAAAAGGTAAGTGTGGGGTCCATAGCTGAAGCACATTTTGAACATTGTGGCAATGGGGTCCAAACCCCCATCATCACAGTGACCAAAATGTAAGTGTGGGGTCCATAGCTGAAGCACATTTCGAACATTGTGGCAATGGGGTCCAAACCCCCATCATCACAGTGACCAAAATGTAAGTGTGGGGTCCATAGCTGAAGCACACTTTGAACATTGTGGCAATGGGGTCCAAACCCCCATCATCACAGTGACCAAAAGGTAAGTGTGGGGTCCATAGCTGAAGCACACTTTGAGCATTGTGGCAATGGGGTCCAAACCCCCATCATCACAGTGACCAAAAGGTAAGTGTGGGGTCCATAGCTGAAGCACATTTTGAACATTGTGGCAATGGGGTCCAAAACCCCATCATCACAGTGACCAAAATGTAAGTGTGGGGTCCATAGCTGAAGCACATTTCGAACATTGTGGCAATGGGGTCCAAACCCCCATCATCACAGTGACCAAAATGTAAGTGTGGGGTCCATAGCTGAAGCACACTTTGAACATTGTGGCAATGGGTTCCAAACCCCCATCATCACAGTGACCAAAATGTAAGTGTGGGGTCCATAGCTGAAGCACATTTCGAACATTGTGGCAATTGGGTCCAAACCCCCATCATCACAGTGACCAAAAGGTAAGTGTTGACAAAGAAAGAGGTGCAACTGCCAAACTGCATGGATGATTCCTGGTCACAGAACAACAAACACATCAGTGGCAAAGTAGTGTATGTGTCCCATTGCAACATAAATTGGGGGAGCCAAATCCTGCAGTGCAAATAAGACATACCTTTGGCCATGTGCAGACAAACAACACCCATGGGGGCTGACACCGTCAACAATCATCAATGACACAATGACAGAAGTGACCATCAGAATGCAGACCCACATATTTGCACCAATGGGCACACACATGCAGATACCCTGTGGAGACTGCAGATGTGAGGTGAACAGATACCATACCATGGCAGCAATGGGACACACAAACCATGATCATTTGTGCTGACCTAGGAGTCCCAGGGACAGCAGGGGAAACCCACCAAACTACATACAGCCAATGGCACACCCAAGATATGCCAATGCAGTGGTGCAGATGCACAAACACAAACAGGCAGACCCACACTGCACATCATACACAACAGGTGAGGGGGGGTGCTAGTGTCCCCAGGCAACCACACAACACATGAGGAGACCTGAATACCAATCATACAGATGTGCATACAGTGCCACACAAAGGTAACTCATGGATCCAAATCCCCTATGTGGGCAAGCAGGCATTGTCAGATGAGAGGGAGCACAAATCACACATGTCACACAGGCATGTAGGGACAGCAACTGACACAGCAAGACACAGACACACCACAGCACCACCCCCAGGGCCCCCACAATGTGGTGACCCTGGGCTGCATTACAATCCCACTGTGATGACAAAGCTAAATGTGGTTCACACTGTGAACCACAGTCATGTGTCCTGAGCAACTAACTACCATCACACCTACACAAGCACAAATCAAACAGCATGGCCAGTAAGCCAAGGCCAACATGGAGGCAGGGGCCTAGCCGGGCAACAACTCTCATCTGCACACACTCAACACCACACCCCTCGACCTCCAACAATGTGCAGCAGTGAAGCACACATGCACTGGTGACATTGCACATGCACCCATGACTATTCCAGGGTGGTGGGTGGGAACCAAGGTGCAGAAACACATCACACATGGACACTCAACAAGACTCCTGAATGTCTGACACACTGCACACTACGCTGTACATGGACATGACGGCAATACCACACCAACCAATGGGATCCCAGCCACAGTCACACACCAATGAAGAAGCCAAGGTCACCCACAAAGAACACACATAGACAACAACCAACATTGCAGCCCGGACCCTGAGGAGTGCCAGCAGTCACACACACAACGTGTCACAATCACTGAAAGATAACACAAACTGGAAATCACATGACAGGGGCAAACAACAAGTGCCAAGGGGAAACCTGACTGTGACCCATCTGCGTCTGCACACAAACTCAGCCCTGACAGCAAACACACCTATGGGTGACACCCTGATGACCAGTAATGTGCCATGCACCCACATCACAGAGAACCCAGGGAGAAGACTTTGGGGGAACATAGCTCAACTCAGCTAGCATCACAAGCAGGTACAACACTAGGGATCACAGCATGCACAGCTAAACGGAAGTGAACACACAGACATGCACATACAACACACACCTTGGGCGCAGGCAATGTCACAGGAGTACACACTGCCATGAGGGGACTCCACTCCTGTGTGAGGAAAGCTGTGCCATATGTTGCCTCAGTAGGGCCCCATCATGTCAGCTGAGCACTTGGTCACACAATCAACAATTAGCACCAAATGAGGGCTCCCGTCACATCAGCCTGGTCATGGAAGTGCCAACGGAATCATCAGCACAGATCCAACACACTTGTATAGCAATGTTGCACTGACAACACAGATGAGTCCTTCCCCATTGATGCCCAAACCTGCATGTCCACTGGAGATGGCCACACGGTCAGGGAAGTAGACGAATTGAACAATGGCAGGCACAACAGATGTGCAGGGGTGGAAGCCACAGATGTGAAATTGCCAATCTAAGTAGGAAATCCCATTGCCAAATACTGAACACATGACACCCTCAGATGCTGCTATGGATGACATGGATACACCACAGGATAGGACACATTCCCCTGGACCACATGGGTTCCTGCACAGTAACACTTCATTATCATGAGACCAAATATCACCATCACTGCAGCAAGGGCATGGTTAGCATCATCAACATCATGTACATCAGAAGCAAAAGCACTAGAGAACAGAAAGTTGCTTTATTCAGCATATGTGGCATTAAAAGTAGAAGTCCGGTAGAACATAAACAAAGGCCAATGGCCAGTCCATCAACAAAGTCACAAGTGGGTGACAGTGGCAGATGCCACCCTACACATGCCTGCACAAAACCAGGGACAATCCACTAGGAGGGGCAACCGGGGGTAGGCCAGGCACCGCAGGGACAGGATCAGGGCTCACCAGGAGGAAGCAGGGAAGGGGTGGTGGGTGCTGGAGAGCCACTGACAACTGCAGTGGAGGTGTCTGACATGGTGTGTGCCGGCACAACTGGGGGGCATGGCTCAGATGTTGTGGGTGCCGGCACGACTGCAGTGGACCCTGCAGATGGAGTGGACAGGTCCGCCACTGCAGTGCCCAAGTCAGACAGGGTGGTAGTGGACTCCACTGCAGTGCCTACCACCAGGGAGGAGAATGGGGAACAGGCAAGGTGGGCTGGACAGAGGGGGAGGACACCCTCACCACATCAGTGGCACAGACAAGCGCAGCGGGGGGTGTGGTGCCGGGAGAGCAAGTGGCAGGGGGAGAAGGCCGGAGCCTCTTGGGGATGGTATATCTGTGGGTGGGGGAACCTGGGGCAGGGTGTGGTGGGGGCACCTGTGGAGTGGGGGCCTGAGGGATGGAGGAAGGAGACCTGGTGCTTGAGCTGCAGGGCGGCGGCGGGGTCTTGCTCTTACCACTCCGGGGGGACTTGCGGGTGGGGGCCTCAGTCTGTCTGCGCCTGGGGGAGGGTGTCCGGGGGCGAGGGGCACTCTGCTCCATGTGGGGGGGCTTCCTCTTAACCCTGGATGCTGGAGTAGCTGGATCGGAGGGGAAGAGGCCGAGGTCACTGAGGAAGAGGCGCTGGGTCTTTGGGGTTGCAGGTGAGGCAAGGGAGGGTGCTTTGGAGGGAGAGGCAACTGAGGGCTGCGCAGTGCCCGTGGATGCGTGTGTGTGTACCAGGGCCCCATCCCCTGTGAGTCTGGTTTCAGTCCCCTGACTGTGCGTGCGTGTGCGTTTTGTTTGTGGCATGTGTGTCTGTGTGCTGGACGTGTGTGTGCCTGTGCCGGTGTGTGTGTGCTTGGGACGGGTAAGGTGCTGGGGAGTGTGGATGGAGCAGAGGCAGGAGGGGTGAGGGACTGTCTGAGGAGGGACACTGCTGCCATCAGGGAGGAGTCCATGGACCTATTGCCCCTCTGTAGGTCAGACATGCCCGATGAGATGCCCTCCATGAACGACACCAGCTGAGTCAACAGTGCGGTGTGCGCATGGAGGACACTCAGCATGGCTGTCTGCCCTACATGGAGCTGGCGAAGGAGGCACACAGACTCCTCACTCAGGGCAGCAGGGGACACAGGGGCAGGGGGTGCGGTGCCTGGCCCAAAGGAGACACGCTCCCGAACATGGGAGCCTCCACGGACCTGGGGAATGGGAGCCGATGGGAGGGCGGTGGTGGTGCTGGTGGTGGCGGGGACAGCAACACTAGCTGGGGTGTGGTGGCTGCTGACACCCGCCTCCACAAGGGAGTCATCCTCCGAGTTGCTCTGGTCCTCAGCTGAGGTGGATGCTGCTGAGGACTCCTCGGTGTGGCTCCCCTCGCCCTCCGTGCCACTGGGTCCCTCCGACCACTCCTCGGCTGCTGACCCAGTCTGGCTCTCTGGCTCCTCCTGGTCCATGGAGCTGTCCCCTTCAGTGGCCGTGGATGTATCTGCAAACAATGGGGAAACAGACAGACATCAGTCACCTGCACCAAACGCACACACCACTGTGAGCACAGCACATTACAGAGCAAGCCCTGGCATCATTAGTTGTACATTGCTAAAAGTGCCCTAACTGAACAGGAGAAGCCAATTGTCAGTCTGATGCCAAGCATGGCACTCACATCCCACATGGCCTTGCACCCATCTGTCTGGTGTCTGTTGGATTGCAACACCCCAGTGTGGACACATGCACCAAGTACACAGTAGTTGGACAGTGCAGAGGACACGGTGTGGCATGTGGACATGCACACATCACAGCTCTTGCCACTGAGTCAGTACAGGTTTCTGGATGAAAGGGATGCCCAGAGTCAAATAGGAAATGCATGTGATGCATACCAGCGACAGACACCATGATGCACCCATGTCCTGATAGCCATCGCCACAATGGTGTGCATGTAGCACATGTCACTCCCCTGCAGGACCACCAATAAGTTGACACATGCCATGGCAGAGGCATGACTGCTAAGTCATACATCACTGTCTCAGTGATGTATGACTTGGCAGCCAGACAACAACACTATGCACTGTGTCACAATAGTAGGTCATGGGGAATGCAAGTCCTGGAGCTGCACAAGTGCACATGTACATCCCCCACACAACACATCATCTTAACCCTCATCTGTCCAGGTCATACCTATTGGACATATGGGAGACCTGTGACACTACCCTCTGAACCTGAGCCCCTCACAATTTGCTGTGAATGGGGAACAGCTGCCTGAACTTCACATTCGCATACCCCAGTCTGCACGGGCAGCTGATCAAACACCTATGTGACACACAAGTATCGTCTCCTATGGTCACATCTCCAGGGGCATGCTGAGCCCCTACCAAGAAACACCCCAGCAGTCCTGGCAACTAATCCACAGCACACTGACACAGAGGCAGACACCTGAGGGGTCAAATCACTGTGCACAATGTGTCAGCTGATACACGGGAGTGGGATACAGAGTGCATTGCATGGCCTGGAGTAGGCATGACTGTCCTGCTCCACATGAATGAGGGATGTGCCCTGGACAGTGGATAGCTGGCTATGTATGTGTGACACACGTAATCTGCACACTCCTGGGGCCCAAACATTGTTCCCACCCGCTGCATGGGCGTGTGCCACATACCCCAGGCACATGTGGTGGCTCAGCTCAGCAAGTGGACCGCATATCAAAGCAACACGCATATTACATGTCCGAACACAGGCGTTGTGTGAACAATGGACCCACCCATGATGCCCACAACAGAGTTAGGGAAACAGATACTGTCCCCCACCTTTAGTGAAGCAAACTGCAAGGACACAGTCCCAAGTGACACAATTCCCTGAATGTAAGGGCCACACCTGGGTATCAGATGAGCAGTGGGCAGTGCACAATAGAGGGACATGGCTCCTGGACAACATGACTGCTGCACTGTGGCAGTTGAACCAGGCCAGAGGAGGGCACAAAGCATGTAATACAGAGTTCACAGTGCAGTCTTTGACTCACCCCCTCCTTGCTGCTGTCTGGCCTTCAGCTGCCCATCCAGGTCTGGAAACACCACCGCCAGGATCTGGAGCATGTGGGGGTCAGGGTCCGTGTTCCGCCCGTCCTGCGAGGAGGCGACAGCTTCAGCTGGACCCGTGCAATCCTCCGGGTCCAGCCCCGAAGGTCCTGCCACCTCTTCTGGCAGTTGCTGATCCGGCGCTTGTAGACCCCCACGGACCGGACGGCCCGGACGATGTCCTTCCAGATCTCCTGCTTCCGATGGGCATTAACCTGTCAGGATGACAAAGTGAAAAGGCCATTACTACACATGCAACATATCCGTGCATGACACAGTTGTATATACATGTCTCAATCACAGGGGCACATGATGTACACAGGCAGCGCAAAGCTGCCCATGGACAGTTTGCCAGACGTCACTACATGGTATCATTGCATGGGAAGTAAAACCTTGTTCAAATGCACTGTCACTGCACCATACCTGTCCAGTGCATGTCACTACACACTATGGGGGGTGACAAAAACTCAGTGAGCCTGCTAGCCAGTGGCGTGCAGACTTTCAGCCTTGCTAGTCAGACAAAATGCACATTCAGAAAGGCAGTGCACAGAACACTCACCTGCTCCCCTGGTGTCCCATACAGCTTGCTGTACTGTGGAAGTAGGCTGTCCAGCAGGGCCTGGTTCTCTTCAAGGCTGAAGGCTGGGGCTCTCTCCACAGTACGTGCCATTGCAGGGTCCAGAGGGGCAGAGACAGCAGCAGTGCAGTGGCAGATGTCGTCCTGGAGCATGTAGTGCAGGCAAGTGAGCTCTCAGGGGAACAGCCAGCAATATATATGTGCTGGAGAGGCAGATACTGTCCCTTGTGTCCAAAGTGATAGGTCCAAGTCGTTTGCATCTTCTGAATCTGGCCAATCCATGGAATAGGAGCACCAAAACACGCCCACAGCATCCTTCAAATCTTCAACTTCATGACATACATGATTTTGCAACATTGTTGTGGGTGACCAACTGATTTTCCAGCAACCGACTCGTTCGAAATTCGAAAACGCGTCCGTTGCCAGGCAAGCCCATTGTCAATGGGTGCGCACCGATCGGTCCATTGCGGTACAACGCGTACAGGGGTACAACGCGTACCCGCACACATTGAATGCAATGGGCCGGCCGGGGGCACCGATCGGTCCATTGCAGTACAACGCGTACAGGGGTACAACGCGTACCCGCACACATTGAATGCAATGGGCCGGCCGGAGGCACCGATCGGTCCATTGCAGTTCAACGCGTACAGGGGTACAACGCGTACCCGCACACATTGAATGCAATGGGCCGGCCGGGGGCACCGATCGGTCCATTGCAGTACAACGCATCACTGTACATGTGACTGGCATATGTCAGCATGCCTGTCTCAGATGGACATATGCCAGCCACAGATAGCTCCCAGGGAGTGAGGGGCACACCTACATCACGACAGCCTGTCCAAACTTTATCATAAGGCATGTAAGGCTGCATTTCCTATTGTGTGTATGTTGGTGTACATGTTGTCCTGTGGGTGTCACCTGTGGGCAGCCACCCCCAGGCTGTGCACGTGTTCATGGGGACAGGATCCTGGGTGTTACGTGTACATGACCACTGTGATGTTCAACTGTTCATATCTGTGCATGTGCCATGGTCACATTTCACGGTGGTGTATGTGTATGTCATGTCA
This sequence comes from Calotriton arnoldi, assembly GCA_963921515.1. Taxonomy (NCBI): domain Eukaryota; kingdom Metazoa; phylum Chordata; class Amphibia; order Caudata; family Salamandridae; genus Calotriton; species Calotriton arnoldi. The sequence goes on from CAWUFW010007285.1 coordinate 224,623, forward strand.
CATACCCTGTGAGTCCCATGTGGGACGGTATGTTTGAGCCAGGGTGTCCCAGTGGCACAATAGTGATGGTCCTCCACAGTCTTTGTGCATGTAGTGTTTACAATGTCTCTGATTTCATGTGCACAATGGGAGACAGTCTCCACATCCAGGTTGTGTGTGCATGGACTTTGATGTTGTGCGTGTGTGTGTCACAGACGTCCATGTCTGTCCTGCCGTGGCAAGTGGGGCCACTACCTGTGGGGGTCATGGTTGTTTTGCTGTGGTGTATACATGATACTCCATGTAATGCCAGTGTCCATGTGGCAATACAGGGTCCCTGGGAATGTACCTGTCGTTGAGCTGTGGTGCCTGGGGCACATCTGTCCTCACATGTCACTGTGGGGGTTATTGTGACACGGCAGCAGGAGATGGGAACTGTGACACGGCCTCATGATATCCAATGGGCCAACCTGGGACTAATTGATGCCACCTGTTGGACCGTGTTGACAGATGTTGGCCATGTATGTACCATACATGTCCTTCCGGAACTGCACACTTCATGTAGTTGTGCCTCATAATGATGTATGTTGGGATATTGAGTGTGTTCAATGCCGCATATGTGGGGTGACTGACAATCTTGCTTACTTCTCCTCTGCACTGCAGGGCTCCTGCTGTCCATCGACCATTCCCAGACCTGGCAACGATGGTGGAACGGGACAGCATCCGACGGTACCGCTTCACCAGGCAGCTGATTGAGGATTTGGCAGTGCAGTTGTCCCCACATTTGCAGCCTGGCCGGCCGTATCCTACAGCGCTGACCCCCAAGGTGAAGGTGATGGCAGCCCTACACTTCTTTGCCACCGGTACCTTCCAACATACTGTGGCGACTGCTGGTGGGATGTCACAGACCATGTTGAGCCGTGTGCTCCGCGATGTTTTGGCGGCAATGTTGCTATTCCTGAACCGGTACATCTATTTCCCTAGACTGCGACGACTCACTGACGTGAAGAGTGACTTTTATGCCCTGGGGAGGATGCCGCATGTCATTGGCTCCATTGATGGGACACATGTGGCTTTGGTACCACCACAGGCCCAGGAGCAGGCCTACAGGAACCGCAAGCACTACCACTCGGTCAATGCACTGGTGGTGTGTCTTGCAGACATGACCATCACACACGTGTGTGCCCGTTTCCCTGGTTCAGCACACGATGCCTTTGTGATGAGGAGTAGTCGCATCCCCAGGATGATGGCACAGATGCAGAACCAGCGTGCCTGGCTTGTCGGTGTGTACTGACTTTGTGCCATTGTGTGTGATCTGATCTGTAGTATTCCACCCACTTTTCCAAGTCAGCTAATGTGCACTTGTCTGTCCGTAGGTGACTCGGGATACCCTAACATGCCGTGGTTGCTGACACCTCTCAGGAACCCTGTGACACCAGCCCAGATGCGCTACAATGAGGCACATGGTCGGACCAGGAGAGTGATTGAGCGGACATTTGGTCTCCTGAAGAGCCGCTTCCGCTGCCTGGACAAGACCGGAGGGTCCCTCCCATATGCCCCTGCGAAAGTGTGCAAGATTATCATCGTCTGCTGCATGCTCCACAACCTGGCAGTGCGGAAGGAGTTGCCTCTCATCCAGGATGACAATGACCAACATCCGCCACCTGTGGAGGATCCTGGCCTGGACCACGATGCCAGTGACGATGATGATGATGATGATGATGGTGATGTCCGCACACAGCTCATCACCAACTTCTTTAGCTGAATGTGAGTATCCTGAGGTGTCATGTCAATGATGTGAGTTGGCATGATGTGTGGGTGGTGCTCTGGTGCTGTTGGAGGGTGTCCATGGGCTACTTGACTGGATGTGTGTTGCGATGTGTGCTAACAGGTGGGCTGTACTCCCCAACAGTGTTGACATGCTAACTTGGTTCTGGGTGGGTATCTTGTAACATGTATTGTGCATGAGTTTTGCTGTTCTGTCCTGTACTCCATTGCTTTTGACTGTGTGTCATTTCTGTCCTTCACAGGGTACTTTCAGATTCGTTTGGTCAACTGTGTCCACCGACGACGTGATTGCACTTCCAGGCTGGTAGCTGTTGTGTCCCTACAGGTGATGTGCGCCACACCCATGGACTTCCTTCCGTCTACAGTTGTTGACTGTGTGCCCGCTGCCAGGTGGGATTACCTTGCATCTGTAGTGGTTACGACATGTTGCAACTGTGTAATAAACCTGTGCTTCACTTTGTGATGTGCGTTGTCTGTGGTCACACATTTGAGTGCCATTTGCTTACTGCACCTGTGGGCTACTTGACTACAACTGGGAATGGGTGTGGTGTCTGTGCATTGCACCGTCTTCCCTGGCAACATCAGTGTAGGCAATGAGTCAGATGGCCTAGGTGTGTATGTGTTGTGTAGCCCTGGTGGTGTGTCTCCCTCATATGTGTCACGTTGCCTTTACTCACATGCCTGTGTTGTCCTTGCTGTTGCAGTTCGCATACACAGTGTAATTTTGCAGTTCATCATCCCCATAACAGCACCCACGTTGGAATCACGACAGAGGCAAGTATGGTGTATTAGTGTGTTTATTGTGATACATTTGTGTTAATAGTGCATAGGATGGGTAGTGCTGTACATAAATCTTGCAATCCGAAGTTCCTAGGTGAATTGAAAGTCCTGGTAGACAGGATCCCCAGTATCGGGCCACAGTTGTCTGACACATTGGTCCAACTTGTACTCCCCATGCAATGTGTGGGAGTAGTGTTGCCGTCAACAGGGTGAACAGTCTGTGCACAAAGGCAAACATCCAGAACAGGTTCAGGCTTCCTGGGAGTTGCGCTTGGCCATCGGCCTCTCACTTTCCCTCCTCGGACGACCCCTCTTCTTGGGGGGGGCCCTCAAGTACAGGCTGCTGCGGTGCAAGGGACTCTCCGCCAGAGTCATCCTCCCTCCCTGTGGCAGTTGCAGTTTGTTCGGCACCAGATGTTGTTGGCACACAGGGAGGTGTGGACTGGTTGCTGTTCATCTGGCGGAGGCATTGTAAAATGTCCCTGTGCACCGCCGTCATCTCATGCAGTGCATCCCACTTGGACTCCACGCGGGACATGTGTGAGTCCACGCGGGACATGTGTGACTCCACGTGGGACATGTGAGAGTCCAAGCGGGCATGATGGGCAGCCTGCTGCTGTTTCATGTCTCTGAGGAGCCCCACTACCTGGCTGAGGTCTCCGGTGCTAGACTGGTACGCATCAGCTATGCGTACCAGTTGTGGGTCATCATGCACACCAGCAACGTCTACAAGCAGCGACCTCTGTCTCCCACCCCTCCCACCACCCCTGCTGACATGTGCAGTGTGTGCAGTGGCACGCACAGATAACCCTGGTCCACCTTGGGGGTTGGTGGTGGTGGTGGTGTCCATGGCCCCAGGTTGGTCCAGGGTCCCTGTGCTGGTGTTGCTCCTTGTTCTGTCCATGTCGGCAGGGATGGTATTTGTGGTGACAGTCGTTGGAGGGGTGGGTGCAGGGGTGCAGCTGGTGGTCCTGCTGGTGCTGCAGCTGGTGGTCCTGCTGGTGCTGCATGTTGACTTGCACCGGATGTGCCAGGTTGGTCTTCATCGTCTGAGGAGGACAGAGGCTGTACGACGCCAGTGAGCTCCGCATCCTCCTGAGCCTGGGACTGGGACTCCTCAGCGTCTGCTGCTGTGTTCCCATCATCACCTGTTTTTGGGAGACACAAACAATGTATGTTATGTTTCTGCAGGCATCAATGGTTGACACACATGACAGTTGTGACTGTGCCTCTGGGTGTGGGCCTGTACATTGCATTGTCCTAAGTCGTCACAGTCAGGGGTTGATATTGGTGTGGCACATTGTCCTGCATTATTTGGGCATTTCTATGTATTTTTTGGGGTGTGAACATGGTCTGCATTGGTTGTGTTTGGTTGACAGCCGGCCCTCCTTCCCACCCACCCACCCAGCCAGTCAGTTATCCCAGCATGGAACGTGCTTGCGTGGCAGGGAGTGGAAGTTGTCTCTCAGGATGTCAGTCAGTGGTGTCCTGCTGTTTGTTGGTGCACAGTTGGCAGCAGGGCCTTGTGCTCCCCACAGCAGTAGCCAGTGTCAGCCATCTTGTGAGTCCTTCTCCACTCCCTGTGATGTGAGCATGATTCAGGGTGGTGTTGATGGGACAGTTGTGGGGGTGACCAATATCATGCTATTGCCTCCACCCCCCTTCCCAGCATGCCCATGCTTCCTTCCTTTTGACTCTGCTTCCCTGTGGGGTGGGCTGGCTGTGCTGACAGGATGGCTGGGAGTGTTGTCCTGGCAGTTGTTTGGCTAAAAGTCCCAAGAGTGGCCCTGTGCTTCACACAACATAACCCAGGGTGGTGGTTCTTTGTGGGATCTTGTGTTAGGATGGGGGGCATTGCATTCTACCAGGTGGGTTCTGTGGAGTTTGTGTTGGGGTGTGTGTGAGGGGAGGTGCTTGTGACTATGGTCAGTGCTGCACGTCCTCCTTCCCACCCAGCTAGCCAGATATCCCACCATGGAACGTGCTTGCATTGCAGGGAGTGGAAGTTGTCTCTCAGGATGTCAGTCAGTGGTGTCCTGCTGTTTGTTGGTGCACAGTTGCCAGCAGGGCCTTGTGCTCACCACAGCAGTTGCCAGTGTCAGCCATCTTGTGAGTCCTTCTCCACTCCCTGTGATGTGCGCATGGTTCATGGTGGTGTTGATGGGACAGTTGTGGGGGGCAATATGTGTGACTGCGACTCCCATGATGCTATTGGCTACACTGACTTGGCCAGCATACACAGAATTCCTTCCTTTGAGTGGTCTTCACTGTGTGTTGGTGTTGTTGTGGTGGCTACATGTCTGGATGTGTTTGTTAGTTCTATTTGTGCCACTGCCTAGCTGTAGTTGTAGTTGTGTTTGTACATGTGTTGGCACAGTTGGATGTGACTTTTTTGATGGCATGTGTTGTGTTTCTCTGACTGACATACACATTTTGGGATGATTCTGTTCTGGTTGCTGTGTAATTGCTATGAGTGCATGGTTTGACTCTCCCCTTGACAGTGATGTGTGTGTTTTGTGGCAGTATATTGTGTACATTTGTTGTGTACTCACCAGGCTCTGGGATGTCCTCTAGTCCATATACGCTCACTGGCGGAAGGATGGCCCGCACCTTCTCCTCCCAGGGCCTGAGGTATATTGGCTTGGCAGGAGGGCCACTGCCGGTGTATTGGCTGTTGATGTAGTCTTTCTTGAGCAGGTCCCGTACCCTCCTGCGCACGTCATACCACCTGTTCTGGATGTCGCTCTTTGTGCGCCGACATGGTGATTGTGCGTTCACCCTGTTGATGATCCTCTCCCACATCTTGGTTTTCTGGGAGATGGGGGTCTGTTGGACCAGTGTGCCAAACAGCTGTGGCTCTACCCTGAGGATCTCGTCTACCATGACTTCCAATTCACAATCTAGGAACTTGGGATTCTTCTTGGGGGGCATGGTGATGGGTGGTGATGGTGAGTGATGTGTGTGTTGGTGTGCAGGTGAGGGTGTGTGAGTGTGTGTTTTGCTGGGTGTATGTGAGGTAGGTATTTGTTGGTGTGCTGATGGTGTGTGGCTTGTGTGAGGGATGAGCTGTGGGTGTGTGGTTGCTTTCTCTTGGGTGCTGGCAGTGGAATGGCATTTGCAAAGGCTCATGGTTGTGATTTGTGTCCTTTATATGGGTGGAGTTGTGGGTGTGTCTTTGTTCTCTGTCCCCACCCCCCCCAGTATTTATTGGCTTGGTAATTGCTTGTTTGGCCTTTTTTTGGGTGATTTTTCCTTTGTACTGTCTGTGTATGTTGGAAACGTTCTTGTGACCGAGTCGGACCCTGCATTTGTCTCGTACGGTCTTCTCCGTTTCGTTCACGCTGTGTTTGTGCAGTTTTCTATGCTGCGTACGCGTCGGTCGCGGTGTTTTGTGTTGCTTCGGCTCGGTTTTGTATGCGTGTCGGTCGTGCGGCTTGGCCTCCGTCCGACTCGCTCGTGGTTTTCGCGCCTTGCATCGTACTTTGCAGTTTGGAGTTCGCGTGTACGTTTTGGTCGGATTTGTTCCGGGTGCGTGTCGGTCGGTTGGATTCGCGTGTTTTTCCGGCCGGATTGCTGTTTTCCGTGCGGCTCGGTCGGTCGACTTGGGTTCGGTACGTGTCGGTCGGATTTTTCACGCCTTGCATCGTACTTGGCGTGTCGGGCGCCACAGGTACGTGTCGGTCGGTATTATTTCCGGATCCGAGTCGGTCGGTGCTTTTTCCGGCCCGAATCGGAATCGACCCCATAGTGGCACAGTAGCACTAGCAAGCACAGTACATAACATTTGTGGTATCCTCCCACTTCCTCAGCTTCTAACATTTGTGGGAGTTTCAGGCATTACTACTACTAGGCACTATAGAGTAGACCAGTCTTCTTCTTCTCTCTCTTGTTTAGCTAAATTAAGCTTGTTGTAGCCGGCATGCCAGCTCAGTCAGCTTGCGCCCTAGACAAACATACTCGTGTCACAGACTCACGTTATTTTTATTTAATACTGTCTGCAGGTGAGGGAGCTGACTACACAATCATCTTATTTTTCTATTATGGGTGGCCATACATGAGGGCAACTGCTCAATTTCACTTTCACCCTGACTACTACAACAAGGCAGATGATATCTGATCCAAATGATCATTGATTATATATGGGATGACATGAGGTACTTTTGATTTATTGTGTAACCATGAAGCCGAAAGGCCACCCATGGCAGGCTGGCTGACACAGTCAAAAATAAATGACATAGGTAGGGAGTGGGCCTCAGAGTCGGAGGGAGGTGCTTGATAACATACATACACAATATATATGCTGTGGTGGCAAACTACTGTGAGTCATAGGGAGTATTCTGAAAATACAACCTTGAATCAAAAACCTTGCATAAAAACAGTCCTGTTGTTTCTCTTCCCAGCGATAGTTCCATTTATCAATCATTGCATTGCTCTTCTAGCCTCATATTTTTTCAATTCCAATCTTCTATTCTCCTTGGTTTTGCTACTCTAGCACAGTTTATTTTTCTTTTACATTCTCTTCAAAGACTCTTCACCCAGTGACAGTCTCCACCTATGCTATGATGATTGAATACTATCCAGGCATCCATCCATTAAAAGTAAACATGTCTATCATTCTTCTTAATCTCTCAAGAATCCTTAGTTTCACCAACAACATACATTTGTTATTTTTTTTTAAACCACCACCCATTCGTCCTTCCTTCCTTGCTTGCCTTTGAGTTTGACCCATGAAACACGCCGGAGGATTCTTCCTATCACCCATACACTTTCACGCACCCAGGCAGGCATCCTTTGTTTCACCTCCACCCATCCTTCAACCACCCATGCATCTGATTCCTATCAGCCACCTATGCATCCCACGCATCCTTCTCTGCCAGTCATATATTACATCTCGCCCATCCTTCCTCCTTCCATCCTTCTTTCCCTTTTTGTTCGACCCATCCATCAAGGTCGCCTGACTCTTAATCTTCTCCATAAAACTTTTCCAGCAGAGTTGAAGTCAGATAGAAGAGGCCATTAGTTACTCAACTCCCGCCGCTAATGCTATTGCTCTAATGCTAAGTAAAGGGTGTCTTCTTCTTCAACCGTTGTTCACAACAACTTAGTCTCTCTCAACATACAGTGTACACCCTTGCAGAGAGTGTGTAACTATTGTCAATAAGTAAGGAATATAAGTATAACTTACCACCGCCCGCCACTGCTGCTGGCTCACCCACCCCTGTGGCAGCTGCCACATCCGCTGCTCCCTCCTGGCTGGCATCGCCTGCCCCGCCGCTGGCCCCGGCACTGGTGGTCGGTACGCCTAGAAAAAACATTACACATTTTTTAGATGCCATATACGCCTCCCCCTATTTATTCTTTTTCACTGGCAAGATTGAAAAAATACTAGTTAAAATGCATACATACACCACATACATCACTAGTACAAATCGGGTACTAGAGTAGAGTAGACAGTAGTAGTATGTCCTATCCATCAAAAATAGTAAAATATATGGTTGGGCATTTTATTGGTGGCAATTGTCGAAAAGCCTCTTAAGAAGACTAGAAGAGGACAACCCAAAGGACTGGACTCAGTGGCTAGAGCTATTGGTGAATCTGAGTTTTAAAACTTTTTAAAAATAAAGAGTGGCCAACTGGGCAAGCTTAGCTACAGACAGACTAATAGTAGTAGTACAGAGAGTCAGAGCAGAGGCAGTTAGAGGCACGGATAACAAGAATTTAGAAACAGATAGATCGAAGAAGATTTGGTAAAAAATAGAATTAGGAAATGGAAATAATAGTTCGGAAACAATAAGGTGCAGTAAAAGTTAGGGAAATATAATTATTAATACTAACAACAGGAGGACTTACTGGGGCCAGCAGCAGAGCCCTCGGTAGGTGAGCGGTCCTGGCCGTGGGAGGCATCTTCTCCAGCTCCCCCCGACTCCGTCTTCCATCCCCTGGGTGCTGATCATGTAAGATATAATAAAGAAAGAGACAAACATTGATGATTGGTGTGAAATAAATAAAATATTTTAAAAAACGCTCAAAAAAACATTTTTGAAAACAACAATTGCAATAAAATTGACCTATCTAATCTGATCGACTAGTAGATTCGTTGACCGACTAGTTATTATTTATGAACTAATCCAGTGTTCCATTCTGATTCCAGAATCCTAAACCTAAGTACCACCTGACCTAACCCACCTATTCCAGATGGGCCAATTGTTCACTAAGTCTGCAATTCCATTTATTTTAGTCCTCAAAAATGCATAGATGGAGGACGCATGCATAAATTTGCATACACCAAATTGTTGGCTGGTTGCTGCTGATGTTCTGCTGATGATGACTTAGTTGCTATATTACTCACTCACTAACAAACTACAAAAGGTTCTAGTAAGGACTGGAGTCAGCACTCAGCAGCCCGTGACGTGACGGAGGATGCGTCACGCAGACCGCTAAAAAATGACCAACTAATACTAAGTAACTAAACTACCTATCAATCCACCAATATCTTAGTGACAGGAGGACAAAGGAAAGGACTAGAGTCTCTCTAGCATTACCTAACTTAAGTTCTCTAAACTCTCTTACATAATCAGCCCAAGCGAGCGCAAAGTTGGAAACAAGTAAGATTAGTAGCGCCAAGCACCTGTCTAGTGTCTAGAAGAATAACAATCAGAGAAGATTTTTAAACGTAACTTACCTGCAATGTAAGCAGCAGCATTCTTGCTATTTGGGAAAAACATAATATTCGCAATAACAGTAACACAGAACAGAACACACAATACTACTATAATTAGCTACTCACCAAGCCCCACGACCTCAACACCTAGCAGGTCCAGCAGGTCCTGCTCCCGGGTCCAAAATGTCTGACCACCGGTGGGTCAGCTGGTTATGGGTGCGCCGGACCCCAGAGCAGCGAAACACAGCCCCGCGCACCCTCGCCCACCAGGCGGTGACGCTCCTGGGTAGCGTAACCGGAGGCGAGCCTGCCGCCTGCTGCCAAAGTCAAGGGGAGGTGGCGGTGCACAAAAAAAACAAGGGCGGCCACCTCCGCCTCGGTAAAAAGGGCCCGGGGCTGCACCCCTTCCAGGCGCCGTCTGCCGCATGGAAGGTGGCTCTTCTTCACGGCAGGCGCCTTCCCCTTGCTAGTGGAGGAGGTAGTGGTACCCTTAGCCATGGTTCTGGGTGGGCGGGGGGCAGAAAAGAAAATGTAGGAGTAAACAATGAAGTCAGGAGAAGAAGTAGTAGAGTAAAAAAGCAAGTAATATAAAACAGTAGAAAAAAGTCAAAAAAACGAAGTAAAAGTAGAAATAAAACGCAAATTATACACTTAGGGAGAGAGAGAGAGATAGATAATAAATACAAAAAATCAGAAAAACACTGTAAAAAACAAATGATTGAAAAGATTAGAGCCGGATGAGAAACAGGCCCCAGAACCATGCAAAGAGTAGGAAAACAAGATGGCCGCGCCCATTGGCGACCGCATGGTGAAGTTTGCGCGATATTTCCCCCCGAACACGCAATCCACGTTGCCGAACATCAAAAACATCTCGGCAGCATGCGCGAGCATGCCGAACAAGCAACTCCGCATGCTCGCGTAACTCCGCGTAGCATTGCGGAGTGGTTTTGCAGTTTCACGTAGCACAGCTACGCGAACTCCTCCCGGGGTTACATTAGATAAACAAATCTAGAATTTCACTGAGAAAAAAAAAGGTTAATATGACTTTATTGTTCTGTATGTCAATAATATCTTAATAATATCTTACTTTACATTTAAAAAAACAGAAATTCACTGAAAAAAACAAAGGTTAAAGTGACTTTATGTTTATGTGAAAAAAATGTCAGTTAAAAAATAACATTTTAAACTCCAAAAAACACTGAAATCATGATCTGCTTATGACCTCCCAGATCACATCACGCATGACATGTTCAATGACATTACCGATGACATCATTGACATTACTGCTGACATCATTGATAACCTCACAAAAGACGTCATTGGGAGAGGTGTGGGTAAAAGTTCTACTTAGCTATAACTGGTGAATTTCACAGTATTTAGTCACTTTACTTTTATATATATATAAATATATATATATATATATATATATATATATATATATATATATATATATATATATATATATATTACCTACTGGCGGTCGCCAGTAGGTAGTTATAGTTAGGACCACGTTTCCATAGGAAAAGCTTTTATTGATGTGCTTATAACTTTGGCGTCGTTTGACAAATCTTTACGAAATTTTCCAAAAAGTTCCTCTTTTCAGGTCAGCTCCTATCCTAAAAGTTTGGGGGGGATTCGTCAAGGGGGAGCTAAGAAAAAAGGGGGGTCCCAAAACGTGTTTTCTCCATGCAATTTCCATAGGAAACTTTAGACAAGGCTACAGGTCAAACTGCTGAACGGACTTACTCCAAATTTGGCAGAGAGAAAGGTCTTGGTCCAGAAAGCACGCTTTTGTTTAAATCGGGTAAATCCGTTCAGTAGTTTTAGAGAAATATCAAATTTTCCAGATATCGATATTTAAGAATTCTGACATCTGATTGGCTGAGGAGTTACGAGCACGTGCTTGCGGCTCATTGGCTGCGAACTGTTGAAACTAGGAAGTGTTGGCAGCCATTTTGTGATTCAGTCCGTCAGCTCACAACTCTCCCTCTACAAGACATCAGGTCCGTAGTTCTACCTCTGCGAGGCAACACTAAAAATATACTGCAGCTCTGTCTGTGTGAGATACCCCTTTCACGGTCCCTCTCGGCTCATTGGCTGCGAACTGTTGAAACTAGGAAGTGTTGGCAGCCATTTTGTGATTCAGTCCGTCAGCTCACAACTCTCCCTCTACAAGGCATCAGGTCCGTAGTTCTACCTCTGCGAGGCAACACTAAAAATATACCGCAGCTCTGTCTGTGCGAGATACCCCTTTCACGGTCCCTCTCCCCACATCACCAGCTTGCGGCTATGCCTCTAGAAGCCAGTCCGTCGGCTCGCAGCTCTGCGACTGCGAGCTGTCAGCCATTTTGTGACTCAGTCCGTCAGCTCGCATCTCTCCCTCTAAAAGGCATCGGATCCGTAATTCTACCTCTGCGAGGCAATACTGAAAATATCCTGCAGGTCTTTCTATGCGACCTCTCCCCACATCATCAGCTTGCGGCTATGCCTTTAGAAGCCAGTCCGTCGGCTCGCAGCTCTGTGTCTGCGAGCCGTCGGGCCCACAGCTCTACCTCTGTGAGCCACCTTGTTAGCTCGTAGCTGTGTCTGTGCTAGCAGGCCCGTCGGCCCGTTACTCTCCCTCTGCGAGTTAGCCCGTCGGGTTGCCGCTCGGAGGGCTCACAGCTGTATCTCTGCAAGCCAGCCCGTTAACTGATAGCTGTGTGTCTGCTAGCACGCCTGTTGGCCCGTTGGTCTCCCTCTGTGAGTCAGGCTGCAGCTCTCCCTCTGCGAGCCAGTACGGTGCTGTGCTTTTGCGAGCCAACGGCTCGTAGGTCTCCCTATGCGAGCTGAGCACACGGGCCGCAGCTCTTCCTCTGCGAGCCTGCCCGACGGCCCGCAGGTGTCCCTCTGCTAGCCGAACCGCAGCTGACACTCTGGGAGCCGAAATTGGGAATATAAGGTGGCTCTAAAAAGAGCCCTTGTGTTTATTAGTTGGAGCTACATGTAAGTGCGAATGCACAGCTTCAGGTTAATCAGGAAAACTCGGTTTCCCTCATCTGTGAAGTGTACTCCATCACTTCTGTAGATATCAGCCATATCAAAACGTATGTTGTTGTTGTAAATCGACCCCATTCTATGGTCTCTGAGGTATGCAGACACAGCTTTGTTGACATTCTTCCTAGATTTTTCAATCTTATGACAAAATTGTCTTGACCATTTCCACTTCTGTCTTTGGCATATATTGGAATATACAAAGACAGTTTGAGGCAAAAGTAACATCAATTGTCCAAAGGTGTCCTTCATAAGCATTTCCAAACCTACCCCAGTCAATGTGCCTAGGTCGTTACCACCACAGTGCACAATCATGAGATCAGGGTGTTGGAGATGCAAACAGGTTTTAACCAAAGGGAGCAATTGGTGCCACTTCAATCCTCTCTGTGCAAACCATTTAATGTGCACATTTTGTAAACCTAGGTCTAAGTCAATACGTCTCTGTTCTGCATACCTCTTGCACCAGAAAACATAGCTAGTCCTACAATCCACACTAGCATTTTGAAGGTATGGCTAGAAGATATGGATAAATGTCTGTAGCTCATGCAGGCCGTTTGTAGAATAAGAGATATGTTTAAACATGGGGAACTACTTAAACGTTAACCGATTGGGAGATGAAATGTATTGTGTCCTAAAAAGTAGGGTGTATATTAGTTTTGATGAAAAGCATCTTTGTGATTGGTTAATAAAAAAGCAGTTTATACGTGGAGTACATATTATAGGATGACATTTGCTCAGCTCAACCACACCTGCTAATTGTATTTGGAAGGTGCAGTTCAAACTTGAAAGAATGGTGAACTTTTGACCTCCACGTGCCGTTAAAGGTTAGAGAAAATATGCAAAAAAAAATATCGGTAGGTTTAAAAAAATGATGAACTTTTAACCTGCACGTGTCGTAGAATGTTCTAGAAAGTGTTGATACAATACCTTGAACTTTTCACCTGTATGTGTCCTTAAAAAAACTGTTTATATGGAAAGTTGAAAAATAACCAATAAAGAGAGGTTTTGCAATCTAAAAAAAATAAGGAACTATTCTGATTTGTTCTTTACATGTATTTATGTGTGGAGCAACAGGGAAATTGTGCCATTACTGGTTCCATTCTGGATGAAAGCGATGCATTACATATACTGTGTGACAAGAAAAGAATTGCATGCGTTTGTGACATTTGAAATTTGCATACCAACTACGAAGGTAAATTAGAAATTAAGAAGGTGTGTTATGTGTTTTGTAGTAGTGGTTAAGTATTTGAGACGATATTTTCAACTTTGAAAGTATTTTTTATTTCTAAATAACATAGTGTTAGTAAAGTCTGGTGTTTTATTGGTTCTAAAATATGCATAATGTTTAACTAGTTGTTAAACAAGTACTTTATATATGTTTAGGAGTTTTTCACAAAGAAAAAGTGTAAGTTGTCATCTGTAAAAGACTGTGGGCAATATTCTCAAGACCAGCGATAACATTATCGCCGCTTTAGCGGCAGTTTCCTGCCACTAAAGCGGCGATAATGTTATCGCCATTCTTGTGAATATGGCCCTGTATGGTTTTGAAAATTCGATGTAGCGTTAATTTCGATTTGTATATCTATTCCGGCGAGATAAACAGAATGTCGCACGTTTGGAAATTATGCTCAGTCTGGAAATAGTGGAGAAGGGGTGACAGTAGAAAATTCATGTGTTATTAACTTAACAGAGATGGAAAAAAAAGAAGAAATGTTATGTGCACACTTTGTGGTCTCTTTTTTTACACTGAGAGGTAGATTTCAATGTAAGTCAAGGCTGGTGTGGTACTGCGAGGCTTTGCATTTGGGTGTTCTTAGGAAATCTAAGTTGTTGGGGAGCTTTTCTTCAGAAGTCATTTTTTTACATATGTGAGAGATAAAAAATAAATGAAAATGTTCTTTGTATATTTTCTGTACGATTTTGTTCACAGTGGTAAAGTAAATGTGATTATTGGTGATAGTAATTGTCACGGTGTGTTCCTCTAGTGAATATACGCAGGCGTTTAAGTGGTCCGGGTGTTATCAATAGTAGGCTCCGCCACCCCTTTAAGAGAGCCGCCAATTTTTTCATCCCAGTTAAAGCTGTTAATATACGTATAGTAAAGGGACGATACATAAAAAGTTTGGAATTACACCTTCATTTACTCTGTCTACCTTGCACCACCATTTTGTGCCCCCAGCAGTACTGTTTATAAAAAAATCTAATACAGCTTTTTGTATTATAAAAATAGCACTTATAGGTTTATTGGCATATTGGTAGAATTTGTACTATATAAAGAATGTTGCAATCAGTTTCAATGGTATAGAAATGCACTGTATTATGTAGGAAATATTACATATGCATAGGTTGTGATGTCATTTTTTTACTGTAAGGTACATTTGAGTATAAGTGAAAACAGGTGATATACTGCGAACCCGTTCAGAATGTGCACAGATTACATAGAGAGTAAATGGACAAAGTAAACGTGCACGTTGCTTTGTGTATGTATGCATGGTTTGAATCATTTGATGATACTTTAAGACATAATCTAAACACTATTTCTGCTTTACAATTGGGTACAGTGCACAGTTATGTTATGTTATGTTATGTTAAGAATGGATTTATAAAGCGCACAGCTACTCAATAGAGTATCCCGGCGCTAAGATAGAAAGAAACAGAGGCCAGGGTGAAACAACGTTCCCGAGGCGGAAGGCCATTAAACTGCATGCTGGAACAGCCAGGTTTTCAGTTGTTTCCTGAATGCCATTATATTTGTGGCTTGTCTCAGCGCTAGAGGTAGCTTGTTCCAGAATCTAGCCACTTGCACTTGGAACGAGCGTCCACCACGGCGGGCTCTGAGACACTTAGGGATGACAAGTAGATGTTGATGTGCTGATCTAAGGGATCGGCCGGGTATGTAGTATGAGACTCTTCTGCGGATATACTGTGCCCCCATGCCGTGCAGAGCTTTAAAAGCAAGGACCAATGCTTTAAAGAGTACTCTGCATCGGACAGGCAGCCAGTGCAGATTCTTCAGATGGTGGGAGATCCGGTCTCTAGGTCCAAGTCTCAAGACTGCTCTGGCTGCCGCGTTCTGCACGACTTGCAGTCTATTGAAGATAGACTCTGGAAGGCCCAGATAGAGCACGTTGGCATAGTCCAATCTGGAGGTGACAAGGGCCTGAACGACCGTCTTTCTGTGAGAGGTCGGTAATAGAAAAAGAAACCTATGGAGCATTTTCAAAAACCCGAAGCACGTACCCGCTACTGACTGTACTTGAGGTATCATAGATAAAGTGTCGTCCATTTTCACTCCCAGATTTTTTACGATCTTAACTGCTGACTGGGGGGGAGACATATCCGTGGGCCACCATTGCTTCCAGGCGTCCAGAGGGGGTGTGCCAAAGAAAATAATTTCCGACTTTTCCGGATTACATTTGAGATGGTTATGTCTGAACCAAGCAAAGATTTCTCTCAGACATTTATTAATCTTTTCACCGTTAAACTCCTCCCCCTTCTTGCAAGTGAACAGCAGTTGCGTGTCGTCGGCATAGGATATAACAGTGTTAGTAGTTAGTGACTAGATGCTGGTAAAGGGATTATTTATTGCTCGTTCGTACGAAATAAAGGTGGAGAGGGGCGTTTCTTTACAAGAGATATTTTATAAATGTGTGAGAGATAAAAAACAATTAAAAATGTTCTTAGTAAATTTTCTGTACGATTTTTTCACACTAGTAAACTAACTGTGATTATAAGTGATGAAAATTGTTAGGGTGTGTCTCTGTGCTGAATATACGCAGGACTTTAAGTGGGCTGGGACTTACCGGTGCTGAACACTGCTACCCCTTTTACACACCCGCATTTTTTTTCATCCCACTTAAAACCCTCAATATATGTATATTAAAGGAACGGTACAATAAAAGTTTAGGGATTACACCTCCGTTTCCTCTCCTCATGTGTTACCCCCATTTTGTGCACCAAACAGTAGTGTTTATAAAAATTAAGTAAGAGAGCTTTATCTAGTATGAAAATAGCACTTATACCTTTATCAGCATGTTCATGGGATCTGTAGTGTAAAGAGAAGGTCGTAATCAGTTTCAATGGTACAAAAGTGACGTGACATATGTTTGAAAGATTACATGGTTTTAGGAGTAAGGTATAGAGGTAACAAATAAGCAGTATAGTTTGTTATGTTTAAACGAGTATGTAGTTTTGTAAATCAGATACGGCGTTGATTTGTGCAGCACACACTACACCCACAATGACCCTGGAACATGTCCCTGAATGCCTTGGCACACTGCAGCACACATCCAAACGCCAAGTAGGCCCCGATCCACAATGTGCACAGAGTGCCCCCCCTATCACCAATATCACAACCTACCCTTGCACATATGCTGAATCCAGCAAACCAGCAGATCCGTGACCCACACTGACAATGCAAGTAACACTGCATGTCGGATAGCATAGCAGCTGCGCAAAGAAAATGACATGGCCCATGAAGCGACATGTACAGAGCCAAGTGCGGATCACATCCTCAAAGGAGCAGGTCACACTCCGACGTGTCCGCGTGCAACCACAACCCATGCCTTACAATACACGCAGCAGACCAACAATGCACCAGGCCACAAAATCAGTCCGCAAGCACACATCACCCAAGTCAAAAGCAAAACAGGCCCCGAAAAGCACACAATCCAAAGGCACCCCGTCTCAAGGGGAGAAGGCTACATGAAATCAGAGCTGCAGGGGCAATTCCCCCACAATGCAGCCCACACACATAGCAATCACAGAACATCAGCAATGAAGGCAATGTGTTACAAAACTCCCCTCATACGGGTTCTGTGTCCGTGTGTGTGGCGGGGGTGATGGCTGCATGGCTGTGTGCCCCTGACACATCAGACTGCGTAGGTGATGGGGCTGCATCAGATGTCGTCCAGCACCTATGCAAGAGCAATGTCTGGCTCACAGAGGCGGAGCTTGCCAAAGGGATACACCCCCGTTGCACATGCGACAGTCAGTTCTTCCCTGTGTTGGGACGAGGCTCATTGTGGCACACGAGTGGACAATCTTTACAACACACCTCACAGTTAGACACCAGTGGAGTGGTATAGGCTTTATTTGCATGTGCGTGTCAGTACGGACGAGGCAACGGCCACAACAGGCACGGACATTCTTAAGACACTTACACTCAGCATGGGTACATGTTGAGGGGCAGATGATGTTGGAGCTGAAATGGACAAGATTTATCACATATGGCAACGCTCACAGCCCACCTTGCCTTGCTGGACGAGTCATGTGTTGTTTGGCGTCTGCACAGTACCCTGTGTGAGGGGGCACGACTCACTGTACATGGGGTCTGCATGGTGCTCTGCCTCCGGGGTGCGGCAATTGTCTGCTCTGCCGACAGTGATCAGGTGTGAGGGTCCGACAGGTTCACATGTCGAGCTACATCGCCATGTGTGTGCTCTCACCAAGTAGTGTGGCCGAATTGGCAACGTTGCCAAACGACGCTGTGTTGCTCGGACCATGGACCTGCGTCGCCTTGGACAGGTGTGTGTGCACACGCGTTAGTCCACGCACATGCATCCAGAGCCCGACCGAAGGGAGACGCGTCCTCTGTTTTGGTGGGATATGTGAGCAATCCCCACTGTGCAACAAGTTGTTGGGCCATGTGCTGTGGGTGGCAATAGGATGTGGTTGCAGGTACGTAGTTACTCGCCCATGAATGCCCGTGCAGCTTCATGTGCAATGTGTTCCAATAGTACGTCGTGGTCGTGGTCGTGTTCAAGGAACACCAGGGTGAGCCAATCCATTAGGTGGTCCGGGCAGGTGTGCTCAGCCCACACCGTCTCACCGATCCGCAACACAGCCCAATAGGGGAGCGCCTCGATGTGGTCACTGCACAAGAGAAATTGTGCTATCTCCCATGCACAACTACCAATACATACACAGTATGTCAAGGCATCCCATGCACGGCTGTCTCGGTTACACTCCTGTTCGTGATCCAACAGGGGGCGCTAACACAAGTCATAGTCCAATTCATCAACAGTTGTGTTGGATAGGCAGACAACCATGGGACACTCGAATGTGCATGTTCGGCAGTGGAACCAGGGCTGGACGCAGGTGAGGTGGGCAATGTGGAAGCTGAGCCTGTAACTGATCCGCAGCACTGCCAGTGGCAGTGCGCCCAGTAAATGCAGCATATGTGCACGGTACTGTTCCACGTGACGGGTGCTGTGCATGTGCCCGGTATGGCCTGCCATTGCGTTGGTGCGTCTCGTGAACAGGCACTCTTCTGGACTGTGGCTGTTGTGTGGAGGATATGCCACAGCTCTGAGCAATGATTTGAATGTGTGTGCAACGTTGTGGGACATGGGTTGCTGTTTCCGTGGGTGTCAAGGCCATCCCATGCGGGGGTACCACAGATGGGGGCTTCTATGTGTGAGCTGTGGATAAGTCGGATGGTTTATTTGCGGAATGCGTGGTGTGGGAGTCGTCCCCATCTGCCATTGTATCTCTATCAGGGTGTTCCAGGCACGTTCGGGACCAAGGTCAGAGGTGCAGGTGTCCTCCCGGCTTCTGCATTGGGACAATGATGTTTGTCTCACTACTACTTTCGTTTTGGGAATGTGATGTGGCTTTGGCGCTGGGATTGGGACACGGCCTTGGGCTCATGGTGTACGGATGGCGATGCACACACATTTTGGTATGTGGAGCCAGGTGCCCGTGCGGCCTTGCGCTGCTTGTGCTATCTCACTCCATCTCTCTCCCTCGCTCTCTCCCTCTCTTTCCTTTGTTGCGCGCATGGCACACCTTCTTCTCTTGGATTTGGTCTACCGGGCTGTGTGCTACGGATTGTGCAGTGGGAGCAGCTAGGACTAATCCTAGGGGTTGTTTCTGCTTTTGTTTGTCTGGGGTTTTGTGTTGGTGGTTGCATTGCTGTATGACTGATTCTCCATTTTCTGGTCTCGCATGTATGTTTATTTTGCTACTTGTGCGACATCAGGCAAGATGTTTGTTTTGGGATTGGTGGTGTTGGTGTGCAATTTCTTAGTCCGGGGTTTGGGGTGGTGCCAGGGGGGGGGTATTCCGGGTGTGGGATGGGGTCCTGGGGTGTTGGTGGTGGGTGTTGTGGCCCTGTTGGGTGTCCGGGCCGCATGATGAGTTGCTCCATGGCATCTGTTGCCCTTCGGATGTGGCCCTGGGCTGTGCTCCCTTTTGTGGTGCTGGCTGCCGTCCGACTTTACACCAGGTCAGAGCACGAATAGTGAAGTTAAGTAGAATCTCATAACAGCAGAAAAAGGGAGAAAAATATGTTTTTAAAATGTTAAATTATGTTGTATTATTTGATAAGTAACACAATAATTTGTGAAATATATTACATTACACAACAGTTTTACAGTTTATTTTCTTTTCTGTAGTGGAAAAGTCAGAAAAAACAGTACTAATGACAAATAGCAGAATAGTAGTTTAATATTTTTTTTAAACTTTCAAATTCACTGAAAAAAACAGGTTTTACAGACATAATAGTTAGAAATTAGCATTTAAAAACCTTTGAAATTCACTGAAAAAACCATAGGTTTTACAGACGTTATAGTTAGAAATTAGCATTTAAAAAACCTTTGAAATTCACTGAAAAAACCATAGGTTTCAGGGACGTTATAGTTAGCTGGATATTTCACTCGTACAAAACCATAGAAATTCCACCGTTATAGTTAGTTCAGTTAACTATAACTCACGACCCCGTAATGCACTGCTCATGACGTCACATATTACATCATTCATGGCATGGTCAGTGACATCACTGATGATATCACTGATGACATCACTGATGACATCACTGATGACATCATCCAGTGACTGTGTGTTTCTGTAAAGTTTAAATATGTTTTATATATATATGGCAAGGTGTATTGAAGAATGAGTGGGTGTATAAGTGTCTGGATGGAGGATTTAGGAGGTATGTAACTGATTGTATAAGTGACTGATTAAACGTGTCTTACTGAATGCATGGGTTAGTGACTAAACTGTGTGAATGTCTGTATCAGTCTGTCTGTTGTTGTGTAAGCTGCTACATGGGTTGATCAGTAGCTACATGAGTGTCTATATGGGTTCTTGATTGTTTGCTTGAGTATTTGTATGGGAGACTGAGTGTGTGTGTGTGTGGGTGGGTTGGAGGTGTTTGACTCTGTGCATAGATGTGTGAGTGGTTGATTCACTGGGTGTATGGGTTCAAGAATGCATGTGGAAACAGCTGTATGGGTGGGTGAGTGTGTCTATGGGTGTGTTGGTGAGTGAATGGATGTCTCAGTGGTACATATGTGAGTAACTACATATGTAAAAGGCAGTATATGTGAGTGATGGTGTATATAAATAACTATATGTGAGACTGAGTGATTGTGAGAGTGGCATGTATGGATGAGTCTGTACTTGTTTCAGTGATTACATAAGAGAGTAACTATGCGTTACTGTCTGTATGAATTAGTGAGGCGGTGTGTGTATAACTGTTTAGGTGAGTAAATGGGAGTGTGATTGATTCTTTGCATGACTGACTAGGTGTGTGAGTAACTCCATGGATGAGTGGCGGTGTGTGAGTGTCTAAATAGGTGTATGAGTGCATATGATAGTGTTGTATTGATAAGTGACTGCATGTATAAGTGATTGTATGGGTGAATGAGTGGATGTGTGTGCAGACCTAGGAATCAGTGAGTGAGTATGTAGTAACTGGAATTGGTGTGTGGATGGTTTCGAAAATGGTAGTCTGTATTTTACAGTGGGTGTATTAAAGGTTATTTTAGGGTGTGATGAGGTGCATCAGATTATCACGTGGATGATGTCATCAGTGATCTCATTTGAGATGTCATCAGTGATGTCACTGACCATGCCATGAATGATGTAATATGTGACGTCATGAGCAGTGCATTGCGGGGCGTGAGTTATAGTTAACTGAACTAACTATAACAGTGGAATTTCTATGGTTTTGTACGAGTGAAATGTCCAGCTAACTATAACGTCCCTGAAACCTATGGTTTTTCAGTGAATTTCAAAGGTTTTTTAAATGCTAATTTCTAACTATAACGTCTGTAAAACCTATGGTTTGTAAGGAACTTGGCCCAGGATTTGCAAGCATATATATATATATATATATCCACACATTTCTCCAAACATAAGAGAAAGCCTGCACTCAAAGGTTTGGTCAAATCCAAACGTCTCTCATGGCGTGGACTTTGCTGTTTCCTTGCTATAAGCACCCTGTAAATCTTCCCCCTGAATTGGGCCTATGCCAGGAGCAGGGCACTGTACCGATATTGCACGTGCGGTGGGGAGTTGGAGTTTGCCAGGTTTTAAAAAACCGAACAGCACGGAGTTCAATTAATAACACAACGCCCCATCTGTTAAATGAAATATTCATCATCATCAGAGCAACAGCAATTTTAACAGATGAAGGGGATTAATTGCAGGCGGCATCGAAGCAACTAAATGACTGTTCTTTTTGTGTGCTGAATGCGATTATCGACTTGAAATTTTGAATATTACATTTCCTTTCATGATAAAAGTGATTTAAAGCCATTATTGCCCATTTAAGGATTAATGAATGAATAATGTTACTTGAAGTATCATTGAAAGGAACATATATGAGAAATGTGGAAGTAACTTTTTTGTATCCGTTGTTTGGCAAGTATATATAACGCAATTAATAGAGCAATCTGTTTGGATTGAGAAAGGCTGGTAAGTGTCTAACATGTGATTGTGTTTCCGCATTTCCAGCCTGTGATCAAGGACTTTGGCAGTCCGAAACTCATTAGGCAAGACGAAACAAAGACTAAGGGGCCGATTCCGATTCAGGCCGGAAATCTCTCCGACCAAGCCGGACCCGGAGAGATGTCCAACCGAATCGGACTCTGGCAGTCCGACCGAACGAGTACGATGCGCACGCATGCAATCGGACTCGAGTCGGTCGGACTCCCATTGAGTCAAAGGGAGCCGGACGTACAACGCGTACGCGGGCTCCCATTGACCCAATGGGTGCAAGGCAAACAAGGGTGCCCCCTACAGCGGGTACGCCTTGAAGCGTCTCGCGGCGTACATGCACAGGTAGGGGGGACCCATGGGTCCCCCCTGTGTGCGACTCGCGCGGCTACGCGTACAGGGGGGTCCGACATGGACCCCCAAAGTGCGGCTCCGACTGCTCTTTCGAGCCGGACGGCGCGAGTCGGTCGGACTGCTCGCGGTGCGCATCGTACTTGCCCGGCCGGGGAACGACTCCATCGCGCGGTGCGAGACGTGTCCGTGCGAGTCGGTCGGAGCGCTTCGGACCCGCGAACAAGTCGGCCGGCGATTTCGCGTGCGCTCGCATCGTGCTCGCTTGGCCGGACGCACGTACGAATCGGTCGGGAAAGAGGGCTCCGAATCGGATCCGGTTAAGCCGAATCCGATTCGGTGCCCTACCGCCCGAGATCGGAATCGGCCCCTTAGTATTGCCGGTTTGTGCCAGAACAATTGAAGTACCTGGTGACGAGTGCGTCTATGTTTAGGGACAAATTGTGGAAAAATATTGACGGCAGTCCAGCTGTATAGACTGCACCACCGCACTGTACACAAAATGCGGGTCCGAGGTTTGGAACTGTCCGAGCTGGATACGGATCGTCAGGTACAAGAATAATAATGAACTGTGCATTTGACTTTGGCGGCCCACTGAAAGGCATAACAATATTTGGAATACAATATGTGGCATCACAACACCCACTGAAGGGTTATTAATGGCATTACTAAACTACTTATTCCACAATGCTTTGTTTTACTTGAATAAGCCCACCAGAGGGCAATAAAGACAATTGAAGAATGAATAAGTATCGTCTAACATGTGATTGTGTTTCCGCATTTCCAGCCTGTGATCAAGGACTTTGGCAGTCCAAAACGCATTAGGCAAGAGGAAACAAAGACTAAGTATTGCCGGTTTGTGCCACAACAATTGAAGTACCTGGTGAGAAGTGCGTCTATGTTTAGGGACAAATTGTGGAAAAATATTGACGGCACTCCAGCTGTATAGACTGCACCACCGCACTGCACACAAATGCGGGTCTGAGGTTTGGAACTGTCCGAGCTGGATACGGATCGTCAGGTACAAGAATAATAATGAACTGTGCATTTGACTTTGGCGGCCCACTGAAAGGCATAACAATATTTTGAATACAATATGTGGCATCACACACCCACTGAAGGGTTATTAATGACATTACTAAACTACTTATTCCACAATGCTTTGTTTTACTTGAATAAGCCCAAAAGAGGGCAATAAAGACAATTGAAGAATGAATAAGTACCGTCTAACATGTTATTGTGTTTCCACATTTCCAGCCTGTGATCAAGGACTTTGGCAGTCCGAAACGCGTTAGGCAAGAGGAAACAGCGCCTTGAGACCCTCACGGGTGAGTAGCGCGCTTGCAATTCCCTGATTGATTGATTAAGTATAGCCGGTTTTTGCCACAACAATTGAAGTACCTGGTGACAAGTGCGTCTATGTCTAGGGACAAATTGTGGAAATATATGTATATATATATATATATATATATATATTTCCTACTGGCGGTCGCCAGTAGGTAGTTATAGTTAGGACCTTGTTTCTATTCAAAAAGCGTTTTTCTTTTGCCAATATCTTTGGTGCCGTTTGACGAATCTTCGAGAAATTTTCGAAACTAATGGGGCGCTCCGGTCAGCTCTTGTCTTGAACGTTTCAGGGTGATTCATCAAGCGGGGGCCGAGAAAAAAGGGGGGTCCCAAAACGCATTTTCCACATGTTAATTTCCATAGGAAACTTTAGACAAGGCTACAGCCCGAACTGCTGAACGGAATTATACCAAATTTGGCAAAAAGGTAGCTCTTGGTTCAGAAAGCGCCCTTTTTTTTAAATGGTGTAAATCCATTCAGTAGTTTTTTAAATATTAAAGGAAAAAGAAATGTATATATCTGGGCGGAGCCTAACCACACATCTCATCGTGAGATCTGATTGGCTGTCAGCACTTCATTCAAGAAGTGTTTGCAGTCATTTTGGGACCAATATACATGATAGCACTCCATTAAAATGCATTGTAGTGAATGGAAGGTTTTGAGGGTCACCAAAAGGAGAACGTATAAAGGGTGATAAGACTTTAGTTACATTATAAATCATTTGTTGATGGTACCATACTAATTTTAGGAATTTTGGTGTGTTCTAAGGTGATTTTACCCTGTAAAAAAGCTTTCTGCTGGGATATCATCAATCATGTTTGAGAGAAAACTATTTTCTCATACTTTTCCCATAGAGGTTTGCTAGGTGATCTAGAAGCTAAAATGAGAGCATATTTTCTGTAAATTCACATTATCTTTCTCAGTCATGTGAGAATGAAGTCTGACATTCTCAGTAAAACATGTACATCCAACAAGGGCAGAGACTGTCAGTTGATTCCTTTGTGTTCTACTGCAGCTTCCCAGAGTGTTCTAAAAAAACAACTAGAGCGCTAACAGTCTTACTTATGACAAAAGTATGGCACACCTGAAGCCATCTTGATTGGAATAAAGTGGTAACACTTAAAACATTTAATTTAAAAAGGAACAAAATGAGGGGGTTCATTTTGCCATAGGAATTATGATTAGTGCTGCAGAAAGAAAAATTAGGGCACATTTTGAGTGACTTCTCAAATCCTCTTCTATTTCATTAAAAAATTCTGACATGCAGACTGAAACATGCAATTTCAATACCAGCAGCAGACTTCCCTGGTGAGCAGTAGCTTTACTACAGTGATCTAATGAGCAACTAGAGTGCTAACATTCTGAATTTATGGCAAATGTGTGACACATCTGAATGCCTTCTTGATGGAATCAAAGTAAAAAACTGAAAGTATTTCCTACTGAGGAGACTGTAGTAAATGAGGAAATTAGGAAACTTCATAACAAATAAGTCTCCCAAGATGGCCACCAGAGGCAAAAGAGCCCAAATGTAGCACAAATATCACCCAGATGTAGCCCACGTATAGCCCAATGACAGAATGTCCCAGAGTGTTCTAAAGAACAACCAGATCACTAACAGTCTTACTTATGACAAAAGTATGGCACACCTGAAGCCATGTTGATTGGAATAAAGTGGTAACACTTAAAACATTTAATTTAAAAAGGAACAAAATGAGGGGGTTCATTTTGCCATAGAAATTATGATTAGTGCTGCAGAAAGAAAAATTAGGGCACATTTTGAGTGACTTCTCAAATCCTCTTCTATTTCATTAAAAATTCTGACATGCAGACTGAAACATGCACTTTCAATACCAGCAGCAGACTTTCTTGGTGAGCAATAGCTTTACTACAGTGATCTAATGAGCAACTAGAGTGCTAACATTCTGAATTTATGACAAAAGTGTGACACATCTGAATGCCTTCTTGATGGAATCAAAGTAAAAACTGAAAGTATTTACTACTGAGGAGACTGCAGTAAATGAGGAAATTAGGAAACTTCATAACAAATAAGTCTCCCAAGATGGCCACCAGAGACAAAAGAGCCCAAATGTAGCACAAATATCACCCAGATGTAGCCCACGTATAGCCCAATGACAGAATGTCCCAGAGTGTTCTAAAGAACAACTAGAGCGCTAACAGTCTTACATATGACAAAAGTATGGCACACCTGAAGCCATCTTGATTGGAATAAAGTGGTAACACTTAAAACATTTAATTTAAAAAGGAACAAACAGAGGGGGTCATTTTGCCATAGAAATTATGATTAGTGCTGAAGAAAGAAAAATTAGGGCACATTTTGAGTGACTTCTCAAATCCTCTTCTATTTCATTAAACAATTCTGACATGCAGACTGAAACATGCACTTTCAATACCAGCAGCAGACTTTCTTGGTGAGCAATAGCTTTACTACAGTGATCTAATGAGCAACTAGAGTGCTAACATTAAAAATTTATGGCGAATGTGTGACACATCTGAATGCCTTCTTGATGGAATCAAAGTAAAAAATGAAAGCATTTCCTACTGAGGAGACTGCAGTAAATGAGGAAATTAGCAAACTTTATAACAAATAAATCTCCCAAGATGGCCACCAGAGACAAAAGAGCCCAAATGTAGCACAAATATCACCCAGATGTAGCCCACGTAGAGCCCAATGACAGAAGTGTGCAAAACACTTTTTATTTTTTGTTTTTTGCAGTTTTATATAGTGCAGACTGGTCAGGTATTGGAGTGCTTTTCATGAGCATTGGTTACATCACACAAGGACAAATTCATGTTGGTTGTAGACATGGGGAGATTAAGGGCGATATGTATCAAAAAGAGTTTTGCGATTCTCAAATTGCGATTTTTAGCGAATCGCAATTAGAGAATCGCAAAATGCAATGTATGTAGGATTTGCTAAGAATTTTGCGAATCCTACATATTCCTTATTTGCGAATCGCAAATTGAGATTCGCAAATAAGGAATACCTTCCCATTCATTCCTATGGGCTAGGAGACCCATAGGAATGAATGGAAGACATTCTCAATTTGCGATTTCCAATTAGAGAATCGCAAATTTAGAATGCAATTTCAAGGTTGCAAGGGTGCCAAAGGACACCCTGTTGCACCCCTGAAATATGCATGTGTGCACATTTTGCGCACATACATGCCCTCAGGGCATGTATGTGCGACATATGGCACTTTTAAAAAATCAAAAAAGTGATTTTTAAAGAAAATCGCAAATTAACACCAATTTGAAGTTGGTGGTAATTTGCAATTCCTTAAGGCCAAATAGCAAATTTCTGGTGCTTCCAGAATTGCATTTAAGGAATCGCAATTTGCAATTCCTTAATTGCATTCGCAAAATAGAGAATCGCAAATTTTGCAATTCTCTATTTTGCGATGGCCTTTTGGGATGATACATCCCAAAAGGCTTTTTCCAATTCGCAAACGGGCCGATTCTGAGAATCTGCCCGTTTGCAAACGGGAAAAAGGCTTGATACATATGGCCCTAAGTGATTTGACCAGAATCACAGAATGTCGAGCTGAAGCAGAAACTCCAACCTGGTTCCCCAGTTGCAAAGTCTGCAGCTCTGGAAGTAATACCACATCCTCTCCCCTAAGTGCAACAGTTAATCAAGTGGTCAACTGGATAAAAAAACATAAAGATAACAAATAATTTAAAAGTGCTTTGTCGCTATTTGAAAACTCAGAAAATATGTCCTCATTTTAGTTTTTTAGAGCACTAACCATAATTTCGATGCAAATAAGACCCTCTCATTTCTGTAATTTCTAAAGGAAATGCTCTAGGTATTACAGTTTTGATTACATCAAGATGACGTCAGGCGTGCCACACTTTTGTAATAAATATAGAATGTTAGCAATCTAGTTGTTCATTAGGATACTGTTGAGAGGCAGAGGCCAGGGGCACGGACTCAGAAAATTGAAGGCAGGTAGGAGGGTGCAGAGGCAACAATTTGACCACACTGGGCAGGCAGGAAGGGCAGTGGACACACAAAAGACTATGGAGGGCAGTGGAAAGGGGGGCAGGGGCAACAAACCAACAATGCAGTTCAGGCAAGAGAGGCTGTGGCAATATAATAGACCATTGTGGGCAGAAGGAAGAGGCAGTGGTAGTACAACCATACATGCCAAAAGACCCGATTCAGCCAGGAAACGCCCAATGTTTTTATGCCCAAATGGGCTTTATTTTATCTGTCTCCTGTCTACAATCTCCTCTTTTTCAATGTAAGTCAATGGGGAAAATCAATTCCCCAGTTTTTTTTTCCAAAATCTCCCTCTTACCAAGTTCAAAATGTTAGCAAGTATGGTACATTGGATCATGGAAGGCAGGAGGAATTGGGGTATGGGCATGGACTCGGATAACAGAGGACAGGAGGGACATGGACAGGTGCACTAAACTGACCTTACAGGGCAGGCATCAGGGTTTGCAGCAGCACAATACACCACACAGGGCATGCGGGACGGCAGTGCAGCAAAACAATCCATGAAAAGCAATAGGGAGGGGACAGGACCATGCAGATGGACAACAGAGAACAGAGGGGAAAGAGGCAATGGCAGCTAGCTGACCATAATGGACAGACAGGAGAGAAAGCTGCAGCATAACGGACCATAAAGGGCAGGAGGTAGGGATGAGGGGCATTACAATGGAACAGACAAGCCAGGAGGGAGGGAATAGGGGTCTGCACATGGAAAACAGAGGGCAGGGGGCAAAGGGGCAGGGCAGGAGCAGCAAGCTGACAATGGAGGTCAGGCAGGATGGGCACTAGAAGCAAGACACACCATGGAGAGCAACAGTGAGACTATAATGGCATACACACAGACCATGGATAGAAGATGGGAGGGGGTATGGGGCAGCTAGCTAACCACACAGGGAAGGTGGGAGGGGCCATGGCAGCACAGAAGACCATGAATGGCAAGCGGGAATGTTAGTGGCAGCACAATGGCCATGATGGGCGAGAAGGAGGGGGCAGGTGCATGCAGAAAGGACCATGGAGGATAGAAGGGAGGGGTAGGAGCTGGGCTAAGACAAGAGAGTTCAGGGGAAGGGGCCTCACAACAGACCACGCAGGGCAGGCAGGAGGAGCAGTTGCAGCACAACAGACCAGGAAGGGCAGAAGGGTGTGGCAGTAAAATGGACCATGGAGGACAGCAGGAAGGGGATAGGGGCATGGAACATGGACAGGCAGGGTGGAGGTGGCAGGAACAGGTTACATTCATCTGACAATGCTAGGCAGGTGGGAGGGGAGTGGCAGCTCAACAGAACACTCAGAGTAGATAGGAGGGGCAGGTCTATGGAACATGGTGGGCAAAAAGAATGGAGTAGGGGCATGCACACAGACATCGGAGGGCAGGGGGAAGGAGAGTAGGGGCAGCAAGCTAAGCACTGAGGCTAAGCAGGAGGTCAATGATGGGGCATAGAATTGGGCAATGGAGGGCAGGAGGAGTGGACTGGGACATCATGCTAAATGGAGGGCAGCGGCAGCACATCAGACCATGCATGGCAGGAGGGAGAAGGCTAGTGCATGGATTCAGACAACAGAGGATAGGAAGGAGGTGGATGGGGCAGCAAGCTAACTGTTCAGAGAAGGCGGGAAGGCAAGTGGCAGTACAACAGCCACACAGGGCTGTAATGAGGGAGCAGGGGCATGGACTTGGACAATGGATGGCAAGGAGGAGGGGAGGCAGGAGCAGCAAGCTTGGGTGGGGGCAGCACAATGCCAGGCCCTGCTTCCAACCCCCCACCATCCATTGTGATAGGCATCTTACTTAACGTTAAAAAAAACTAGAAATTCGCTGAAAAAAACAAAGATTACAGGGACGTTATAGTTAGACTCAGATTTCAGTCGTACAAAACCAGTGAAATTCAGCAGTTATAGTTGCCTGAGCTAACTATAACTTAAACCCCCGCAATGCACTGCTTATGACCTCAGACATTACATCATTCATGACATGGTCAGTGACATCACTCATGACATCACTCATGACATCTCAAATGAGCTGTGAATGGAATGGAACTATAATCGCTAGAACTTTATTTATGGATAGTGTGTGTATATTAACACCCCTTTTTTTTTCTTTTCTTTCGTGTAAGAACCATTATAATACGCAACGTGCCCAGATCTATATGGCCGATAGCCTTTCACTTTAAAGTGATGTGTAGTCCATTGTTTATGTTGATGTTTGCAATCCTAAGTAGGTTTATTATGAACAAGTCACGTTGACGAACATACAGGTACGGCGGTCACGGGGCAAGATATGCTGAAATGACATTGTGTGCATATTAACACTTCTTTTCTTTTCTTTATTGTATCAATTCCTGAATTTTCACATCATGACCAGGCCAATAAGGTCTCCAGCTTTTTGGATTAAAGTAATATGTAGTCCTTTGTTAATGTTGGCAACTGGAGACATTTGTACATTTAAATAAGGAAGCTACAATGACGTCTGCATTTCGCATTTGAGATGTCATCAGTGATGTCATCAATGATGTCACTGATCATGTCATGAGTAATGTAATATGTGACATCATCAGCAGTGCATTGTGGGGGCATGAGTTATATATATATATATATATATATTTACATATATATATATACATATATGTATATTATCTACTGGCGGTCGCCAGTAGATAGTTATAGTTACAACCTATTATCCATAGGAAATCCGCGACATTCTATTTGAGATAACTCTCTTGCCGGTTGACGTATCTTCGCGAAATTTTCAAACTTTGTGGCCCGCTCCGGTCCGCTCCTACCCTGAAAGTCTCGGGGGGATTCGTCAAGCGGGGGCCGAGAAAAAAGGGGAGTCCCAAAATGTGTTTTCCCCATGCATTTTTCCATAGGAAACTTTAGACACGGCTACAGCCCGAACTGCTGAACGGAATTACACCAAATTTGGCAAACAGGTAGTTCTTGGTTCAGAAAGAACCCTTTTTGTTAATTGGTGTAAATCCGTTCAGTAGTTGCTGAGAAAATCAAAAGTAAAAGTACATATATATCTATGGCCGCGTCGGATTCGCGCACCCTCCCGATCACGAGCTGCATGCTAATTGGCTGTCAACACTCCAAATCAGGAAGTGTTGGCAGCCATTTTGTCCCTCGGTAGAACCGAGGGACAGAAACAAGTGCGCAAAACGCACAAAGGGGGCAGGGTAGAAACACCCTGACCCCCTAGGTCTGCTCAGGGGGTCCCACAAGGTTTCAGATATGTTATAGTTAGAAATTAGCATTTAAAAAACCTTTGAAATTCACTGAAAAAACCATAGGTTTTAGGGACAGTTATAGTTAGTTGGACATTTTACTCGTACAAAACCCGTGAAATTCCCCCGTTATAGTTAGTTCAGCTAACTATAACTCGCGCCCCGCAATGCACTGCTGATGACGTCACATATTACATCACTCATGACATGGTCAGTGACATCACTGATGACATCACTGATGACATCTCAAATGACATCACTGATGACATCATCCACGTGATAATCTGATGCAGCTCTTCACACCCTAATATAACCTTTGATACACCCAATCTAAATTACAGACTGCCATTCGCAAAACCATAGACACTCCAACACCAATAACTACATACCCACTCACTGATTCTTAGGTCTACACACACACATCCACTCACTCACCCGTACAGTCACTCATACTTATGGTCACTCAGTACAGGACTATCATATGCACTCTTACTCCTATATAGACACTGAAACACCGCCACTCATCCATAGAGGTACTCACACACCTAGTCAGTCATGCAAATAATTAAACACACTGCCATTTACTCACCTATACAGTTATACACACACCAGCTCACTTAATCATACAAATACTAGCACATTATTACGCTCTTATATAATCACTGATACAAGCACACACTCATCCATACAGCCACTATCACAATCACTCACTCTCGCTTATAGCTATTTATATACTCCAACACACATATATACTGCCTTTCACATATGTAGTTACTCACACATGTACCACTGGGACATACATTCACTCACTAACACACTCTTACACACACTTACCCACCCATACAGTCTATCACAGATGCACTCTTGAAACCATCCACCCAGTGAATCACCCACTCACACATCTATGCACAGTCGCACACACCCCATCCACACAAACACTCAGGCACCCATACAGATACTCAGACAACAAATCAATAACTCTTATAGACACTCATGTAGCTATTCACAAACCCATGCAGCCACTTACACAGCAACAGACAGACGGATACAGACATTCACCCAGTTTAGTCACTAACCCATGCATTCAGTAAGATACGTTAAATCACTCACTTATAGAGTCAGTCACGCACCTACTAAATCATCCATACAGACACTTAAACACCCACTCATTCTTCAATACGTCTTTTCCTATATATATTAAAAATATTTAAACTTTACAGAAACACACAGTCACTGGATGATGTCATCAGTGATGTCATTTGAGATGTCATCAGTGATGTCATCAGTGATGTCACTGACCATGTCATGAGTGATGTAATATGTGACGTCATCAGCAGTGCATTGCGGGGCGCGAGTTATAGTTAGCTGAACTAACTATAACGGGGGAATTTCACGGGTTTTGTACGAGTAAAATGTCCAACTAACTATAACTGTCCTTAAAACCTATGGTTTTTTCAGTGAATTTCAAAGGTTTTTTAAATGCTAATTTCTAACTATAACATATCTGAAACCTATGGTTTTTTCAGTGAATATATATATATATATATATATATATATATTTACGGCAAAACTCAACACGGTCCCAATCAGATGAACCAGAGTCTCCACGGTACAGAGGGAGTCCACGATCAAATTTCTTAGAGGTACTTTATTTTTTTCTTTTCAACACCATTAGTGCAAACGTGAACATATATATATATATATATATATATATATATATATATATATATATATATATATATATATATATATATATATATATATAAACCTACTGGCTGTCGCCAGTAGGTAGTTATAGTTAGGACCTCGTTTCTATTCAAAAAGCATTTTTTCTTTTGCCAATATCTTTGGCGTCGTTTGACGAATCTTCGTGAAATTTTCAAAACTAATGGGGCGCTCCGGTCAGCTCCTGTCTTGAAAGTTTTGGGGTGATTTGTGAAGCGGGGGCCGAGAAAAAAGGGGGGTCCCAAAACGCGTTTTCCCCATGTTAATTTCCATAGGAATTTTGAAACAGGTTACAGCCCGAACTGCTGAACGGAATTACACCAAATTTGGCAAAAAGGTAGCCCTTGGTTCAGAAAGAGACCTTTTTTTAAATGGTCTAAATCCGTTCAGTCGTTCCTGAGAAATTAAAAAAAGAAAAATATCGATATCTGAGCACCGAGGAGGGTTCGCGAACCCTCCTGGGCACGAGCTTCACTCTGATTGGCTGCCAACACTCCAAACCAGGAAGTGTTGGCAGCCATCTTGTGACTCGGTAACCGAGTCACAAGAAAAGAGTGGAAAAAAGGTTGAAAAAGAAGAAAAGGGGGCAGGGTAGAAACACCCTGACCCCCTAGGCCTGCTCAGGGGGTCCCAAAAGGACCCCCAGGGCCCAAAAAAGCATTTATTTTTTTTAAACGACAGAATTCGCATTGGGGTCACGAATCCTGCCGTGAAAATAAAAAAAAAACGAAGCACGGGCTCCCGCGCTTTGTTTTCAAATAGCCCCCGGGTGGGCCAGGTCCCGGGGGCAATCGGTGATTAATTTGCAGGGCCCGCGGCCCCCGCAGCCCCAGGGACCGCCACCTCCCCGGGGCTGCAATTAAAAATAAAAGTGTGTGGGGGGGCTCCTGCCCCTCCACACACTGCCCCGGGGACCACCACCTCCCCGGGGCTATGCAAATGGATGGAGGGGGCCACGCGGCCCCCTCCTGGAGCCCTTGATGGCCCTGGGGACCGGCACCCCCCAGGGCCGGCTCCTGCAATGTCCCGGGGTGCCCACCCCCGGGACATTGCTGTTTGCTATGGCAGGGCGGCAGCACGGCTCCCGCCTTTCAATAGCAAACTCTGCTTTGCTTCGTTGAAGCGAGAGCAGGGAAACCTGCTCTCGCTTCAACGAAGCAAAGCATATGATTGCTTTGAGCAAGGGAGCTGCATGTTAGCAGCTCCCCTTGCTCAAAGCAATGCCGGCTCCCGCAGGAGGCGGGGAGCCAGCGGGACCGTGGGGGCATTGGGGCTCCCCCACGGTCCCCAACGCAGAGGACCGGCCCCGGGGGCTGGGGTCCCCGGGGCCAGCAGTGGCCCAGGAGGGGGGCCACGCGGCCCCCCTCCTGTTTAAGTAAAAAAAAAAGAATGGCTGGGCCCCTGGGGATGGGGTCCCCTGGGCCGAAATTGGCCTGGGGAGGGGGGCCACGCGGCCCCCCTCCCTCTAATAAATAAATAATTGGGCATGCCCTGGGGGATGGGGTCCCAAGGGCCAGAACTGGCCCAAGGGAGGGGGGCCATCCGGCCCCCCCTCCCTGATTAAAAAAATATATAGAGGCACAGCCCCGGGGGATGGGGTCCCCAGGGCCAATAATGGCCTCAGGAGGGGGGCCACGCAGCCCCCCTCCTTAAAAAAAATATTAAATATGTGGCCATGCCCTGGGGGATGGGGTCCACTGGGCTGAAATTGGCCTCGGGAGGGGGGCCACGCGGCCCCCTCCCTGTTTAAAAAACAAAAATCTATAAAAACAGGTCAGGCCCTGGGGGATGGGGTCCCCAGGGCCCAAAAAATTGTAAAAGAAGGGGGGCCACACAGCCTCCTTCTAAAAAAATAAAATTTTAAAAAAGCCGGCATCTCGCCGAAGGCCCCGCTCCCTCCCTGCAGCACTCTGCAAACGCGCCCCCTGGCGCGTTCTAGGTTGGGGTATTAAGTCCCCTTCATAACTGAGGGTCCCTGGGAGCCAACTAGCCCACCAGGTACCTCCAGTATGCGCCACAGAGCTGCGTTGCAGAGAGGTGGTCTGAGGCCAAGCCCCTTTTTACACCACTCTGCAAACGCGCCTCTTGGCGCACTGGTGGTGGGGCGATGAGGTCCTCTTGTGTCCTGAGGACGTCAGGACACAAGTGGACTTCATCCCCCTAGCAGCAGTGCGCCAGGAGCTGCGTTTGCAGAGTGGTGTAGAAAGGAGGCGTGGCCTCGGACCACCTCTCTACAACGCAGCTCTGTGGCGCATACTGGAGGTACCTGGTGGGCTAGTTGGCCCCCAGGGACCCTCAGGAATGAAGGGGACTTAATACCCCAACTTAGAACGCGCCAGGAGGCGCGTTTGCAGAGTGGTGGGGAAAGGGGGCGTGGCCTTTGTCCACCTCTGAGCAATCCCACTGTGTGGGGCTTACTGGAGGTAAGACGTAGGATAGTTGGCCCCTAAATGACCCCCAGCAGCGAAGGGGACTTCAATCCCCATCCAAGAGCGCGCCAGGGAGCGCGTTTGCAGAGTGGTGGGCATAGGGGGCGTGGCCTGCTATGAGAACTTAGCAATCCTGCTGTGTGGGACTTACTGGAGGTAATAGGAGGGGTAGTTGGCCCCCAAGGTTGTCGTTGGTGGCCAACTACCCCTCTTGTTACCTGCAGTAAGTCCCACACAGTGGGATTGCAAAGACATCTAAGGAGGACATGCCCCCCTTTCTCCAACACTCTGCAAACGCGCCTCCTGGCAGACTACGGGATGGGGGATGAAGTCCAATTTACTCCGGAGGTACTTTGGGGGCCAAGAAGCCCTCTTGGTACCTTGTCTAAGTCCTATGCAGCGGAATTCCTGAGCGCTGGTCGAAGGCCCAGCACCCTTTCTCCACCACTCTGCAAATGTGACTACTACTTAAAGAAGCATCTTTCTGCACCTCTGACTTAGAGGGAGTTTTAATCCCCCTGCCCTATTATGTACTAGGTCCTTACAGAGGAGGTCATGCCAATCACAGGGGTACCCCAACGCATAGTGTTCCCTAGTGTATGTAGGTGTTTTCACTGTATTCTAAGTGTCTTTTATCATAGCACTGGCTCTAGGCCTGGTTAGTCAGAGTCAGTTACCACCAGTACCCATCAGCAAAAAGTTGGGGGCACAGGATGACTTTGCAACAAGGCCTCTTTCTGCTCCTCTGTCGGTTCTTTGTGCACATCTCTTTCTTCTTTCTGCACCTTTCTTTGTCTTTCTGGACTTCTGTTGCCTCTTTCTGCATTTCTGTTGCTTCTTTCTGCGCCTTTCTTCCTCTTTCTGCACATGTCCTACCTCTGTAGGCATAGTTAGAAATTAGCATTTAAAAAACCTTTGAAATTCACTGAAAAAACCATAGGTTTCAGGGACGTTATAGTTAGAAATTAGCATTTAAAAAACCTTAGAAATTCACTGAAAAAACCACAGGTTTCAGGGACGTTATAGTTAGTTGGACATTTCACTCGTACAAAACCAGTGAAATTCGGACGTTATAATTAATTCAGCTAACTATAACTCGCGCCCCCGCAAAGCACTGCTGATGACGTCACATATTACATCACTCATCACATGGTCAGTGACATCACTGATGACATCACTGATGACATCTCAAATGACATCACTGATGACATCACTGATGACATTATCCACGTGATAATTTGATGCATCTTCTCACACCCTAATATAACCATTGATACACCCCCTCTAAATTACAGACTGCCATTCTCAAAACCATAGACACTCCAACACCAATAACTACATACCCACTCACTGATTCTTAGGTCTACACACCCATCCACTCACTCACCCATACAGTCACTCATACTTTTGGTCACTCATCAGTACAGGACTATCATATGCACTCATACACCTATATAGACACTCACACACTGCCACTCATCCATATAGTTACTCACACACCTAGTCAGTCATGCAAAGAATAAATCACACTCCCATTTACTCACCTATACAGTTATACACACACCACCTCACTTACTCATACAGATACTAATACATACTTACGCTCTCATACAATCACTGATACAAGCACACACTCATCCATACAGCCACTCTCACAATCACTCACTCTCACCTATAATCATTTATATACTCCAACACTCACATATACTGCCTTTCACATATGTAGTTACTCACACATGTACCACTGAGACATCCATTCACTCACCAACACACCCATACACACACTCAGCCACCCATACAGTCCATCACAGATGCACTCTTGAATCCATACACCCAGTGAATCACCCACTCACACATCTATGCACAGAGTCACACACCCCCACCCACACAAACACTCAGGCACCCATACAGATACTCAGACAACCAATCAATAACCCATATAGACACTCATGTAGCTATTCACAAACCCATGCAGCCGCTTACACACCAACAGACAGACTGATACAGACATTCACACAGTTTAGTCACTAACCCATGCATTCAGTAAGATACGTTTGATCATTCACTTATAGAGTCAGTCACGCACCTACTAAATCATCCATTCAGACACTCATACACCCACTCATTCTTAAATACACCTTGGCCTATATATATTAAACATATTTAAACTTTACCGAAACACACAGTCACTGGATGATGTCATCAGTGATGTCATTTGAGATGTCATCAGTGATGTCACTGACCATGTCATGAGTGATGTAATATGTGACGTCATCAGCAGTGCATTGCGGGGGCGCGAGTTATAGTTAGCTGAACTAACTATAACGTCCGAATTTCACTGGTTTTGTACGAGTGAAATGTCCAACTAACTATAACGTCCCTGAAACCTGTGGTTTTTTCTGTGAATATATATGTATGTGACCAAGAGCTGGATAGCTCGAAACGCGTCTTTTTGCCTTGAAATAATAAACATCATTTTGTCAAACTTGGATCGGTGTGGCTCGTGCTTACACGAATCAGTAAGCTATTTGGTGGATATATATACATATATATATATATATGCTCCTGTGTTTGGCGTGTTTCCTCTAGGCTGCCAAACCACCGGTGGTGACGCGTACGCAGCGCTTCACCGCGCGCTGCTGAAAATCTATTCCAAATGCTTCCTGCTCAATTACAAGAAACCACAGCACTCCGGTTGCAGTTGCAAAAACAATCCGTATTTAATAAACTTGCAGAGTCACAAACACTAACGCGTTTCGGTGCCTTGCAGCACCTTTGTCACGGCAACTTTTGCTTCTTAACTTACATTTTTTATAGCATTCAAAAACAAGTGTCTCAATAAAGTTCAGTGACAACAACAGAGGACTACCACAAATAAATAAATTGATAGCGGCCATCTTTGAACATGTTTTTAGCTGTTCATAAACTACGATTTCGTACTCATTTTAATCATATGGCAAATATTAACGTGGAAATTTTCATGATTTGTTATCTATTTCATTTAGTACACCGTCTACTACAGTATAAGATTAACATTCAATTTTTATCTCAAAATGAATATCTTGGCCTCTCATACTATTCTACAATTTCATATATATACAAATACAGATAACTCAGTGGGTTGGAGATATTCATCACAGACACCAATACTCTTAGTGATTACATACAGATTTATACAATTCATTAGTTCCAATGAATACCGCCCCAGTGGGCATACTTATCAGCATTGCACACTCTGATGCTGTGGATCTAGTGCTCAACAGTATTACGAATGGATATACCTCATAAGTAATCATACCGCCCCAGTGGGCATACAGATCATCATCAGCATGCCAAAGTTACAGTTGAACTTCTCTGTGCCCTGCTCCCACACATTCCGGATTAAATGTCTAATATGGTAGTCCTATAAAACACAAACACAAAAGGAACACAGTTTAACAGACCCTTCTGTAGTTCCCTAAGACACTTGATACTAATTAAAAAACACTCATATAAAATGTATGTACACTATCTGAAATGGCGGTTGGAGTAACTAGAGATGTATATACAATTCTTCATCAATATTTAAGCCCTGTGGCTCTTTACTATCCATTTCCAGGATATATAGGGACTCTAGTCGCCTGAGTTCCCTTTCCCTTTCCCGGTCTCCATCTCTCTTTCTTTTCAGCACACTGTCAATCACACTATATTTCAGCAATCTATGGTCACCACCATGTTTATGGTAAAAATGTCGTGCGACTGGATTTATTTATTTATTTATTTTAGAAGTTTTATATAGCGCTGGCCTGACCCGAGGGTATCGGAGCACTTTACAGAAGATACATTGCAGAGATTGACAACAAACAAGACAAAAGAACGAATACAATAACCTTGCAGGACGCTTGTTGATGGGTCTGCTTCGTAGTCATGGGACAACTGTATCGTAGTCTCGAGGACATGGTGTTCGAGCAGTGCGGGGTGTCTTGTATCTCGCTCCGAATGCTCCTATCGACTCCCTAGGGAGCGGTTGAGGAACAGGATTTTGAGTTGGCTTTTGAATTTAACAAAAGAGGGAATGGTTCTGATGTGAGGGGGAATGGAGTTCCAGATTTTGGGTGCGCTTCCGGCGAAGGAACGAGCCGCAGTTTTTAGTTTTCGAGTTTTAGGTGGGATGAGTAGGAGGGAGTTTGAGCTTCTGAGGTTCCTGGCCTGACCGGCTTTTTGAGTTTGGCCGCCAGGTATTCGGGTTTGCCGGTATGTAGGGCTTTATGAGTGAGGCAGGCTGTTCTGAAGCTGATCCGCATTTCAACTGGGAGCCATTTAAGTTCTCTGAGTGCAGGGGAGATGTGGTCGAATTTCTTGATTCCGGTGACCATTCTGGCTGCCGCATTCAGAGTAGTTTTGAGGGGGCTAGGTGTGACTTTGCAATTCCTGAGAGGACTGCGTTCCCATAGTCCAGTCTTGACAGCACCAGAGTTTGAGTGGCCTGTTTGAGGTCACTGGGCGGAATGAAAGGTTTTATTTTGTTCAGTAGTTTAAGGTTGAGGAAGGCGCACTTGGCCGAATTCTTGATGTGTCTGGTCATGCTTAGTTTCGGGTCTAGAGTGATACCTAGTGATTTGGCAGAGTCAGCTAGGGTGAGATTCCCATTGAGCGCATCCACGGCCTTTAGCCATTCAACAATTTGAGGGTTCTCCTCCTTGTTCGAAATGAGAAGTATCTCAGTTTTGTCGGGGTTTAGTTTAAGGTGATTTGAAGACAGCCAGTGTTGGACATCTCTCAGTACGTCATTGAGTCTTTGAATGTCACTGAGGGAGGTGGTTTCCAGATAAATCTGAGTATCGTCTGCGTACAGATGAAAACGGATATTGGCTGCTTTGAGTAGTTTGGTGAGAGGTTCCATATAGATGTTAAAGAATTGCGGGGAAAGCACTGAGCCTTGAGGGACTCCCTTGTTGACAAGGTGAGAGTCAGAGGCAAAGTTTTTGATCTTTATTTTTGGGTGCAATTGTGCAGGAAGGAGGAAAACCATTGGAGGACCGCCTCACCAAGACCGGCTCTTTCTTGGAGAGCCCTAATGAGGAGTTTGTGGTCTACTGTGTCGAATGCTGCCGATAGGTCAAGGAGAATGAGGAGGCAGCATTGGTCAGAGTCTAGTGAATTGTGGATATCGTCGATGATGTTGAGGATCGCGGTTTCTGTGCTACAGCCTTTTCTGAAGCCAGATTGGTGGGAATCAAGGAAGTTGATGTTATCAAGGTGTTGGGTTAGCTGTTGGAGTACGCACTTTTCTAGGATTTTGGACAGAAAGGGAAGGTTAGATACAGGTCTAAAGTTATTCAAATCCGATGAGTCAAGGCCGGGTTTATTCAGCAGGGGTGTGACTTGTCCTACTTTAAGGCAGTCTGGAATGTCTCCATTTTTCATGGAGCTGTTAATTATCATGCACCACAGCGGTGCTAGGGAGTGCTTCAGCTTTTTGGTTAGTAGGGGCGGAATGGGGTCAAGGATATGAGAGGAGGGTTTGGAGGTGGAGATCAGCGTGATTATCTCATGTTCTTGAATGGGGTGGAAGCTTAGCCAGGGTTTGGAGGAGGGGCAGGGAGTGATAACGACCGCCCCGGGCGTGGTGCTCTTAGTGGGTCGAGTGTTGACGGAGTCCAGTGAGTGTTCGATCTTAGTAATCTTGTCGTTAAAGAAGTTGGCGAAGTTGTCACAGAGTTCTTTGGACGCCTGTATTGATGAGGTCGCGGGCTTGGACGTTTGTTGCCTGATGATGCTATAGAGTTCTTTGGGTCTATTTTTTGCGCTGTCCAGCGCAGAGCGGAAAAACGCGGATTTCTTGTTTTTGATGTGTTGTTGTATTTCTTGCGAGTAGTTTTGAGTTGTTCGCGGATGGAGGAGGTAGGGTTCTTCCTCCAGCTTCTTTCTTTGGCTCTTAGTTTTCTCCTTTCGAAATTAGTGTCGTTGTTGAACCAAGACCTGGACGGAATGGTTCGGCTTTTTTTCAACTTTCGAGGAGCGAGTTGATCAAGCATAGTCACCAAGTTAGAGTTGTACCGCGTGGTGAGTTGGGTAGTGGAAAGGTGGTCGTTGGTGCAGGGAAGGAGCGAGCTTATCCTTTCTTCGAAGACTTCCATGGGAATCTGGGAGAGGTTTCTGACCCATTTGGGGGGGTCTTGCATAGGTGGTTGAGAGAGAATTTGTTGGTTGATATGAAATAGGATCATGTGGTGGTCCGACCAGTCCACGGGGAGTACGTGATCGATCGAGATTGCGTCTCGTTGGGCGATGATGGCATCTAATGTAGCTCCTTTGTAATGTGTCTCCTCTGTGCAGTGTTGGGTTAGATTATTGTCACAGAGGAGATTGGATAGCGTTTGAATTAGCGGGTTATGTGTTTCATTCCATCGCAGGTTAAGATCACCAAGAATTAGGTTAGCTTGGATAGCTTGCATCATTATTTTTAATCGCTCTCAGATGTTGCAGTATGCGTCTGTGCACGGGTAGGATAGTACAACCTATGTACTTTTTGGAACAGGGGCAGCTCAGCGCATATACTGCAAATTCTGTTTTACAAGTCAGGTTTTGCCTGATTGTTAGTGTTTTCCCTAAAGGTGTTTTTAAAGTTGTCAGGTTCATACCGTTCTCACAGGCCTTGCATTTACTGCATTTCTTGAAGCCTGATTGTGGTTTGAGCCACATTGGCACCGCTGTCACTACCTCACTCTTCACAAGGAAGTCTCTCATAGATTTTGCTTTTCTATAGGTAATTTGCGGTTGTTTGGGGAAATCTTTACCCACTATGGGATCATTGGTAATGAGGTGCCAGTGTTTAGTCACAGCTTTCCTAAGTAGCCCATGTTTCTCATTATAGGTTGTTATGAACCTCAATCCTTCTTGCTTGGGTTCTACATTGTCTTTTTGCCCTTCAGCAAATAGTATCTCCTCCCTTGTTTTTTGGATGACTTTTCTGTGTGCCTGTTGTAGTGTTTCCTATATATATATATATATATATATATATATATACATATATATATATATATATATATATATATATATTTCAATCAAAAGCTCCCCAAAAGGAACAGAATGGAGCACTTGGCAAGTTCAATCTATCCAAATGATTTATTCAGGCAGACGCGTTTCAGCAACAAGCCTTTTTCAATGCCAGTCATACGATGGATGTTAAGGTCCATACATTTAAATAGGTTTTCTACTTTCCCAATGGCAAGTGGGTTGTAGTTAGTGAGAAATGACTGCACTTTCCCCTTGAATTAGTGGTTTGCTGAATCCGTCATTATAACATGCATAGATTCAAGCATTTGATAATCTGAAT
Source organism: Calotriton arnoldi (assembly GCA_963921515.1). Taxonomy (NCBI): domain Eukaryota; kingdom Metazoa; phylum Chordata; class Amphibia; order Caudata; family Salamandridae; genus Calotriton; species Calotriton arnoldi. The sequence goes on from CAWUFW010007285.1 coordinate 267,002, forward strand.
ATATAACAGTACCTGTTGTCTTTCAGTAAGTATTTCATACCACATGTGCTACTGGCTGCATTTGCACGTTATAGGTGCTTCTATTTTCGCCATCAATTTAAAACCCACTTCACATAACATCACTTCGTGGAAGTAAATTAACGTTATAATGCATGACGAATTCACGATGAATCATGAATGGGAGCGCCAGCAGGAATGCCGTGATTGTCCGACCACAACCTGAGCAGAGAGCTTCAGACACCATTTTAGTTTCTTGGGGTAGTCTTCGGGGCTGAAATGAAATGGTGGAACTTGGCATAAGGGGTCGGGTTGGATGTGTCCTGACCCCATGGGAGTAATATAAGGATATTTCAGGGACTCCACAAGTGTTCAACATGTCACTGAACAGGTTTTGTTTTCACTTGTGATATTCGTGAATTAGGCACAACAATCAGTATAGTCCCCCGTGTAACGTTGTGACGAATTCATGAATATCACTGCAAAAAAGAAAAAACAGTCACAGACCCACTGATACACTTATACACCCATTCACAGACCTACACAGACACTCATGCACCCACTCACAGACCCAATCAGAGACTCACGCACCCACTCAGAGATCCATCTAGATGATCATGCACCCACTCAGAGATGCACTCAAAGACTGATGCACCCACTCACAGACCCACTCAGAGACTCATGCACCACTTGCACACTTACTGTGACACTCATACACCTGCTCACAGGCCCACCCAGAGACTCATGCATCATCCACTCACAGACCCACTGAGACATTCATGCACCCACTCACATGCCCACTCAAAGACTCAAGTACCCACTTACAGATCTACTCAGACACTCATGCACCCACTCACAGACCCAGTTAGAGACTCATGCACCCATTCACAGAACCACTCAGAGACTTACACACCAATTCAGAGACCCACTCAGATACTCACATACCCACTCACAGACCCACTCACAGATTCATGCACCCACTCACAGACCCACTGATAGACTCATGCACCCACTCACAGACCCACTCAGAAACTCATGCACCCACTAACAGATCTACTCAGACAGTCATGCACCCACTCACAGACCCATTCAGAAACTCATGCATCCACCCATAGACCCATTCAGAGACTCACACTACCATTCAGAGACCCACTCAGACACTTATGCACCCACTCACAGATCCACTCAGAGACTCATAGACCTACTCACAGACCTACTGATAAACCTATGCACTCACTCACAGACTCACTCAGAGGTTCATGCACCCACTCAGAGATCCACTCGGATAGCCATGCAGCCACTCAGAGATGCACTCAGAGACTCATGCACCCACTCAGACAATGACCTACCCACTCAGAGACCCCCTCAAACAATAATGACCCACTCACAGACCTACTCAGAGACTCATGCACCCAGACACAATCCTACTTTGTCACCCATGCACCCACTCACTGATCCACTCAGAGACTCATACACCCATTCACAAACCCACTGAGAAACCTATGCACTCACTCACAGACTCACTCAGAGGTTCATGCACCCACTCAGAGATCCACTCAGATAGCCATGCAGCCACTCAGAGATGCACTCAGAGACTCATGCACCCACTCAGACAATGACCTACCCACTCAGAGACCCCCTCAAACAATAATGACCCACTCACAAACCTACTCAGAGACTCATGCACCCAGACACAATCCTACTTTGTCACCCATGCACCCACTCACTGATCCACTCAGAGACTCATACACCCATTCACAAACCCACTGAGAAACTTTCACAGCTTTTTACAGACTCACTGAGACACTCATGTACCCACTCAAAGACTCATGCACTCACTCACAGACATACGTAGACTCTCATGCACCCAGTCACAAATCAACTGAGACACTAACACACCCACTCACAGTCCCACTCAGAGACCCATTCACTCACTGACAATCCCACTCACAGACTCATGCATTCTTCATAGACCCACTAAGAGACTGATGCACCTATTCACAGACCTACTCAGAGACTCACGCAACCACTCAGAGATCCACACAGATAGTGACACACCCACTCAGAGATGCATTTCGAGACTCATGCACCCACTCACATACACACTCAGAGACTCATGCACCCATTCACACACCCACTAAGACACTCATGCACCCACTCACAGACCCACCCAGACTCATGCACCCACTTACAGATCTACTCAGACACTCAGGCACCCACCCACTCAGAGACTCATGCAGCCATTCAAAGACCAACTCATACACTCAAGCATGCACTCACAAACCTAATCACAGATTCATGTACACACTCACAGACCCAGTGATAGACGTACGCATCCATTCACAAACCCATTCAGAAATATATGTACCTACTCACAGACCCACTCAATGACTCATGCACCCACTCATAGACCCACTCAGAGATTTATGCACCCACTCAGAGAGTCATGCTCTCACTTACAGATGCACTCAGAAACCCACATATGGCCCATAGACCCAGTGAAACTCTCAGAGAATGACAAACCCACTTACAGACCCACTCAGAGACTGATGCACCCAGTCACAGGTCCACTTAGTCACCCATGCACCCACTCACAGATCCACTCAGAAACTCATGTAGCCACTCACATACCCACTCAGAAACTCATGCACACATTCACAAACCCATTGAGAAACTTGTGCACATATTCATAGACCTACTGAGAAACTTATGCACCCATTCAGAGAGTCATGCACTCACTCACAGACACACTCACATATGGTCTCATAGACTGAATGAAACTCTCACACACTCTGCCAGAGCTTCTGAGAGAGTTATGCACCCACTTAAACTCTTATACACGCATTCACAGACACACTCAGAGACTCATACATGTTTTATATAGTTATTTAGATAGTGATATATCTAGTGTTATGCTTAGAATCAATTATATAGTTATACATTTGCTGGCGGCTATTGAATGTCTGCTTTTGTTTTGCGAATTCGCAACATATTTGCGAATATCATGACATTGTCGCAAATATTTCAATAAATTGAAAAAAATATATTTATAAAGAAAATGAACAAGGGTTTGGGCTATAGAGTGGCTCTGAGAAGAGCCTTTGTGTTCGTTGTGTGTGTTTAGGACAACTGCACATAAGACCGGATGCAGAGTTTCAGGTTGCTGAGAAATACCCTGTTACCTTTGCCTGTGAAGTGAACGCCATCACTTCTATAGATTCCATGCACGTCATAGCGCAGGTTTTGGTTGTAGATAGAACCCATGTTATGGTCTTCGAGAAATGCAGAAACAGTCTTATTAACATATTTCCTGGCTTTGTCAATCTGTGGACAGAACTGAGAAGACCTCTTCCATTTCTGCCTTTGGCATATGTTGGAGTACACGAAGGCAGTGTGAGGGAAAAGTGTCATTAATTGTGTAAAGGTATCTTTCATTAGGATTAATTCACCTTTCACATAAGCTGTAGGTATACCATAAGGCACAAACATTTGTGGTTAAAAGAAGAGAGATATCGCTTTGAATTTAATTAAGTTACTAATGCATTTCCAGACCCCTATAACAGCACTACATGGAGTATTCCACTCAAATTTTTTCTGACATACATGTTTCCAAATGATAGAGCCTATCTCTCTCCCACTCACAGAGCAACAGAGAGACTATACATTCACTCACTTATTCAGAAACGACTTATGTATGCAGCAGTTGGAACAAGAGTTGCCGACACATCTACATAACCCCTCTAATCCCTAACACAGGCACTGAGGTATTCATTCAGCCACTTGCATATACATTTTGAAAGCCATAGTGGTACTAAAACAGACAGTCACATACCAGCACATTTATTTAAACATCTCATGGCACTGCTATAATTGGACTCCTAAACTCATTGAGATATGTAGGCAAGTAGTGATACAACTTCATCATCCATCCAGACAAATATTCCTTTAAACATGGGTCAGGCCTACTAGTGCAGGCCTTGTCTGTGCACTCTCACTACCAGCTTCACTTGGCATGTAAACATTTTATATGTCGATTATGTGTAACCCTATAAGCACCATGTTAAATGTTTGTACTATATGTGATCTTTTTTGTGTTTTGCAATAAGTTATTTTAATAACACAAAGTTGCTTTGAAAAACACAATGTCTGTGGGTACCATCACTTGCAGCTTCATTTTGTATGTGTTCATACTTAACTCTTTTATTAAAGATTCTTCCTTGAACCACTGTGGCTAGTATATTGTTCAGTGCCCCAGGTTCTGGGTACTAGGGCTGCCCCTGTTGCAGGCAACCATAGGTTTGTCATAAAGCACTGTGCTTTGTACTTAAAAGAAGAGAGATATCGTTTTGAGTTTCATTAAGTTACTCATGCATTTGCAGAGCCCCATGCCAAGCACTACATAGAGTGTACCACTCATAATGTAACTGACATACGTTTCCAAAGAATACAGCCTCTCTCTCATCTAGTCACAGAACAACGGAGGGACTTATACATTCACTCACATACATATAAACTGCTTATGTATACAGCAACATACCCCTCTATTCCCTAACACAGGCACTGAGGTATTCATCAGGCCAATTACATACACATTTATAGAGTTATACTATAATAAGACTACTGTTTATGTTAGTAGGCGTATACTTAAAAATTTATGATCTCAGAGTATGTAATGAAAAGATAAATGTAGTTTTTTTTTCTTTTTAGGCAGCAAATTCTACTTCAGAAGAGAGACCTACCCTGCTATTAAAAACTTAGAAAATAAAGAAACAGAAGCAAGGATACTATCTCTTCACAACTGAGAAAGAAAAGGGACAAATGCGGCCAATGTGGTAAAAGAGAAAAGAGCTGCTGGTAAGGAAACAAATACATTTCTTAAAATTGTTTGTGGACATCTGGAAAGGCAGCTAAATCAAGTAAATAAAATACAAAGTTTGAGATCAACTAAGACAGGAGAAAAAGTACATGATAAGAAGAGTAACAAATCAAGCAAAGAAGGAGAGAGTTTAAGCAGAAGACAGAAGCAGTTTAAGGAAATCAGAGTTTGAATGTTCCATAATAAAGTAATTCAGAATCTAAGAAGTGCTATGAAATAATATAAAGGAAGAAGAGAAGCTGTCAGACAAAAGGAATATGTTGAGGCTGTAGCTGATAATGCCGTTGTTCTCAAGAGAAAGCTAAACAGAATGAGAACACTGGATAAAATAGTGTTGTCTATGAGGAAAAGAAGCCAAAAGAAAAGACTTGTCAACAGAAGTAACTTTTCAAAAGGATTCAGTGGTGAATGGAAACATATTTCCAGTACTGAGCCTTTCTTTAATGAAGAAAGCTACTTCCAAGAGAACACATTAGTGCATGTGAAGTTGAAGAATCTGGATGATGTTATGAGGTGAAGGATGGTTGTCCTATTCCAAAAGAGAGGATGGCACCTAGAAATGTAGAGGAAGTCATAGATGAAGAGGTACAGGGAAGGCATAGACAGGCCCCTCTATATAAATGGGACTGTCGCAATATTTGTATTGTTCAGCAGGAATCTATTGATATATTGCGATGTTTCCTACGTAAGTTTACAAATAGAAGTCTAAAATAGAAAATTGTGGCTTTGCAAGGATTAGATCCATGCAAGGTAAGAAAGTATACACATTTACAGGGGCATTCACTAGCATGTCTATCAAAGAAAGTGTGTCAAAGCACCTTTCATCATTTCAGAATGTTGCTGTACAAATCTGAACATTACTTAGGAGGCCACACTATGTCAAAACTCCTGCCCTATGTTTAGGAGAAATTAATAGAGCTCTTTTGCATGGTACAGTAGCAGAGGTTAAAGAAGTTTGTGATGATATTCAGTTCCATTTCTTTGGTCCTAAAGAGGAATGTAGAGAAAATGAAGACTTGGTATCTGCAGGTGCGGACACATGTATTACTGTTGATAACTTTCAAGAAGAGATTAGAAAGTATAACACAGTCTGTTCAGAGAAACCAACCTGTGTTTGCATATGTTGTTGAGGCACTCACTACCAAAGTCAAACTTGTAATGTTATTGTGTCTTCGAAAACTGAAGATAAGTGGCAAGAGGAATGCTTTTATTGTTCCACATGACAAGTATAGGTAAGTACTGTTAGGATACGTTGGAAGATACTAAAATGCCAGCTAGATCAGTCCATAGCAAGATAGCTCTAGTTTCAATTCCACAGGAACTTCAAGATCTAAATGTGTATTAATCAATTCTTATACAGTCTCTACATCCATTCCATGCCATAGTCCGTATGGAGCCGAAGTCAGGGAAGTTACCTCCAACAGAGTTACAGAAAGGTCTTAAGGGTAGAGTTGTGTACTTGCCATTAGATTTCCATGAGAATATTGAAACTGTAGAGGGCACAGAGATTTTGAAGAAGCACTTATTATTCTAGTCAATGGTGTCCTCACCAAGAGTAAACAAATATGGCAGGAGTTAGTGGATGTTAGTAAAGTAAAGAAAGCAACATTATATCTGGTATAAAATAATATTTATTAGAAAAATGTAGACGCTCTTCAAGATATAACACATATGGAGGATGACACATCATCATCAAGAGGTCAGATTGAAAAGGTGGATCAATCCCGATCAGAAAACATTTTATGAACACTACAGTATCCATCCTATGCATTCTAAAGAGGTTATTGGTGATGCTATTGATTTCTTTCAAATGAAAGAAGCAAGAGGAGCTCCATTGAGTGTGTGAAAGAAATGTTTAGAATCTCAGTGTTTTCCGCATCTCTTCCCCACAGGAGTGGGTGGTAGGTATGATGGCTGCTTGTACATATACCAACAGCTGAGTACAGATCAACTAGACTATACTCAGAGGATCTTAAATTTCTCCAGTGTATTCCCTATATACTTTACCTTTAATTTGAGGGCTGCTTGTCAGGCCTATCTTATGGAGTAAACCACATTCTCATGAAAGAAGCAAATCAGCAAGGGAATTCGTTGACAAAGTTCAAGGAAAAGATGAAAATATGGAATACAACCTGATTAATTCGATGGTCTGCCAACGTGGTACCAATGAATATTGATATCGCCATCACGGTGAGGTGAAATGCATGTTGAGAAACCTAGGAGCACCGACTTAGTTTCTAACACTCAGTTGTGCCGAGTATGCATGGGATGACCTGCTTCAATTCTTGAGAGAAGCAAACTCAAACATAAAAGACATCCATCTGAAGACAGCAGGAAAACATTGCTCGCTGGACCCTGCAAATGTTTGCAGATATTTTAACCACAGGTTTCAAGCAATGATGGCTTTCATTTGCAACAATACTAATCCTCCTCTTGGTGAAGTAACTGATTTCTTTTGGTGCAAGGTATACCAAGCTAGAGGTGCTCCACATATTCACCTGCTGTTATGGGTAAAATATGCCCCGATGTTTGGAACAGATACTTATGAGTCTGTCTTGACTTCCATACAACAGTATGTGTCATGCACCATCCCAAAAATCGATGCTGACAAAGGCTTGAGACAACAAGTTCTACAGTTTCAAACTCATAAATATGGGAAGCACTGTTGTTGAAAATACTGATGCAAAGGAAAAATTTTCACAAGATGTCATTTTAGATTTCCATGACCTATCATCTCAGAAGGAAGAGTCAACAGCCTTTTTGTCTGCAGTCAGACATACCCTGACACAGAAATCACCCAAAAATACATACAACCTGAGGAGAACAGACGCATCCAAATACATCAATCACTACAACCTTATGATTCTAAAGATGTGGAATGAAAATATGGATCTATAATTTGTTGCAGACAACTCCATCACTGTTGCTTGCTACGTGGCTTCATATATAAAAAAATCTGAGAAGACAGAGATGTGTGAGGAAATTTCTGTAGAAAGGAGTCTTACCAAGAAATTGTGCAGTTCCAGCTTGAAAATGCTTTCCCACAGAGAAATAGGATCCTATGAATGCTTGGACAGGTTAAGCTCGGCTAGTTTGTTCTCCAAGTTAAGAGGAATTGTGTGGGTAAGTCTAGGCCTTGCAAGCAGTCGAAATAGAGTATTAAAGTCTTTCCCAGAAATAGTACCTTGCAGAATTTGATCCCGATAGTACAGACATTCTGAAAACTAACATGCTGGATACATACTACCCAAGAAGGAGTCCTCATCTTCAAAACATGTCCCTATGAAGTACTTCAGCAATATACATATAGAAGTAATCTACTTGAAAACATAGAAGAAGGTAAATATGCAGTACTTGGATGTGATGGTTGTTTGGTGAGACACAACAAATTAACCACTGAAAGCTTAGTTGCCAAACCTAAGAGAGAAGAGAGCTTTTCTACTTGGCACTTTTGCAGTTGTTTAAGCCATTGCGGGCTGAATCAGATTTACTTGGACACTATGGGCCCAATTCTAAAGTCTAACTTTACAACTTTTGGTATTCACAGAGGTCATTTATGAGTCATATCTTTACGTCTGCAGTTGGGCCGGAAACTCCAGCTCAAGCCGTACTCTCCAGCTCAAGCCGTACTCTCCGGCTTAAGCTGTACTCTCCGGCTTGGGCCGGAATCCCCTGCTTGGGCAGGATGAAGTGTAATTAATTGGCCGGAATGCATTTTTTACAAAAAGGAACATTAGGAACGTGAGATAAATAGTAGAGGAGGTCATGAAAATCAGTCTGGGCAGGGAAAAGGGTGTGGCCAGACACTGCATCAGATCCCAGAAAAGTTTGCTACTTTGCATCATGGTACATGCAGTCCACAATTTGCGCTCCCCTCAGTGTTGACTGTAGTGTTACATCACACTCAGTGTTGACTGTAGTGTTACACCAAACTTTGGTATAACACTACAGTCAACACTAAGAGGAGAGCAATACAAATTGTGGACTGCATGTACCATGATGCAAAGGAGCAAACTTTTCTGGGATGTGATGTAGTGTCTGGCCACACCCTTTTCCCTGTCCAAACTGATTTTCATGACCTCCTCTACCATTTCACTCACATTTCTAATGTTCCTTTATGTAAAAATTGGTGTTCCGGCCCATTGATTACACTTCATCCGGCCCGAGCTGGAGATTCCAGCCCGAGCAAGAAAGTACGGCCGACTGCGGACGTAAAGATATGACTCGTAAATGACCTCTGTGAATACCAAAAGTCATAAAGTTAGACTTTTGTCTCAGATTGCCTCTGTGAATCGGGCCCTATGACTGTTACGAAGACTCTTTCAATGCTGTGAAAGACAGCATTGAATGTTCAGTTTATCCAAGCTACTTGCAAATGTTGAAATATGAGCTTGAACAGGAAGAAACCATCGCTGCTTAGATAGCCAAAGAGAGTTTACAAAACAGCCAAAGTTCTGCAGTAGCGAGTCAAGATCCTCTTGGAGAACCAATAAGTCAAAAGAAGCAGCTATCTCTATGAATCAATCAATCAGGGTTGGTAAAGCACAACTACCCACCCGTGAGGGTCTCAAAGTGCTGGGAGAGGGAGGGGTGGCTCCGTTGAGTGCTGTGGTTATCCGAAGAGCCAGGTCTTGAGGTCCTTCCTGAACTGGGGCAATGCTGGAGTTTGCCAGAGATGGAGGGAGAGATCGTGCCAGGCTTTGGTTGAGAGGTAGGAGAAGGACTTTCCTCCCGTTCTGGTCTTGTAGATATGTGGGGTGGTGACCAGAGAGAGTTCGGCTGAATGGAAGTGTCTTTTGTGTATGTGGAAGGAGAGGCGGTTGTTCAGGTAAGTGGGTCCGGTGTTGTGAAGGGCCTTGTATGCGTGGGTGAGGAGTTTGAAGGTTATTCTTCTTTTGACTGGGAGCCAGTGGAAGTCCCAGAGGTGTTGGGTGATGTGACTGCAACAGGGGGCTGCAATGTGAATGAGGTGGAGACTGCAATGCAGCAAACAAGAACTGGATTTTGAACACTTAGCAGAACAACGGAACAATAAACAAAAATAAATTTACAATGAAGTTAAGGATAAAATAGAGCCTGAATTTCTCCACAAGAGGAAATAGTGTGATTGTTCTTCGTAAAAAACAATATTACTATATGTCAGTGGCCACGCTCGCACTAGATAAAGCTTCCTAATTAAAGTTCCCATTGGTTATTTTCAGAAGACTACAGAATCAAATTTGTCATGTGTAGTAACAGCACCAACAGGATTAGCTCCACAAAACATTCAAGGTTTTACTTTACATCTCCTACTAATGCTACTTGTTGAACATGACAATGAACTAGAATACCAGAAATTATCTGGTGAAGCTTGCCATGAGGTATCAATGGTATTGTAGAAACTGAAGCTTTTGATCATTGATGAGGTCAGCATGGTATCCAACGTAATACTTGCCTTCATACACTTAACAATGCATTTGATTTTAAGAACAAACTACAATGTGCTCGATGGAGGAAAGCATATAATTTTATTTGGTGAACTACTGCAACTTACCCCCATAAAAGGCAACCTATTTTCAAAACACTTGTGCATAATGAAACAAGAGATTCTCTGGGGAGTATTGACAATGTGAATATTTGGTTAAACTTCAAATACAAGGAACTAGTGAAAAATATGCGTTAAGCATCTGATGTGGATTATGCAGATATACTGAAGGACATTAGAATTGGAGTTCTGGCAAAAGAGGGATAACGTGCTTTGGAAAGTCATCTTATCAAGAAATTATTCCCATCTAATATTACAGCAGCTGAACTAATGTACAATTTCATTGAAGAACAGAAGTCTATAGTTTGTTTAATGCCAACACTTCAAGAATGCTTCAACTTTAATGATCAATTATTACAATTGGAGAAAGAAGACATTTTGGAAATTACAGCTATTGATAAAATGGAACATCAGGGAGTCGCAATACGACTCACAGATAAACTACAAACAAAATTGGATGTTTTGGAGAAGTCTGTATCCAAAACTGCAGGGTTAGAAAATCCTTTATGCTTGAGCAAAAACTGTCGAGTAATTTTGCACCGTAATTTAAATGTTGAGGAAGGGCTAGTAAATGGTGCAATGGGTAAAGTATTTGTTTTTATTAATTTCCCAAATAGAAATGAGGTTGAATAATTGGATGTAAAATCTGATCAGATTGATGGCATCAAGCAGATTGGCCGTTGTGTTTTTTACTAGTGAAAGACTTATATGTGCGGCATCAATAGTTCCCACTCTGTCTAGAGTATGTTGTAACGGTCCATAAATCACAAGGTTTAAGTGGAGTTGCAGCTCTTGTTAATATTGGAAGTACTGTATTTAAAGAAGGAATGTCATATGTAGCATTGTCGGGAGTTAGAACATTGTCTGGTTTGTTTTTGATGAAAAGAAAGTTAGTGTCATGCAAGCTGTGTAAGAGAGTACAATTGGTTAAGAAGTGTGTACACTCTTCATTTAAGCCTCTATGTTTATGAGAAACGGATAATCTGTCCAACGTTGAAAATTACAAAGGAGTGTACAGATGCTGAAGAAAAGAAAGGACACAAGGAAATCTCCAAGCTGTTAAGAAGAGAAAAATGGAAAATGACAGAGATATTGTAGGTTTACCAGATTGTGATTATTCATCTACCACTCAAATAAATTCTGAGCGTTTTCTCTATTTAACATTACCAGATTCCAAAACTGTGCCTTTTGACAAATTGTTAAAGAATACTAACCAAAATATGACCTGCCCAAACTGCAGATCAGATGTTATCTCTACGTTAATCCTAACAAGAACTGGTGAATACCTTATAGTAATAATACAATGATACAGAGCAGATGGTTCCAAATTAGAAAATCAAATTACAGGTTTCAAAGCTAACAAATATCAGTTTTGGGAAGTATTTTTACTAATTCAGCTATCATCTTTCACGAAGGAATTAATATGACTTCTGGACACTACACTGTCTATTTAAAGACTGAAAATGGATGGACAGAATGCAGTGACATCAACCAAAAATTCAAACCAAAACTTCTTTCAAACTACCAAACTCTTATCTTTTCTTTCTTCAACCAAAGTTCTAAGGAGGAATTCTGGATAAAAAGTGATCTACGGTGTTTCTTCTACATGTTTCATCAGTTTTTTAGACATTATTCAAGGATAATGTCTTAAAAAACTTCTTCAAAATTCAACAGTCCTTTTACCTTCCACAAAGGCGTTACCACCAATCTAAATACTACAGTGTTTAATTAAAGTCTGAAACTGAATGGACATAATCCAATTAAAGCAGCCTTAAGTTGAAAGCAAAAACTGCCTTTGAAACTAAAAAATGACCCCTTTTGTTTCATCAACCAAACTTCTACGTGCTATTTGTGGGGGGAAAACTACACTATGGGATGTTGTCTATATGGATCAAAAGGATCTCCAAAATTGAAGACTGCTTTATATTTATTTGTAATATTGTACCAGATATACTAATTTAAGAAATATTTTTAACATAGGTTTGTTAATATTACTATAATACCTCCAGAAAAAGCAATTGCTTAAGGAATTGAAGTGAGTGCAATACATAGTGTCACTTATTTATAGTGATGCACTGTGCAGCATTTTTTACAACCCATTGAATGTTTTTTTCCCCCACTGTTCGAGGATGATGCTTTATGCACACCACCATTTATGGTAAAGAAGTATGAAAGCTGAGAACAGTAAAAACGGAATATGATATTTTTACTACATTCTAATACAGTGCTACAGTAATGTATATTTTTATGTTTCAGTAATTTTGAAGATTAAATACTAACACATCTTTATGATCATTTTCTTTTTCAATAGCGACTACAGTTGAGTGTCATTAGATGTCTCCAAACACTTTTTCTACCACAGACATAATGCTTAGAGATATCCATGGAGAGTGTTTTTAAACATAACGTGCTCTTATCATAGCTTCCTATTAGTTTGCTTTGCCTATTTTGATCTTTAAACTTTCAGTGTAACAGAGCATGTTCACAGTCAGTTACACAACAACTTACACAATCATTTAGGCACTTATTCATGGAGACATTTACACAGCCAGTCACTTACCCATACAGTCTCTCACAGAAACAGTCACTCACCCATACAGATACTCATACACCTACTATTTCACACATAGAGGAGATCACACCCCCACTCATTCACCAAAACAGCCAATGACACACCCATTCACTCACCCATACTCCAATCACATACACCCTCTCAGTCAGTGAAACAGCCCCTCACACACCTACTCACTCACTCACCCATATACCCACTGGCACACCTAGTCACACAGCCACTTATTGACCGATTCAGACACTTGCATATTCACTCACATACCTATACAGACACTTACACAGACAAAAACTCACCCACACAGCCACACACACTACCACTCACCCATTCACCCACTCACACAGGTACTCTCTCACCCATACAGCTACTCACACATGCAGTAACTCACCCATACAGCCACTAACACAATTGCTCCCTCACCCATACAGTCACTAACATACACACTCAATCACCCATACACCACTTATGGGCTCACTCACTCACCTATACAGCCACTGACGCACCCATTCACACAATCATTCTGTCATCCATACAACAACTCACTCAACCACTCATTCTCTTATACAGTCGCTGACACTACCCACTCACTCACTCACATACCACTCACACACCCTCTCATATACTTATACAGCCACTCATATACCCCCTCTCTCCACAATATAGCCACTGACACACCCATTCAGTCACCCACACATCTACATACACAGCCATTCACTCAGATATACAGTTACTCATACATCCACTGACTCACCCATACAGTCACAAACACAGGCACTAACTCACCCATACAGCCACTCACACAACCATTCACTCACCCATACAATCACTCACACAGCTACTCACTCACCCATACAACCACTCACACTAGCATTCACTTACTCATACAGCAACTCGCACAGGCACTTACTCACCCATACAGCCACTCACACAACCATTCACTCACCCATAAAGCCAATCACACAACCACTCACTGTCCCATATGGTGAGTCACACACGCACTCACTCCCACATACAGCCAGTAATTCACCCACTCCCTCACCCATACAGCCACTCACACAACCATTCACTCACCCATAAAGCCACTCACACAACCATTCACTGTCCCATATGGCCAGTCACACACGCACTCACTTAAACCTACAGGCACTGACACACCCATTCCCTCACACATGCAGCCACTCATGCACCCTCTCACTCACTCATACAGGTACTCACTCTGTCACTCATAAAGCCACTCACATACCTTCTCACTCACCTATACAGTTACTCACACAACCTCTCACTCACCCATACAGACACTCACACATACACTCACTCACCCATGCAGTTACTAATATACCCACTCACTCACCCCCAGAGCTACTCACATACCCACTCACTCGCCCATACAGCCACTCATGCAACCACTCACTCGCCCATACACCCACTCACACAGCCACTCACTCACCCATACAGCACACTTTATCTTTTTTTAACTGTAAAAGGCAGTTCTGACAAGCCTTTTTTTTCTTCTTTTTTGTGGAACTGTGTTTTTTTTATTTCCTAAAATGTTGTATTTTTAAAATATTTTATTTAACAAAATGGCAACGAGGGGGGTAAAATATTGTAACCAGAAACACAAAAGCAGTGCAAAAGCTGGGATAAAAAAATAACAAGTATGTTGCCTTGTAACTTTAAGGATGGCATCAACAGACTTCTCACCAGCTGTGAGCGTAGTGTTGCAGTCAAGGCAATATGTGCCAACAAGCTCACTATGGTATGCTTTTTTGAACAATGCCTCTCCACTTCAGTAGGCACTCACTCCGCAGGGACAGATGGTGCAGCCGTAGACGTAGATGGCCCCTCTCCATCTCTCTCCTTTCGTGCCCTCTTCAAGCTGTTACCATGATACATCTTCAAATGGTACAACACTGAAGTTGTACCACAGGAATACTTTTTGCTAATTCCTCTTGAGAGGGTCTTCTCATACAAGCTTCATTTTATGAATTTTGGCACAGTGTTAGACTCTCCAGAGTGGATCATAAAAAATTCCCAAGTAATACTTTGCTTTTTGGGTGCTGGCCCCTCATCACCAGAGTTTTGTTGTTCTACCTTCTGCTCCTGCTCCTCTGGCTGCTGTGGTACCTCCTGCTGCTCACTACCTCCTGTTGCCATTTTGATGATTACAAAATGACAAACCAAAAGTTCTAATCAGAGTGCTGTACTAAAAGCACAGGACAGCTCTAAAGAATGATCCAAAAATGAATGGAAGATTCAAAAGAGAAATGGGTGGGAACTTCCTTTGAAGATTAATGAAAACGGTCTTCTCCAATGAAACCTCTTTCTTACATAGTCACATGATCTTTGCGAATACCGACATTGTCGCAAAGACGGGAAATACAATTTAAAAGTGCTTTATATTAAAAATTATTACAAAAACAGAAGCTTAAATACTATATTATTATACAGCTATTGTCAAACATTAACTACAATATGTGCATGTATGTGTATTACTACACTTTTGAAAAACACACCATCTTCGTGACTTTTCCATGAAACCAGAACATACGTATCGCAATAATTCACAATGAATTTGCGACTATAGGAACATTTTTTAAAAAAAACACAGTGATTAATCTACTGACAAAAATTACAAGAAGTGACACAGAGAAATACATAAAAGGGTGGTCCATTATGTAGGTGTAGTGTACCATATGGTGTAGACATATGCACAATGAAAACATGGTAAGTAATTTCCCAGTACAAAGCAACGCAGATGAGTACACATTTTCCCAAAAACTTAAAAAAATAAGATTCCATTCAGATCCTCATGTTCATTTTAGATAAATTAAACCTCTACATGAAACATTTACAAATATAAACATTGCATGTGCCCCAGGTAGATCTCCACTTGATAAAAATGGAAACAAATCCATCTTCTTAGGCTGGGCGAATAGAAAACAAAAACGTTCCCACTAAAAAGCCATATTGAAAAAGATCTGAAATCCTTACAGAAGTGAAGGCATCATAAAAACTTTGGAGTAAAATCTGAACTTCTGTTAGTGTGGTGAATGAATGCTATAATGTGAGACATTATTCTTCATCTACCTCCCCTATTCCTTCCTTCTCTCCCCTAATCTTCTCTCCCCTTGTCTATTTTTTACCTCATGTTTATACTATGCTTTTGTACTCATTTAATTCCTGTAACTACGCTCCAGTAACTGATATAACTTTGTAACCATGTTCCGAAACAATGTTTCTTCCTCATGTAAAGGGCTCTTATACCTCCGGGTCTAGCCAGCGCTATATAAAACACAATAAAGAATGATATCTCCTTGTAAGAGCAGAGACAATGGTTCTGTCCTTTAAATATACAAAGTATGGAAATCCACAAAAACAATAGCACCATTTACACACCCACTCATACACCCATAAACTCACCAACATACCCATCCAAACATCCTAAGCAGCATTCACACAGCCACTCACAGACACATATAGGCTCTGACTCAACCATTTGCAAACCCACAGAGGCATTCACACAGTCACTCACAGACCCACTCATGCACTCATAGACCACCTCAGATAGCCACTGCCACACTTCCACTCAGACAACCACACACACACTCATTCACCCACTAACAGATCCACACAGGTGCTCACACATCCACTGTGAAACATTAAAGAGTACAGTTATGGAGAATGTCTTAGAAAAACTTAAAAATTCACTGAAAAAACAAAGGTTAAAGGGATATTACAGTTATGAATTAGAATTAAAAAAAACCTTAGAAATTCACAAAAAAATCCAAAGGTTACAGGGACGTTATAGTTAGGCTCACATTTCACTCGTACAAAGCCAGTGAAATTTAGCAGTTATAGGGCCAGATGTACAACTGTTTTTAGCGGTTGCAAAAGGGAAATCAACCCTTTTGCGACCACAAAAAAGTGTGGTGGTATGTACAAACGCTATTTTGCGAGTCACTGACTCACAAATGAGCGTTTGCAATTCGCTATTAGGAAGGGGCGTGCAAAGGGCGTCCCTTCCTAATAGCGAGTCCAAATGGCATGTACCATTGTTTTGTGACCGCATTTGCGGTCGCAAAACATTCACAGTTTACCACCTACTTCAAGTAGGTGGTAAACCACTCGCAAATGGGAAGGGGTCCCCAGGGTACCCCTTCCCCTTTGTGAGTGTTTGCAAAAATATTTTTTAAGAGCAGGCAGTGGTCCCAGGGACCACTGCCTGCCATTCAAAAATTAAACTGAAAAGTTTAATTTTTCTTTTTTAAATGCATCCAGTTTTCCTTTAAAGGAAAATGGGCTGCATTAAAAAAAACTGCTTTATTTAAAAAGCAGTCACAGACATGGTGGTCTGCTGACCCCAGCAGACCACGATCCCTGGGAGGGCTAGCTATTCCCACTGGGGTCTCAAATTGAGCTTGCCTCATGAATATTGATGAGGCATGCAATTTGCGACCCCATTGGGAATCGCAAATAGTGTCTGAGACACTGTTGTACATTCAATTTAGCGAGTCGCAAATTGCGAGTCACAATCCGATGCAGTTTGCGACTCGCTAAAGTGAATGGTCATACATCTGGCCCAGAGTTACCAGAGCTAACTATAACTTATGCCCCCACAATGCACTGCTTATCGTCTCACATATTACATCACTCATGACATGGTCAGTGACATCACTGATGACATCATTGGTGACATCTCAAATGTGTTTTGTCTGATTTCGTGTAAATCCGTTCAGTAGTTTTTAGAAATTAAGGCTCAAAAATATTTGTATATCTGGACCATTGGGTCTGCGAGAGGCTTTAGAGGCTCTTGTAGGAGTGGCAGTTGAAAAATAGAGCGTTCTGATTGGCGCAGGGAGCTTTATTTACCTTGAGCCAATTCGATCCCACGGTAGTCAGACCCTCACAAGAGCAAGCGCTCTGATTGGCTGTCAGAAACATCAGAAAGAAGTTGCTGGCAGCCATAATAGGACTCACAGACTTGTACCCTATCCTGAAGTTTGAAAAAAAAAAGATTGAAGGGTTAGGGTAGGAATACCCTACCCCCCTAATGCCCAATGGGGGGGGCAGCGGGATCCCCCCCCCATGGGTCCAAAACTGAAAAGAAAACTGGCAATTATGGTAGCGATCCAGAGAAGTCATGCAGGATTGTTAAAAAAACAAGCATTGGTAAATACATTAGGTTTCGCCTATGTGAATAATAATACATTTGAATTGGTTGTAAATTTTAGCTTGGCGAGCAGTTGTGCAATATAAGTTACTGAAACTTCCTAAAAATTTTGTGACTTGTTTATTGAGAAAGGCAATATGGGCAGTAATGGCGTTTTTCACACAATTATGGATTTGCCGCATTTGACACATAATCCATCATCAAATGCATAATATGCAGATTAAAAAAAATATATATTTCTAGCCCAAACATTTCAAAAGCAACTGAAAACACAGTGAAATGTGTTCCCGCGCAGTGGACTACAGTTTGCAAAGGTTGACTAGGCATCTTTCTGTTGCTTTGTGCTATATTTGGGTGTGGAACCCGTACTAATGAGCTGTGACCTATGCCCAGACAGTGCTAACAAGTGTAACAAGTGCTGGAGGTCAGCGCAAGGTTAGAGATGGACATGTCCCCCAGCAGGCACTTGCATCCTTGCTACACCTCTGCATGATGTGCTTAAAGTGCCCTCTGTCAGACAGCTGAAGAAAGCAAGGCTATAAAGTAAGAGTGTAATGGTTCAGACGTAGCGTAATGGCCAGAGCTGCCAATTTAGGAGCTGGTGTACCAGGATGGAGTCTCGGCGTTGGCTCAACATCCTGTGATTCTGGGAAAATCATGTAATCTCCCCACGCCTACCAAACAAATGTACTTGTCATTGTGCAATGTAAGTGGTGCTCAAATAAAGCGATCCAATACCTTCAAGTATATCGTGCTGTCTAAAAAAAAAGAAGGAAGTGATTTTTTTCCACAAGGGCTGCGGTGACACTACAGGGAGGGTGACATACATGTAAACAATTGGTGCAGCGCTTTGAGGGTCCATTACACAGAAAAAAGTTCCAAAAAAGCACAGCTTCAAAAACTGAATGCAGTTACAAAAAGTCTTTGATTACAAAGTTAAAAAAAGCTCCAGCAACAAAGACAAGTCCGTCGCGTTGAGGCTCCCTGGGTTGGGCCTTCACAGTGGATGCCTCCAGCAGCTGTAGACTACAGTTCCTGTGAGAGGGGGGCCGCGTTAAGGAGGGTTTGCGAGGTGCGGTTAAGGAAAGATCTTCAGACTTGCACCAATTGTATTGGACTGTGAATGCTGGGAATACAGTGGACGCAATGTTACCAAGCAACTCCAGCACTATACGCTGTATAAAAACTAAAGCAAAGCATTTGAAGGCATGATAGCTTACCCATTGGATTTTATGCCGTTACTCTGTAGTTTATGCAATATCTTCATGGGGCATAACCCTCAGAAGTATGGCAATTACAAGATGGAGCATTTTTAGTCCACCCACTCATTATACCACTTGCAAACATATAGCAAGAGATCTTTACTTTTGCAAACATCAGCAGCGTTCCCCTGTAGTTTTAAGTGCTGGAGGTTAGCGCAAGTTTAGAGACGGACACCTCCCCCAGCAGGCACATGCATCCTTGCTATACCTCTGCATGATGTGCTTAAAGCGCTGTCTGTCAGACAACTGAAGAAAGCAAGGCACGGAGTAAGAGTGTGATGGCTCTGACATGGCATAATGGCCAGAGCTGCCAACTTTGGAGCTGGGGAACCAGGTTTGAGTCTCAGCTTCGACTCAACATCCTGTGAATCTGGGCAAATTACTTAATCTCCCCATGCCTACTAAAACAATTAATATATAGTTGTGTAATGTAACTGGTGCTCAAATAAAATGCTCCAATACCTTCAAGTCCATCGTGCTGTCTAAAATAAAATGGAGGAAGTTATTTTTTCACACTACAGGGAGGGAGGGAGACATGTAAACATCAATCAGCGCAGTGCTTTGAGGGCCCATTACACAGAATTAATGTTCCAAAAAAGAACAGCTTCAAAACTACATGCAGTCGCAAAAATGACATTGACTACAAAGTAAAAAGAAGCTCCTGCAACAAAAACAAGTCAGTCGTGCTGAGGCTTCCAGGGTTGGGGCTTCGCAGAAGACACGTTCAGCAGCCGTAGAGTATAGTTCCTATGTGAGGAAGGCCACGTTGAGGGGTGTTTGTGAGGTGTGGTGGCAAAGTGAGCCTTGTGTAAGAAATAAAATTTACAGCACCATTGAAACCAAAACCAAATAAACTAATGAAAGATGTCAGATGGCGAAACGTTTGACAAACTAATTAAGCCTCTAAACAGAAATTAAAGCACTTTAAAAATAAAAGCAAGGCAAAACGTTAAAAAAATTGTTCCACAAAAGTGGATTTAAACAGTACTTGGTCGCCGGGAAACTGATAAGAAAAGCACATTAAGAAAAGCTCATGAGGAAAACACAAGGAACAACAGAAAACAGTGCTACAGCCAATGGAAATGGAGGAAAAGTAAGTGGCAAACATAGGAACCAATGAAAAGCAAGTAAAGCATGGGGGCGGGATGTAAGCCCTTTTTAAAATTTATATTAAATGCAATAGATTTCACAAGCGCTGTGCAGGCGAAACCTAAATATGGTGGCCTGGGCAGAATTGATAAATTAAGGGGAGGGGGCAAGGCCCCCCTTCGTGAGCCATTATAGGCCCTGGGGAGACCACCCCCTGTGCCGCATTTCATAAAGGGAGGGCACGTGACACCACTCCTCAAGCCTCTATAGACCCCAGAGAGCCCACTCTGGGGCCAAAATGGACACAAAAGGGGAAGGGGGCCATGCTGCCCGCCCCACCCTGAGCCTTGAAAGGCCCCGGGGAATCCATCCCTCAGGGCTGATTTATTTAATTAAATGGGAGGGCAGATGGGGGCCCCCTCCTCAAGCCCACCCCTGGAGCTGAAACCTCCATAAAAGGGGAGGGGGGCCGCATGGCATCAATGTCATCAATTATTTCATTTGAGATGTCACCACTGAAGTCATAAGTGATGCCATAGAACATAAATGAGTGATGTAATATGTGAAGTCATAAGCAGTGCATGGCATGGCCGCAAGTTATAGTTCGCCCTACTAACTATAACCAGTGAATTTCAGTTTTTTTAGTTCAAAACATTAATGTTGTCACTGACATATTCAGCTAACTATAACGTTACTTTAAACTTTGTTTTTTCCAGTGAATTTGTAAAGCTTTCTTTTTTAAATAAAAACAGATATTTTTATCAACCTAACTATAACATTACAAATAAATGCATACATATATACATATGTTACCTACTGGTGATAGCCAGTAGGTAGTTATAGTGAGGACCAAAGTTTCCATAGGAAAAGTGGTTTTTTTGCCAATAACTTTAGCGCCGCTTGATGAATCTTCACAAAATTTACAAAAAAGCTTTCTCTTTTTGGTTCAGCTGCTGTGTTGAAAGATTTAGGGTGATTCATCAAGCAGGGGCTGAGAAAAAAGGGGTTCCCAAAATGCATTTCCCCTATGTTATGTCTATGTGGATTATTCATTTTTTAGCACGACTACAGCCCGAACCACTGAATGGAATTACACCAAATTTGGCAGAAAGCTGGATGTTGTTCCAGAAAGCATGTGTTTTGTAATTTGGTGTAAATCCGTTCAGTATTTTCAGAGACCTTTAGGTTTAAAAAATAAAGATATCTGGGAGCCCAAAATCCTACTAAAATTTGACCAGGAAGTGTTGGCAGCCACCTTGGGACGTGGCTTGAAGCAGAGTCCTACAAAAAAAATTAATAAAAAAAGAAAAGGGAGCAGGGTAGAAATACCCTGATGCCCTAGGCCTCTTGGGAGGGACCCTTAGAGACTCCACAGGGCCAAAAAAGCATTTTGTTTTTATTTTGAAGATCCCACAGAAAATAAAAAGAAAAACAAAGCACTTTGTTTCTAATCGGCCCCTGGGTGGGCCTGGTCTCAGACGCATTGTAATAAAGGAGGGGGGTGCCGTGCCCCCCCTCCTGGGGCACACTTATAAGGCCCCCCCTTCTGTTATACTGCAAGACTGGGCCCCAGGTATGGGGTCCCCGGGGATAAAATCAGCATGGGGAGGGGGCCGTGTGGCTCCCCCTCCCCTTAATAAAAATATACAAAATAAAAAAAGGCCGGGACATGGGGGATGTGGTCCCTGGGGTCGTAATTGGACCAGAGAAGAGGAGCCACACACCCCCATTTCCAGAGTAAATTAAATAAAAAATTTGAAACGGCCAGCCACCAAGTCCCCGGAGGCCCTGCCCCCTTTCCCCATCACTCTGCAAATGCGCCTCCTTGCATACTGCTGGTTGGAGATGAAATCCCCCTAAGTCCAGAGCGTCCTTGGGGCCAACAAGTCCTCCTGTTTCCTCCAGTAACTCCCACACAGTGGGATTGCTCAGAGGTCTTCCAAGGCCATGCCCCCTTTCTCCACCACTCTGCAAACACGCCTCCTGGTGCACTGTTGGGGGATGAAGTGCCCTTGGATGCTGAGGGTCATTGGGGGCCAACAAGGGGTCCTTTTACCTCCAGTAAGTCCCACATTGTGGGATTGCTGAGAGGTCTTCAGAGGCCCTGCACCCTTTCTCCACCACTCTGCTAATGTGCATCCTGGTGCACTACTGGTAGGGGGGTGAAGTCCACTTGGCTGCTGAGGGTCCTTGGGGGCCAACTACCCCTCCTGTTACCTCCAGTAAGTTCCACACAGCGGGATTGCTGAGAGGTTGTCTGAGGCCACATCCCCTTTCTCCACCACTGTGCAAATACGCCTCCTGGTGCACTGCTGGTTGGGGGATAAAGTCCCCTTGGCTCCAGAGGATCCTTGGGGGCCAACTTCCCTCCTGTTACCTCCAGTAAGTTCCACAGAGCGCTAATTGTGTGAGGACTTAACAGCGAAGCCCCCTTTCTCCACCGCTCTGCCTCCTGGCACAATACTGGTTGGGGGATGAAGTCCTTTTGGATGCTGAGGGCTCTTGTGGGCCAAGAAGCCCTCCTGTTACCTTCAGTAAGTCCCTTACAGTGGGATTCCTGAGAGATGGTCGGAGGCCCTGCCAAGTTTCTCCACCACTCTGCAAATGAGACTATCAGTTAAAAACCATAGAAATTCACTTAAAAAATCAAAGGGTACCTCACAAATTACATCACTAATGACATGGTCAGTCGCATCACTGATGACATCACTCATGACATTTCAAATTACATCACTGATGATATCATCCACAGAACCACTCACTCATCCACTCACACTCCCATATAACCTCTCCTACGCCCACTCACACACCAATACAACTACTCACATACCCATTTAAAGACCCATACCAGTATTCACATACCCACTCACTCCTCCACAGTCTCTCACACACCCACTCACTCACTCGTACAGCCACTCACACAACCATTCACTCACCCATACACACAAGGATACATACAGTCACATAGCCACTCACATAATATATGTTAAAAGCAGTATCACTCAGTAGTAGTACACCTAGTATAGTAATTTAACTTTTGTAGTAGGTTAGTGTATATGTTTAACAATCACAAACTCTTAAAAATACTTACACTCACTGTATGATGCCATCAGTGATGTGACAAGTGATGTCATTTGAGATGTCATCAGTGATGTCACTGACCATGTCATGAGTGATGTAATATGTGAGGTCATAAGCAGCGCATTGCAGGGGCGCAAGTTATAGTTAGCTCAGGTAAATATAACTGTTGAATTTCATATATATATATTTATATATATATTCACTGAAAAAAACCATAGGTTTTAGGGACAGTTATAGTTAGTTGGACATTGCACTCGTACAAAACCCGTGAAATTCCCCTGTTATAGTTAGTTCAGCTAACTATAACTCGCGCCCCCGCAATGCACTGCTGATGACGTCACATATTACATCACTCATGACATGGTCAGTGACATCACTGATGACATCACTGATGACATCTCAAATGACATCACTGATTACATCACTGATGACATCACTGATGACATCATCCAGTGACTGTGTGTTTCTGTAAAGTTTAAATATGTTTAATATATATAGGGAAAGGCGTATTGAAGAATGAGTGGGTGTATAAGTGTCTGAATGGATGATTTAGTACGTGAGTGACTGACTCTACAAGTGAGTGATTAAACGTATCTTACTGAATGCATGGGTTAGTGACTAAACTGTGTGAATGTCTGTATCCGTCTGTTTGTTGGTGTGTAAGTGGATGCATGGATTTGCGAATAGCTACATGAGTGTCTATATGGGTTATTGATTGGTTCTCTGAGTATCTGTATGGCTGCCTGAGTGTTTGTGTGGGTGGGGTGTGTGTGACTCTATACATAGATGTGTGAGTGGGTGATTCACTGGGTGCATGATTTCAAGAGTGCATCTGTGATGGACTGCTTGGGTGGGTGAGTGTGTGTATGGGTGTGTTAGTGAGTGAATGTATATCTCAGTGGTACATGTGCGAGTAACTACATATGTAAAAGGCAGTATATATGTGTGTTAGAGTATTTAAATGGCTATAAGTGAGAGTGTGTTATTGTGAGAGTGGCTGTATGGATGCGTGTGTGCTTGTATCAGTTATTGTATAAGAGCGTAAGAATGTGCTAGTATTTGTATGAGTAAGTGAGCTGGTGTGTGTGTAACTGTATAGGTGAGTAAATGGGTGTGTGATTAATTTTTGCATGACTGACTAGGTGTGTGAGTACCTCTATGGATGAGTGGCGGTGTGTGAGTATTTATATAGGTGTATGAGTGCATATGATAGTCCTGTACTGAGTGACTGTAAGTATGACTGACTGTACAGGTGAGTGAGTGGATGTCTGTGTAGACCTAAGAATCAGTGAGTGGGTATGTAGTTTTTGGTGTTGGAGTGTCTATGGTTTTGAGAATGGCAGTCTGTAATTTAGAGTGGGTGTATCAAAAGTTATATTAGGGTGTGAGAAGATGCATGAAATTATCACATGGATGATGTCATCAGTGATGTCATTTGAGATGTCATCAGTGATGTCATCAGTGATGTCACTGACCATGTCATGAGTGATGTAATATGTGACGTCATCAGCAGTGCATTGCGGGCGCGAGTTATAGTTAGCTGAACTAACTATAACAGGGGAATTTCACGGTTTTTGTACGAGTGCAATGTCCAACTAACTATAACTGTCCCTAAAACCTATGGTTTTTTTCAGTGAATTTCAAAGGTTTTTTAAATGCTAATTTCTAACTATAACGTGCCTGAAACCTATGGTTTTTTTCAGTGAATTTCAAAGGTTTTTTAAATGCTAATTTCTAACTATGCCAACAGAGGTAGGACGTGAAGAAAGAAGAAGAAACGCACAGAAAGAAGCAAAAGATGTGCAGAAAGAACCAACAGAGGAGCAGAAAGAGGCCTTGTTGCAAAATCATCCTGTGCCCACAACTTTTTCAGACGGGTACTGGTGGTAACTGACTCTGACTAACCAGAGCCAGTGCGCGTTTGCACAGTGGTGAAGGGAGGGGGACTGAGGTGACATGTGTAAACGCGCTCCGTGGCGCGTTTTAAGTTGCGGGATTAAGTCCCCTTGAATCCTGAGGGTCCCTGGGGCCCAACTATCCCCCAGGTACCTACAGTTAGGACCACAGAGCTGAGTTGCAGAGAGGCGTTCCGAGGCCACGCACCTTTTTCACCTCTCTGCAACGCAACTCTGTTGGGCTTACTGAAGGTACCTGGTGGGCTAGTTGGCCCCCAGGATTCAAAGGGAATTAACTCCCCAACTTAAAACGCACCACAGGGCGTGTTTGCGCACATGTCACCTGAGGCCCCGCCCCTCCTTTCACCACTGTGCAAACGCGCCCGTGGCGCGTTTTAAGTTGGGGGATTAGGTCACCTTGAATCCTGAGAGTCCCTGGGGCCCAACTAGCCCACCAGGTACTTCCAGTAAGCACCACAGGCCTGTGTTGCAACGCCTGTAACAAATTGTGCAGTTGTGTTTAGGTAGTGAAGAGGGTCGTGCTGGGGGTAGTGTTTTAGGGTTTAGGGTAGTGCAGTGGTGTTTGTGTAGTGTAGGGGGTCATGCTGGGGGTAGATTTAGGTTTAGGTAGTGCAGTGGTGTTTGGGTAGTGTAGGAGTCGTGCTGGGGGAGTGTTTTAGGGTTTAGGGTAGTACAGTGGTGTTTGGGTAGTGTAGGGGTCGTGCTGGGGTTAGTGTTTTAGGGTTTAGGGTAGTGCAGTGGTGTTTGGGTAGTGTAGGGGATACTGCTGGGGGTAGTGTTTTAGGGTTTAGGGTAGTGCAATGGTGTTTGGGTAGTGTAGGGGTACTGCTGGGGGTAGTGTTTTAGGGTTTAGGGTAGTGCAGTGGTGTTTGGGTAGCATAGGGGTACTGCTGGGGGTAGTGTTTTATGGTTTAGGCTAGTGCAGTGGTGTTTGGGTAGTGTAGGGGTTCGTGCTGGGGGTAGTTTTTTAGGGTTTAGGGTAGTGCAGTGGTGTTTGTGTAGTGTAGGAGGTCGTGTTTTAGGGTTTAGGTAGTGCAGTGGTCTTTGGGTAGTGTAGGGGGTTGTGTGGGGGTAGTGTTTTAGGGATTAGGGTAGTGCATTGGTATTTGGGTAGTGTAGGGGGTCATGCAGGGGTAGTGTTTTAGGGTTTAGGGCAGTGCAGTGGTGTTTAGGTAGTGTAGGGGTCGTGCTGGGGGAGTGTTTTAGGGTTTAGGGCAGTGCAGTGGTGTTCGGGTAGTGTAGGGGTCGTGCTGGGGGTAGTGTTCTAGGTTTAGGGCAGTGCAGTGGTGTTCGGGCAGTTTATGGGGTCGTGCTGGGGGTGGTGTTTTAGGGTTTAGGGCAGTGCAGTGGTGTTCGGGCAGTGTAGAGGGTCGTGCTGGGGGTGGTGTTTCAGGGTTTAGGGCAGTGCAGTGGTGTTCGGGCAGTGTAGGGGGTCATGCAGGGGTGGTGTTTCAGGTTTAGGGCAGTGCAGTGGTGTTCGGGCAGTGTAGGGGGTCATGCAGGGGTGGTGTTTCAGGGTTTAGGGCAGTGGTGTTCGGGCAGTGTAGGGTGTCATGCTGGGGGTGGTGTTTCAGGGTTTGGGGCAGTGCAGTGGTGTTCGAGCAGTAAAGGGGGTCATGCTGGGGGTGGTGTTTCAGGGTTTAGGGCAGTGCAGTGGTGTTCGGGCAGTGTAGGGGGCGGTGCAGGGGGTGGTGTTTCAGGGTTTAGGGCAGTGCAGTGGTGTTCGGGCAGTGTAGGGGGTGGTGCAGGGGTGGTGTTTCAGGGTTTAGGGCAGTGCAGTGGTGTTCGGGCAGTGTAGGGGTCGTGCAGGGGTGGTGTTTCAGGGTTTAGGGCAGTGCAGTGGTGTTCGGGCAGTGTAGGGGGCGGTGCAGGGGTGGTGTTTCAGGGTTTAGGGCAGTACAGTGGTGTTCGGGCATTGTAGGGGGTGGTGCTGGGGCTGGTGTTTCAGGGTTTAGGGCAGTGCAGTGGTGTTCGGGCAATGTAGGGGGTCGTCCTGGGGCTGGTGTTTCAGTGTTTAGGGTAGTGCAGTGGTGTTCGGGCAGTGTAGGGGTCGTGCTGGGGCTGGTGTTTCAGGGTTTAGGGCAGTGCAGTGGTGTTCGGGCAGTGTAGGGGGTCGTGCTGGGGCTGGTGTTTCAGGGTTTAGGGCAGTGCAGTGGTGTTCGGGCAGTGTAGGGGTCTTGCTGGGGCTGGTGTTTCAGAGTCTAGGGCAATGCAGTGGTGTTCGGGCAGTGTAGGGGGTCTTGCTGGGGCTGGTGTTTCAGGGTTTAGGGCAGTGTAGTGGTGTTCGGGCAGTGTAGGGGGTCGTGCTGGGGCTAGTGTTTCAGGGTTTAGGGCAGAGCAATGGTGCTCAGGCAGTGTAGGGGTTGTGCTGGGGGTGATGTTTCAGGGTTTAGGGCAGTGCAGTGGTGTTAGGGCAGTGTAGGGGGTCGTGCTGGGGGTGGTGTTTCAGGGTTTAGGGCAGTGCAGTGGTGTTCCGGCAGTGTAGGGGGTCGTGCAGGGGGTGGTGTTTCAGGGTTTAGTGCAGTGGTGTTCGGGCAGTGTAGGGGGTCATGCTGGGGTGGTGTTTCAGGGTTTAGGGCAGTGCAGTGGTGTTCGGGCAGTGTAGGGTGTCGTGCTGAGGGGTGGTGTTTCAGGGTTTAGGGCAGTGCAGTAGTGTTTGGGCAGTGTAGGGGTCGTGCAGGGGGTGGTGTTTCAGGGTTTAGGGCAGTGCAGTGGTGTTCGGCCAGTGTAGGTAGTCTTGCTGGGGGTGGTGTTTCAGGGTTTAGGGCAGTGCAGTAGTTTTCGGGCAGTGTAGGCGGTCGTGCTGGGGCTGGTGTTTCAGGGTTTAGGGCAGTGCAGTGGTGTTCGGGCAGTGTACGGGTTGTGCTGGGGCTGGTGTTTCAGGGTTTAGGGCAGTGCAGTGGTGTGCGGGCAGTGTACGGGGTGGTGCTGGGGCTGGTGTTTCAGGGTTTAGGGCAGTGCAGTGGTGTTCGGGCAGTGTAGGGGGTCGTGCTGGGGGTGGTGTTTCAGGGTTTAGGGCAGTGCAGTGGTGTTCGGGCAGTGTAGGGGGTCGTGCTGGGGCTGGTGTTTCAGGGTTTAGGGCAGTGCAGTGGTGTTCGGGCAGTGTAGGGGGTCGTGCTGGGGGTGGTGTTTCAGGGTTTAGGGCAGTGCAGTGGTGTTCGGGCAGTGTAGGGGGTCTTGCTGGGGGTGGTGTTTCAGGGATTAGGGCAGTGCAGTGGTGTTCGGGCAGTGTAGGTGGTCTTGCTGGGGGTGGTGTTTCAGGGTTTAGGGCAGTGGTGTTCGGGCAGTGTAGGGGGTCTTGCTGGGGTGATGTTTCAGTGTTTAGGGCAGTGCAGTGGTGTTCGGGCAGTGTAGGGGGTCTTGCTGGGGGTAGTGTTTCAGGGTTTAGGGCGGTGCAGTGGTGTTCATGCAGTGTAGGGGTCGTGCTGGGGGTGGTGTTTCAGGGTTTAGGGCAGTGCAGTAGTGTTCGGGCAGTGTAGGGGGTCGTGCAGGGGGTAGTGTTTCAGGGTTAAGGGCAGTGCAGTGGTGTTCTGGCAGTGTAGGGGGTCATGCTGGGGGTGGGGTTTCAGGGTTTAGGGCAGTACAGTGGTGTTTGGGCAGTGTAGGGGGTCGTGCAGGGGGTGGTGTTTCAGGGTTTAGGGCAGTGCAGTGGTGTTCGGGCAGTGTAGGGGGTCGTGCTGGGGCTGGTGTTTCAGGGTTTAGGGCAGTGCAGTGGTGTTCGGGCAGTGTAGGGGTCTTTCTGGGGGTGGTGTTTCAGGGTTTAGGGCAGTGGTGTTCGGGCAGTGTAGGGGGTCTTGCTGGGGGTGATGTTTCAGGGTTTAGGGCAGTGCAGTGGTGTTCGAGCAGTGTAGGGGTCTTGCTGGGGGTAGTGTTTCAGGGTTTAGGGCAGTGCAGTGGTGTTCGTGCAGTATAGGGGGTCGTGCTGGGGGTGGTGTTTCTGGGTTTAGGGCAGTGCAGTGGTGTTCGAGCAGTATAGGGGGTCATGCTGGGGATGGTGTTTCAGGGTTTAGGGCAGTGCAGTGGTGTTCGGGCAGTGTACGGTGTTTTGCTGGGGCTGGTGTTTCAGGGTTCAGGGCGGTGCAGTGGTGTTCAGGCAGTGTAGGGGGTCGTGCTGAGGCTGGTGTTTCACGGTTTAGGGCAGTGCAGTGGTGTTCGGGCAGTGTAGGGGGTCGTGCTGGGGCTGGTGTTTCAGGGTTTAGGGCAGTGCAGTGGTGTTCGGGCAGTGTAGGCGGTCGTGCTGGGGCTGGTGTTTCAGGGTTTAGGGCAGTGCAGTGGTGTTCGGGCAGTGTAGGGGGTCGTGCTGGGGCTGGTGTTTCAGGGTTTAGGGCAGTGCATTGGTGCACGGGCAGTGTAGGGGTCGTGCTGGGGGTGATGTTTCAGGGTTTAGGGTAGTGCAGTGGTGTTCGGGCAGTGTAGGGGGCCGTGCAGGGGCTGGTGTTTCAAGGTTTAGGGCAGTGCAGTGGTGTTCGGGCAGTGTAGGGGGTCGTGCTGGGGCTGGTGTTTCAGGGTTTTGGGCAGAGCAGTGGTGTTCGGGCAGTGTAGGGGGTCATGCTGGGGGTAGTGTTTCAGGGTTTAGGGCAGTGCAGTGGTGTTCGGGCAGTGTAGGGGGTCGTGCTGGGGGTGGTGTTTCAGGGTTTAGGTCAGTGGTGTTCGGGCAGTGTAGGGGGTCTTGCTGGGGGTGATGTTTCAGGGTTTAGGGCAGTGCAGTGGTATTCGGGCAGTGTAGGGGTCTTGCTGGGGGTGATGTTTCAGGGTTTAGGGCAGTGCAGTGGTATTCGGGCAGTGTAGGGGGTCTTGCTGGGGGTAGTGTTTCAGGGTTTAGGGCAGTGCAGTGGTGTTTGGGCAGTGTAGGGGGTCATGCTGGGGGTGGTGTTTCAGGGTTTAGGGCAGTGCAGTGGTGTTCGGGCAGTGTAGGGGTCGTGAAGGGGTGGTGTTTCAGGGTTTAGGGCAGTGCAGTGGTGTTCGGGCAGTGTAGGGGTCGTGCTAGGGGTGGTGTTTCAGGGTTTAGGGCAGTGCAGTGGTGTTCGGGCAGTGTAGGGGGTCATGCAGGGGCTGGTGTTTCAGGGTTTAGGGCAGTGCAGTGGTGTTTGGGCAGTGTAGGGGTCGTGCTGGGGGTAGTGTTTTAGGGTTTAGGGTAGTGCAGTGGTGCTTGTGTAGTGTAGGGGGTCGTGCTGGGGGTAGTGTTTTAGGGTTTAGGGTAGTGCAGTGGTGTTTGTGTAGTGTAGGGGTCGTGCTGGGGGTAGTGTTTTAGGGTTTAGGGTAGTGCAGTGGTGCTTGTGTAGTGTAGGGGGTCGTGCTGGGGGTAGTGTTTTAGGGTTTAGGGTAGTGCAGTGGTGTTTGTGTAGTGTAGGGGTCGTGCTGGGGGTAGTGTTTTAGGATTTAGGTTAGTGCAGTGGTGTTTGGGTAGTGTAGGGGTCGTGCTGGGGTAGTGTTTTAGGATTTAGGTTAGTGCAGTGGTGTTTGGGTAGTGTAGGGGGTCGTGCTGGGGGTAGTGTTTTAGGGTTTAAGGTAGTGCAGTGGTGTTTTTGTAGTGTAGGGGGTCATGTTTTAAGATGCAATGCTCCAATACCTGACCAGTCTGCACTACATAAAACTGCAAAAAACTAAAAATAAAAAGTGTTTTGCACACTTTTGTCATTGGGCTATATGTGGGCTACATCTGGGTAATATTTGTGCTACATTTGGGCTCTTTTTTCACTGGTGGCCATCTTGGAAGACTTCTTTGTTATGAAGTTTCCTAATTTCTTCATTTACTGCAGTCTCCTCAGTAGGAAATGCTTTCAGTTTTTTACTTTGATTCCATCAAGAAGGCATTCAGATGTGTCTCACATCTGCCATAAATTCAGAATGTTAGCACTCTAGTTGCTCATTAGATCACTGGAGTAAAGCTACTGCTCACCAGGGAGTTAACTGGTAGTCTGCTGCTGGTATTGAAAGTGATTGTTTCAGTCTGCATGTCAGAATTTTCTAATGAAATAGAAGAGGATTTGAGATCTCACTTAAAACATGCCCTAATTTTTCTTTCTGCAGCACTAACCATAATTTCTATTTTCAAAAAGAACCCCTCATTTTGTTCCTTTTTAAATTAAATGTGTTTAAGTGTTACCGGTTTATTCCAATCAAGATGGCTTCAGGTGTGCCATACTTTTGTCATAAGTAAGGCTGTTAGCGCTCTAGTTGTTCTTTAGAACACTCTGGGAAGCTGCAGTAGAACACAAAGGCATCAACTGGCAGGCTGCTCCTGTTGAAATATAACAGGAAGATATTTGAGATCACACTTGAAATATGTCCTAATTTTTCTTTCTACAGCACTAACCATAATTTCTATGACAAAATGAACCCCATCATTTTGTTCCTTTTTAAATTAAATGTTTTAAGTGTTACCAGTTTATTCCAATCAAGATGGCTTCAGGTGTGCCATACTTTTGTCATAAGTAAGGCTGTTAGCACTCTAGTTGTTCTTTAGAACACTCTGGGAAGCTGCAGTAGAACACAAAGGCATCAACTGGCAGGCTGCTCCTGTTGAAATATAACAGGAAGATATTTGAGATCACACTTGAAACATGTCCTAATTTTTCTTTCTACAGCACTAACCATAATTTCTATGACAAAATGAACCCCATCATTTTGTTCCTTTTTAAATTAAATTGTTTAAGTGTTACCAGTTTATTCCAATCAAGATGGCTTCAGGTGTGCCATACTTTTGTCATAAGTAAGGCTGTTAGCACTCTAGTTGTTCTTTAGAACACTCTGGGAAGCTGCAGTAGAACACAAAGGAATCAACTGACAGTCTCTGCCCTTGTTGGATGTACATGTTTTACTGAGAATGTCAGACTTCATTCTCACATGAGTGAGAAAGATAATGTGAATTTACAGAAAATATGCTCTCATTCTAGCTTCTGGAGCACCTTCCAAACCTACATGGGACAAGCATGAGAAAATAGTGTTCTCTCAAACATGATTCATGATATCCCAGCAGAAGGTTTTTCACATGGTAAAATCACCTTAGAATACACCACAATTCCTAAAATTAGTATGGTACCATCAACAAATAAATTCTAATGTAACTAAAGCCTGTTATCACCCTTTATAGTTCTCCTTTTGGTGACCCTCAAAATCTTCTATTCACTACAATGCATTTCAATGAGGTACTATCATTTATATTGGTCCCAAGATGGCTGCCAGCAATTCCAGGATGAAGTGCTGACAGCCAATCAGATCTCACGATGACATGTGTGGTTAGGCTCCGCCCAGATATATATGTGACTTTACTTTTGATTTTCTCAGGAACTACTGAACGGATTTACACCATTTAAGCAAAAGGCACGACACTGAACCAAGGGCTACCTCTTTGCCAAATTTGGTGTAATTCCGTTCAGCAGTTCGGGCTGTAGCTGCGACTAAAGGTTCCTATGGGAAAATGAATGGGGAAAACGCGTTTTGGGACCCCCCTTTTTCTCGGCCCCGCTTGACGTATCACCCCGAGACTTTCAGGATAGGAGCGGACCGGAGCGCCCCAACAAGTTGGAAACTTTCGCGAAGATTCATCAACCGGCGCCAACGTTATTTCAAATAGAATGTCGCGGATTTCCTATGGATAATAGGTTTTAACTATAACTATCTACTGGCGACCGCTAGTAGATAATATATATATATATATATATGTATATATATAAATATATGAATAAAAGCCGAGGAAAAATAGAGAAAATTTGCCCAGCGCTGTTTCTCAGTTCCCTGTTTTCCTTTCAAGGCATAGGTACATAGGTTCATGTCCTGAGAAAGATACAGATACAAAATCAAATTGTATTTATAGTTCTTTTTAATTCATTCCGTTTAAAAGAAAACAATACATTAAGTTGGCCTTCGTTATTTTCAATCATCAACTTGATACAGAAAAATACAGATACAGCCAATATATGTGTGTATATATATATACATATATGCATATATATACATACATATATATATATATATATATATATATATATACCCAAAAGATCGTCCAAGAGGCCAAAGACGCACTCGACAGCAACTAATTCATCTGAATTCTTTATTGAAGGAAACCGGCAATGTGGTCCTGATTTGCTTTTCGCCTGACCGGTTTCGGAGCCTCCCTGCTCCTTTCTCAAAGGCAACACAGGATTTCTGCAGATTTTCAAACACACCATCAAGGCTGCATGCTCATTAAGTATCCGCCTCAGTGGGCCTCACAGGTGAGTCATTTTTCCTTTGGCATGCTGGTTATTGTAGTGTGTAAGAAAAACGTTTTTTTCGGTTTTTTCCTCCAGTGGATTCCACATAGTCTAGTGTTAATTTTAATTAATTATAGCCCTCCAGTGGGCCTCAGGCACACAATTTGTCGGTTTAAGATTTTTCGAAGTTGCTGTGCCACAAGGAGGCTTGCGCTGGTTCAAGCCCCTGCAGCCCAAACATTCCAATTGAAAGTGGTGCAGTCCCACACGGCTTGGACACCGTGTAATACATACCCAAAAGATCGTCCAAGAGGCCAAAGACGCACTCGACAGCAACTAATTCATCTGAATTCTTTATTGGAAGGAAACCGGCAATGTGGTCCTGATTTGCTTTTCGTCTGACCGGTTTCGAGCCTCCCTGCTCCTTTCTCAAAGGCAACACAGGATTTCTGCAGATTTTCAAACACACCATCAAGGCTGCATGCTCATTAAGTATCCGCCTCAGTGGGCCTCACAGGTGAGTCATTTTTCCTTTGGCATGCTGGTTATTGTAGTGTGTAAGAAAACGTTTTTTCGGTTTTTTCCTCCAGTGGATTCCACATAGTCTAGTGTTAATTTTAATTAATTATAGCCCTCCAGTGGGCCTCAGGCACACAATTTGTCGGTTTAAGATTTTTCGAGTTGCTGTGCCACAAGGAGGCTTGCGCTGGTTCAAGCCCCTGCAGCCCAAACATTCCAATTGAAAGTGGTGCAGTCCCACACGGCTTGGACACCGTGTAATACATACCCAAAAGATCGTCCAAGAGGCCAAAGACGCACTGACAGCAACTAATTCATCTGAATTCTTTATTGAAGGAAACCGGCAATGTGGTCCTGATTTGCTTTCAGCCTGACCGGTTTCGGAGCCTCCTGCTCCTTTCTCAAGGCAACACAGGATTTCTGCAGATTTTCAAACACACCATCAAGGCTGCATGCTCATTAAGTATCCGCCTTCAGTGGGCTTCACAGGTGAGTCATTTTTCCTTTGGCATGCTGGTTATTGTAGTGTGTAAGAAAACGCTTTTTCGGTCTTTCCTCCAGTGGATTCCACATAGTCTAGTGTTAATTTTAATTAATTATAGCTCTCCAGTGGGCCTCAGGCACACAATCTGTCGGTTTAAGATTTTCGAGTTGCTGTGCCACAAGGAGGCTTGCGCTGGTTCAGCCCCTGCAGCCCAAACATTCCAACTGAAAGTGTGTAGTCCCACAGCTTGGACACCGTGTAATACATACCCAAAGATCGTCCAAGAGGCCAAGACGCACTCGACAGCAACTAATTCATCTGAATTCTTATTGGAAGGAAACCGGCAATGTGGTCCTGATTTGCTTTTCGCCTGATCGGTTCGAGCCTCCTGCTCCTTTCTCAAAGGCAACACAGGATTTCTGCAGATTTTCAAACACACCATCAAGGCTGCATGCTCATTAAGTATCCGCCTCAGTGGGCCTCACAGGTGAGTCATTTTCCTTTGGCATGCTGGTTATTGTAGTGTGTAAGAAAAACGTTTTTTTCGGTTTTTCCTCCAGTGGATTCCACATAGTCTAGTGTTAATTTTAATTAATTATAGCCCTCCAGTGGGCCTCAGGCACACAATTTGTCGGTTTAAGATTTTTCGAAGTTGCTGTGCCACAAGGAGGCTTGCGCTGGTTCAAGCCCCTGCTTTTGGGTATGTATTACATGGTGTCCAAGCCGTGTGGGACTGCACCACTTTCAATTGGAATGTTTGGGCTGCAGGGGCTTGAACCAGCGCAAGCCTCCTTGTGGCACAGCAACTTCGAAAAATCTTAAACCGACAAATTGTGTGCCTGAGGCCCACTGGAGGGCTATAATTAATTAAAATTAACACTAGACTATGTGGAATCCACTGGAGGAAAAAATCGAAAAACGTTTTCTTACACACTACAATAACCAGCATGCCAAAGGAAAAATGACTCACCTGTGAGGCCCACTGAGGGGCGGATACTTAATGAGCATGCAGCCTTGATGGTGTGTTTGAAAATCTGCAGAAATCCTGTGTTGCCTTTGAGAAAGGAGCAGGAGGCTCCGAAACCGGTCAGGCGAAAAGCAAATCAGGACCACATTGCCGGTTTCCTTCCAATAAAGAATTCAGATGAATTAGTTGCTGTCGAGTGCGTCTTTGGCCTCTTGGACGATCTTTGGGTATGTATTACACGGTGTCCAAGCCGTGTGGGACTGCACCACTTTCAATTGGAATGTTTGGGCTGCAGGGGCTTGAACCAGCGCAAGCCTCCTTGTGGCACAGCAACTTCGAAAAATCTTAAACCGACAAATTGTGTGCCTGAGGCCCACTGGAGGGCTATAATTAATTAAAATTAACACTAGACTATGTGGAATCCACTGGAGGAAAAACTAAAAAAACGTTTTTCTTACACACTACAATAACCAGCATGCCAAAGGAAAAATGACTCACCTGTGAGGCCCACTGAGGGGCGGATACTTAATGAGCATGCAGCCTTGATGGTGTGTTTGAAAATCTGCAGAAATCCTGTGTTGCCTTTGAGAAAGGAGCAGGGAGGCTCCGAAACCGGTCAGGCGAAAAGCAAATCAGGACCACATTGCCGGTTTCCTTCCAATAAAGAATTCAGATGAATTAGTTGCTGTCGAGTGCGTCTTTGGCCTCTTGGACGATCTTTGGGTATATATATATATATATATATATATATATATATATATATATATATATATATATATATAATCTACTGGCGGTCGCCAGTAGATAGTTATAGTTAGGACCTATTTTCCATAGGAAATCCGCAACATTCTATTTGAAATAACTCTTGCGTCGGTTGACGAATCTTCGCGAAATTTTCAAACTTTATGGCCCGCTCCGGTCCACTCCTACCCTGAAAGTTTCGGGTGATTCGTCAAGCAGGGGCCGAGAAAAAGGGGTCCCAAAACGTGTTTTCCCCATTCATTTTCCCATAGGAAACTTTAGCCACGGCTACAGCCCGAACTGCTGAATGGAATTACACCAAATTTGGCAAAGAGGTAGTTCTTGGTTCAGAAAGAACCCTTTTTGTTAAATGGTGTAAATCCGTTCAGTAGTTGCTGAGAAAATCAAAAGTAAAATCACATATATATCTATGGCCGCGTACGGTCCGCGTACCCTCCCGATCACGAGCTGCATGCTAATTGGCTGTCAACACTCCAAATCAGGAAGAGTTGGCAGCCATTTTGTCCCTCGGTAGAACCGAGGCAGAGAAACAAGTGCGCAAAATGCACAAAGTTGGCAGGGTAGAAACACCCTGACCCCCTAGGTCTGCTCAGGGGTCCCACAAGGACCCCCTGGGCAGAAAAAGCATTTAAAAAAAAAAAAAACGGTGGGATGCGCTTAGGGTGCGCGAATCCCGCTAAGTCCCGGGGCATGCGGGGGTGGGTTTATAGCCAATGGGGGCTCCTAGTGCTTCCAAGCCCCGGGGACCACCACCCCGGGCTTTCAATAAAAATGGTGCGGGAGGGCACTGTGCGCTCCGCAGCCCTGGGACCGCCACCCCGGGGCTTTTTAAAAAAAATTAAATACCTGTGTGGGGGCTCCAGCCTCTCCACACGCCCCGGGACCGCCACCTCCCCGGGGCACTAAAAATTTAAAATGGGGGTCCGTTTCGGACCTCGAGCCCCGGGACCACCACCTCCCGGGGCTTTGCAGAAGTGGGGAGGGGCCACGCGGCCCCTCCTGGAGCCTGTGGTGGCCCTGGGGACCGCCACCCCCAGGGCCAGCTCCTGCAGTGTCCCGGGTGCCTACCCCGGGACACTGCTGTTTGCAATGCAGGACGGGAGCCTCAGCGGCTCCCGTCCTATCATTGCAAACTTGCTTGCTTCATTGAAGCGAGCAGGAAACCTGCTCTCGCTTCAATGAAGCAAGCAGAATTGCTTTCCATAAGGGAGCTGCATGTCAGCAGCTCCCTTATGGAAAAGCAATGCCGGCTCCCGCAGGACGCGGGAGCCGGCGGGACCGTGGCGGGATTGGGGACCCCCACGGTCCCCAACGAGTGGCCAGGCCCCGGGGATGGGGTCCCGGGGCCATTAGTGGCTCGGGAGGGGCCACGCAGCCCCCTCCCCAGAAATAAAAAATAATTTAAAAAAACGTAAAGGCCGGCCCCGGGGGATGGGGTCCCCGGGCCTTAATGGCCTGAGGAGGGGGCCACGCAGCCCCCTCCAAAGATTTAAAGAAAAAAAAAGGGCATGCCCCGGGGATGGGGTCCCGGGGCCAATAGAGGCCCAGGGAAGGGGGCCACGCGGCCCCCTTCCAGGTTTTTTTTTTTTTTAAACAAGAAGAAAATCCTCAGGCCCCGGGGGATGGGGTCCCCGGGGCCAAAAGTGGCCAAGGGAAGGGGGGCCACGCAGCCCCCCCACCACCCCCCAATACAAAAAAAAAAAAAGAGACACCGGCATTGTGCCGGAGGCCCCGCCCCTCCCTGCAGCTGTCTGCAACGCACCCCTGGCACGTTTTAAGAAGGGAAGTAATTCCCCTTGAATACTGGGGGTCTCTGGGGCCAACTAGCCCACCAGGAACCTCCAGTATGCTGAGGCTGCGTTGCAGAGAGGTGTATAGAGGCCACGCCCCTTTCTACACCTCTCTGCAACGCA
This sequence comes from Calotriton arnoldi, assembly GCA_963921515.1. Classification (NCBI taxonomy): domain Eukaryota; kingdom Metazoa; phylum Chordata; class Amphibia; order Caudata; family Salamandridae; genus Calotriton; species Calotriton arnoldi. The sequence goes on from CAWUFW010007285.1 coordinate 305,326, forward strand.
GCTCTAGGGCGCTTTTTGGAGGTACATGGTGGGATAGTTGGACTCCAGGGACCCTCAGGATTCAAGGGGACTTAATCCCCCAACTTAAAACGCGCCACGGGGCGCGTTTGCACAGTGCTGAAGGGAGGGGGCGGGGCTTCAGGTGACATGTGTGCAAGCAGGCCCGTGGCGCGTTTTAAGATGGGGAATTAAATCCCCTTCAATCCTGAGGGTCCCTGGGGGACAACTAGCCCATTAGGTACGTCCAGAAAGCAACACAGAGCTGCGTTGCAGAGAGGTGTAAAAAGGGACGTAGCCTCTGAACACCTCTCTGCAACGCAGCTCCCTGGCGCATACTGGAGGTACAGGGTGGGCTAGTTGGACCCCAGGGACCTTCGGGATTGAGGAGGAATTAATTCTCCAACTTAAAACGCGCCACAGGGCGTGTTTGCAGACATGTCACCTCAGGCCCCACCCCCTTCCTTCACCATTGTGCAAAAATTCCTCTAAAATCAGCCGAACTACGAATTCCGATTTACTCACCTGTTATCAGGAGAGACCTCAGTGCTGCATCTTTGAGCCCAGTACTGATCCTGAAAAGTAATTTTAACCGTACTTACCAGTAACTTGAATTTCCTTCCATAGGATATCATTGACTGGTTTCACTTAGAAATTCTTCTAAGTGTGGTGTTTTGGAACTTTATAATATTCCTCTAAAATCAGCCGAACTACGAATTACGATTTATTCACCTGTTATCAGGAGAGACCTCAGTGCTGCATCTTTGAGCCCAGTACAGATCCTGAAAAGTAATTCTAACCGTACTTACCAGTAACTTGAATTTCCTTCCATAGGCTAACATTGACTAGTTTCACTTGGAAATTCTTCTAAGTGTGGAGTTTTGGAACTTTATAATATTCCTCTAAAATCAGCCGAACTACGAATTCCGATTTACTCACCTGTTATCAGGAGAGAACCCAGTGCTGCATCTTTTAGCCCAGCACTGACCCTGAAAAGTAATTTTAACCGTACTTACCAGTAACTTGAATTTCCTTCCATAGGCTAACATTGACTGGTTTCACTTGGAAATTCTTCTGTGCGGAGTTTAGGAACTTTATAATATTCCTCTAAAATCAGCCGAACTACGAATTCCGATTTACTCACCTGTTATCAGGAGAGACGTCAGTGCTGCATCTTTGAGCCCAGTACTGATCCTGAAAAGTAATTTTAACCGTACTTACCAGTAACTTGAATTTCCTTCCCTAGGATATCATTGCCTGCTTTTTGCTGAAAAAGTTTCTAAGTGTCGATTTTTGAAACTTACAAATATTCCTCTAAAATCAGCAGAACTACGAATTCCGATTTACTCACCTGTTATCAGGAGAGACCTCAGTGCTGCATCTTTGAGTCCAGTACTGATCCTGAAAAGTAATTTTAACCGTACTTACCAGTAACTTGAATTTCCTTCCATAGGCTAACATTGACTGGTTTCACTTGGAAATTCTTCTAAGTGTGGAGTTTTGGAACTTTATAATATTCCTCTAAAATCAGCCGAACTACGAATTCCGATTTACTCACCTGTTATCAGGAGAGAACCCAGTGCTGCATCTTTTAGCCCAGCACTGACCCTGAAAAGTAATTTTAACCGTACTTACCAGTAACTTGAATTTCCTTCCATAGGCTAACATTGACTGGTTTCACTTGGAAATTCTTCTGTGTGGAGTTTAGGAACTTTATAATATTCCTCTAAAATCAGCCGAACTACGAATTCCGATTTACTCACCTGTTATCAGGAGAGACGTCAGTGCTGCATCTTTGAGCCCAGTACTGATCCTGAAGAGTAATTTTAACCGTACTTACCAGTAACTTGAATTTCCTTCCCTAGGATATCATTGCCTGCTTTTTGCTGAAAAAGTTTCTAAGTGTCGATTTTTGAAACTGACAAATATTCCTCTAAAATCAGCAGAACTACGAATTCCGATTTACTCACCTGTTATCAGGAGAGACCTCAGTGCTGCATCTTTGAGTCCAGTACTGATCCTGAAAAGTAAGTTTAACCGTACTTACCAGTAACTTGAATTTCCTTCCATAGGCTAACATTGACTGGTTTCACTTGGAAATTCTTCTAAGTGTGGAGTTTTGGAACTTTATAATATTCCTCTAAAATCAGCCGAACTACGAATTCCGATTTACTCACCTGTTATCAGGAGAGAACCCAGTGCTGCATCTTTGAGCCCAGTACTGACCCTGAAAAGTAATTCTAACCGTACTTACCAGTAACTTGTATTTCCTTCCATAGGAATCCATTGTCTGGTTTTCAGCAGAAAAGTTTCAAAGTGTCGATTTTTACAAACTACAAATATTCCTTAAAAATCGCCTGTATGACTTAAACGCATTCTTTCAACTGTTTACAGGAGATGCACCAGTGCTGGATCCAGGATCCACCACTGAGTAAGAAAAAGTAACGATAACACTACTTACCTGCTAATTGAATTTCCTCCCATAGGATAACATTGGTGATTCTATGTGAAGAAGTTTCTAAGTGTCAACTTTTAAAATACAATAATATTCCTTAAAAATCACTACTGTAACCAAAACGCTTTTTGGGCAAGATGGCCGCTGACTGATCTCTGTGGGAGCCGCTGCTCATGCTCTCTCCCCGATTAGCCTGGTCAGTCTGAAGGATAGATGCTAGCCGGTAAAAATTCCAGGGCATGCCGCTGAGCACCTATCTGATAACACGCCTCCTCACCTGGCTGCGGAAATGAGGATTAAGGTGAGTGCTGGGGATACACACGAGCGGCAGTCAAAATCGACAGGACTCGGAGTGCCCAATCTGCGGAGGTGTGATGGCGCCTAAAACCACCAGGTCAACAAGGGACGTGAAGGACCCGCCGAAAGAGAGTGGCGCCGCATCTAAGGGACTGGGGCTCAATCGGCGTGGTCCGAAGAGAATAGAGGCCGAGGAAAACATGGCAAAGACTGGGAAGCCTCGGGAAGGCGGAGTGGATGGCCGGACTGGGCGCCGCGCGGTGTGCTATGCGGTCGGAATGCGCCAGCCTACAGTTACAGAAGTATTTGCAGCGGTGGCGGCTGGAAACAGCAATAGCAAACGCGTGGAGGAAGAACGAAGCATGCAGGAGACCCCCCCCTCGGCTTTGACTCACCGGGTATGGATGCTCAAGATCTAGCACTGCTTCAGGAAACGCCGAAGGAGAAGGAGGAGGAGTCGCCAGGGGTACAATCGGGACAAGCACTGCAGCCTCTCCCGAAAGCACAAGTATTACAGAATGCCACACAAGCCGGTCAAGGTAATCAAGATAATTGGGGTGGCACGCCGAATAATACTTTGGACAGTACTGTGAGGGTTGTGGGGAAACTCAAAACACAGAAATAGAAATAGAAGAAGAGGTGACTATATATTTGAACAATGCGGATTTGGATGGGAGCGGGACAGATTTAGCACCTCAGGCTTGTGCAGCAAAGGCTGGCCCCCTGAATGCGGTGATGGTGTTTTGGGCGCTCCCAGAGGGGAAGGGGAAAGAGAAGATTTAAGCTTAATGACCCTACGCTCGCTAGAAGGGGATAAATTCTTCTCGCTAAATGATGATACAGATATGTCATCAACAAGCGATATAAATACGTCGCTTGGGTCGGAGTCAGAGACTGATAACTTTTTTGGAGACTCCTCAAATACGCAAAAGACTCAAAAGATCCAAAAGACTCAACAAATAAAGACCCTATTGCGGAAACGGAGATCCAAGGCTAAGACTAACGCCAGCCCCACTAAAAATGATACGGCGAGAAAACTTGAATGGGACTACTCCGCAACGACCCAAACGTACATGGAGGAAGGGGAAACGGCCACTTTAGAGAAATCAGGACAGGCTGAGCCATCCGCAGTTGCACCATCACTGGAATTAGTTTATTCTACCCTCAAACAGATGCAGGGGGAGGCAAGACTAGAGGGCCGCAGGGCACATCAGGCAACTAAGAAGGTGCAGGCCTCACTTCGAAAAGTCAATAAATTATACTCAGATATGGCTGATAGGGTCGCACTTGTTGAGGAAAGAACAGGTAATCTGGAAGATGAAGTGGCAAAATTACAGAACGTTAAAGAGACGCGAGAGAGACAAACCGAGGACGTAATGTGGAAGCTCGAGGATTTCGAGAACCGCCAACGCAGAAATAACATTCGATTGCTTGGTATTGCGGAGAAAGCGGAAGGCGAGAACATTATGCTCTTTGTAGTTAGACTTTTGAAGGGTGCATTCCCGGAACTGGCCCAGTGGAATTGGGATACCGAGGTCCAGAGAGCACACCGTTTCCTTTTTATCAAAAGAAAAACAGCGATGGGAGACAGGGGGAGCATCCAAGAGCTATTCTTGTTTATATTGGCAATTTTATTTTGCGGCAGGCAATTTTAGACAGAGCTCGTCCGGAGGCTAAACGATCATACGAGGCCTACACATTTTTTGCTCGTCCAGATTTTTGCCATGCAACCGTTGAGAGGAGATGGAAGCTTCGACAGCTAATAACCCCGTTTCAAGGGTTAGGGTGCGAGGCTTATTTGTTATTCCCTGCTCGACTCAAAATTATTGTTAAAGGGAGGGTGCAGATGTTTTTCTCCGAGATCAAGGCACAGGAATTCCTGTCTCAGCTGAAGGGAACAAAGGAGGTAGCAGGGAGGGTCTAAGATCTCTCCCACTTCGTCAGGAATTAAATAAGGGCACCCAAAGGAATCAAGGTTTTGGTACCTCTTTTCTTCTTTGTTATACGCTCGATGTTGGCTTGTTTAGCGTTATTGTAAGGGGTGCTCAGGTAGCTCTCTCTTTTCTTTAACTATGGGCAGAACCTATTTAACTTCTTAAAATAAAGATATGTTTTTGTATTAGGTACTTTTGGCTAGGGTATAGCTGTTTTACTTTTTAGGACCATTAAACACAAGTAGGACACATGGAATGGGGGGGTTTGTTAGACATTTAGGGGGCTAATGGTTTATGTATGGGAGATTTGGGTAATTGGGGGGAGTCGGCGGCGGCGTACGATGGGAGTCACAGCGGTCACACATAGGTCACACATAGGTCATGCTTGACCTATTTGCCTGGCTGGGGAATGGGGGGTGGGGGTGGGGACCTTTGGGGTTGTCGGGTTGGGAGGTTACAGTACTGTATAGTATGGTTTATTGCTTGAGGATGAACTCAGTGAATGCAAAGTATCAGCATAGGATGCAACAAAGAACAAAGGAGCAAAGAGCTGAAATCAAAGGGTTAGTACAAGAGAATCAAAGAATTGATAATGGAGGGATCGTGCAGGGTAAGATCATTAATGTTAAGGAATGAATCTTCGGATTGCATCTATTAATATATGTGGCCTTAACGATCTGACTAAACGACAAAAGGCGGCAGTGATTATAAAAAATATGTGAGTAGATATTTTATGTATTCAAGAAACCCATATTGAGGACAGTCGGGCTAACCTTATGGAACAACTGGGTTTTAAATTAATTATAAATACCAAACAGAGCACGAGGATCAGAGGGGTGGCTATTTTATCGCGCCGAAACGATGTTGCTTTTAAAAGGAAAATAGCAGATAAATGGGGGCGCTGAGTGTTGGTTGAATGTAAGTGGCAAGAAGAAACATTTACCCTATGTTCTGTTTATGGTTCTACGGGGGATGATCCCGAAGTTCTAGAATTTTTGGATGTAGAAGTAGCAACCTGGCCATCCCCAATTATTATGTGCGGGGATTTTAACATTAATGGCTTGGGGGGTCTTTGGGGGGAAGGGGGAAGATGGTATTTAGGTAGAAAGAAAAGAGTTTATCAGGCACTCTCTAATATTGTTCAAAACAATGGGCTAATTGATATTTGGGCTCAGCTAAACCCCACAGATCCCGGATCTACATTCTTTTCAGCACCCCACAAGATTGTTACTAGACTGGATTACTTTTTCATGTCTTACTATTTAAAATCAAGATGCAAGATAGAAAAGTACCCCAGGTTAATCTCAGATCACAACCCCTTAGTTTTAACACTCACTGGGGGTGGAGTGGAAAGACAAGAGAGGGGATGGACTTTTGAGAGAGGATTTTTAAAGGATGAAGAATATGTGACCCATATGAATCAGTGGATTAAGGGGTTCTGGGAGATTAACAGGGAGAGTGCCAGCCCGGGGATTGTCTGGGATACGTTTAAGGCTGGGGTGAGGGGGGAGACGCTAAGCTATAGCTTGGGACGGCAGAAGAGGGAGGCTCTACAGATGAGAATTTCGTGTAAGGTTTTGATTGATGTGGAGGAGGAATTCGCAAGGGCGATACAGATGAGTAAACCACTCGATGAAATAATTTTGAGATTGGCAATAGCAAAGTCGGAAATTAGTGATCTTGCTGCAAGTAAAGCTGCAGAAAAATTCTTGGCAAAACGGGAACAGTAAAGGAAGAGGAAGAACAGTGCTACGAGTTTAGCGAAAGGGTGGGGCACACCCTGGCAGCCCGACTCAGGCAAAAAGTAGCGGCGGTGGAAAGTAGAGAAATTACGGATAGAGGTGGAAAGTTAATAGAAGGCTCATTAGGTATTCGTGAAGTATTTCGACAATATTACGAAGATCTATACAGGGAAGAGCAGCAAGGGGAGCAGAGTTTAAACCAGGAATATCTACAGGGAATTTTGAACCAAACTATTGACCCTGCAGATAGAGAGGCATTGGATTTAGCGTTGACGCAGGACGAGATTTATGGCGCACTTAGGAGCCTCTCGGCAGGGAAAGCGGTTGGACCAGATTTAATCCCCTTAGAATTTTATAAAACATTTTTCGATGTAATAGGATCGGATTTGGTAGCTTTAATTGGAAAAGCTCAACAGGGGGATGCTGTTCCCGATTCATGGGGTGGGGCGGATATGATTGTCTTTTTAAAAAAGACAAACCACCGAGAGAACCAGGTTCTTATAGGCCTATTACACTGATGAACAGTGATGTCAAAATCTATTCAAAGGCTTTGGCAACGCGCCTGAATCAAATTATAGGGAAAATGGTTCATCCTTCCCAACACGGCTTTATTCCTGGGAGGGGGACTACAGAACACATTCGCAGAGTTATAAGCCTGTTTGATGCAGCGGAAGTCTCAGGGGACCCTATGGCTTTAATCCTTATGGATGCTGAAAAAGCATTTGATAGGGTCTCCTGGGACTACCTTTGGGATGTAATGAAATGGTTTGGAATTGGGAGTAAATATATCAAGGCCATACAGGTTCTATATAAAGCTCCAAGGGCGCGGATTAGATTAAATGGGGGATATACGACACCGGTGATAATTAACCGAGGGACTAGGCAGGGTTGCCCTTGCTCACCCCTGCTTTTCGCACTATACATCGATCCCCTGCTTATAAAACTGGACGCCTCTATGGGTATTAGCCCAATGCGATACCATGGGTGGGAGACAAAAATGTTGGCATACGCAGATGATGTCGCGGTGGTTACTTCTAACCCCCGAGATACAATGGGTGTAATAGAAGAAGAAGCCCAAAATTTTGGCGCAATCTCCGGGTACGCGCTGAATAGCCAGAAGACGTTAATAGTCCAAAATAAATGGGCTAAATTAGAAGATTCTAGAGTGGTCGATTCAGCTACGTACCTAGGTATTGTAATCACTCCAGAATTGGGAAATTTGGTGAAAAAGAATATTGAACCAATTATAGGGAAAGCCAAAAAAGATTTTGACCGCTTGAATAATCTGCACATGACTCTTATTGGCCGTAGCAATGTGGTAAAGATGGTATTTCTCCCTAAAGTACTCTATCTTTTTAGGGCGATACCATTAGAGTTTGAGAAGCATTGGATTAGTACAATTGAGCACATTGTGAACAGGTTTATTGGGCCCACGGGAAAACTAGAAGGGCTATAAAATATATGTCACTGCCTAGGGAGAGAGGAGGATGGGCAATTCCAGATTTTAAGTTGTATTATTGGGCTTCGGCGTTTCAATATATGTTTGTTTTGTTTGGGAGAGCTGGGGGAGATCACAGGGATACACTGGCTCCCCCAGATGTATATGAACTGTTATTAGGTGAGGAGGCAAATAATTGCTTCATGAAGTTTACAGAACCTAGTTACTACAAAAAACAAAATTTAAGACCTTGTTGGCCGCTTATAAGATCTGGGCTGCCTTTAAAAAAAGATAGGCCTCGGCAGGTTCAATTATTATACCCAGCTGTATAGGAACCCAACCCTCCCGGATATTTTTTCAGATACAATTATGTTAGAATGGGAGCAGAAGGGATTAAGGGTGTTGGGCGATTTGATTAGCCCTAATGGACTGCGGATGTTTAGCGATATTCAGCAAGAGTATGGGATTAACAGAAGGAATTTTTTAAATACTTACAGTTACGGAGCTTTTGAATGGGAAAAGGGGGGCCCTGCGGTTTTCAGAAATCGGTAATAATAGATGTTATAAGAGCAGGAGAGAACTGTACTATCAGGAAAATTTACGCTGAACTTCAAACTGCAAAACCTGATGACCTGGTTAAATATGAGAAAAAGTGGGCGGGAAAATTGGGTATAGATCAGAATTACTTCTCTGAATCGCTAGAAATGGGGCAAAGCATCTTATGTTCGGCAGGGTTGCAGGCTCAACATTTTAAAACAATTTATTGGCTGTATTACACGCCGATTCGGATAGCGCAATGGGGTGGTCAGAAGGGGAATAGGTGCTCCCGGTGTAAAAGTACTGAAGCGGATCTAATACACATGTTCGCAACCTGCCCCCAACTGGACAACTTAATAAAATCAATAGAAAAATTTATGGATGAAACACTGAACATTCAGGTGGTGTTGGATCCAGCTTTAATACTCTTGGGGATTCAATCAACTGGAAGACAAAATTCGCTTAATTTTTTCTTATTTCTTGCTATGGCCGCATTGCATATTATTATTGCCTCTGCCTGGCTGGACCAATCAGCTCCCTTATTTCAACAATGGTTGGCTAAATTGTTAGCTATATACAATATGGAGAAAGGGATATATGAGAGAAAGGGCAAGAAAGGGAAAAATTGGGCAGACGTATATGGGGGCCTATTTATAGGTGGAAGGAAGCTTTGAATGATAGCCGAGGCTGACCTGTTTTGTCCGCACTTAACTGTATAATTTTATGACAATAATATTAAGGATGAATTTAAGGTTCTAATGTTTTGCTCAAACATTTTCGTTTGATAATAATATTAAGAATGAATTTAACGCTCCAATGATATTTTTTTTCTCTTCAATATGTACTAAATAATTTTAATTTTGTATTGATCTTTTTTTTGATCTGTTTCTCAAGTAATAATTGTATGTTTATTTCTATTATTTGTACTGTACCTCTTGGGTCATAAAATAACAATAAAATCTTTAAAAAAAAAAAAAAAAAGTAACCAAAACGCTTTTACTCAACTGTTTACAGGAGATGTGCCAGGACTGAATCTAGGATCCAGTCCTGTGGTTAGAAAAGTAATCCATAAAGTCATTTGAGATGTCATCAGTGATGTCATCAGTGATGTCACTGACCATGTCATGAGTGATGTAATATGTGACGTCATCAGCAGTGCATTGCGGGGGCGCGAGATATAGTTAGCTGAACTAACTATAACGGGGGAATTTCACGGGTTTTGTACGAGTGCAATGTCCAACTAACTATAACTGTCCCTAAAACCTATGGTTTTTTCAGTGAATATATATATATATTTTTTTTTTTTTTTTTTTGACTTTCTATTGTGATCACGTGATATATGAAGTATTTTAAATATGCACGTCAATGGAAGAGTAACTGACATCGAAGAAGCCGTGTGGCGAAACGCGTCTGTCAGGGGGGGTTTTTGCACAATAAAGTATCATACGAAAAAAACTCCGTGAGTGCTCTTCGTTGGGATTACGGAAGGGTGAGCCCGGTTTGCAGTATATATATATATATATATATATATGGAATCTATGTGCTATTAGCTCAAGGCTATGTCTTCAGCGATTTTACTTCCTAGCATATATCCATTTTTGAACAGTAGCTGCTATAGCTCAAAACTATGGTGTTCATGGCAGAGTATTTTTAATTTTTATTTATTTGGAAAGTTTTATATAGCGCTGGCTAGACCCGGAGGTATCAGAGCGCTTTACATGAGGAACAATAAAATATAGTTACAAGGTTACAACAATAAAATAAAGTAACACAGTTACATCAATAAAATAGAGCATCGCAAAAGTACATAGAACAAGTCCAAGGGGAATATAAGGAGGAGGGGAGAATCAAGGGGGTGGAAAAACGATCAGGTCAGAGTGGTCCAGCAACGGAAGATAGAGATCCAGGGGGAAACAAGGAACGAAAAAAAGAACAGAGATAAGAGTCCTCGAACCAGATAGGGGTCAAGAAAAGAACATGAGCGTCCAGAGCCAGGCTCCCTCAAAATGTCGGATCGCATTGGCAAAGGAGCGTGTCCGAGGGTGGGACAGAGGAGAGTCTCGAGGGGGGGAAATATGATGAGAGGGGTGTAGGCAAGCCATGGAGGGGTCGACATGAAGGCAGGGGGCAGTCAGGGCAAGTACAGAGAACAACCAACGGTCCGCTCTGGAACCAAAGAACAGTCAATGCCATCAAGATGGAGGACCCCGGATAGGGACACCAGTCAGATCAATCACAAGATGGCGGGCTTGAAGAAAAAAAAAAGAAAACAATGAAATTCAGTCCAAAAAAGCCATGAAGACGTTGACTCCACGGCATCGGACAGGAAAGAGGGAGGCAATCCAAGAGGATCGATGAGGGAAGGAAAGGTGGGAGGCCATCGATCTCACTCGGGTTTTCGTGCAGAAATACTCTGGGCTACCGCAGGGAAGTCAACTCGCACGCCCAGGAAGCAGACCAGGAAGAAGGGAGGCAGCAGCGGGGACCAGGAGGGCCAGCCTCCCCTAACTCAGGAAGTGAAAAACCAGTTCGGGGGCACAGGACCAGCAGCGCGTGGCACTCACCGTTGTTACGACTCCATCATGTGAACAAGACTAGGGTGTCTCCATGACACCGCAGGAGGTGAAGCAAGAGGTCAAGTGGCAAGGCAGGCAGCTGTGATCCAAGCCAGATGGCAAGGGGAATGGCAAGGAGGGGGGAAACCTCACACCAGCTCACTCGACCGCCATCCGGAGCTTCCGATCAAGCATTGGTCGCTCCAAGGCTGGTTCAATAGTCAGCAGATCATCGGCGATTCATCCGAAGAAGGGGGAGAAGGAGATCAACAGCGGAGGGATGAGGAAAGCCATGCCCCATGTCCGGCTGGGTAGGTGACGGTCGCGGGAAGGAACCCAAGCCAGTCTCCTCTATATCCAAACCAAGCAGCTCCACCGGGCATCGGCCATGTCATCTCGTACTCCACGGCACAAGAACAATCCCGGATCCAAACCGAGAAGCGGGAGAACAGAGAGATGAGGACCGCAGTCGAGCATGACCCCAGGTGAGCAAAAAGGGTCCGAGGAGGGGTAGAAATAGGGGGATCCGAGCCTGTTAGAAATGGGATCTCTGGTTGGCTAAGGCTTGCGCCAAAGCCAGGCAGAGGCCACCACTCTAGTCAGGGCAAGGGAGTTACACGCCAAAGATAACCCCTGCTCACCCCCTTGGTAGCTTGGCACAAGCAGTCAGGCTTATCCCAGAGGCAATGTGTAAAGTGTTTGCGCACGCACACAGCAACAACATACCAGGCACACCACAAAAGGAACTCCACACAAGGTTATATCAAAAATAGCCTTTGTATTCTCATAACACATTAGAATAGTAATCACATAATATACATTGTGCCACCTGGCACTAGGTAATATCTACAAGGGATTATGTACACCTGACAGGGCCAACTGGACCACTGTCAGAACCATCACAAAGTGAACTTAGTAAATGTAGGACATATCATAAACGTAGAACACAGCCAGTAATCACTGGCAAGCACTGTACTCAGCATCATCCTGTAACATAAACCATATTATGCACAAAATCACATTTAGGCGTGAATTACATTCTGCACCAACCTCACCAGAATAAACACATTATGCAATCATCTCATAAGTCTAAACGCATTAGACCCTAACCTCCTAAGCATAACTCACATTAGGGGTAAAACTCACAGTAGGAAATAATCTCACTAGCATAAACCACAGTATGCAAATAACCTCATATATAAACCACAGTTAGAGGCATAACACAGGGTGCATAAATCATAGTACATGAATCACATTTCCTAGCACCACATAAATCACATTAGAGCCTGGCGCCCTACAAACCCAACCGTCCCCCTGGCCAACTGGCCTTCTCAAAGGGGCTCAAATGCCCTATGTCCCAAAGTCAGGGCGGCTGCAAACGCAGCAGAATCCAAAGTGCACCATTGCGCTGGGACAGAGGAGTGCATCTCACTCCTACCTCTCTCCAAAAATGCCCCCAAAGAACTGTGGCCTAAACGTAGCAGCTGACACTAATTGCCGTGCAGCTGTAAATCAAATAAGGCCTGGCACTCACTGTGCCCTCTGAACAAATGTCCAGAACGTTGCAGCTGCCCTCTGTCTGGCGGGCCAGCTGTTAATACGCAAATAGGCCCTGGCACAACTGTGCCCTCTGGGCCTCACTGGGGCTCCGGAAACAAATATGCCCAACGTTGGAGCCACACGGGCTCTTGAAACCACACATGCCCCACGTTGCAACTGCCCTCTGGCAAGCGGGGCAGCTGGAGATATGGCCAACTGGGGAGATCACGGGCCCCTCTGGGCCCTCTACAACAATGTGTCCCCCTCGTTGGAGCAGCCCGCTCTCTTGCCGGACCGCTCAGACTCTGTGCCTCGACCGGCACACACAACGGAGAAGCCCCTACTCACCGGGCTCTCCATGCGGCTGGGGACTCTGTCTCCTCTCTTCATGCAGCAACAAGTGGGGCTCCCTCCTCGCCACAGGAGCCCCGCCGACCAGCTGCAGCACTTCCCCTTTGGCCCCTCCTGACTTTGTCTCGGTCAGGGCCGGTGCACGGGACCTCTCCTCCTCCACACGGGGAGGTCCTGCTCTGGTGCAGGCAGACTCTTCGCTGCCGCCCACTTCCTGTTCGGTTTGCCAGTGCGGGGTGGGCTCCTGCCTGGCTTCTCCTCACTTCACCCGGGGATCTTGCAACACGGAGCGGGATCTTCCTGGAGGCAGGCGTTGCGTCACGCTTCTCCCAGCCGGCACTTCCTTCTGCAGGCCCCGCCCACAGTCAGGCGCGGGTGGGTGCCTGACTTCCTGTTTCCCGCGCTCTCTTCTTGGTGGCAATGAGGGGTAGGCTCCCTCGTAATTTAAAATATAAAGCGGGGTGGGCTCCCGCTAATTAATAAAAGCAAAATGCGGGGTGGGCACCCGCCATTCTCGATCCATAATGCGGGGTGGGCTCCCGCTTCTTCAGGCATCACGGGGGAATCCCTCACGATGGGATTCCCTCCATCAGAATGAGCAGCCCAGCGCTGCGGAGCCCTCGCGCTCCTTTTCCTTGGCAGAAGTGGTAGAAAGCGCTCCTATGGTGCAAGGGCAATACAGAAGTCCTTTAGAGGATAATAAGCAGCAAAAGGTCCCTGGGGCATAGCTGGGCCCAGGGAGGCAAGCCCTCATGGCGGTTCCTCCTGGGCCCCAGTATCAGCACGCCCCAGCAGGATCAGGACCAGCACCCAAGCACAGAACTGAACATTTTCATGGGGTCACAGCCCCTCTACTTATACCACATAATCCTTTGTCTTAGTGCAGGGCATGGGGGAACCAGATGCAACTGGTTCAGGTGGGATTTGGAGCACTTTATTTTGCAAGTTCCTCTTCCCCCTTGTCAGGTGGGGGCTAGGTGATCAGACACACTACAGGGGGCAGAGCCAGCATTGTACAGGGCAGGCACACTCCTATTCAGAGTCAGGGGATTACTCCTCCCACTACCCCCAACCCAGAGGTCCTATTCAGCCCAGCGCTGACTCACCCTGCCCCTCCTGGAGCCACACACACCTCCCAGCCCCTGTCACTCACAAGCCAGACATGCAATTCACATCAGGCAGGCAGACACATAGCACACAGAAATGCCAACTTCTAAAAGTTGCATTTCTCAAACAGTCATCATAGATCTGCGCACACCATTGTGCAGCATTTATTCTCCCGAGTTCATTCATACTAAACTTGACCCTGCTGCTCTTCTCATACCAGGAATTACCACAGACACACTTATCCCCAATGCATTCCTATGGGAGGGCAGGCCAACTTCACCAAATGGACACAGAGAATGCATGCACTTTACACTGGACCACAGTGCTAAAGTGCCCAGAGGCCTAAAACCACCAACACCATGTCAGAACTTAAGGCAAAATGTTTAGGGGTGAATTTGCCAAAAAAGGGCCAAGTCCAACACAACCCCCTTCCAGCCAAAACGCAGGGTAGACCAATCACTACCTTGATGGGCGTCCCTGCTTCGGGCGATAGAACACGGACACGGGCCCTCACTGCAGGGACACCCTCCGGTTCTACGCCACTCTGAACCCACGTGGTTCCCTCTGAAGAAGAACTCTCAGGCCCAACTAGGCTACCCCACTGGTACTCCCTAGTTGTCCATGGCCAGGACCAGGTCCTAGGCCACCCAGACGTCACTGGTCCTTGCCAATCCACAGAGTGGGGGGCAGTAACCCCTGGCACATAATAGCCATTCTCCACTCTCCTTCTCAGCGTAGTTCCAAACTACCACTGATCCTCCAACCTAGGGTCCGCACCCTCAGACTGACCAGAGGTCACGGGCGAAGCGTCTCCTCACCCTACCTCTACTTCTGGGGTTCTGCGCTCTCCCAGGAGAAGCACCCACCAGAACACAACTCTCCCACCAGTTCAGGACCTCTCTCCATCAACTGGTCTACCATCTGGGATCTACATTCACCGGCTGCACCGGGGTCAGAGGCGAGGACTCTCTCCCTCTGCACCCCCTTCCAGAGTTCTGCACCCTCCCTTCTGAAGAGCAGGGTCCCTTCACTTAAGATGGGCCCCACCTGCCTTCAGGGTAGTACTACCACACTCAGCCAGGGACCCTAAAGATCCCGGCTAGGCCTGCACCACCCATCTGGAGTGGTACCCCTAGAAGGCAAACCGGTCAGGACACTGATTACAGTTGCCCTGCCGTCCAGATCAGGAAACACCTGCTCCTGGCTCCCTAACCCAGGGACGGTACCCTTTGGTCAGCTGCCCGGCGAACCAGGACTTCATGGGGAGCACGCATGCCCCCCCGAGGGTGACACATAACTAATATGTTGTGTGACAGTCTGCCTGGCGCAGAGCTCACGACCTCCTGTCCATCTGACAGTGCATGACGATCCCCCAGGACAGAAGTGGCGTCACCCTGGCCAATCATTGGCGACTCAGCTCTTCTGGCTGGCCCCTGACCCACTGGTTCTTCCACTGGGGACTCTTTCCCCCTCTCACCCCTCCATCTGGGCTTCTGCACCCTCCACTTAGGAGTGGCACCGCCAGACACCAGAACCACTGGAGCTCTGCTTACAGAGGCTCCACGTTCTCTAGACACTCGGAGATCCCCCACAAACGGCCTATTAGTTCAGCCTAGGATCCCAACCTGGTGTTCCCCTCGGTAACCATCCAGGTCCTGAGACGGGGTTTCGGGCACCTTGAGACACAGCCCCACACTGACTCCTTCTCCTCTGAGACAGGGCACGAGTCCCTACACCCCTCCCACTACACTGGGACCTAGCTGGACTACTCTGAACCTCTTCCACCACTCTGGGTTGGAAGACACCTCAGCCACTCCTTGTAAGATCACTCTCAGCTCACCTACCACGGGGAGATCCCCCACCAAGAACAGTCCAACAGGACAGACTAGGCTCCTTACCTCGTGTTCCCTCTAAGAACCATCCAGTACTGGAGACTGAGGTTGAGGCACGGATCACGGCCCAGTCTCACACCTTCCCCTGCGGGACAGGATGTGAGGCCTTGCAACCTCCTCACTATAAGGGTACCTAGTTGGGTTCCTCTGAACCATCTCCGCCACGCGGGTTGGGAGACACCTGCACCATTCCTCTAGGGTCACTCCCCAATGCAAGCTCCTTATTCAGAGTACTCACACCCAATCGTCCAGTGCAACACACCACTCATCCGCATACGCCCCCCCAGACTGGTGAGACAGCTCCTCACTGCCCCTGAATCTCAACCTGACCCCCTCTTAACCGGGAACCAGGTACCATACTCTGGGACTGGGACTTCGTGCACTGGACTTCATCTCGCTGCCACCACTGGATCCCACCCTTACTGGGGATTCCAGAAAACTCATCCTGCACTTAGGGGATAATCTACCCTCCCGAGCCAGTTACTCCATGCCAATTAAGTTTCCACTGTAGGCCAACCCTAGAAGCAGCAGACAGCACAGGGGCAGTCACTCCTTCAGCGTCAGGCCAACCCAAGAAATAGCACGATGGCACAAGGGCAGTCCCTCCTTCAGCTTCAGGCCAACCCAAGAAATAGCAGTCTGCACAAGGGCAGTCACTCCTCCAGATTCTCTGGTGTCTGTCCTTGGCAGGACCCCCAACTCATAGTGCAACAAGAAAACACATTTCAAAAGAAATAATACTTAAACAAACTCAGAAACAATAATCCCCATCCATGTGACTATCTAAAATGTAGAGCTTGTAGTGTAACCAGTTGTCGCTGTGGTACTGCGCAAACGCAAGTCCTATCCTCACCGCTGACAACCAATGTTAGAAATGGGATCTCTGGTTGGTTAAGGCTTGCGCCAAAGCCAGTCAGAGACCATCACTCTAGTCAGGGCAAGGGAGTTACACGCCAAAGATAACCCCTGCTCACCCCCTTGGTAGCTTGGCACGAGCAGTCAGGCATATCCCGGAGGCAATGTGTAAAGCGTTTGCGCACGCACACAGCAACAACATACCGGCACACCACAAAAGGAACTCCACACAAGGTTATATCAAAAATAGCCTTTGTATTCTCATAACACATTAGAATGGTAATCACATAATATACATTGTGCCACCTGGCACTAGGTAATATCTACAAGCTATTATGTACACCTGACCGGGCCAACTGGACCACTGTTAGAACCATCACAAAGTGAACTTAGTAAATGTAGGACATATCATAAACGTAGAACACAGCCAGTAATCACTGGCAAGCACTGTACTCAGCATCATCCTGTAACATAAACCATATTATGCACAGTATCACATTTAGGCGTGAATTACATTCTGCGCCAACCTCACCAGCATAAACACATTATACAATCATCTCATAAGTCTAAACGCATTAGACCCTAACCTCCTAAGCATAACTCACATTAGGGGTAAAACTCACAGTAGGAAATAATCTCACTAGCATAAACCACAGTATGCAAATAACCTCATACATAAACCACAGTTAGAGGCATAACACAGGGTGCATAAATCATAGTACATGAATGACATTTCCTAGCACCACATAAATCACATTAGGGCCTGGCGCCCTACAAACCCAACCGTCCCCCTGGCCAACTGGCCTTCTCAAAGGGGCTCAAATGCCCTATGTCCCAAAGTCAGGGCGGCTGCAAACGCAGCGGAATACAAAGTGCGCCATTGCGCTGGGGCAGAGGAGTGCATCTCACTCCTACCTCTCTCCAAAAATGCCCCCAAAGAACTGTGGCCTAAACGTAGCAGCTGATGCTAATTGCCGTGCAGCTGTAAATCAAATAAGGCCTGGCACTCACTGTGTCCTCTGAACAAATGTCCAGAACGTTGCAGCTGCCCTCTGTCTAGCGGGGCAGCTGTGAATACGAAAATAGGCCCTGGCACAACTGTGCCCTCTGGGCCTCACTGGGGCTCTGGAAACAAATATGCCCAACGTTGGACCCACACGGGCTCTTGTAACCACACATGCCCCATGTTGCAGCTGCCCTCTGGCAAGCGAGGCAGCTGGAGATATGGCCAACTGGGGAGATCACGGGCCCCTCTGGGCCCTCTACAACAATGTGTCCCCCTCGTTTTAGCGGCCCGCTCTCTTGCGGGACCGCTCAGACTCTGTGCCTCGACCAGCACACACAACGGAGAAGCCCCTACTCACCGGGCTCTCCATGCAGCTGGGGACTCTGTCTCCTCTCTTCGTGCAGCAACACGCGGGGCTCCCTCCTCGGCACGGGAGCCCCGCCGACCAGCTGCAGCACTTCTCCTTTGGCCCCTCCTGACTTTGTCTCGGTCAGGGCCGGTGCACGGGACCTCTCCTCTTCCACACGGGGAGATCCCGCTCTGGTGCAGGCAGCCTCTTCGCTGCCGTCCACTTCCTCTTCGGTTTGCCAGTGCGGGGTGGGCTCCCGCCTGGCTTCTCCTCACTTCACCCGGGGATCCTGCAACACGGAGCAGGATCTCCCTGGAGTCAGGCGTCGCATCATGCTTCTCCCGGCCGGCACTTCCTTCTGCAGGCCCCGCCCACAGTCAGGCACGGGTGGGTGCCTGACTTCCTGTTACCCGCGCTCTCTTCTCGGCGGCAATGAGGGGTAGGCTCCCTCATAATTTAAAATATAAAGCGGGGTGGGCTCCCGCTAATTAATAAAAGCAAAATGCGGGGTGGGCACCCGCCATTCTCGATCCATAATGCAGGGTGGGCTCCCGCTTCTTCAGGCATCACGGGGGAATCCCTCACGCCGGGATTCCCTCCATCAGAATGAGCAGCCCAGCGCTGCGGAGCCCTCGCGCTCCTTCTCCTTGGCAGAAGTGGTAGAAAGCGCTCCTATGGTGCAAGGGCAATACAGAAGTCCTTTAGAAGATAACAAGCAGCAAAAGGTCCCTGGGGCATAGCTGGGCCCAGGGAGGCAAGCCCTCATGGCGGTTCCTCCTGGGCCCCAGCAGCAGCACCCCCCAGCAGGATCAGGACCAGCACCCAAGCACAGAACTGAACATTTTCATGGGGTCACAGCCCCTCTACTTATACCACATAATCCTTTGTCTTAGTGCAGGGCATGGGGGAACCAGATGCAACTGGTTCAGGGGGGATTTGGAGCACTTTGTTTTGCAAGTTCCTCTTCCCCCTTGTCAGGTGGGGGCTAGGTGATCAGACACACTACAGGGGGCAGAGCCAGCATTGTACAGGGCAGGCACACTCCTATTCAGAGTCAGGGGATTACTCCTCCCACTACCCCCAACCCAGAGGTCCTATTCAGCCCAGCGCTGACTCACCCTGCCCCTCCTGGAGCCACACACACCTCCCAGCCCCTGTCACTCACAAGCCAGACATGCAATTCACATCAGGCAGGCAGACACATAGCACACAGAAATGCCAACTTCTAAAAGTATCAAACACAAGGGGGTTGGGCCTATCTTCACGTCCCCACCAGGCCACAAGTTAAACTGATAACAAAAAGATCGTGTGGGCGTGATATTTTTCTAGATGTCTTTGGATCAACCCTTTTAACACATAAACAGGGTTAAGTGTATTTAATTCACTTTTTACTTACAACCTTAGTTAAATTACATAAACATTAACTCATGTCACAAGAAAAAAGAAATACATTAGAATTCAAAATTCCATCAATTCATGAATACCAAAACATTGACATTTAACAAATACAAAACAAACCAAAAACTTCATTAATAACATGAATGACCAGTCCTTAAATGAAAAAAGAAACAATAGCGGTGCAGACTTATTTACAATTCACATTACTGCAACCTGCTAGAATTAGCTAGTCGACAATAAAATTGCAACAGGCTAAATGCCTTGTTTACACACTGTATCATTCAGTGAAGTCGTGAAGGTTGCGACTAGCTGTGTGTGGTCGACGCGTTTCTGAACCCTGTATTCATTTAAAGGTTCTCTTCAGGACCAGGACTTGGTCAGTTTCTAAAATGTAATGAAATTTGATGAAGTTATAAGTTGAGACTTATATATGTCCTACTGCTTATGATTCCACTAAAGGTCTATTCTTACCTTTTTTTTAAATTTTACATTCTTTTACATTCTTAGACGTGGAGGTACGCCCTACTGAATCTGGATTGATCACGACATTATATACTAAGCCAACAGATAAGAACACGGCCCTCAACTTCAAAAGTTATCATCCAAAAAGTCTCAAGGATAACTTGCCATACGGACAATACTTGCATGTTCGCAGGAATTGCACACGCAAAGAAGATTATGAAATACATTCTAATAATCTGACGGAGAAATTAAAAGAAAAGGGTTACCCGTCCAAGCTACTTAAGCATTCATGTAAACGTGCATGGTATACTCCACGTGAGGTTTTACTCATGAAACAACCCAAAAAACCAATGACTCGTCTTGTGTGTGTTTCCACGTATGGCCCCTACACAAATTCTTTTAAGAAAATTGTACGCCAAAATTGGTATCTGATAAAGGACTCTGACAAGGACCTCCAGGTCCCATTATTCGCATTAAAAAAGAATGTTAACATCGGACAGCGTTTAATCAGGGCATCGGATGATTCCCTGAAAAATCAAGAATCAATGCGGTCTTTTTTTAATCTACCACCTCTAATGGGCCACCACAAATGTGGAAATTGTCAAGCCTGCAGTACCACCATAGAAGGCACAGAATTTATCAACAATAATGACAGGTGGAAACACAATGATTTTTCTAATTGCAAGTCACGCAACGTGGTCTATGCCATCATTTGTCCTTGCTCGTTGATCTATATTGGCAAAACCTCACAAGAGATTAGACACCGAAATACGCAACATCGATCCAGGATTAAGAATAAGGTGGCCAACGCCCCCCTGGTAGCACATTTTGAAGCACTCAAACACACAGAAAAGGACTTTAGATGGACAGTCCTATGTGTAATTAAACAGAACCCGAGAGGGGGAGACATTGAAAGGACGCTACTGCGAAAAGAGGCTTATCTCATTATGCGGTTCAATATGGCCTTTAGTGGACTGAATGAATTGTCTGAAGTCAACAGACTGTGAATTGGTAAACATTTTATATCAACTGACATAGGTTGCCAAGTTCTAATATCTTTAAAGTATAGAAGTTGTTGAATTTCTACATATACTACATTGACCATAATCCTTAGTTCTTACCATGTGACCGGACTGGGTGTTAGCAATCCATTAGTCATGTCTTAAAATGCCGGTTTTGCCTTCCGCGTTTCATTAAAACAACAAGGATTGAAACAGAGAGGAAGGATATTGAAACACCAAGGAAAAGTATTCAGGCAAGTTTAAACCAAGCGCGAGCGCTCGTGGTTTATATCCGAGCGTTACATTGTTTCAAGTTTGTCTAAACAAAGTTTTTGATCTCTTGTAATTATAGAAGTCAAAGTTTAAAATATGAAGAGACGTTCGCTTCTCCACCGCTATTAAGCGCGACCCTTTGAACCACGCTAAAGTGAGTTATTTTCCTTTTCCTCCCGTAGCTCCTTTGACTTATGCAGACAGTTAATAAGTGTTAGTCTGAGCACTAGTTTCAAAACTGCATTTTTCTACATTTTTGCATCGACAGGAATAAGCACAACGTGTGAAGCGAGTCTATTCGCTCCACAGTTTGGAGTTAACAAACGCACATCGCAGACAACAGGGATTCAGTTGGACCATTATTTCTGATGAAAGACACAAGGCAAGTGGTAGTTTGATATTTTAGAACTTGGCAAAATCCTTTTAAGTTTATAAATATATAATATGGATTAAGTGGTACACATAAAAGCTTGGCTATTCGTTGGAGTGCACCAAAACAGAGTTGGTCTTATTGTGTTTTTCAGAATAGCACATTGAACAGTGCAGCTTATCCGGTCACTGATTGCCAAACAGCTTACCTCTTTTTAAAAAAAAAGGTAAGAATAGACCTTTAGTGGAATCATAAGCAGTAGGACATATATAAGTCTCAACTTATAACTTCATAAAATGTCATTCCATTTTAGAAACTGACCAAGTCCTGGTCTTGAAGAGAACCTTTAAATGAATACAGGGTTCAGAAACGCATCGACCACACACAGCTAGTCGCAAACTTCACGACTTCACTGAATGATACAGTGTGTAAACAAGGCATTTAGCCTGTTGCAATTTTATTGTCGACTAGCTAATTCTAGCAGGTTGCAGTAATGTGAATTGTAAATAAGTCTGCACCGCTATTGTTTCTTTTTTCATTTAAGGACTGGTCATTCATGTTATTAATGAAGTTTTTTTTTTTTTTTGGTATTTGTTAAATGTCAATGTTTTGGTATTTATGATTTGATGGAATTTTGAATTCTAATGTATGTCTTTTTTCTTGTGACATGAGTTAATGTTTTTGATGTATGTAATTTAACTAAGGTTGTAAGTAAAAAGTGAATTAAATACACTTAACCCTGTTTATGTGTTAAAAGGGTTGATCCAAAGACATCTAGAAAAATAACACGCCTACACGATCTTTTTGTTATCAACTTCTAAAAGTGGCATTTCTCCAACAGTCATCATAAATCTGCGCACACCATTGCGCAGCATTTATTCTCCCAAGTTCATACATACTAAACTCGACCCTGCTGCTCCTCTCATACCAGGAATTACCACGGACACACTTATCCCCAATGCATTCCTATGGGAGGGCAGGCCAACTTCACCAAATGTACACAGAGAGTGCACGCACTTTACACTGGACCACAGTGCTAAAGTGCCCAGAGGCCTAAAACCACCAACACCATGTCAGAACTTAAGGCAAAAGGTTTAGGGGTGAACTTGCCAAAAAGGGCCAAGTCCAACAGAGCCCAAAAGGCAATCCCTGGCCGGGAGCTCCCGGCCGGAGCTCCTCACCTATCGGCCATGTTGGCAGTAACATGAGAGTAGAAGTGCAATATGAATGATGTTCAAATCTAGCTTTCCAACTTTTTGAATTTTTTGATTTTTCACATATAATTTCTATTTTTATCTTTGATTTGCAATTCTCATCATAAAATATTTTTCACTATGAAAAACAGATACTCCCATCCCATTGCTTTAAACTATTGGTATTTTTCCTGGAGAATCGCTTCTTAAAAAAGTACTGAAACCCAGAGTCACAGTGTCTTGGTATAGACAATGAAAACCATAGGGTTCTGATAGGGTGAGTGCGCCGCACTGGATCTTTTGTGTGCACACAATGTCCAAGATGGCGCCAGGTATATTTCCTTGGTAAATTAAATGGCTGTCTCTTAGATGCCACAGGAATTGTAATGGGCGGTTACCATGCCACTCACTCAGTAAGTGTTTCACTCCCTTCTTTTTTCCCAACAGGTCACCTAAAGAATAATGATCTTTTTTTTTAGGTTCAAAATAAGTCGTATATTTAGGGCCTGATTTTTTATGGTCCACCAAACACGTGGTGGCGGTTAGACCGCTGCCTCACTGAGGGACAGCCTGCAGTATTTTGACTACAGTGGTCGGAACATCACGAGACTGCCGGCACAGCCAGGATCAAGGATCCTGTGCAGCAGAGGCGGTGCGGGTTGAGGCAGAAATATGCATGTATTGCAGCTGCGGCACTGCCGTGCATATTACAACCTGCCTCTCCACCCCCCTTTTCATGGTGGTGAGCCTGCCATGAAAAAGGTGGCAATGAGGAAAATAAGAGGGCCCTAATAGGGCCCCCTGCCGACTCCGGGCCCAGTGGGTGCATGAGGGGGGCACATGTAGTGCCTCCCTGTTATTTGCACCCCCAGTTCCTGCACGGTGTGACATGCGTGCCGGAAGGTGTAGTCGGCAATCTGAGAGTGGCAGTCTGGATCTCAGGCTCTTCAATGAGCCTGACAGACCGCCGCTGTCAGATCACCACAGGACCGCCTGCCAGACCAGGAACAAATTCCTAACCTGGCAGGCGGTTGAACTATGGGTTTGGCGGTCCCTGAGTGGACGGAGCATTGCACCGTCCACTGTGGGACTACCAAACTCATAATCAGGCCCTATCTATTTTTCTATCTTGTTTTACAGAATTGACACTTATTACAAAATAGCCCTTTAAAAAGATAGTCGCCCCTACTGATCTTTCAGGATAGGATAAAAATTAATAAAACATTAGTACATCAAGGAAAATTTGTGTTTCTTGTAATTTCCCCTTTTTAACTTTTAGAATGTAAGCATTTGCACTGCATTTATTGAAAGAACATTGCCACATTTAACGTGCATTGTTTGGTAAGAAAATATTTAAAATTAGTTATTCTTGAGATAATCACAGTATTTGCAGCCTTTGAAGTTGGTGTTTATAATGTTTTTTCAGTGTTTAGAATAATTCTTGTCTGTATCTGAGGTTATGTAATTTATTCCAGTGACTATCATACATCCTTCACCCTTAATATGACCACATTCATCTTTGTGAGTTGTGTGATCCGTTTGAAAGGAGGAAATATGATTTGGTCAATGCTTAAACGTTGGGGATAAAAAATATCTCCCCTATGTTCATAATAGTTCTTGCCTATAGCTTGGGCCTAATACTTTACATTAATAACCACATTATATTTTATATAGCTCTTGTTTTTTTGTATGAACCCATTCGCACATGAGGGATGTAGGATTTATTTTAAATGATTAAATATAACTTAACTTATGCTGTATTTCAGAATGCACTATAGAAACAATTGGTTCCTTGCTTATCGATTTGGTTTTGAGCCCATATTGTTTTCCTTGAAAATACTTCTGCATTTAAGGTCCGCCAATGAAGTCATATCATATGATAATCTTAGTTTTCATGGTCGATAACATAAGAAATTAATTCTGAAGAGCAATTGGACATTTCATAATACCTTAAGCAAAGAAATAGGATTCTTGGTTTTTAGTTTCAGAATTTTGAATGAGTCAATGTTTATTTATGTTATTGTTGCTTCTTTTCTCCCTTGTCCTGATATTCCTCTTCCATTCCACATTTTTTGTAATTGTTTTTGTTTCATATTCGTAGAATTTTGTACAATTTTGTAATTTTTGGCTATTGTGTCCACGCTAATTCTCTGAATGTTTTTTAAAACAACAAGCCCTGAAGAAGCAACATATGACTTTTAAAGTCACAAAACACGTCTTGGCTTGGTCCTAGAGTTCCTTAAAATTCTTAATGAAATAAAATATTTGAACTCTGTAACTTCAAGTCTCATGACTATAAAAAACTAAAATCATCTAAACTTTACTTGAGTTGGAAGGGTTCTTTTCCAAAGTTCATTGCAGATGGTCCAAAGAGGGTTCTCACCACCAGTTAACTCTAATTGGCATTGTTGTCATGGTGGGGGGGGGAGAATGAATGTAAATCGCTTTTAAAAAGAAATACTGCTTAATACACTGATATAATCTGATGTACTAAGGTGAAATGGTTCTGCATGTAAATAAAATACACTTTTTGAATTTTGAAGAGACCTTATAATATTTTTACACTTTTGCTTCGAGATGACTATAAAAATTAAGGTGTTCATAAATAGGATTTCCCACACTCTTCTAGCCTGAACATCTCATGCCCCACTTTACCCTTATATAAGAGAATAAGTGATATCCTACTTTAACACCTAGTCCTTAAGTATCTTATGTTTGGTTTAACAATATGAGCATCAACCTCTTTACTCCTATTAAGCAAGCCATGATCTCTGTTACTTCCAACTCTGAGGGTACCTCTGAGGCTGTGCATACATTGGTACTTCTCCATTGTATCCTGCATTAAGAAATCCTGCAGTTAAGCAGAGTGATATCAGCATAAGGTTTTCAGTGTCACTACTAGGACAGCCTGTGCAGCTACACTTAAAACCTATAAGGCTACAAGTAAAATGGCACCTTCCATATTTCACCAATCTTGGTTCATGAATCCTCACAGAACCACAAAAACTGTTAACAATCTCTTTTCTGTGGCTTCTTCTATGGCCAAAATATCTGCATTTCAGAAGGTTGATGATGATTTATTTGAATTTACTTACACTGAAATTAAACCCATTAAACATTTCTTTGATCTCCATTATTTTGTTTCATTTACTGACACTAACACAACTGTCGCCAACTCTCTCTGTCCAAGTAGATTGTTTTGCCCTTCTTTTTCTCAAAGTTCCAGTGCCAGGATCAAGTTGATCATTCTCCCAGACCCATGCTCTATGACTACTAGAAAACTTGGACTGGAAATCATTTCCATGGTTCTTACCAACATTTACAATTTCTCTGCCCAACTGCTCTGTCCCTCTTGCTTGAACGAAGAACCTTGTTAAAAAGCCTAATGCTAATTTTGCTACCTGTAACAATTATCAGCCTAATTTATTACTACCTTTCGTGACAAAGACTGTCAAATGTTCTATCAATAAGTAACTTTAATTTTGGTTGAAACAGCATAACCTTTTTGGCCTAATCTAGTAAGGCTCTGGCCTTTGCCTGCCATGGAATCGGTCCTGGTGACAACTTTTGACAGCCTGCATATCATTTTTTACAAAGGTAGATCTGTGGGCCTTTGCTCTGCTTGCACTCCCTGCAGCATTTTACACACACTATGACATCACTCCTGAGGGAATTCCTGATTTTGGAGGTGGAGATGCAACAAGTGGCGGATTACACACTGCTCCTTTTTGATGGCCCAGCAAGTCCAATTTTGCCAATTTTCCTTTTATTGTTTCTGTGCTGTATCTGTGCTACTCGATCCTCTGTGACTACCAAATGACACATCTGCATGCATCACTCGAAAGCAGACATATATCAGAATTCAATGCTATTCTATCTCTCTTTAACAGGGGCCAAGCTCTTTGTGATTCAATTGGAGGACCCCATTTAGAAGTCAGCTGAATACAGAAGGCTGATCATGTCAATTAATCTTTTGGGCTGGGGATGTGGCATTGGGTCCCACCAATTTATTGGACTTCTGTCATTATACAGATGTTCTGGATAGCACTTTCAGGGGCGGCATCATGGTCATGGGACCACTT
The DNA here is from genome assembly GCA_963921515.1 of Calotriton arnoldi. Lineage (NCBI taxonomy): Eukaryota > Metazoa > Chordata > Amphibia > Caudata > Salamandridae > Calotriton > Calotriton arnoldi. The sequence continues at coordinate 332,159 of CAWUFW010007285.1, forward strand.
ATCTCAACAAGACCCTATTCCAGCCTCCTATCACCCATCCTTCTCCTCCACCCAAAGCATGACTATGCTGCTGCACGACAAGGTCTTCCAGGTGCAGGGTGTGGTCAGCTGCAAGCCTTCTTCGACTCCTAGAATTTTTCTGTTTTGGACATTTGTGTGCTCAGATTTGTGGAGTCAGGTGACTGGATATAGTCCTGAGAGGTTCCAGGAGACTTATTTTGCCCATCTCCAGGTCCTTAGTGTTTGCACCCTAGCAAGGCTCTCCTTCAGGACAGTATTAAGAAAAACTCCCACCCGACCTGTATCCTTTTACTGTAGGCTGATATCAGCTCTATGGGCTGCCTACTGCTATACAGACAAATCACACATTTATTTATATTTTTTGTTCATTTATTTAACTCGTTCTTTGCTTTTATCTATGAAGAAAAACTTTCTCCAATATTTACTTTGATTGTACAAAAGTTAAAAACATATTAGTGTGGCCACCAAACATTTTTAAAGTGCAAATATACAATTGCACAATTTCAATATACATGTCATGTTTGTCTGAATACATCATCTCAATTAGAATTTGCACGCACATTGAAACCATTAGAGTATACCCATAATTTAACCACACTCTCATCCTAACCTATCACACAACATCTCACTAACACACACACATCACAAACATACACTTCCTAGCCTACATCAGCATACACTATTTAAGTCATGGAGAAAACACTTAATAACTATCCGTGATTGTGTTGCCAACTGGGATTACACTGCAGCCAGGTCAACGCATGTTTCAGTGGAAAATGCAAATTGTATCCACCTTCATCAGGACCACCCTTTCTAGGTTCTTTAAAGGTGAGTGGTAGGGGTTCTAAAAACAAAAAAGTATAGCATCAATTTAGGGGTGCCCCAATATTACAATCTTTTTTTCATTATTTTTGTTGTTTTTGGAATGGTGAATACTACTACACCGTTGAAGCAACAGAAAAGAATCCATCACCATTGTGACTTTTAAAGATCTGAGAGTCCATGCATTAAGGCCCACCCATGGGAAAGATTAGAAAAGAAAAGCAGACACTTGGGGCGTGGTTTCGACGCCGCGCGAGATGGCCGCCTGAGCTCGGAGCTCCGACACACCGGGACGCTCTTCGTATCGTAAGTGCGTTTTTTCACACTTTTTATTGACGGACTTCACGTTTCCATGCACCGGAACATGCCGTGAGTTGAATGAGGGGCTCCAGAGTGTAAGTCGCGCTTCTCGTTTTTCCCTCTTATTTGAATATTTTTTTTTTTCTTTGAGCGGCCGCCATTTTGAAGTAGCGTCTTCGTTCCTGTCAGCCTGTTTGAAGTGAATATACGTCTTCATTCTTCCTCACAATAAATGCACTTCAGTTCCGCTCACAGACTCAGCATGTCTCTCTTCAAGATTTCAATCCAAAGTAAGCTGCCTTTACCCACTGCATGACTTGCTTCACATATTCTTCGTTGTTGCTTTTTCCCTCAGAGTTACTACATATTACTCTGCCTCATGAGCATTTTTGAATTTTTCCTATGTGCCACCTGCTGGATTTGTACCACCTGCTGGTTATGTACCACCTGCTGGATTCACCCACTCTCGCACAATATTGCTTCATATTTGTTGTTTTTTCTCCTCCTGACACGCTTCTCAGCGTCATCTCTCTAATCGGATGTCTTCAGTAAGATTTGTGGAAACTTACACTCCCTTTGTGTGTGCTTCATGTTTCGCAATCATACAGTCACATGAGTAAAATAAATTGCCTAAAAACGGAACAGGTGGTTAATAGTAAACAGTAATAACAAGGAATACAGAGCTTCAGCATTGAACATTTGATTTATTGTATTCATAGAGGTCAGGGATTTGACTGTGCAGCCGGAAGGGTTCCCAGAACGTGGTTCCTCTGTGTTAGTTTTTCATACCAGAGATGGTCCTTTTCTCCTTCTTACCAATGTGAGCTCAAGTTATTTCTCATTTTTTATTTTTGACATCGCTGCCTAGGCTTGCTATGGATTACCTTTTTCTCTCGTGATCATCTTTACTCATTGCAGAGCTCCTCTTATTGATTTAACACCCGCACATGGGCAGGATTCGTAAGCCACAGTTTGTTTTTGTCCCTAAAAACTCCTCCTCATTGTCACCCTCACAATCTGTGGTGTCTACACCGGAGGCTCCTTCTTCTACAGGTATGGCTGGAGTGTCTTCTGCTCGCTCCCAAGCGTCGCAATCAACGCTTCATAAATCGTCTCCTCCTACTTCCACTCCTAAAAGGCTGAAACAAGACCCTCCATCACCTGACAAACCATCTCCTACCATTTCCTTGGAATTGTTATTGGAGGAAATTCACGCCTTACGCCCGTTTGTGGAGGAAACAAACAGTAAGATGCAATTTCTGGAAGAAAAGTGGTCCTCAATGGAGAATAGAGTCTCTACAATGGAGCAACAGCTTTCGTCGATCCAGGATGATTCTCAACGGCTTTACTCTCTTGAAAAGGAAGTCCGCAAGCTTCAACAACACACCGAGGACTTGGAAAATCGTAATAGGAGGAATAATTTACATATCTATGGTTTGCCGGAATCTTTGGAAGGAGAAGACCCTGTCACCTTTTTCTCTTCCTTTCTTCCAAAGTTACTTGAGATGCCTTCTCCAACAATACTGAACATTCAGAGAGCACATAGACTTAGTCCACGTCCTTCACTTTCGTCTTCCTCGGTCAAACCCCGGGGTGTTATCATCCTCTTCTTGAAATTCACTGACCTGCTCTCTGTTCTCTCTGCAGCTAGAGCCAAACGGCAAATTTCTTGGCTTGGTCAGAGAGTCTTTCTCTCTCAGGATGTCTCCAATGTCACAGCCACCAGACGAAAGGAGTTTCTTAGTCTTCGTCCTCCTCTTCGCTCAATGGGTGCTCGTTATGGGCTTTTTCACCCTTGCATCTTTAAAGTTACTTTTCAGAATCGAACTTTGTCCTTTGAAGATCCTGCAGAACTCAAGAAGTTTATCCATTCTCATTCTTCGACTAGCATGGATACCGCTAATCCTCCTACGGAATGATATGTTCTATTCATGCCATCAGGACTCATATTGTTATTGCAATGTTGACATATGAGTCATCTTTGTCCATGTTTATATGTGTCCCATGTTCAGCTTTCCCTGTTTATTATATGGTTTGATATGTTTCTATTTTTATCCCTATTATTCATCACTATTGTTATATTGTCTATATGGCATTCACGCTTGTTGTGTCCGTGTTTCCTTTTCACGTGTTATATTGGCTGTCCTTTTTCTATCTCCTAGTGTTTTGCATGTCTTACTACTTTTTGTTATCTTTCTCTCCGCTATTCTTCTGCTTACCATTTCTATATTTCATATTTACTGTTGATACTCTCAGCTCGCTTTGACATATGGTCCTCATTCATTCTTTATTACTGTATACACTCTTAATCCCCTTTTTCTTATTTTCATACAGGTTCGTCTTATCTAACCCTGGGCAAAGCACTACGCTACGCTCGCGTAGTTTGCGAAGTTTGCACTACTTCGCACAACGCAAATTGCACGTAGCACAGTGCAAACACGCGTAGCGTAGTGCAGCGGTCATTTTTTGCTTGCTCGCGGTCCTCAACGTCAAGTTGGCGACCGCGAGCAAGCAAAATGACATCCCGGCGAGATTCTCAACGCAGGGAGGTCAGGTTTCTCATTGCGAGTGGTCGCGTATGCTCGCGACCGCTCGCGATGAGAAACTACCGGTTCGCGTTGAGAAAGCTGCCGCTCGAGTAAAAATCTACTCGAGCGGCAGTAAAAGACAGCTCGCACTGTGCAAGATGCCGTTTTCAATGATTGCACAGTGCGGACAAGCATCCGGCACTGTGCAATCATTGCGAACAGTGCACTACGCAGTTCGCGTAGTGCTACGCGTGGTTCGCGTAGTGCGAACTGCACTTTGCGTAGCTTCGCGTAGCGCTACTTCGCGAACTACGCCCAGGCTTAGTCTTATCATGTTTATAGTTGTCTGGTCCGTCTGCACTTTCTTATATGTTCTGGTGTGGTTTGGACTCCCTGATTTGGGCGTCTCGTCTTCCGTTCATCGCCATTGCCCCAGCCTTCTACTTTTGTTTCCGTTCCCCTCAGGTATGTTCTTTTCAGTCGTCCTTTATGGATATGTACTGTCTCTTCTTATCTCTCTCCTTTCCTTCTTCTATTCCCCTTTTTCTCCCCTAGTTTTCATCCCCTATTCTGTGTCTGTTCTTTCTTTCATTTTTTTATTAATGCATATTTGGTTTTTTATAAAGCTTTACTGTTTATTACATTCAGAATTATCTCCTGGAATGTGAAAGGTTTTAATAACCCTATTAAGAGACAGAGAATCCTTTCGCACCTCGCCTCTTATGACCCTGATCTAGTACTTTTGCAAGAGACCCACCTCAATGAAATTGAAGCATTAAAATTAAAAAGAGGATGGGTGGGTACAGTGTTATTCTCTCCTTCTACTACTAAAAAGAATGGTGATACCACTCTATGTCATAAGAAACTGAACTGCAAGGTCTTATCACAAGAAATTGATACTGAAGGTAGATGGTTACTTGTTAAATTGTTAATTAATAATGTTCCTTTAACTGTTTTTAATGTTTATGGGCCTACACATCCTAACTGCTCCTTTTGGCCTGTTACACAAAAATGTGTCCAATTTCAGAATGATATTTTCATCTTAGGAGGCGACTGCAATCAAGTTATGGACCCATTTCTTGACCGTCAATCTCAAGTTCGTTTTACTCCCACTAAGACTCACAAACATTTTCTCGACACCATCTCTCAAGCACATCTCATTGATTCTTGGAGACTCTCTCACCCTGATTCTTTAGACTTCTCTTTTTTCTCTTGCCCCCCACGCTTCTCTTTCTCGCTTGGATTGTATCTTTCTCTCTCAACCCTTGTCCCAAAATCTCCTCTCTTCCTCTATAGAACCTATTGTTATCTCTGACCATGCCCCAATAGTAACTGACCTGGATTTGCTCCCTCCACATCCCAAATCCTCTCGTTGGCGTTTTAACAACTCTCTCCTTTTAGATCCTCTCTTCTCCTCTTCCTTTCGCGCATTCGCAACTGAATTCTTTGATCTTAATTGTACACCCGATTTAGCTTCACATGTTATATGGGATTCCTTTAAAGCTACTGCAAGAGGCTTTATCATTGATTTCGTCTCAAAAAGAAGAAACGCTTCCTGCAGCAACGTAAAACCACCTTGGCACATATCAAGCTGCTTGAACACAAATTTTATACCTCTTCGAAACATTCTGTTTTACCAGAACTCATACGAGCTAAACTCGCCTTTAATAAACTCACTACTGATAACGCGTCCTCTGTACTTTTGCGTAGTAGTGCTCGCTATTATGGTGGCCGTAACAAAGTAGGGAAGCTTTTGGCAAATTCTCTCAAAACGCGTAAAGACTGCACCCTCATAGATGCTATTTTCTCCTCCAACGACTCTCTTTTGCACAAAGATCAAGAAATACTTAATGAATTCAAACTCTTTTATCAAAATCTTTACACTCCTGAATCTCCTCCTTCTTCTTCTACCATTCAGGAATATCTTGAGAAAATTCCCCCCCCCTTCATCCCAGCTTAATTTTCTTGCTCTTGAATCAGATCTGTCTCTTACAGAACTAGCCAGCTCCCTAACCTCTCTCACTAAAGGGAAGGCTCCTGGCCCAGATGGCTTCTCGGTTGAATTTTCTTTACACTTTTCAGATCTTTTACTTCCGAAACTTTTAGCGCTTTTCCATTCCTTTTTTTTAGCTGGTAAGACGGAAGGTACTTTTCAGGAAGCAACTATTTGTTTAATCCATAAAGAGGGTCGTGATCCCAAATATTGCAAGAATTATCGCCCGATATCTTTGGTAAATGTTGATTATAAGTTGTTTGCTAAATTGCTTGCTCTACGACTAGACCCTCTCATGCCCCACCTTATCGGGAAAGAACAGTGTAGGTTTGTCAAAGGTAGGCATACCTCTGATAATTCTCGACTATTTCTTAATGTCCTAAACAAACTTCCCTCTCTCTCTACTTCTCTAGCTGCCATATCAGTAGATGCTGAGAAGGCTTTTGATAGAGTGGACTGGTCCTTCTTATTTGCCTTGTTACAGTGGCATGGGTTTGGTCCCAAATTAATTTCACTTATCTCTCTTTTGTATTCTGCCCCCAGGGCCTCAGTATTAGTTAACGGTTCTATTTCATCCTATTTTCCTCTTCAACGCGGAGTTCGTCAAGGATGCCCTTTATCCCCTCTTCTTTTTGTCCTAGCTCTTGAGCCTTTCTTGTCTTCTATACGTAACAATGACTCCATCTCTGGTTTTTCTTTTGGAGACCAACAACTTAAATTTTCTGCATATGCGGACGATATCCTTTTATTTATTTCTGACCCTGACACCTCTGTCTCTCCTTTGCTTCGTGAATTTGATTCCTTTTCCAAAGTCTCTGGTTACAAGATTAATTCGGACAAAACAGAAATCCTTCCCCTTACTAAATTTTGTCTCCCCCATTCTTTTTCACCCACCGGTTTTGCCTGGAATGATTCAAAAATTAAATATTTAGGTATATGGTTTTCCAACTCTATTGCTTCTTCGATTAAGTTAAATATGACTACTGTTCTGTCTCGTATTGATAAGTTACTCTCTTCCTGGAACCCCCTTTTTCTTTCTTGGTGGGGTCGGTTAGACTCAATTAAAATGATGATTGCCCCTATCTTACTTTATATTCTCTCTATGCTTCCCGTTCACATTCCCGCCTTATACATGAAACGTATTGATTCTTGTCTTTCTAAATCTCTTTGGAGGAATGGAAAAGCCAGAATTGCCCTTTCTTCTCTTCGTAAGACCAAGTCTAATGGTGGTGTGAATTTTCCAGACTTTCGTCTTTATCATAGATCCTTTTCTCTTCGTCAAGCCTCGCACTGGCTCGTAGCTAAGCATTCTCCTTTTACTCCTCTTTGGTTATCCATTGAACAAACTTTATTATCACCTTTCTCTCTCAAGGAAGTAATAGCTTTTTCCGCCAAAACTTCTCATACATCCTTCCCCCTGTTTAGGCATACTTGTTCCCTTCTGAAAACTTTAGTTCTACCTACTCCCCTTTCTCGGGATGACTTCTTGGATTCTCCTATTTGGCATAATTCTCTTATTCTTCTCAATAACAGGCCCATTTTCTGGAATTCTTGGAGGATAAAGAACATTATATGGGTTAAACATCTTTTCAATGGCCTCTCGCCATGTTCATTTCCCGAATTTCAAACCTTATTCCACTGTCCTCGTTCCTTCTTACAGAAGTTTACCGCTCTTATGGTGATTATTCTAGATGTATATTACTCTCTTCCCCCTCCTCTCCCCCTGATACCCAAAACTCTCTTCTTAATATTCTCCTATCCTTACCTAAAGCTTCTCTTATATATAAATATTATTTAGCCCCCAATCCATATAGAGTTAAATCCCAATTGGAACTTTCCTGGGAGTCTGATCTGGGATGTGAATGGACTATCTGCTTTTGGGACAAAATGTGGTCTAGATCTCTAAAGATTTCTCGCTCTGCCTCTCTACTCAATCCATGTTTTTTCTCTATCATAGGCTTTATCTTACTCCTGTCTCTATTGCCCGTTTTTCTCCTGATTCAGATTCTAACTGTTGGTCCTGTGGTTCTTCTGATGCTAACCTTATGCATCTTCTTTTTCTATGTTCGTCGGTTTCCAATTTTTGGAGATCTGTTTGGTCCTATATCTCTCGTATTTTTCACCTTTCTATCTCTTATTCAATACCCCTCTTGTTTACCGGAAGCCTCTTTGATTCTTTATCTATAACCTCTCATTCTCATGGTATTTTTGATCTCATGCTCGCTCTAGCCTTTCAGCACATTACCTTAAACTGGAAAACTTTCTCTAATCTTTCTACAAAGCACTGGTGGAATAGCCTTTGCCACTTTCATAGACTTGATGTTGCCTTCGCCTCCTCCTGTAAACCAGCATGTAATAGAGAGCTTTTTTGGTTACCTCTCACAACCTATTTGGATCAGATTGTTTTTAAACGTAATTCCTCCCTCAATTCTGAAAATGTTAAACCTCCTTGAATACCTTATCTCTGTTCTCTTTCTGTATCATCCAAGATAAGTTGATATATGTTGTTTATTGTCCAATGGCTTGTTCACATTTCACCATATTATGTAGTGTAATATGCACTCTTCTTTTCTATTAATTTGTTTTCATTTCCTTCTCCCCTCCTCCCTTCTTCCCTTCACTTTTCCTATCCCCCTTTCCATATAAAATCTTAAAATAGCTTTTATTTCTTTTATTGTACTAGCCATATATTTTGTTATAATTACTTGTCATTATTCGTATTTATTGCTGGTATTTTTGCCTATTTCTTTGTTCATTCAATAAAGCTTTTCAAACACAAAAAAGAAAAGCAGACACTTGATCAATGTTAGGCCTCTGAGTTTAGAAGGCATATCAATAAATGGTGAACAACTCAAAAAAAGACTTCTGGAAAGAGGTTACCCTAAACGCCTGGTGAAGACAGCCTTTAAAAGAGCTAGATATTATAATAGAGATGCTCTCCTCTCAGGCAACCATCAGAAAAAGGAAGATAAACTGGTTTGTGTCATTAATCACTCGACTTTGAACTTTAAAGTTAAAAAGATCTTGGACAAAAATTAGAACATACTAAATGGCAATGATGATCAGGACAAGCTACAAAGACCTATAGTAGCATACTGAAGAAATTCCAATCTCAAAGACAAGCTAGTGCACACCAGGGACAGACACAGAAACAATCTAACCCAGAGGTCCATCACGGGCTTACCACCAATCAAAGGCAACCACAAGTGTGGTACATGCTTAGCATGTGAGTCAGCTTTTTTTACAGAATGATGAGAATACAGAGGCCACACGGGCACCTTAAAGGACATGACCAATTGCAGGAGTCACAACATTGTATACCTTATAATCTGCCCGTGCAATATGGGCTACATTGGTGAAACAGGCAGGGAATTCAGGATTCGCTACTCTGAGCACAAGTCTGCGATTAGGACCAAAAAATGTACCTCTCCAATCGTCCAACACTGTTATGACCACAATCACACAGAAAATGACCGTAAATGGCTCATTTTAGAAAAGGTGAGACCCAAACCAGGCTGTTCTGTAGTTGAGCTACGTAAACAAAGAGAGACCTTTTGGATATTTACTCTTAATACAGTAAAAGAAGGGCGTAATGAGGAAATAATGTGGAATGTTACATGACTTCCACCTATAGATTGGTAAGTGCACATTTCCCACCAGTGGATCACAAATAAATATATACTACTTATTCATATAAGTTGTATTTTCCCTTATGACAATGCCAGGACGATAGCCTATTTCATAGAATTGTTCCATCATCTTTATCAGTGTTTCTGAATAGGTAAATATTATACGTTCATCCTCCTAGATGATCCCATTTATTCTCTGATTTACTTGCTCATGTCATCTAAGCCGAATTGGGCATACTATCTATCCTGTTGGGTCTTACAGTCTTCTGTGGTTTTTCATCAAGTCTATAAATTAACCCATACAATGATCAGTACTTCGGCAGGCATATTGTACATACAAACAGGTAGATTCTTTGGACCAACCCGGCCCTTAGTGTATATATGACTACTTGTGGGAAAAGTACACACTGCCCTGTTGAAAAGCTGGCATACATTTAGAAATGCATATTCATGCCTTAGTCATGATCCTTATTTCAAGACCATCATTCATGTTGAATTTTAGATCAGAGACCCACATTCATGCCTTATCTATGAACCCCATTCATAGATTATCACGCAGCTGGACTTACGATTGGTTATAGAACTGCTACAAGCAGCAGACTTTTTGCTTTTAAATTTCATCCATAGACCACCATCCATGCTGGATTTAGGATTAGCCACACAGCTGCTACAATCAGTACATTTTGCTGCTTTCAAACCCTTATGTTTTATTTAGGATAGGTAAGAATCCTCCAGATTACTTCCATCCCTTTCCAAAATGGTGCTCAGGACCTCACTAATTGCCATATCGCTAAGCATACAATGTCGCTTAACTAGCAGATATTAGGTGTTTTTACACCATAGATTCACATTGGCAGTTAAGGGTGGCTTAAATATTCAATCTCTCTAATAACATATGTACCGTAGATATTTGGCATTCTTAGACTACATACAATTTTGGTAGTTACGGGTGGCACAATCATGTATTTAGCCAGATATCATTTTGACTCGATTATATATTTTTCGATTTATATTACGCCACTACAAGATGGCGTCTCCGTCATTACCCTTTTTGCGGCTATTACAACCAGGATCTATCGCGAGATCACCCTCCACGGAGGGTTCAAATGTTACTGAGATCCTTAGTGTCAGTTGGAAGTATAGAGGATGGTGTGGAGAACCATCAGCACTGTGCAGCAGGGAGCTTGACTTAGTCCACGTAGTTGCCATCACCAGCAGTATTGGTATCTGCGATTCGTTATGGTTCGAGAATGGGGTGATAACAGTTCAACATGGGAATCGAGAGTTGCTATATAGCATAGGGGATGTGGTTCACTATATACATGTCGAGGCTCGTCTAGGATGAGTAATCATCGCTACATTTGATGCTGGGATATAGTGCAGCATTGAGCACTCTTGTGCAAAGGCGGAGACCCATAGCGTAAGGTGCTAATATTGAGCTGTTATTTTGGGTATCAGGAAAGGATGTCACTGAGCCCTACTACCCTTAATATCATATTACTAGTCTGTTTATTTGCATTATGGGGTTCACCTCCATCACAGGGATATCAACCATACCGTTCTGGAGCATCACCTTGCAATTTATGAGACAGGCAATTATAGAACAGTATCCTAGTCATTTGCATACTGCCAAGAACATTAGGGACTTACTTTGCCACACAAACATTAAACTGAATGTGTACAGGGCTAATACTATTGAAGGAATTCTTGGATATACTGTCTAGAGACGCCAAGATGCCTTAATATTTCTATGGGAATTTTTGCCCCTTCCAGGACATCCTGACCAGCATAGGAGAACAATTAGTGATCCACTCTTCTTTTATAGTCCTAGAATGACTGCTGCAGTGTTCATTTTTATTCAAAGGAATACACATCCATGTACTGAACCGGATACATGTAGAGCAACCATCAGCCAGCCAACTTTCCATTACAATCAAGTTTGGAGGCCGCTTTTCGTGTTTCATGGTAAATAAAATTAAACCTCAGAGCACTTTTACCCTAATATTGTTGTATAACATCCAGAGTGACCCTAATAAGTACCCTTTTCCATGATTATAGTGTTCCACATATTGAAGTCGGACTTATAGCCAGTGGCCACTCATGCTATCTGGACACCGCATAGATGTTTAAATGAGATATCTTCTCATCCGGGGAAGCGACGACTAGCATCCTAGGAAATTACCAGACTTCTATGGTCAGTGGGTGACACATATCTGAGGCCACATATTGTCTCTGTCACCCCACCACTTTGGGATTTCGCGATTGCACATATGAGGATAATCTACACAAATAGAGGGTGATAAGGTTAAAGCAATAAACATTTATTGATATGCCTTCTAAACACAGAGGCGTAACATTGGTTAAGTGACTGCTTTTCTTTTCTTTTCTAATCTTTCCCATGCCTGGGCCTTAATGCATGGACTCTCAGATCTTTAAAAGTCACAGTGGTTATGGATTCTTTCCTGTTGCTTTAATGGTGTAGTAGTAGTCACCATTCCAAAAACAACAAAAATAATGAAAATAAGTTTGTAATATTGGGGCACCCCTAAATTGATGCTATACTTTTTTGTTTTTATATCCCCTACCACTCACCTTTAAATAACCTAGAAAGGGTGGTCCTGATGAGGGTGGACACAATTTGCATTTTCCACTGAAACCTGTGTTGACCTGGCTGCAGTGTAATCCCAGCTGGCAACACAATCACAGATAGTTATGGAGTGTTTTCTCCGTGACTTCAATAGTGTATGCTGATGTAGGCTGGGAAGTGAATGTATGTGGTGTGTGTGTTAGTGAGATGTTGTGTGATAGGTTAGGATGAGAGTGTGGCTAAATTATAGGGATATTCGAATTGTTTCAATGTGCATGCATATTTTGGTGGTCACACTAATATGTTTTTAACTTTTGTACAATCAAAGTAAATATTAGATAAAGTTTTTCTTCATAGATAAAAGCAAAGAATAAGTTAAATAAATGAACAAAAATATAAATAAATGCTTGATTTGGCTGTATAGCAGTGGGCAGTCCATAGAGCTGATATCAGCCTACAGTAAAAGGATACAGGTCGGGTGGGAGTTTTTCCTAATAGTTTAGTTTGTTTCCCACTTGCTCCCAGACCCATAAACTAATCACAGGGGGATACCTTCTTTTTTGTAATCTCCTTCAGGACAATCAGGACTTGTTGGACAAAGCTACTGTGGTACTGATGGCAATGCAGAACATGGGCAAGGTGGTTACTCCATCCTGCTCCAGGTTCAGAAACCTTCAGGAGACTTCTGTCCCATCCTCTACTTGAAAAAGATTAACCTGTGCCAGCCTCATAAAACCTTCAAGGGGGTGATGCTCCAGTTCATGATGCCATTGGTAGGTCCAGGAGATTTTTGGCCACCCTAGATCTTGTGGATGTATATCTTCATGTTCCAATCCAACCGGTCGCTGTGAGATATCTCTGATTCTATGTCCTGTGCCATTATTAGTTCAAGAGACTGTCGTTGGGCCTTCATTGATTTGCTTCATTATTAGGGCACCCAGATCTTTCCATATCTGAACAATTGGATAATATGTGCCTCTTCTTCAAAGGGGATAAAGGCTTTTCAGCAGGTCAACAATGTACTCAAGTGTCTCCAATCGGAGCCCTTGGTCCATCATATCCTGGATCATAGGAGACCCTACTCAGAGAACTACAGGGCCATAATTCCTGTCATACCCCACATCTGTGTGGACTTTCAATGATTTTTGGTTCCGGAGCACCTGAACAGTGGTGTTTCTCTTTCTCCTACACCTCCTCTGATCCTGACAACAGATACCAGTGGCAGAGGGCTTGTGGTAACCTTGGGGGTAGATTTGTTTCTGGGACTCTGCTCCTCGGGAAATCCAGGCAGTCTTACAACTGGCAAGAGGTAGCTGGCATCCATTGGACCCTTCTTAACTTTACTCCTTTGCTTCTGTGTCAAAATGTTCAAGTGGAACTCATGCATATGTCAAATACATAATAGGGACTCAGGTTCTCAAACTGGTGGCCCTGGTACAGAGCATAGGGCTGTGGGCATAGCTCAGTATCCTCTCCCTTATAGTGATGTATCTCCTGGGGACAGAGACTGGGCATGTGAATCACTTAAACTAGGTGTTCCCCTCTTTGGTGTCTCCTTGCCATTGTTGAATCTTGGTTTGGTCTATTTCAGAACAGTTACTTCTCTCTTAAGTACAGGAGGTGCTTCCTCAACAGTGTTTTTACTTTTCACCTTGCTCTGAGGCCTTGGGCAGGTGATGCGCTGCCCCTCCAATGGCCTTAGGGTCTCTTATATGCTGTGCCTCTGATCCCATTGCTTTTCACTTTGTCCAGGTCCTGGGTTTCTTCCAAAAATACCCTTAGACAGTCGATGCCTCCAACATTTGTTTTTTTGTTGTGTTTTAAACTTATTTTTTTCAGAGGTGGAGTTGAAGTTATAATCTTTGGATGTGCACAGGTCTGCCCCCTTCCATCAGGTTGACTCTGTGTTTGTCACAACTTGTATAGGCCGGTAATGGTACATGCCTAATTACAGTAACTTTGAGACAATTTATGGAGTTTGCCATCTCCTTAGCTTACCAGGCTCCTGCAACAATCCTTCTGGGTCTGTTCTGGGGGTCAGGTGACTGAGAAGATACGTATGCTTTCCCAGTGGCTTTAAGGATGACTTCCCTGAAGAGAATTTTGAATGGTGCTACCTGGGCTCCTCTACACACCATCATGATTACTTTACAGTTGCATGTGGGAAGGGACGTCTTTGCACTTCATGTGGTTCACATGTTCTTGCCTTGGAGGAGTGGGCCTTGATTGCTTCTGCTATTAGTAAGTAAGTAAGTAAGCAGGTAAGTAAGTAAGTACATTCTTTATTGTTTAAGTTAATTAAAACCATAACAATATACCAATAAAACTAAGTATGTTACAACAAGAGTGGTATACATATTAAAAAAGAATTTGATTTTACCAATGATAAAGTCAAAGTAAAAAAGATGGTACGTAATTAATTTGGGCAGCATTCATCATAAAGTGCTATTGTGCTTTTCGTATCAGTCTGTTTCTTAATAGCTTCCCATACAGAAGTAAACATTTCACCAGTTTACAGTTAAGCTGTGGGTCATTCGGTTCAAGACATTTTATTATTGCAGATCTGCAGGTACGGATGCCCCTAAAGTTAAAAAGTTTTTTTAGTAGTAAAAGCCGATATGGTTTTATAACCAGGCATATGCATATTAGATAGACAAAGTCCTGTTTTGATGCTCCACAAAGGCTGCATGACTTTGGACCGTTATATTCTATTCTGCTATTATAATTTCACAACGTTCTGCAGTATTTCACTTCTGTGTTTCTTCTGTTCCTAGTCTGCATCTCTGTAGTCAAGCTTTCTGTGCTTTGGTACATCATCCAGCTGAAAGAAAGGCATGAGAATGATAGGTGAGTAAGTAAAGTTCTGGTATAAATAATGGGTTTAAGTTTTTAATTAGGGTTACAACAGGTAAATGCTCTCAGTGTAATGAGACGAACCTCAAGTTGTAAGAACTGTGACAAGGAACAGCAGTAAAATTACAAAACGTTTTGGAGATGTGTTAATATGGTGCACTATTAATAAGACTGAATTTAGAAAATGACTAGTTTTCCATTATTTAGTGTACATAGGCCAAGACGTAAATTGTTAAAAAATAGAGTGAAGTCTACAGAGTGATTTGCACTATCATAGAGGCCGATGAAAAGAGAGAATCTGGGAATGCCAACTTCATGAAAGGGTGTCACTGTGAATAACAGCAACGCTTCAATTTATGATCTCCAAAATCATGCTTTTGAAGAATTAGAAATTCACATTGAAAATTCACATTGATAATTAGCTGCTACAGACGTCATCAGCAGATATACTGAAAGGTATTTGTATTGATAATCCTCAGACAGGAAGTGTTTGCTAACAGGTAGAGCAAGTGTCTGAGTATGTATGACTATCTCTCTCCTGTACCACTGAGGATAATATATCAGTCCATTCTGTAATCTAATCGACATGACACTTACATTTATTAGTTTTTTTTCTTCTTCTGTTCCATGCCTGGCGACTATTATGATTTCATTAATATGTATTGTTTTTATCACACTATCTAGCAGAACTTGCTTTTGATTTTTACTGTTTTATTGTATTAAAAAATAATAATGTTTTGCTTATGAAAAAAATAATATACCTTGTGGAAGAATTTAGGAAAACAGGCAGGATATGTTTACAAAAATCTACCTTTGGATAAAAATAGTGGGTCTCACTTTGACTCGCAGATGTAATATACAGTCTTGAATGTATGGATGGAACCAGAGTGACATCTCAACTAGGAAGCTGAAAGCTATATAAATATAGGGCCCGATTCACAAAGGCAATCTGAGACAAAAGTCTAACTTTACAACTATTGGCATTCATGAGGTCATTTATAAGTCGTATCTTTACGTCTGCAGTCGGACTGGAATCTCTGGCTCGGCCCTGAATCTCAGTGTTGACTGTAGTGTTACACTACACTCAATGTTGACTGTAGTGTTACACCAAACTTTGGTGTAACACTACAGTCAACACTGAGTGGAGCGCAAATTGCAACTTTTCTGGGATGTGATGTAGTGTCTGGCCACACCCTTTTCCCTGCCCAAACTAATTTTCATGACCACCTCTACCATTTATCTCACGTTCCTAATGTTCCTTTTTGTAAAAATTGTGTTTGGGCATATTGATTACATTTCATCTGGCCTGAGCCGGAGATTCCGGCTCGAGCCGGAGAGTACGGCTTGAGCCGGACTTTCCGGCCCAACTGCAGATGTAAAGATATGACTCGTAAATGACCTCTCTGAATACCAAAAGTCGTAAAGTTGGACTTTTGTCTCAGATTGCCTTTGTGAATCGGGCCCATAGTATCTAACTGCTGGATATTGCAAGTTTTTATTGCATTTACAACAATGGAATGATTTTTCATTTATTGCATGCAGATCATCTCTGAGGATCCAGGAGGAGTCTTGTAAATTTTACAAGAAAAAAGGTTTGATTTCAGAAATAAAGACATAGTTGCTATGGTTATTATTATCAGTTTCAGTCCAAGGGTTAATGTTTTTTTTTTCACTTCTAATTTTGGTGTTTACTTTTTATCTCCTCCACACCAATGGTCTAAAGATGATCATCACATTTACAGAAGCCTGAATGAATCTCCAGTATATAGCTCACTTGTACATAAAAGACAGTGTAATAGTCATAATGATAAGTGAGCAAAAAAACACTAATGTTACTGCTGTGTACGTGGTTCTCTATACAAGTCTTTATAAAAAATTACACATAATTAATTTTTGTTGGGTGGTAGGACATTTGTGGATCCCTGCAGAGTGCAGATCTTTTTTCACAGAAATTTAAGGCAAATGTGATTTTTTTTTTGCCAAAGTATGAGGTCTCTTCCTTAAAACGTGGGCGAAGTCTGGGATGTACTATCATCAGGCTTACCTGATACTGGTCTCCTTACCGAAATCTGGCTGAATTCCACTGCTTCACCAGCTATATCACTAGCTCTCCCAGACAAATACTGGATGCTGAGACTTGACAGAGAGGGTAGATCTGGTGGAGGTATAGACATCATCTTTAAAGAAAGCAATAAAGTCTAATTTTTAGATACTTTAAAAGCAGACTGGGCAGAGATTTGTATATTCAGAGTTGAATCCTCCAAGAAAAGGTTTTAGTCAGCGTCTCATGGAATTCATCGCCCTCCATGTCCTGGCTTCCCAACATTTTCTTCTATTGAGTGATTTCCACTTTCATGGAGAAGATTCTGGCAACTCTGAGGTAGCCCTACTTACCTCTGACCTTGCTTTGTTAGGCCTTCAACAGATAGTGGCTGGACCCACCTGTCTGGCGGGCCATACCTTAGATCTAATTTTCACAAATTCTTCTGCTCTGTCATGTGATGCTCCTCCACCTCTTCTCTGGACAGATCACTCCCTAATATATTTTCAGATCTCTAAACCCAAGGGGTCTGAATTTACTCAGAAGGCCCTGACAAACAGTAAAAGACTCTGGCGTAAAATTACCCCAGATTTTTTTTCTACCGTATTTAATTTTACTTCCACAGACACATATATAGACAAAGTCCTATTAGACTATCACCTAGCTGCCAATGCGACTTTTAATAAAATTGCTCCTATAAAACCTTGCTCTAAGTCCAATCATGGCACACACGCTCCCTGGTATTCACTGGGATTGCGTATGGACAAAGCACTATGGAAAAAACTTGAAAGACGATGCATCACTCCCATACTCTTGACGATAAAGAGATATTCAAATTAGCCTCTAAGAAGTACCACTGTAACATAAAGAAAGCCTGTAAGATACATATTTCTCTCCAAATTAATCAGGCAGGAAACTCCTCTAAGGAACTCTTCAAAGTTCTTAATTTCTTCCTTAACCCTCGTGCTTGCATCCATGAGGCTTTGCCATCACAAGCTCTTTGTGATGCCTTAGCGAGTCATTTTGAGGGAAAAATTCATTAAATATACCCGACCTTTCCTAAAAACAATGGAGCAAGACTACGAAAAGCTCAATCTTTGCTCCTCGCTTTTTATTAATGGTCCTAACTTGAGCAATTTTAAGTTACTCCTGCCTGATTCTATTCAGAAGGCATTAGCTTTGGCTAAATCAGTGTCTCTTTTAGACATCTGTCCACCTCACATCATTGCCTCTTTGTCCCTTCAGCTTGCTCTAGTCATTTGCTCTTTATTTAACCTGTCTATTTCCTCTGGTAAATTTTCTTCTGCCTGGAAAACTACATTAGTCACTCCCATTCAAAAAAAGCCAAATCTGTCATCTACAGATCTTACAATTACTGTCCCATTTCCTTTATTCCATTACTAGGTAAGCTTTTGGAATATCAAATTAACATCCAACTTATGGAACATCTTGAAACTAATAAGCTGACCAATCTCAATCAGGTTTTAGACCTATCTATAGAACCGAGACCACTTTGATCGCGGTGACAGGCCATATCAGATATTCCCTAGACAAAAACATCCCTTCCTTACTGGCGTTGTGAGACCTCACCGCAACTTTTGACACTGTCTCGCATTCCAGACAGCTGCTACGTTTACAGGAGGCAGGCATCCATGGGACAGAACTATCATGCTTCAAGGACTTTCTAACCAATCAAACCCAAACTATTAATCTGGGCTCCTATAGATCACACACCTTGAAACTTGATAAGGGGATGTCATAGGGCTCCTGTTTGAGCCTGACCCTCTTTAACATTTATGTGGCCCCCATCGCCAACCTTGCTAAACAGTTTGGCTTCTAACCACTGTCTTATGCAGATGATACACAGCTAATTTTCACCTTTGATTCAGATCCTAATAGTGCTACAGCTCGGTTTTCTGCAGGTATGACAGCTATTGCGTCCTGGTTGACAGAGAACTGTCTCCAGTTGAACAACAACAAAATGGAGGTCATGCTGTTTGGCCAGGCCCAACAGACCTGGACACCAGATTGGTGGCCTGCCGAAATTGGCCTAGTCCCATTTCTAAAATTGATTGTAAAAAATCTAGGCGTTCGCCTCAATCAAGTGCTCGCAATGAAAGAACAGGTCATTGCTTCCACAGTTACCTGCTTCACATGCTGTGACTGTTACTGAGAGTTTTCCCCCTCCTTCCACATTCAGTGAGGAAAACACTAGTTTAGGCACTGGTTATCAGCCAACTGGATTATTGTAAGGCTCTTTTTGCATCCATAAATGAGACTGTCTTTAAAAAATTGCAAGTTTTCCAAAAAAACAGCAGCCCGACTCATTTACAATCTTCCAGCCAGGTCGGCGTTTGCCCCTCTTCTGTACATGCTTCATTAGTTACCGATTCACAAAAGAATCATCTTCAAAGTTTACTGCCTAACTCATAAGTCCTTGCATGGCAGGGCACCGAGTTCCCTCTCCTCTAAACTTGTACACTACCGTCCAGGTAGAACCTTGAAATCCAGTGATAAATCCTTGCTTACATTAGCTCGTATCTTCAAATCTCGTTCTGGAGGCAGATCCTTCTCTTACATTGCCCCCTTACTCTGGAATAAGCTTCCGTTCCACATACGTCAATCCGTGGACCATTACAAATTTAGAAAACTTATTAAAACATAATTATTTGCTGCCTAATTTGTCTTCTCCTCTCTCTTAGGGTCTAATTAAGATGTCGGGGTTGCCACCGACAGGCCGTCGCTGGCGGTCCGACCGAACGTTTGCCCTTTGGTCCGACCGCCGCATTATGATGTAGGCCTTGTAGGACAGGGGACAGACCACAGCCCCCAACAGGATCTACAGATCAAGACGGAGCAGTGGTCGTAATCGCAATCCCTAATGACAGTGGTGCCGAGGCAGGCACCGCCATCGGGATTACAATGTTCCTTTCCAATAGCCTTTTCATGGCGGACCCACTGCCATGAAAAGGCTGTTGGAAAGGGGTCTTGGGGGCCCCAAACAGGGCCCCCGTCCCTCGTGGGCACATATAGTACCCCCACGCTCATCTATGCACCACATGGTGCATGGATGCACACAAAGTGCTCTTTTACACTGCGGCTTCTGATGTGGCCCTTTTCCATGGCCCCAGCACAAACCGCTCTGTTAAAGAGCACTTTTCTGACCGCCAGCCCGGTGGTCACACAATAGTTGGGCAGTCGGACCACTGCCTGCTTGTCGGTCTGTCTCCTGACCAACATGATAGCGGGCGGTGGTCCGACCACCCGCTATCGTAATAAGGCCCTTAGTTTTGTTGCACCGAGATACCCCTTCTGGGGTGATTTGTGCTCATTATAAATTTAAATAAAATAACAAGTGTTTCTGGGTGGAAAAACATTGTAAGATCCACACAAGTCACACCACCCTGGACTCTCCCGGGTATCAAGTTTTCAGAAATATCTAGGTTTGATAGGTTTATATGGGTGGAAGTCGAGCCAAGGTCCAAAATTCACAGCTACCCACATTGCAAAAAAAGGGTCGGTTTTGAGTGGAAAAATGTGATTTGTCCATGTTGCGTTTTGGGGCATTTCCTGTTGCTGGTGCTAGACCCATCCACACATGTGGGGTACTATTTTTGTATGGAGATTTGTGGAAACACTGGGTGGTAGGAAATGTGTGGATCCCCACAAATTCCAATACTTTCCCTCACAGAAATGTGAAGAAAATCTGTGTTTTTAGCCAAAGTTTGAGGTTTATGAGGGCTTTTGGGTTAAAAATCATCATGAGAAGCACACACGTTTATTGGGAGTGTTGTGTCGAGTCCATGTGGTAGGAAATGTGTTGATCCCCACAGCTTCTGGAACTTTCTATCATAAATGTGAGGAAAATGAGTGTTTTTAGCCAAAGATTGAGGTTTGCAAGGCCTCTGGGTAAACAAATGTGTTGGAATTCACATATGTAACACCACCCTGGAGTCCCTTGAGTATCTAGTTTTCAGAAATGTATGGGTATGTTTTCCTTGGTGGCAGCTGAGCTACGACTCACATACCGCAGCTACCCACGTGCTGGGTCTAATGTAATGTCTCCAGCTCATGTTTTGGGGTGTTTTGTGTCACGGGCGCTAGGCCCAGCCACACAAATGGGGCATCTCTCTTATTGGGAGACATGAGGGAGCACAGAAAAGTAGACCTTTTGCTATTACCAATTGTATTTATCTGCATGTTTGCCTTTCAAATGTAAACTATTGTGCAAGTAGGAAGACATTTTGCAAAATGACCTCTAAATCACGTGATAGTATGGGCAATCCCAAATTCAGAGGTGTACATATGATCCCTGCTCCAAACTCAGTGTTTTGTGTACATTTCAGAAATGCATAGGTTTCCTTCATTTCCATTTTTAGGTAGAACATTCAAGACCTCTTGTATATACTTTAGTATATACTTATATGTGTATGTACTTTGTGGGCTCTGGAGATCAGCCCTAGGACTTGCATGCTTCCGCTTAGGGACTTTTTTTTCTGTTCAACTGCCTCTATTTAACTGTCTTGATAGAAAACGACCAGTAGAGGTCAGTAAAATACCAGAATTGCTTTTTGCTTGTTCAACTGCCTCTATTTAACTGTCTTGATAGAAAACGACCAGTAGAGGTCAGTAAAATACCAGAATTGCTTTCTGCTGAGGTACTTTCTTTTTTTAATTTTTCAGGCAACTGCCTCTATTTAACTTTCTTGATAGAAAATGACCAGAAGAGGTCAGTAAAATACCAGAATCACTTTAGCATTCTCTAGATTCCAGTCCATAGAAATTGTCTTCCACAAGCACCCGTAGACAATAATATTTTTTTCAAATCTTGTATTTTCAGTGATATGACCACCGAAGGCCCTGATTTTATATTAAAAACAGAGCTTCGGACTATACATTTTCCCGCTGAAAGGCAATATTTCTTTCCATGTGTTCCCATACCTGGCGTGTCACGCAGTTTGGTGCTTACTTTCCCTCCATGTTAAAGAACAGTAGATGTTTCAGCACCCAGGCTAATGTGCTGCATAGCTAAATACATACAAGGTGCCAAAGGCGAGACCAATTGCATTGCAAATGCTTGTTTTCATTTGTTATGTATGATCGGTACAGAATGTAAAATCATTATACACTGCAATTCAGTTGTTAGCTCTGGGTATGGTATTGCATGCTTTTGGAGAACCTACAAACCTTATCAGTCCCCACGTCCAGAAGGATCTATCAGATGTAACAATATATTGCTTATGTAAATCAGCAAACTGTGACAAAAAACGACATATGAAAATGTTGTCACCAGTGGCTACTTTTTCCTACTCTTTTTCAATATTATTTTATTTCAACGATTAGTTTCTTAGGGAAAAACGTGAGTGTTCTTGACAAATGACCCCTTGCTGAATTCAATTTCCACCACAAACTGCAAGTAGGTTGAAACCAAAAACATTAGCAAAAATGGACTACCTCTTAGAAAAAATACAAAAAATTGAGGTAAAAAATTTATTTTTTTGTTTTTTATACAACTCCTATTGTTCCTGAAAGCTGGGAAGAAAAATAAAAACCATACACTTTCTTGCAAAGCACTTTTTCCCATTTTTCCCAAAAGACAAAATGTAACTGTATTTTTTGCTATTTTCTCGGTTCGCTCTAGGGAAAAGATGCAAATTTGGCATGGAAACCTTATGTGGAAATAAAAAGTCATGAAGGCGTACGCATGAAGTGGCATAAAAAGGACTTGCCACTGGGAGTGGAAAAGCCTCGACAGTTAAGGGGTGAAGTAAAACACCCCCTCGCCCCCCCAAAAAAATGAAATAAAACACCTAGCAGACATTCATCCTTTTAAGCTACTAAAAATGATGGATAATGTTGGTATTTATAAAGGGCTTCCTAATTTATTTCTAGTACTCCGCATATGAATATTCAAAGCTTTAATTAAGATGCTAACATGTCTGAATCTCATCAGAAAATCTTGTTTTCTGTTTCTTTTCTTTTTCTCTGATTTCCTTTCTCGGTCAACCACAGAGACGTTTTATGGTATGTAAAAAGCATATCGTCATGGTTGCCATCGCTTGACTGCGTTCGCTAATGGCTGCTATGTTGTAATGTGCGCATAATTGAACCTCGAAAAGTAGGCAGAAGAAAAGTGTCCCACACCAGCCTTATTGGGGCAAATGTCTTCTGCATAATGGCTCTGGCACCCAAATGTCTCCATAACATACCATCTTGCACATCAAGTGTGGCATACAGTTCAATTTTGCTTCAGTCCCTGAAATAAAAGAAAGCGCCAAGCCACATATCTTTGATGCGTTTGGCTCAAACTTCCAACATTTACAGTGGAAATAACGTGTTTAGCTTTTGTGAACTTTTAATCTAACCGCCACTTTTTACTGCCAAACATTTCAGCTGGTGGGCTAAGAAGTTGGCACCCACATGTCCAGCTCCATGAACCGTATCCTGGTTAACTCCTTTGTATTTTGTTTTTGATAACAGCTCAGTTTATGGCACCTGGCAGTGTCTAGTCACCACAGCTTCACCATGACAGAAAGGAAAACATTCACAATGTAGGGAATTTCAGAATATACATAAATAATATGAAATTCATCTTCTCCATCCTCAGTGTGTGGCCTTCCCCTCATGCTTTGGATTGTGAATGGACCTTTCACATCAGTGGTGTAATGCAAAATGATGCGACCCCCCCCCCCTGCAGAATATAAAGAGGGGCCCCTGAGTCTCCCACAGATATTCCTTGGCCTTGGGCTGACTGGCCCCCCTGAAGTGTTATGGGGCCCCTAAAGGGCTGCCGCCCTGCATCGCAGGGGCCTGTGTTACACCCCTAATTCATATAATTTCAGTCGATCTAGTGCAAAGAGGATAGTGTGCAGACAAATTTTCCATATATTGCTTCACCACTGTGGAGCTAAGTACCCACGCAGTCCACATGATCCATATTTATTTAGACACTGTACCATTAGTGACCACCTTGAAAGTGGTATATTTGGACAAGGACTAGTAGTAAGTTTATTGCAGAGGTCTTTAAACGTTTTTGCTCTGTGCCCCTCCAAAGCAAAATGTTTTGAAGTCAGGGCCCACCTTCAAAACGTTATGGTAAGGATTGGGGAAGAGAAAACGCAGGCTGAGCGCATGGGGTGGGGTGGGGTGGGGCGGGGACACTTTTTATGTAATTTATAATCCACAATAAATGTGAGACTTATGAAACATCAAATTCATTAAAAAAACGGAAATTGACCAAAAAACAGTGGTCCCCATGATTGAGGTGTTGTGAGCCCCTCACACTCTTGGGCCCCAAGGCAACTGCTGCAGTAACGAAAGCTGCAGCCTTGAGCAGCACGCTACCTCTCTGCCTCTTTCACTCCTTCCCAAACCATGGCTGATCATCACACCAGTCCTGAAACAGGCTCACGGTCAATATATATATATTTTCTTTTTTTATATAGTGCAAACTCCGCCCCAGTGCATTGGATGTCTTTAAATGAGCAATAGTTGTATCACACAAGGTCCATTTTTTAATATTTTTAGGCACTGGGAGATTAAGTGATTTGCTCAGAATCTCAAAATGCTAAGCCAGCACTGCTAAGCCAGTACTGGGACTTGAACTTGGTTCCCAAGTTCCAAAGTCGGCAGCTCTCACTGTTAGGCCACTGACTCTTCCCTTTCTCCTGTGTTGCCCGCCTTGTTACAAAAAAGGTGCCCTCAGCCCTAATGTTAGAAAGGCAAATGAGACACTATGCCCTTTTTTAAAGAAAGACGGTCATAATTGTGATACAGAGGGCCCTTCAGACCACTGGACCCTAATGTCGCTACTACTGCTTCACTATTGATAGCTACTGCCTTACAAAGTGGTCTGTTTCCACTGTCCTTTGTTAAAAACATGGGCTCCCATCTTTCCCCTTCCCCCTCACTGTGGTCTCTCTGATGCACACATTAAGGTGTCTCCACTGCTTTATTTCTACCCTCCCCTGGACCATTGCTGCAATACTCAAAGCAACACTGGCACAGTAAGTGTGCACTGGGTCGTAATGCAAGCAAGAAAGGATAGTAAAAAGGCCATAACTGGGGTTTAGTTAGTCCCTCATGCTACCCAACCCTGGTGGGGCTACACCTGCAACAATAATGATATCTAAAGCTATGTAAAGCAGGTTGTCTATTCTGCCCACTCCACTGGGCCATCACACCTAGGCCTGAGACACAAAGTAGGCTTTCAGCCCCTTTGAGTAAAAAGAAAAATGGAAAAACTGCCAAACCCCCACCTCCGAGTCTTGATGGGCTTTGTTCCATGCACAGCAGGCATACCCTGGCTCTAATACTAGAAAATGTGCCCCATTCCTTTTTTTCTAACTACAACAGCCATAATTGAGGTGCAGTGGTCACTCACACCCGTAGCCCCATTGCCACAGCACCTGCCGGACTAATGGCCCTTTAAAAAAAGAAAAAGACCCTCATATATCCCCCCTTCCCCAGGGATGCTGTCTCTGTACATTTGTTAACAAAAAATGAGCCCACACATCTCTTTGGCACTATCCAGGGATCTGACTCCTTTCCTCTTTCTCCTGGGCCATTAATCTGAGGCCTGAGAGGTCTAGAGGATCAGGGCTCTGCTTCTGAATGCAACACTGCTCTCCTCCTCCCTGCCACCCCCCCCCCTTTCCCTCCCCTCCCCTGGACTCACCTTTTTACAAAAGCAACCATACCTTAAAGGCTAAAGATGACCTAGCGATGTCTCTGCCTAAAGGTGAAGAGGTAGGAAGGGGAGGGCTCCTGTGCACTGAGGTTGAGGGAGGGACAGACAACTAAAGAAGAAATAAGCCTAGTTTCCAGGGTACCGGCTAACTAAAAAAAATATAAATGAGTGCAATTAGTTAATCACCAAACATGAAAGATGCTTGGGAGCCAGTAAAGGCTTTAACTGTATGAGTCACTTAGAGCTCTATGGGTGACAAAGATGTATTCTTCTTGAGAGGTAATGTGAGGGTGTAACCAGCTGAGTCCTGGAGTGTGTCCTTTTAATGAACACTTATAAATATGTTTTTTGGTATAGTATGATTACTTCTTACTAAAATATATGGATATAAATAATGACTTACTTATTCACAATGCTTTCTATCACAGACTGAAACTTTGAAGCGCTATAAATGCACAAGCCACTATTTCCCACTGTGCTAACTAGGGTTTAATTCTGTGACTCTCTGGTCACACACAGACATCTGCAGTGATCGCATTAGCCAACTGACGTTTCACAATGTAAGAGTGTGATTCCCACCATTAGTTTTACTTGCATTTATTTGTTCTTTAACATGTGCATGTTATTTTATATCCTGTTACCTGAAAGTGAGAAAATAATAAAATAGCTACAGAATATTTTGCTCTTTTAAGCCACATCTTTGACACTGCTACCCAACTCACTGACTTTGACCCTGACCCCATGACACCCAGAATCTCATATTTTTTAGGCACTTTTACTGCAGCATGTACATGAAGACAGCCTGGAAATGTGCCAAAAACAAGATCACGCTTCCAGTTGATCCTCATTTACAAGCACTTGCAAGGGCATTTGTGCCCTCCTGGGAATGCAGTCATGGATTCTATAGTTTGAAGACCTCTAGTCTATTGTGAGAATTTGTATAAAGGGAGACATTTCCCATAGAGTAAAGCCAACAGCCTCAGTCGTCATCCCATTCCAATCAACCCTTACCTAATAATACCTCAATTAGAAACTAGGAGGAAATGGGGAAAAGGAGTAAGACACATGAGACACCCGTCCACGCCCGGACGTTGCCTGTTTCCAGAACACCTGCTCCCCTGACTATCCTTTTTATTTAACATAGTAAGCTCCATTTACACCACAATTCTGCTGCCCAACTATGCTCAATTTCTACTAATGTTATCGACTCTGGCAGTTCTTTTCATGTTGCTCTCTGTGTTTTCCCCCCTAGAAGATCCTGTGTCCTGTAGAAAGTGAAGGTTTTCCTGCTCTACACCTCCCACACCCGAAACGAGAGAGATACATGTCCACCGTGAGTTTCCCCCAATTGCACATAATAGTAAGTAGTCTGTATCCTCCATACATAGTGTTCACCCCATACCTTCTCATGGCATTTATTGTAACATCAGATCACTATCAATAAAAGCAACTGAAATTTGGGATAATAAGTTTCCTTCTAGTGAGTCCCAGACTAATTCAACCTTCTCAAGTCTGCCTCCCAAGGCTGTTACCCAGAATCTAGACAGATTCCAACCTTGTACCTTGGCACAAATTCAGGAATTACTGATTAAGGCCAATTCAGGTTCACTGTTGTACCTTTGTCCCCCCGAGAGTATCTCCGAATCTTGCTACTGTGATTGCCTCTTACATTCTTTCGCATTTTAATGTCTCGTTACAATCAGCCAAAATTCAACTATCTTGTAAGACTGCTCTAGATTCCACTATACTGAAAAAAAAGAATGCCGATCCTAACATTCTAACCGACTATCGCCCCATATCTGTTCTACCTTTGGTGGGGAAAATGTTGGAAAGCAGGTTGTTGTGCATTTTTAAGTATATTTGCTCAGTTTGAGAAGATATGTATCTACACCATGTCGTAAAAGGGTATTTCATCCCACTAGTTTGTTTGTGCTCTTTACTGATTGGCAATAAGGTTTGTTTATTTATCTAAGTAATTTTTGTCATAATCACTCTACTCTATTCAATGGTACTTCTCTTGGGTTCTAATGAAGTTTCGCACTGGGGGCTAGTAATCCTTCTTTTCTTCATTCTAAGATGGCAACCATAAGTAATGGTGATGCCATGGCATTTTACTCATCCGGTCACGTGAACTATTCTAGCTATTCACTGAGGTACACGCACTGGCGCCGACACGCATGGTCCAATTTTGATGACACACGCGTCTCCCTGATTGGATGGAATATATCTCTTTACAACAAATGCGCTACAATGCATTCCATTACAACGCGGTCGTTACAACGACTGCGTTGTTACAACGCGAACCATTACATCGCAAGTCATTACAATGACTTGCTATAGGGGGCGCGCTGGACTTGGGAATAGTATAATTTACTATTCCTACTCCAGCTTGTGCAACAGCAGGGATTTACAATCCAACACCTTCTGCCCCCTACAGCAAGTCGTTGTAACGACTTGCGATGTAATGGTTCGCGTTGTAATGGAATGTGTTGTAGCGCATTCGTTGTAAACGATGTCTCCCGATTGGATGAGCCTCTTTATACACCCCCGTCTCAGCCGATACATTTGACACTTCTGGTGACGGTTACTTACACCGCACACTCACGCCGTGCACCCGTGCCGTATTGTAGAGGCAAAGCAGGAATGCCTTTGACAGATGACAGACTTTTAAGCCATTATCCGCCCTCTGCTCCAGAGGGGACGAAGTAAGCTTCTGTTTCGGCGAGGCGCTTAGCTGAAGCCCGCCGGGGTGTGCACGACCATGTGCCTTGCCAGCTTTTGCAACAACTTAGTAAGCTAACACGTACTCAGGAACAACTTAAGGCAACTTGTTTAGTTTATAGTGTACTTACTACCGGCGGTTTGCTCTAACATGAGTGCTGTGACGGCTCGTTTTTAGCCATTTTGGGCATTCTCTAATCTTTAATTCCTCCACACTCCGCCCAGATGCCTGAATCTATTAGATTGATATCATAGGTTGGGCTAGTCTTTATGGTTTTTATATGTTTTCAGCCTGCCTAGACCATTAGGAGTTGACAAGTATTGTCCCATTGTGATAGCAGACTAATGGGAGTGAACTGAGGCTGAGCCTCTCGTTGTTCGCACGTTGGTATATAGTATATGTATTTTTTTAGGAATCCCCCTAGAAGTAAAGGACATTTACATTGGCCCACCAAGGCTTTGGAATAGTGGCCACCGGCTTGTCAGGCTGTATGTTTTTTCTCTTTCTCTGACGTAAGTTTAGAAACCACTATTATGACTATTCCTTTTCTTGGGGTGGTAAGTGGTTTAGTCACAAGGTGCACTTGATGAGTGATTAGTTGCACTTTTTTTGTGTTCTTTACTTCTTTTTTTACTGTTTACTATCATTTATTGCACTTTGCCTGTAAGTAATGAAGGGCCGCTAGGGCGTGTTTACTAATATCCTGCCTTTCACGACTATTGGAGCGAAACATAACTTTTCTGGTATCTATGATACACTAAGGTGGTTCTATGGTGGTGTTGTTTGACACATGAGGCCACTAAACGCGTCTGTCGGGTAGGTCCTCTAGGTATTTAATTTACAAACCGTGTATATATTTTAGTATAGGTGCTCCTTCTTTCATTTGTCCTGAAGAGGCCGAAAGTTGAAGGCCGAAACGCATCGACATCCCTCTAAAGAAGTCTCACGAAGTTTAATAACTATGTATTAAGTACCCTGTACACTCCATTTAATACCGAAGAAAGGAATTATAATTCGCATAGACGTACAGACTAAAAAGACTATCAGTCACTGTAATTGTGCATAAAATCTCAAGCACAGCCTTGAGTTTAGATCTATTGGAAGAAGAGAAGTTTTTATGTCAAATTTTGTATGGCTTTTTTGGTGATGTTTTGTATTGTTTTTGTATAAATGTTTAATCTGAATGTTTTATAAACAACACCATACAGTATTACATTCCCAGTATGGAAGAGTTGTAGAATACAACTGGATGTGTTTAAACAAAATTTAAAAAACTGTACGAAATTTGCATTTTGATCAATGATTAATTAAAGTAATCATTTCGATGGAATAGTAGCAGATATCTTTTCCCGCATTTCAGTTTGTGTTGTTATTGTGTTTCGGTTAGCACTTGGGATGCGGGGTGATTAGGGCTTCCCCCCTATTTCTTAGCCTCAATTTGTGACTGGAGGCATTGGTACTAAAATTCTGCATTCGATTGATGAAGGCAGCTTTTTAACTAAGCTGGAACGTCCCGTCCCACGGACTGGCCTATGTATTTTCCTGTCACACCAAGGCCCATTTTTTTTTTATTATCTGCCTTGCCAGACACCACAATGTTGGAAAAGCCAACAATAAATCCTTGAAGGGCCCTATAAAGAATGAATGGTATAAGCATAATAGCAATTATTCGAAATATGCACTTACTCAAAAAACTTTGGGAAACGGGCAGCAATGGTCAAACTACCATGGCTAAATGATTTCAAATGACTAAAGAGGTTGCTCAGTTATGCATCCCCCCAATACAAGGGCAGCTATGAACAGGGCCCCTACAATTATGCAACAAGGGAAGCCTTAAGTAGGTGGGTGGTATGGTTGGCAAAATTATACAAAAAAATGCAAATTATGCGACATAAAGCGCCACATGTTAAGAGAGCATCACGTCATACAGCGTCTGGGCAAAGTTTTCACCTCATTAGTACAAGGATAACAATGAATTACAGCACTGAGCAACTGGAAGCTTACCATCCAACCTTTTAGAAGGGCCTTCCACTCACTAACATGTAACACATTTCCACATTTCAGTAACTTTCTATCCGTTTGAGCTAGAAACATTATTTGGCTATAACATGCAAATTGGGCAGGATTTTGGTTTATGTGGCAACCCGATTATTATGCGAAAAATGCTTGTACCTCAGAATGGCATAATTCCAGTGGCCCTGGCCATGAAGCAGCAACAGAGTAGGGGGCAGTAGAAACTAAGAAGAGTGCTGTTCTAGTGAGGGAGCCAACTCTTACAGTTCTATGTGTATTGCACTGGGGAGCCAGTTAGATTTTACACACACACTTAGTAGACAATGTGGCAGGCCTGAAAGAGTACTCATCGCTAAGGAGGGGACAGTCTGGATTCCAAGACACTTTGCCCACAGACCGGCCTTCACTTGATACTAACTGCTGAATGCCTTCACTGTAGTAATATGGTATATATTGAGAGGTGGAGGGTCCAAAGAACGCAGCACGTAGCTGAAAGTTTCTACTAGGGACGACCACCTTAGGAGAAGCAAGATCTGTGTGTCCGCAATGTGCCGGTACAATCTTATTTCTAGCACAACAGAAAGAGTTTTTTTAATTTTTAATGTTAGTGGGGAGAAAGCTGAACGTGTGTTATTTATTTATAACAGTGGCGGCTCGCAAAGGGCGTGCTGCGGGGCGGTGAGGCAGGGCGGGGGAAGGGTGGGGGGTAGTAAGCTCGGACATACGACGGAACGGAGGAATGTAATAAGTACTTTCCTCCGTTCCGTCGTATGTCCAAGTTTACTACCCCCACCCTGCCCGTCCCCCGCCCCACCACCCCGCAGCACGCCCTATGCGAGCCGCCACTGATTTATAATATAACTTGGCCCAGAGCAATAAGGCTTAATTACGAGGTAATATGTTAAGTATTTGTGCCACACTTGTTACAGTAAAGCAGAGAAAAGTCACTAAAAAGCTTCCACAGGAGTTTCTGAAAAAATCAAACAAAAACATACACCATGTAAGTGTCCAGATAAGAAAGGGGCACAATTGATGATGTGCTGCTGCAATTTTTTTACAACTTGTTCCCAAATCCGACATGACTGTTGTTTAAACAAGCAAGAAGGAAGTTTACGCTGGTGTTCACATAAATTGTTTTATATTCCCGTAATTTGTACAATTTGTGCGCAACAAAAGCACGGAAGTTTCCTGCACTTCTATTTCTGTGCGCAAAAGCACCACATGAACAGTTAAATTATAGATTTTTTTAGGGAGGTTCACTTAGTGGGCTCACTCCTTGAAGTCAGTACTTGTAATACGAGGGCACGTTTTATTTAGAAAATGTAGTCGGGGAAGAGAAGGAAAGCCATGTGTGCGTCAAATGTGGCATGGAAGGTAGTACAAACATGATTACATTTCTGAAAAAACCTATATGCGCTGATAAAAGCATACAGATAAAAATAAATATTATTGTTTATTTGTAAGCCAACTTACTTTTACCAGAACACTAAACATGTTTTTTTAAATAAAATGCCGTCTTCTCATGTAAAACACACAACATTCGAAAACAAGAGACAATATGCAGGGGGCAAGATCTGTGGGTCCGTAATGTGCCGGTGCAATCTTATTTCTAACACAACAGAATGCGCTGAATGTGTTTGATTTCCAAAATGCTACTGGGAGATAGCTGAACGCGTTGTATTTATTTAGATATAACTTAGCCCAGAGCAGTAAGGCTTCATCATGAGGTAATATGTAAAGTCAGACAGGGAGATAAGCCCTCAAACACAGACAGGGAGATCAGCCCTCAGTCACAGACAGGATGATCCGCTCTTGATCACAGACAGGGAGATCTGCCCTCAAAGACAGACAGGAAGATCACCCCTCAATCACAGATAGGGAGACCAGCCCTCAATCACAGGCAGGGAGACTGTGATCAAGCCTCAGACAGAGAGAGCAGCCCTCAGTACAGACAGGGAGATCAGCGGTCAATCAGAGGAAGGGATATAGCCCAGTGGCACTTGGCCAATGATAAGTCATCGAGATAGAGAGATAGGCCATCACTTGCAGGGCACTCACTACGTCCGGAGACAAGACAAGACAAGATTCACTCCCCACGGGACGACTTCCCGGATTCTTCGGATCCCCCCACAGGACGCGATCTTCATATTCACAATGGATGCGCCGTGAATGTCTCCAGACTCGCAGACTTCACCGAAGTTTCCCAACTACCCAGGTTTATTGCCCTCACACCAGGACCCACTTTCTTCATAGGGGCTCCTACCCATTATCGCACACCCACTGGCTCCTTGCAGCAGGCTCCGGCTCGGTATCCCGTCTTCTCCTCCTCCGGGATTCAGCCTCTTCCACTCCTATTTCAAGCACTGTCTTGTCTCCAGATGTAGTGAGCTCCCTTCCAGTGCCCATCCCATCTGGTCTTGATCCTTCAGACCCCCCAGCACTGTTCCCTAATTATCTGTAACCTGGTCCTGATGATGGCCTAACATTGTGTATAGGCCAAAACGCCATCGACTTTCACAGCGTAATTTACGGCGCCTTTCTCGTGATTGCCCACCTAAATTATTTTGTACTATCTGCATTCATTGTATGGTCATCACCACGAATACACTTTGTGTATATATAATTTATTTTGTTTGCGCCCTTCTTCCGCTGTATATACTCCCCCATGTGTCACCAGCGACGTTCACTCCTTCACGAGTACTTGTACACAGTATAACACAGGTTACATGTCATTCAATGTAACACAGTGCTTTCTTTGAATATATGACTAAACATATGAAAAAGTTTCTCATTTTCCACATGTCTCTGCAATTTATTGTCTCCCTGCTCCCCCTTCCTTGCTCACAGCAATTAATTGTGCTCCCTTAGAAATTGGCTTTCAAACAATACCCTCTGAGACACTGTTGAATGCTACACACTTATACCCTGGTATCTACCGGGTTTATGGGCTACCTCCTGTAGTTTGTTACTGTATACAGACTAAAAAAGACGCACCGTGTAACAACAGAAGTAAAAGGGCCAGTCGTCATGGGAGGTTCCAAAGAAAAACAAAGCGGTACTAAGGGGGGCCTAACAAGCCTAATAACGAATCAGAAGCCAGCATTTACGAAGGACAATGACACAAGCAAATGACAAATATGGGCAGGGAGTGGGCGGGGCTTCAAGTACATACTCGAATACAGCATGGCTCGCAGAGCAGCGCATGCGCTGCCCAGGCTCGACCTAAAAATCTGGGAATAAAACTGGACCAGGAGCTTTCCATGAAGAATCACATTGTTGTAACTTGTGGCTTTTGTTTTGTGACAGTGAGACTTCTGAGGAAGGTTTTCCCTTGGCTACCTTCTTCTGCCAGAAATACACTGGTCCAGGCCTTGGTAATAAGCCACCTGGATTACAACAATGTGCTGTTTATGGCAGTTAATGACACCCTACTGTCTAAACTTTTGTAACCTCCCACTGGCTCTCCTTCGGCTCCCATTCTGAGAAATCTTCACTGGCTTCCTGTCCAAAAGCGTATCTTGTTTAAGATCTGTTGTCTCACGCACAAGTCCTTGATGGGTAATGCCACTCCCTAACTAAAGGATAAACTGCACCGCTATCGGCCATCTCGTATTTTAAGAAATAGCGATAAGGAGCTCCTGCCTGTTACCTGTGTTCGCACTAATAGGTATGTGGGTAAAGCGTTCTCCTTCATAGCCCCTATTGCCTTGAACCAACTGCCTCTCCATCTTCGATGCTGTGCTGATTTCACAAAGTTCTGGGAAAACGTTGAAAACATGGCTGTTATAGTCTCTGGTTCTGTGCTGGCTGAGCGTCAAGATATACCTCTGCATATGATTTGTTGCACTTTTATAAGTTCTATTAACATAACATAATATAGCACTGGTTACAAAATAGTATCAACTGCAACCTTGGATCGTCTCCGAACCACCACTGGGTAATCTTTACAAAATAAACACATAGCAAGACAATGGGAACTTCTTGTGATAGAATAAATAAAGAAATACATCATATATGGATCAATAGATTTAGCAGCATACCTCTTGCCTGGCTCAGGAGGGCTGTAAACCAGCCCCAGTCCTACCAGGATAGAGACCTAGAGCTAAAAGACGCTAGGGATAGGAGAGCAGCAATACTGAGATGGTATGGATGCAAGATGTCATAGGAGGAAGAACCGCTGCTCAGTGCAGGTAAGAAGAGGTAGCAAGAAATAAAAAAGTGGTGGGGCACAAAGCTACCTAATAAATTGGTTTGCGAGTGAAAAAGCTGAAACAACAGTTTTTTTTAATGCACCTACCCACTGAATGTGAAGGTCTTATATATTAATGCTGCCCTACATGCTCCAGAAGTTCCGCCCCTAACCTGGAAATATAGCCATGCTATCTCTTATGTTAGGTAAACTCTTGATACTGATTAAAATGTACTGAACCCATGTTCTTACTTTCCTATTTCTGACAGCTATATACACCACACATGGGCATCAAAACGCATGCATGTTGATCAGAGGCGACATGTGTAACCTATTCTCATTGCCCTACCATAAATGACCAGGGTTATGCTTTGAGATCATGGCTGATGACACCAATTGCAAATCCCAAGCTAAGGAAGCCTACAATGCTACACACAATAGAACAAGTGCCATTATTGAAAATATTTTGGCATACTAATTTCCAGGTTCTGATGCCTAGACTTGTCTGGTGAAACAATGTTTACAACCCAAAGGTTTTATAAGCTATGACTATTGGGTGTTGCACTTTACAGAATATAGCAGTGCAAGTAGAATTTGTCTTGATAATACAGTGCATACATTCCTTAATGAAGCTGTCTACCCCAATGGACATGTTGCCTAGAATCTCCTCAATGACCTTCAATGAGCTGTTATATGGAACCCCCCTTAATATCCATGATGGTATGATACCAGAATATTGTGGTTTGAAAATCATCCGGCATAAATATTCTGTCCTAAATATTGGTTTAAAAATATCACCCCATTTGGAATAAATAATAGAAAATCGAGACCCAATGGGATTATCTTTTTGTAAATTATAGTTAAGATAAAATGTAAGTAAGACAATATCTCTACAAACGGTATTCTGCCACGCAACCATCCATGAGAGCTTTGTCTATCCCTATTAGGAGTTGTCAGTTCTCTAATAGTCTCCCACTGCACTCAAATGGCTCTGTGTTTTCTGTGATTTGCTGCAGTTCCACAAGTATGGATTCTAGGGGGCCGATTCACAGAAGTAATCTGAGATAAAATCCTAAACTTACTACTTTTGGTATTCACAGAAGGCATTTAGTAGTAGTAAAGTTAGGACTCCTAACTTTACTACTACTAAATGCCTTTTGTGAATACCGAAAGTCGTAAAGTTAAGATTTTGTCTCAGTTTAGTAGTAGTAAAGTTAGGAGTCCTAACTTTACTACTACTAAATGCCTTCTGTGAATACCAAAAGTAGTAAGTTTAGGATTTTATCTCAGATTAGTTCTGTGTATCGGCCCCTAGGTCATCAGCAACTATTTTCGATATCTGGGGAAAGAGCCTTGGCTGATGAA
Organism: Calotriton arnoldi; assembly: GCA_963921515.1. Lineage (NCBI taxonomy): Eukaryota > Metazoa > Chordata > Amphibia > Caudata > Salamandridae > Calotriton > Calotriton arnoldi. The sequence continues at coordinate 367,911 of CAWUFW010007285.1, forward strand.
GTATTGCTTGAGCCTCTTGACATCGACACATAAGCCATGCAGTTGTCAGTTCCCTATGTCACGTTCTCTAACTCGAGCATGATGTTTAAATCTTATGACAGGGGCAGGGGATATATGATGTGCTGCTAGCATCCATTTGTTGGATGGCATCTTTACCTATTGTCAAGGTCCCTGCACATAAATGAAAGACTCCCTGTGGTAAAGTATAGGGACAAGGGGAAAAATATTGGTAAACGGCAAAAATTTGTAAAAATGTTTTTTCATTAAATATTAATGTAAATTAGTTGTATATGTTTATTTTAAATGTAGAACAAAAGAAAAATGCTACAGCACTAATTAAAAATGAAATCAATATAAATATATAAACTTAAATTAAAATTATTCTTGCCAAGTTTAAATAATAAAAAAAATCAAACCTAACTTAAAAAAGTGTTTTGGTATTATGCATTAATACATATTAAGGGGCTTATTTTACTAGCCTCGTGCACCACCCGTACGTCACTTTTCCCATGTTAAAAATGACACAAAAGTGGCGCAAGAGGCTTGTAAATCTGCCCCTAAAAGTCTTACGTAGAATTTATTAAAAGTAATTTAATTATTTTTATTAGAATATAATGTGACATTCATTTTTAATGCAAGGTTTGTAAGATATTTTATAATTGCATAATAAATAGGTATTGGTGTGCATTAAATTATATTTATTTATATTCTAAACTATTTTCAATAATTTAAATTAATTCAACATTATTGCCTATGGGGTTTTATTTTAAATCTTTACCTTCATTGATTTCAATGTGAGGGAGTTGCAGTACCAGTGGTTGGCCATGTGTGGTGCTGGACTTACTTCAGCTCTGAGCTGGAGTAATTTATTACCGTTTTAGACCCCTTTTTGGCTGTACTAACTTTAAAAGGGCAGTTTGTCAATAGCAATTGGCTTATTATTTTGAGGGTGGGTACATTCCACCCATATACTCCTCTTTAACCCTCGCTTAGCCCCTCCTTAGTCCACCCTAAACCCCTTCAATTTAATAGTAAGTATTCACTCTTTTCCAGCTAATTCCCCGTCCCTCCTCCATTTACTAATAAAATGTATTGTTATGTGTGCAGAGACTCCGCAGTCAGGACAGAGATATACATACAGACAAAAATAAGACAGGTGGAGGCGAAACCTCTGCACTTATGTTTGCGAATAGCATTTTGTAGTACGTTTGTAGTGCTGCAAAATGTTCTACGAAATGCAGTCTGTGAATAGGCCCCTACATTTTTAGCCCCCGATTTCAGATTTTTTCACATTTACAGAACATTTTAAAATGTTCAATTGTACATTTTGCTTTTTAGGAATATAAAAACTGATATCCATCTGCTAATATTATTTAATTTTCCAAACAGTCATGAACACCTCTGAATAGATCTCATACACCCAAGGTTAAGAGCTGCTGGCATACGGTGCGGTGTGGCATACCTCAAGGTGCCTGCCACACGGTGTAGGGATTAACAGGGGAGCACCATAGGTGCACTCTCGGCCCCCAACCGGAGACCGTGGAGGAATGTGCACCCTTCTAGGGGCCCCCAAAGTCGCTTTCGACAGGCTTTCCATGTCAGAAAGCCCGACATGGAAAGCCTGTCGCAATCCGACATCGTAATCACGACAGCGGCAATGCTGCCCTCAGGGATTACATTGGGGCCTCCGACTGGCCGGCCGGCTCCTTGAGCCCGTCGGAATCCAGCCGGAATGATCAGTGGTTTCAATTGAAACCGGAGATGTCCATCGGAAAGCCTCCGACCTGCGGTCGGTGGCTTTCCGACCGACATAATCGGCCTCTAAATGTTCACCCTTTCCCAGGATTTTGTTTCTTAAAGCTATGATGCTTTTGTTGTCTAAGTAACTCTACAGGCGAGGGCAGAGCCAGAGCAGCTCCAAGATGGCTGCACATTGCCAAACCTTCAAAGTGGCTCTGTCCTTGAGATAGGCACCCAGAAAAGTGAGAGATGAGGGCAGACTCCATAAGGGACAATAACAGCCCCTGGAATATGTACTCCCTTTCCAGAGAGGTTCAGCAGGCTTTCTGACTGCTCAGATTCCCACCATGAGGAGAGTGCTCAATGGCGCCCAAGGTGGAAACAAGGGAGCGTCTTCTTTTGTCTGAACTGCACACATTGCATCCTGGACTAGCTCTGTAAAAGGTTTCAGAGGAAGTGTGGAGTCCTCAAAGGCAATTGTGAAGGCCCCTGGTGGAAACAGGTGACCAAGCAAGTTCCCTTGCAGTGGGCCGGCTGTGGCCGGATGAGTAGCTGAATGGTGGCAACTGGGCACCAGTGAGGGGCAGAGGTGGGGAGGCTCCTGCCTTCTACCTCCTGCATTGTGACTGTTGGCAATTGGGGTTTAAGGAGGTAAGTGCCTACTTGGCTTCAAGATGCTGCCTAAAGTGAACAAGATTAAACCTACCAATATTGGAAAATACTTTTTTGGGTCTGTATGGAGAGAATCACAGAGCCATCACAGAGCCTAGAGGGGAAGGTGACTGAAGAGATGGAGCTCATCCTGTTGCGGGGAGAGAGCCTGATGATGTCTATCTTGAGAGAGATACAGGGGTCTATAAAGTGTATTGAGGCAAGAATGGCTTCCATCGAAGGGGGCCCCGAGGCAAGGAAGGATCACACAGTGGATGTAGTGTGCTGACTCTATTGAACAAAGGTTAAAGAGATGTTTTGTGGATTGTGGAGTTACAGCTATTGCCAGCTCGAAACCAAGGTTGAAGCCCTAGACAATGAAACAAGATCATCCAGAACCAGGATTTTGGGATGGCCTCAAGTGGCTAATGATACAACGTTAAATCAATCAATCAAGGGCTTGTAAAGCGTGGCTACTCACCCATGAGGTTCTCAAGTAGCCGGGGCGGGTGCTGGTCCCTCTGGGTGTAGGATCATTCGAAGAGCCAGGTCTTGAGGTCCTTCTTGAACTGGGTCAGAGCCTCGGATTGCCTGAGGTGGAGGGCCAGGGTGTTCCAGGTCTTGACTTTGTGTAAAGATTTACAGCACTTTTGGGATTCTGAGGAGGTAGAGGGTGAGGAGGGAATTTGAATGTCTGTGGTTAAGACTATAAGCCTGCCTACTACAGTCCCTGTGGAAGTAGAAGTGAGGCCTATCACAGACATAGTTGAGTTATATGACACTGCACTGAGAGAACGTAGTAGGAAAAAGGCTCTAAAAAAGAGCAATTGAGTGCAAAGAGGCAAGAAAATAAGCATTATTCTGTATTTGAGTGGTGCGCCCCTGATGTGAAGAACAGCATTTCAAACGGTTAAGCAGGCTTTCCTGACAATGGAAGGCAAAGCTTCTCTGTGCTTGTGTTTTCCAATTAAACTACGAGTTGGTTCTAAGGGCAAGATATTTATGTTTATTAATTACAATGCTGCGTGAGATTTTCTAGTGAGTAAGTGTGAGAGGAAAGGAACTGATATGGGAGAAAGTGTCCTCTGAATCTTTCTACCTCTAATACCTGCCCCGAATAAAGCCGAAAAGAAGATGTTGACTCTTTGATTCCTGCAAGAACTGGTGGTTAACAGCCGTCCTAAAGCTTCTGCGACCTGAACTTTATGGGATGTTATCTCTCTATTTTCACCCCACCTGCCCCAACTAGAGGATAAAACTATAGCAAAATATTGAATGTTTGCTGATCATTGAGTTCAATGACAAGACGAATTGATGTGTTTGCTATATTTATTTGTATAATTTGTTTATTTATGTAATTTTCTGTAGTGTGAACTTGGACCGAATGTGTTAGAGCACTTTACTATGGAGCTAATATCAACAAAATAAAAGTTGAATACAGGGAATAAAGACAAACAATAGAAGTAAAAATAAACATAAAATCTAGGGGGCAGATTTACGAGCCCCTTGCGCCACTTTTGCGCCGCCGTTGCGTCACTTATGTGACGCAGCGGCGACGCAAAACATGCGCCACGTTGCGCAATATTTACAACGTGACGCATCTAGGGAGATGCGTCACGTTGTAAACCCCTGCGCCACATGAAACCTGCGTCAGGTTTCATGTGGGCGTTCGGCGCAGGGTGGGCGTTCCCTCGCAGGTACGCCTCGTAAAGTGACGCAGTGAAATCTACAAGATTTCACTGAGTCACTTTTACGCCCATGCTGCGTCAAAACCCTGCGCCTGCTTGAAGCAGGCATAAGGATTGAAGCAGCATGTTAGGCATAGGGCACCCCCGAGCCTTGCTGGAGCCGCGTCGCGCTTGCGACGCGACTCCAGCAATGCGCCGCCTTTCCGTCGGGGGATGCGACACGCATCTGCCCATTCGTGCGCCACGGCGCGCCGCATTGTAAATGCGGCGCATCGGCGGTGGCGCAAGGGCAAACTTGCGTGACGCATCTTCCCTGGCACATCCCTGCTGATTTGCAGGGATGCGCCAGGGAACGTAAATATGCCCCTAGGTATAGAACAGAATAAGCAGAAGCTCAAACCAGTTGCTAGCAGCCTCTTAGACACAAAGGTAAATCTACAAATGTAGATTTACTACAATTAAATTACTTTTACATTTTTGAGAACCTTTATTACTTATGGCTTTTTCACCGTTTACGAGTATAAAGTTATTCAAAAGTGTAGAAAGGTCCCATGGCAAGGGAGGGGGTTGGGGGGCATTTTTTTTTTTTAAATCTAGCTTTGCGATATTCTTCTTGAAAATAATGAAAAACACATTGAAAGTTTGCCGCATTACTCCATCATGTTGACGGAGCTGTCCATCAAACTTTCAATGCAATTACATCTAAGAGCAGGTGGAATAGGTAAGCAAGAAAGAGGCTGGAATTTGGGAAAAATGGTAAACTGCCTATTAATATAGGGGCCCACATGTTTTTCCCATTCATGGACACAAAATTATAATCAGCAAATGAAGTGGTAATACCACCCAGTAATGTTAAAATTGGGTCCGGTATTACTACCACATTTTTAGTGGCCAAATGGTATTAAGGCTCATAGACAAAAGAGCTTACACATATTCGGGCGGCTGATTTAATAATACAGTATCCTGTCATTTAAAGAATAGTGTTGAGAGTACAATTTAAGTAACTGCTTCTTTTTTTAACACTAGCAACTAGCAGAGCCCATTCTGTTCACTTATGAATCTACATGTGCCAGAGAACCCAGCATGGGCAGGAAATTAGTAAATGTCATAGGTTTGGGACTACAAACCTTGCTTGTCATTTCTATGAGTATGTTAGAGAACACTATCTGATTAAAAAAAGCGCTGACGATGAAGTTGTAACAAGAGGGCGACATTAGGCTCTCTTTGTTGGAGCAAAATTTAGAAAAGTTTGAAACAAGCATTGATAAAGCTAATAGACCGGCCCTTGCAATTTGGTGCAATGGTTACAAATTTTTTATTTTTTATTGCAGGCATGTGCCACAAAAAATAAAAAGAAGGAAAAAATAAAACATGCTGCGTAATGTGGTGAGCATTTCCTTTTAATACATATTTTGAATGAAAAAATTAATCATTGTATATCATTTAACTAAAAAAAGTACAGGTGCATCATAATCAGGCCAACTGGAATTGTGTGATCATGCAGCTGCTGTGATTTTCGCATAATGATAGATCTGCAGCATTTGACACATAGGGGACGATTACTATGGAGGTTGACAGCAACCGGCGGCTCTTCGGTTGAGGACCGACCGCCATCTGCTGCTGCAGTCTGACCGACGCATTACAATGCCTGCGGCTGGAGGCAGCAGGCGGAGGGACCGTCTGACGCTTTCCGACAGGCTCAAGGAGCCCGTCGGTGCATCAGAAACCCTTCATAATCCCTTAGTGACTGCGGCTCCGCCGTCTGGATTCCAACAGCCATTCCATGTCGGCCATTCCAACATGGAAAGGATGTCGGAAAGTGAAGTTGGGGGCCCCTAGCAGGGCCCCCTTTCTTCCCGGCCCTCCACTCTGGGGCCTGGGGAACATCTATGCACTGTGTGGCAGGCATCGTGAGGTGCGTGCGACACGGTGCAGGAATGTTTGAAAACATCAATTTTTCAATGGAAGCTTGTGCTGCGGGCCTTTTCCGCCCGCCGCACAAGCCTCCATTAAAAAATTTATGTTTCCGACTGCCCTATGGGCGGTCGCATCCAAATACTTTGGTCGGAACTGCTGATTTACGGTCAGGTGGTTCCCAATGCTAATAAGTAATAAGCCCCTTAATCTATTTACTGCCCCATAATCTGCAGATTTAAAAAAAAAAAAATTCTAGCTCAAGCAGTTTAAAAGTTACTAAATATGCTTCGACACGTGTTGCTGTGCATTGAAAGGCCGTTTGCAAAGCTGGGCTTGTCAGCTTTTTTTTGCTTATTGTAATATTTGGGTATTACAGTGATACTAATGAGGTGCCACCAATGCCCAGACAGTATTATCAAGTTTAAAAATGACGAAATAATGAAGTAATACTTTTACAAAAGGTGCCGCATTATGCTGCATAATTTGCCTTTTCCTGCAGCAATATTTACTCGACCCTGCCACATAATTTGACCTTCTCCTGCCATATAATTCCAGTGGCCCTGATCATAATAGATGTGTGTTTAGAACAAGTATTGAAAACTTTATTCGTTTTCATACACATCACAGGATAATAAGATCCATAAATGCGCAAAGAAAATGTATTAATAGATTTGAATTACTGTAAACAATGGCATAGTTTAAACACATAAGCTGTGTCTATAAAACGAACAAGCATTGGCAAAGCCATTATGCCTGGTTTTGGCTGGCAGCATTTCGGCAATTCTTGTTTTGTTTTGACATTGTTTTTGCAAAACATTATTGTCTGGGAAGCTGCTGGGCCCTCATTAAATAAAATAAAACAATGGCTAAAGGCAAAAGAGTTTCTCTGGTCTCACAAAAGTACACATTAACATGGTACACCCGGCACTCCCTTTTGTGTGGATGTGCTCCTTGTGAAAAGGCAGCATGCCGTAGTTCATAGTGAAGTCAGTCAATGGCTGAAGTGGGATAACATTGCCCCTTGATGCAATGAAGTGGGTGGAAGAAAAATGTGAATTACGCAATCACAGAATAATGGATGAAGTCTGGCTGAAAACCCGTATAAGTAACTATGCTATACATACTTTTAGTAAAATCTGAAGGTCTTGGCTAGCACAGATCTAAAAAAGCCATTGATTTAACAACGGCTGCTAGTCTTGCATTTGAGAAAAAAGTAATAAAAGGAAGGCAGAGAGGAAGGAAGGAAAAACGGAAGGAAGGGAGACAAAAATAAGGAACACAGACAAAAATGGTAAGAAGAACGACAAAAAGGAAGGAAGGGAGAGAGGCAAGAAGGAAAAGAAGGAAAGCAAAAAGAAAGAAAGGAGGGAAGAAGGAAAGCAGGCAACAGAAGGAAGATGGGAATAAAAAAAGAAAAGAAGCCAAGAAAAAAGAAGGAAAGAAAGAATGCAAAAAAGAAAGAAGGAAAGAAAGAAGGAAGGAAAGAGGGCAAATACGGACAAAAGAAAGAATAAATAAAGGACAAAAGAAAGAACAAAAGAAAGCAAAAAAGAAAGGACAAATAAAAGAAGGCAAAATGAAAGAAAGAAGAAAAGAAAAAGGAAAGAAGGCAAAAATAGAAGAAAGAAAGAAGGCAAAAAGAAAGAAAGAAGGAAAGAAAAGAAGAAAGAGTAAAGAAGGCAAGAAATAAAGATGCAAAAAGAAAAGGAAAGAAGGACAGTAAAATGAATGAATGCAAAAATGAAAGAAAGGAAAGAAACAAAGAAAGAAAGAAAGAAGAAGGGAAGAAGAGGAAAGTAGGCAAAAAAAGAAGAAAAGCGAAGGAAGAGTGAAAGAAGGCAAAAGAAAAAGAAAGACAAAGAATGAAAGAATAAAAAAGGAAAGAAGAAAGAAGTAAAGGAAAGAAGAAAAGAAAAAAGGAAAGGCAAAACAGAAAGAAAGAAGACAAAAAAGTAAGAAAAGAAAGGAAAGAAAAAAGAAAGATGCAAAGAAAAAGGAAAGTAGGCAAAAAATAAGGAAACAAAGAATGAAAGGTAAAAGAGAAAGAAAAAAGGAAAAAACAAAGAAAGAAGGAAAGCAACAAAGAAAGAAAAAAGTTATGAAGGAAAGAAAAAGGAAAGAAACGGAAAGAAGGCTAAAAAGAAATAGAAAGAAGGGAAAAAGGAAGGAGCAGAAAAGGAAAAAATTAGGAAAAGAATTAGAAAAGAAGGAAAGAAAAAAGGGAAGGCAAAAAAGAAAGAAGAAACAAAAGAAAGAAGGAATATAGGAAAAAGGAAGGGAGGAAAGAAAAAGGAAAAAGGAGGAAAGTAGGGAAAGAAAAAGGGAAGAAGACAATAAAGTAAAAGAAGGAAAGTAAAAAGGAAAGACAAAAAATAAAGGATGAAAAAAGATATAAAAGAAGGAAAAAGAAAGAAGGAAAAAAGGAAAGAAGAATGCAGAAAAAAAGATCAGAAAAGGGAAAGATGGGAGCAAAGAGGGTTCACAGTATAGAAAATTGGATACTAAATCCCAATTACACCCCATCTTTGTTTAAATAAAACTGTTGCCAGTGTGCTGAAAATTAAACACTATAAAGTTTAGTTTTCTTCCTGGGCAGCATTTATCAAAGAACCCTTTTTGAAATATAGTCCAGGAACACAATATGGTATGCTGTGAAACAGCATTGTAAGGAGACAGGAACTGATAAAGCTGGAATGTGCCCTGCGCTCACTTCAAATGCATCCCACTATCACATCAGGCAACACAGGCACTAAAGGGAACTCCTTGTGTGTGGATGTGCACCTTCTGAAAGAGCAAAATGCAGTGATGGAAAGTGATGTTAACCAGAGGCTTAAGCAGGCTGAAACATTGCCCAATGCCGTATGTTGCAGTGGGTGGAAGAAACATGGAAATGACACAACAGACCAATGGTTGAAGAGAGGTGGCTGAAAGCCCCTTAAAGTAAGTGTTGTAAAGTGCCCTTTTAGGAGGTCATCCCCCCCACTTTTTACTGCTAGATGCTGTAGTAATTGGTCAGATAGTGTGCTGTTTCCTGCTACACAGGCACGAACCAGTGCTTGTACCCCTAAAACTGTAAATGTGAATTGGCACACCCAATTGGCACGTACTTTCACACTCCTGTAAGGTAGTAGTCTATGGTACCGTGGTACTGAGGGCAGGGATGTAAAAGGGGTACCAGGGTGGCAGCACGTATTGTGCCACCCTGTGTGACCTGAGTAAAAACGAAGTCTGCAGGTCTGCCATGTTAGCCCTGCATGAACAGCTTGCCTGCTCAAGTTTGATCCTGCACACACCATGTGTGACAGCGGGTCATCCTCACTGTATTAATATATGTCAGTCACCACTAAGGTAGGCCTCCTATAGCCCAGGAGGCAGGGTGCATTATATTATATGTGTGGAAATATATGTGCAAGCATATATTGCCCTGTGGTAGCATTCTAAACGTACTTCTACTGCAAAGCCGATTTCTTTCGAGTTTGGTGTCAAACACCATGCTTTTTAATCCCCGACATGATGGTGGTGCCAAACCCAGTGTTCTCGTGCCTTTTTCAAAGGTTTGCCGCCAAGGCAGGTGTCTGACCTCATGTTGGGGAGTATGTGTAGCTCACAGATGCCAGAGACAAAGACCTGTGTGACACCTCTGCCCACACAGGATGATTAGTGATTAGACTGATGTGGCAGTGAGCCTCAAAGGCTTCACTGGCGCCACTGGACTAAGGAACTTGTCCCCCACTCGAGGATAAAGCCTCCCCCTGTCCCACGCACTGTTTTTCACCGGCAGGAGGGAAATTAGCTATGCAGGAAGGCGACCAACTCCACATGGCTGACCATACCTCTAGGGAGTTGCAGCTGAGGGGTACAGTTGAGGATGGTTCTGGCTATCTTGAATTTAGGCAGGAAATCAGGTTCTGACTAGTTTTAGTGACTTACACATACAGGATGTCGTCACCACTGGGGCGTATTAGCTACAGGACTAGATGCCCATTGGCTACTAGTCCTCACACCCACTAACACCCCCTAAATCCAGGATTTAAGAGGCACCCCAGACACCGGAACCTTAGATTCGACGTGATAACAAGAAGAGACCCATTTCTACGACAAGGCAGGACTTCACAAAGAGAGGCACTAAGCTCTGCACCTGTGGCAGCCACCCTGCACATGCTGGATTTAGACTTGACCAAGGCAAGAGGCTGGTTCCATAAGGAAGGTGAACCCCTCTGCAAACTCCAGACTTCAAGAGAACTTCCTTGGGCTATGGGAACTTGTCCCCTATAGTCGACAAGCACAGACATCAAAGTCCACAACCTTGAAGTCCTGTTCCCCGAGCCATCCGGCAAGGCCACTCAAAGTCCTTGGGCAGGTGGCTTCTGAAACTGTAGTCCCGACCCTCAGTGAGGCTCAATTTTCTCAACTGGAGTGCGTGCAGGTACCAAGGCTTGTTGGTGGTCAGTCGGACTACAACCTGCTTTACTCGATGCTTCAGGAGAAGAGAATCATCTGTATGAACAACCAACAACCCCTGTGGCTCCATTGTAAAAATCTTACATCTGTTTTTACCCTCTCTTGGCATGCCTGCCAGCTCCTCTGGTGGTGGATCCAGTTCAGCACCACTGATTGCCAAGAGCACTGCACAGAGTCCCCCGAGCCAGGTAGATCAGAACTGCCTGGAGACTCCTGTTCCAGGGCCAGCTCCTTGCTTAAGTTCCAAAGGGTTTTGCTCAACTCGCCCCGCAAGTACCTTTTTGCTAAGGTATCCTTTCCAATACCGCAAGCCTGAGTGACAGCTCCGTTTGACAGCTAAAGTGCACCTCTGCAACCCGCTCCCCTGAGCCAGATAAAATTGTGCTAGATGTTGTGAACTGTGTAGGCACTTCTGAGACCTTAACTCTAAGTGGGTTCTGTTGAACTCACTTTCTAAGTAACCAATTGCATATATGTGCTTTTCCCATTGTCCACAACGTTAATATTTTCACATTGAAAAGTACTGATTTATTTAATGCTTTAAAATTGATAACTCTAGTTATAATGTTTGTATTGATTTTGTTTGGGTGTCTAAAATATATAAAAATCAGAGCTATTTTTATAAATTGGTGTCAGATTTATCTCAAGTCGTGTCAATTACTTATCGCCCATGTTGATGATCTGAAATGCTTAAAACATGTTTCTCTAAGTAGCCTGTGTGCTCTTTGTCACTCTACCAGGACTGAAAGAAGGTGTACTGAGAGAGTACCCAGGGTCCATCTTTGTGCATTGTGCTAGTTTTACATGGTAAGGTACCCCTGCCATACCACATAATACTTCCACCTTGCAACAGTAAGTATTTACATATATTATTTTAGTAAAATCAAAAGATCTTGACTAACGCTAAAATGGATAAAGAAAATCATTGTCAAAGTAAGGTATTGGTGCAGCATTCTTGGTATTGAGGTGCACTTACTTTTAGATTAATGTGTATATGTGATCAGGCAAAATGTTGTCACTACTAGTGCAAGAGAGCTATTGACTAAAGTGGGCTGACCCATTTTCCTATGCTCTCTGCTGTGGTGGACGGAATAGAAATGAGAATAATAGTTGAATAGACAAATGTGTGAAATGGCCTTACCCAAAGACCCTCTATGCCTGTGTATACGTATGTATTTTTATTTATTCGTTTTTCAGACTGTATGAGGTAGCAAGACAGAGGTAAAAAGTGTGTTTACCATCTGGAAGAGGTCGGCAGAACACAATCTGAGACGTAGGGAAGTCTGATTTTATGATGGTTTATTTTAAGTACGTTTGTAACGAAGGTAAGGCGTTTCCCTTTTTCTTCTTTCTTCATCTAGAATGTTGTCTTCCGGGAGTACCAGGGAGGCCACAGTTTCCCCTCGGAGTAAAGAAAAATGCCACAAGTAAGTGTTTTAGTCACACTGGTAATAAAAGGGATTGAGGTGAGGGAGAGCACCAATGTGGTTCTTAAGCCTGTCACCACGTATATGTAGAGGCTTAACTTTGTGGGAATTAGCTGTACGTGAAGAACCACTAACCAAAAAACTGTTTTGTCTAAAAAAAAAACAAGATGAGTTTTCTTGGCCAGTTAGTATTCAGACCTGGACGCAAGTACTGCAGCACGTTCAGGTCTTATTTGGGCCAACATACATATGCCCTTCCCGAGTTGCGGGCTCTCCCCTGGACCTTCCCTCCTCCCACCAATACCCCAGAGAGCTCCTTCAGAAGTGTGGCAGGGCGGCTCGTGGGGACGTTGGCCTCCTGGTATCTTCAGAGTCTTCTCTGGACTCTCGGGGTCGTCTGGGCTGACAGGGTCGCACCTCAGGTGTTCTGGACAGTCCGGATTTGGCGAGGTGTCTCGATGGGATCTGTTAACTGGCGTGGTCTCTTGAATTCTCCCTTCTGTGTTACCAATGTCTTCCTTTTCCGGCCCCTCCCAAACCCGGGCTGTCTCTCTCCTTATTGGAGTTTGGCCCATGATGGCAATCTCGTTGAAGGTCACATGATCCCGGCAGTTGTTCCTCCAATTAAAGAGCCTGTAGTCCAGAAAGTCAACATCCTCCTGTGAATGATAGAGTAGGCGTTCCTCCTCACTTCGGGTCCCTCCCGGGGCAGGATGTAACTAAAGAAGAGGGTCGGCCAGTTAAGGAACATGCCAGTGATCTTCGTCTGTCTCTTCTATGCCCAACTTTGGGATCATCCTGCATGACATGCCCCTTCTGTAGGATTTTCTTGCTCGGGGAAAAGAGGGATCTGAGAGAGAAAGTGTGCATTACCATTATCAAGGCCCCTAAGATGCCTCACCCCAAAAAACAAAGGGCTGTAGGGACAGAAACTAACGGAGGATGCGTGGCCTTGTTGCTGCTCATCCATATCAGAGAAGCATGATCCATATATAGCAGGAAAGGCTTCCCCTCAAGTTAGTAACGCAGCTTTTTGACCACCCATTTGATAGCCATTCATTCTTACTCAATTACGGGGTATTTTTGCTCTCGGGAAACAGTTTATGACTAATAAACAATATGGGCAATTCCACTCCCTCCTGGGACATTTGGGACAGTACTGCACACACACCCACCTCTGAGGCATCTGTCTACAATATAAATGGTTTCTCAAAATTGGGAGCGGCAAGGATTGGGCTGGTAGTAATGGCTGCTTTGAGGAGACGGCAAGCTTCCGTGACTTTAGCGGAAGGATTCAGGAGGTCTTTCTTTTGTACCTCTTTCATTAAAAGATCCTTAAGGGGCCCGCAATTTTGGAATATTGTGGTATGAACCATCTATAATACCCTAAAAGCCCAAAGAAGGCCCTTACTTCTTTTTTTGTACTAGGAATAGGTGTGTTTAGAATAGCCTTTACTTTTTCTACTTGGGTGTCTATCAGCTTGTTCCCCAAGACATATCCCAGGTATTTGACCTTATGGAACCCCATCCTGGCGTTCACATGTAGTCCCGCTTTTTGTAATTCCTGGAATATTTGGTGGCAATGTATGAGGTGCTGCTCCCAGGAGGGACTAAGAATCACGATATCATCAAGATATGCGGAAGAATAAGGTTGGTGGTTTTGAAGTACTCGGTTCATCAGTCTTTGGAAAGTGGTGGGTGCGCCATGGAGACCAAAGGGGAGAATTGTAAATTCATATAGCCCATCAAGGGTAGAAAATGCATTTTTTTCTTGATCTTTTTGTCGTAAGGGTACCTGCCAATATCCCTTAGTTAGATCAAGGGTAGAAATATATTGAGCATCTCCTAATTTCTCGATTAGCTTGTCTATCCTTGGCAAAGGATATGCATTGAATCTGAAAATGGAGTTTATCGCTCTGAAATCAATGCAGAACTGAATTGATCTATCTGGTTTTGGGACTAGAATGATAGGCGAGGACCAGTTGCTTTGGGATGGCTTAATTACACCCATTCTTAGCAAACTCTCGATTTCGGTTGCAATCACTTGCCTCCGGGCAGCTGGTATACTGAATGGTCTTTGTTTCACAACTTTTTCCCGGAGGAGAGATAATGGAGTGTTCTATAAGAGAGGTCATACCTGGTAAATCAGAAAATAGCGAAGCAAAGGGATGTAGGACCATTTGGAGATAGGTGATTTGTTCTACAGTTAGTGCTTCATTTACGACTAGTTTGTCTAAGGTACAAGGGACTGGCCCAGGTGAAGAAAGGACAAGCTGGTTTGTTTTAGGAAGAGCGTGCAACTACTTTTTCAGGAGATTGATGTGATAATTGTGTTGTTTTCAGGAAGAGATCTGCAACCTGTAAGTGGTGTTGCCTAATTTGTCAACTACTTTATAGGGTCCTTTTCACTCTGACTTTACTTTTACAGGGGAGGTGGGTAGGAGTACCAGGACCCAGTCATTGACCTGAAAATGCTGCCATTTCTTCTCTTTATTGTAATAGGTCTTCTGCTTATTTTGGCTTTTATCCAGGTTTGAGTGGGCTAAATCGTGTAGCTTTCCTATCTGGGACATCAATTGTTGGGCATTTTCTAAGAGGTTCCTTGCCTCGCCCCCTTCTTTCTGTTCCCATGCCTCTTTAGCCATTTCCAGTAGGGTTCTGGGCTGCCTCCCATTGAGCAGCTCAAATGAAGAACATCCTAGGCTACTTTGGAATTGTCCACGAATGGCAAACAAGGCAAAGGGTAGAAGCTGATCCCAGTTCTTATTGTCGCAAGAAAGCATATGTTTAGGGTGAGTTTGAGGGTCCCATAGTACCTTTCGATTAGGCAGTCCATTTGTGGGTGGTATACAGACATTTTGACATGAGAGAGGTTCAGGGTTTTGCAGACCTGGTTCATAAGACGTGATGCAAAGGAAGACCCCTGGTCAGTGAGGATCTCACATGGGAAACCCACCCTAGAAAAGAACTCAATCAACTTATCGGCTATGTTAGTGGTAGTGGGTGCCTTCAAAGGGAATGCTTCGGGATTATGTGTAGAGTAGTCAACTGTTACTAGGGTGTACTGCTTTCCCCTGCATGATTTGGGCAGTGGACCAATAAGATCCATTCCCAGCCACTCAAATGGTTTCCCCATGATGGGGAGGGGTTGGAGTGGGAATGAAGGTGGTCTATACGGATTCTTCCATTGACAGACCTCACACTCCTGGCAATATTTCTTGATAACAGCATGTATGCCAGGCCAAGAGAAGTGCCTTAAAAGGTTTTGTGTTGTTTTTAGGTTCCCTGTGTGGCCTGCCATTAGATGAGACTGAGCAAAAAACAATGTTTGGTTATGAAATGCAAGAGGTGTCAACAGTTGTGGAGGATCTCCTTGTTGTCCAATCCTATAGAGTAAGCAATGTTTAATACAAAATTGGGGGTATCTGTTCTGGGGATTAATCTCATTGTCACATGCTCCCTGCCAGGCACTCTGGAGGGTGGCGTCATTTGACTGGGCATGTTGGAAACTTTTATCTAGGGTCCATGGCTCTTGGGTTATGAGGGCCTATTGAAGTCTAGACTCTGGTGCTTCTCCCCCCCCCCCAGGTTTTCATTCTATATAGTGTTCAGAAACAGTCCTAAAAAGTCTGGGTTGTCCGTCCCTAATATAAGATCTTCAGGGAGGTTTCTTAGCTTGCCTAACACTACCGTAGGGCTTGGGTTCTTTTGGGGAGTAATGGAAACATTTGCCACAGGATAGGTTCTAACGTCAATAAGGATGCACCAGATGTTGACTATTTCCCTGGGGAGTATCTGAGAAGGCTGTACTAAGTCTCCCTGTATGAAAGACTGACGACACTCAGAATCCAACAGTGTAGTTACTCATCTACTATTCACTTGTACACTTACGTAGAAGCAGGTGCCTAATTCCTGCATATAGAGAATGGACTTGGGAATGTAGCTTACATCCATCAGTTCTTCTGTTGTTTTCTTATGGGGACACATTCAGGCTATATGACCCCACTCAGTGCAGTGAAAACATTGGGGTCCCCGGTAGATGGGGTTTTCTGATGTGTAAGTCCATATCTTTGGGGGTCCATTCACTGGCTTTAAAGGCTTTTTTTCAAACTTTCCTTGTGAGAGAGTTGTACAGTGGGTGTTCTCTGTTTCCAAAGGAGAAGCTCGGGTTGGGCATGGGAAAAAGTGGTAGCCATCTCGACAGCCTGTTCCACTATAAGATGGGTGTGCTATCTTAACCATCTCTGTGTGGAAAAGGGTAGAACTTCTAAATAGTGTTCCAAATAAATGAGGCTCAGGATTTCTTCTTTACTATTCTCTTCTAGTATTAGCCACTTATCGGTGGCCATTTTCAACTTTAAAAAAAGTGTTTTAGGGTTATCCCCTGGAGCTCCTTTCTCCATCTGGAACCTAACTCTGTATGCTTCGGCATTCATGCCAAGGTGATCCAAAATAATATGTTTGATCTCTTCATAAGGGGTGTTCCCTCCTTTGTTGACTACCTTATAGGCTGCTTGAGCCTCGCCTGATAATAGAGGAGCCAAAAAAATGGCCACTTCCCAACTGGCCAGCCACTGGCTTTGTCGGCCCTTTCAAAGTCCAATAGAAAAGCATCAGCATCATCACCTGGCACATACTTCTGTAAGACGACATTGCGATGTCCTGAATTGCCACCACGGGCTCCTTGGATATGGGAAATTAACGGAACTTGGTCCTCCATGATCTTATGAATAACTTTCTCCTGCGATTTAATAGCATCTTTGAAAAGGTCTCGATCGGCTCAAGCCGAGGAAATCTGCTGTCGTTCCAGGGCCCATCCCAGTTTCTTCTGCCCTTTGACCAGTTCTTGTACCAGGGTCTCCATTTTGGGTTACCACTGGAGGTCTGCCCGCATTCTACACCACGTGTAAGAGGTTGATGGGACACAACAGTCTGACACATAGGGACGTCTGATTTTATGATGCTTTGATTTAAGTAGGTTTGTAATGAAGCTACGGTCTTTCCCTTTCTCTTCTTTCTTCTTCTACATTGTTGTTGTCCAGGGAGTACTAGGGAGGCCACAATTTCTCCTCAGGGTAAAGAAAAATGCCACAGGTAAGTGTTTTAGTCACACCGGTATTAAAAGGGCGGGGGTGAGGGAGAGCACCACTCTGGTTGTTAAGCCTGTCACCACATGTACGTAGTGGCTTCACGTTTGTGGGAATTAGCTCTACGTGAAGAACCACTAACCACAAAACAGTGTTTTGTCTTAAAAAAAACAAGATGAGTGTTCTTGGCCAGTTAGTATTCAGACCTGGACGCACGTACTGCAGCTTAGTCAGGTCTTATTTGGGCCAACATAAGAGTTTTATGCCCTTCCTGAGTTGCGGGCTCTCCGCTGGACCTTCCCTCCTCCCACCAACACCCCAGAGATGTGCACGTACCTGTGCATGCCACTCTCCTCCAGTAGTGTGGCAGGGCAGCTCGTGGGGACGTTGGCTGCCTTGCATCTTCAGAGTCTTCTCGGGACTCTTGTGGTCCTCTTGGTTGACAGGGCTGCACCTCGGGTGTTCTGGCCCATCCAGATTTGGTGAGATGTCTCGATGGAATCTGTTAACCGGTGTGGCCTCTTGCATTCTCCTTTTGGTGTTACTGGCCTTTTCCGGCCTTTCCCAAACCCGGGATATTTCTCTCCTTATTGGTGTTTGGCTGGTGATGACGTTCTCGCTGAAGGTCAAATGATGCTGGTGGTTCCTCCAGGTAAAGGACCTTTAGTCCAGAAATTCCACGTCCTCCCTGCTTCTGGTCCCTCCCGGGACAGGCTGTGAATAGAGAAGAGGGTCAGCCAGGTAAGGAATATGCGCGTGTTCTTCATCTGTCTCTTCCATGCCCGACTCTGGGGATCGTCCTGTGTGGCACAGTCAAAGCAGAAATTGTAGCACTAATTCCTTTTTTTCTATCAATGAGCTGAGATTACTAATGTTAGCCTTGATAGAGAGGGGCTAGTGCCAAAATCATTCTATTGGTTTCGTCACATTGGGGCGAGCACGTTATCATATTTAATATTCTGAAGCGCAACCATTTAGAAAAGAGTCTAGTCTGAACTGCACGAAATATCAACTTTCCAGCTACACCTTTATTGAGAAATATTTTCTTGGTTAAACCTGCCAAGGCTGTCACTTTTTCACCCCAAGTTACTATTTATATTTATTGTGTAGATCTTTATGGATCATGTTTTAAACATCAAACTGGAAATGAGCATCCAGCATGTCCCTTAAAACATGGTGGAATGCAGTATTCCATGCACAAAGATTAAAATGGCATTTAGCTAGTAGACCTCTAGAATACCAATCATATATTGACAAATAGCACTCAATCGCCAGATGTCTTCCGACTAATATTGATCATTTCAAATATCCAATTGAAGCCACTTGGCACGCATCCTTGAAGTGTAAATAAATCAAAGCCAATGGTGCAGTGGTGCTGTGGCGGTGTTGCTCAGGTGACAAAAAAGAGACTGCTATGGTCAGCACTATTTTCCCACTGCTATGCTAATGGATGGCTGGGCAAGGAGGTAGACAGCAAATCGGGGGATGAGAGCATCTTTCATTGCACTGGTTACAATCTACTGACTGCGGTAACCCTTGCTGTGACACATGCCAGCCATGCCCCTTGATTTTAAAAAGGATGCTGTGTCTGCAGCAGCCAATTGATGGCCATGGGTGTCCAATAATGGCATGAGTCCCTGGAGTTCTGGGAAGTAGTGTCCAAGACTCTTCATCAAGGATTGGCAGATTTTGCCCATTCATGTCCTGTGCCCTGCCTGCCCAGCAACAAGACGATTTTCCCACTTTGCTCACTCAGCTCCCAGCACCAATTGTTCATCACTGGTGAGAGGCTCCATTGGTGGTTCCAAGCGTTTTGTGCAGCCCCACTTAAACGAGTACAGATGAGCAGCAGCAGTGTGGAGGCTGCCAGGAGATCCTAACTGTTGTAGTTCTAATGTAGGCATTTGTGGTGTTGCAGAAACTAGGGCAGAAGATGCTAGTCTAGCAGCAAGGACTACAAGCAGGTGAGACGCTCTGAGTTGCTGCAAGTGTCAGCAAAAAGCACATAGCTGAAGCTGTGAACAGGATTCCTCTTTCACAAGATATGAAATTAATAAGTAATCATTGTTCATGCATCAACACATAAAGTCTGTGAACCCTATCAGCTGCACACATTTGATTACTGTCTGGAACATTATTAGCTGCCAGTGGCACTTTTGTTAGTGAAATGGATATAAGTAATCTACATGATATTCTATGTTGTCTTATCAAGCAGCATATAATCTTATATTGGTCACTTACATAGCTTTTTTTTGGTTTTACAGATAGTTGACCGAAGAAGTGGGCACAAGGTTTGGATAAATATGTTCACCTGACTAACTAGTGCGGCATCATTTCCACAACTGTCTTATGTAAATTTGTGAGTATTGGGGTGGTAATACCAGCACAGCATCATCTAGACACAAAATCTATTGAAAACATGTCCAGTGTTGGTGACAGTAGGGAGGAATCGGGCAAGGATTTAATAACTCCCTCAAACCACCATAGATCAAAGAGATCAAAGAAGAGATAAATTAACACACAAAGTCTCAAAATTAAATTAATTAAACTTGAGAGACTAAAAAAGCAGGAATTCTCTAATGGTAGGATGGGGTGACTTTGCAGGAATATTTAGGCGATAAAAGGGTCCCTCATGGTCTAAGAATGCTCACATTCCTCAACTTTGATGATTTGGAGGCGGATGTATTAAAAGAATGGGAGGAGATTTGACATAACAGTTCTATAGTGATGATGAAAATGTTCATAAAACATGCAGATAGAGCAGATAAATCTGCTAAACTGGGAGAAGACATACTTAAATTAGAAAGAGAGATCGAACAAATGAAACTGACGGAAGCAAGTGCAGTGAATTATGAGACATTAAAAGGGAAATACAGACACATTAGGCAGAGGTAAAGCAGAGAAAGCGTTGGAAGATTCATAAAGATAATAGTGACTACAGGAAAGGAAGGATTTCTACCTTTGCTCACAAGTTTGACAACATTGTAATAAACCAAATGGTTTCTGCCAAAGAGCAGAACCAATTGGTAAGTGAAAAAGTAGTTGCAATGCTTTCTCAATTGATGAGACAGCTCCGAGTACAATAGGCATTTTCATGTCAAATTGACTAGTTCCTCTTCTTTTTAGAAGAAGAAAAAGATTCTGCATAAGTTCAAACATAACAAACAATTGAGGTGCCAATAAGAGGGGGAAGGGTTAGAAAATATATGGAGGGGAACACAAGCAGGAGTGAAAATGAGGAAACAGTTCGAGAACAGACAACAAGGAAAGAAGATGGAGACCATCACAACATTGGAAATATCACGTCTAAATCCTTCGCCAATATTGTGTGTGGTTCAGTGTTATTGGTGAATTTTTCTGATTGTGTCCTCAGTACAGCAGAACAAAATGTACTCATTAAAGGATTTGCCTTTTGTCCTGAGAGCAAGTGTAATTTTTAGGATGTACACGTAGGACTATAGAAATTTGTGAAAACATTAAAATGGAAGGGTTTCTTCTTTTCTCTTCTACAAAGACCTATTATATACAACAAGGAAATAGTAGCATCACATTTTACCATCTCAGATATAAAGAATGCACATGGTCTGCTCTCTTTAGACAAAGCATATGAAAAAGTGTTCAGGATGTAATAGATAATCTCAACGTGATGCCAGATCTTAGTTGTGATAGTGGCCTTAAGCTACATTCATAATTTATATCACAAAACATGCAAATGAATAATATAGACGTGTCTTCAAAAAAGGTGATGGAGGATCTCGATCATATAGAAGATAAGGAAATCACATCCCACAATTTAAGGTCACTTAGCCAAAATGTAACCCTATGGAGTTTAAAGCTCTCTAGATCATTAGAACAGATAATCAATTGTAATATGGAAAGCCAATAAAGGGGTTAATGTTGTTGTTCTGAATAGGTCTGACTACAACAAGGAAAAAGAGAGACAGCTGTCAGATCTGCAATGTTACCGAAAGATGTTCGTTAATGAAGGACTAGCTAAAAGAAAGATTTATCTTTATTTGAACTATTGGAAATAAATTAGCCTAATCTCTGAGGGGGAATTTAACTATCTGAGGGTTGATTGTCCAAGATACCCTTATGTTAATATACTCCCGAAAATTTATAAAGAAGCTCCCGGCCTATAATATAGACTCAGTTACAGATATATCTTGGAATTTGTGAATGTCTTTCAAAACCCAGTGTTGTTCAACCTCCCCTTATATATAAGAGACACTAGTGGCATTCTCTGAAAATTGAAGAATTAATCTGGGACCTAAGTACAATGAATTTTTGTCATCTTGGACGTGGAGAGCCTATGTAAATGTATAAAGAAAGAGTTTAGTATAATGGGCCAGGATTTTTATCTTTCATTGAGGAAGTTGAACTATTTCGAACACATTAACATGTTACTAGAAATGATAGGCATCATTATCACACAACAATTTTTTTTATCAACAATGGTTCTAACAGTTACAAAGGTCTGCCATGGGTTCCAGTTTGCTAATGCAGTTCTGCACCAAACAGCAAAATGCATTGGCAGGAAATGCTGTGGCCGCGGTTCCTGTCACTGCAATATAAATGACCTCCTGCTTGGCGGTCATCTATAAATTTGACAGTCAGTCTCTCTGTCATGGGGACTGAGTAATTTACTCCGCCCCCATGGCAGAATGATGGACCGTCCATCAATATAAATCAGGCCCTTACTCTATTTCCTGATATTGCTTATTATTGCATTATTTGTGTAACTAATAGCCTTCAAGGCGATTGATTTCAATGTACTTTTCAATGAGAATGCTGCTGCATTTGCATTTTTCATTTTTATGTAATGTACTTAAATTTGAATAAATCTTCTACTTTTCCCTAAAACTTTGATCTCAAACTCCTTTTTGAGTCAGTCCTTTCTTATTAATTGAATTGAGAATGTAGTTTTGAATCTTGTTTCTAGGGACATATTACCTCATAATTCTTGAGGTTAACACCATCCCCGACACTGCAATCTGGGTGCCACTGCCATGCAGATTATCTAAGAGATAGTGTGTCCACAGAAGTATCACCCAATAGAAAAGAGGATGATAATTAGACATCTGAACACCTGAACAAAAACCATACTGTGGTGTCCAATGTTGTTAATTAGAAGGAAATATCATTACCTTGAACCTAACTCTCCCATAACGTGGAAGTGGCATGGGGAATGACGCAGTAAATACTTGGAAGATTGCAAACTCCCACTGGAAGCCCCATTTTATGGAACAAAGGGTTGATTTAAATTAAATTAAATTACATTTCAAACCCTAAAATCATTCAATGGGGAACATTTGATATTCTTAACAGGAGATTTTATTGAACCTTTTTAAAGCTCACCCTGGCTTCAAAAGGTTAGTATCTGATGCCACTGTCTGTGTTGTTTACCCTTGTAATGGAAATCAAAATAATACAGTGTTGACACGGGCAAGGTCGACACATGTAAGTTTGGTTCTTGCATGCAATGAAGTGTCTCAACATCACTCGCAGAACGTTATCCACTAATTTTAAACCTCCACTTCAGTGCACTTCAGAACCCCAATGTATTACTGTTATATATGGGCGTAGTTCGCGAAGTAGCGCTACGCGAAGCTACGCAAAGTGCAGTTCGCACTACGCGAACTACGCGTAGCACTACGCGAACTGCGTAGTGCACTGTTCGCAATGATTGCACAGTGCCGGATGCTTGTCCGCACTGTGCAATCATTGAAAACGGCATCTTGCACAGTGCGAGCTGTCTTTTACTGCCGCTCGAGTAGATTTTTACTCGAGCTGCAGCTTTCTCAACGCGGACTGGTAGTTTCTCATCGCGAGCGGTCGCGAGCATACGCGACCACTCGCAATGAGAAACCTGACCTCCCTGCGTTGAGAATCTCGCCGGGATGTCATTTTGCTTGCTCGCGGTCGCCAACTTGAGGACCGCGAGCAAGCAAAAAATGACCGCTGCACTACGCTACGCTACGCGTGTTTGCACTGTGCTACGTGCAATTTGCGTTGTGCGAAGTAGCGCAAACTTCGCAAACTACGCGAGCGTAGCGTAGTGCTTTGCCCAGGGTTAATTACTGTACACTTAAACAAGTCAGTAAAGATGGAGAAAGGACTGTTGAGGTCTACCCACTCTCCTATGGGTGGATTAATGGTTACTCCATGAACAGGATGAATTAGGTCTTGTATACCTAAAGATTTTTCCACTGCCACAGTAGATAATCTTTGGGGGCAGTTGTCCAACTCCCTTCATTGAAGTCTGGTTTAAGTACCTATCTACAATATGGGGAGTTTGTTAGATGAGCAAATGGTAGACAAACTCACAACTTTTTTGTTCTCATCGAATGGTTGAGTGTTGGGAATGGCTTATAAATAAAACTGACGTTATTGATTTTGATTCCTCTTGTGACATATTTTGGTTTTGGAGACCTCGTGACTGCATACCCCATCACTGTTAGGGTTTGAGGTCTGTTCTGTCCTGGCAAGTAAGGTAGGGTCTCTTGAGGGTTCGCTCTTTATGTATCTTCAAAACACTACTTAGTATAGGAAGTTAGACTTGCAATATCTTTTATACAGGCAATAATTAGCTTCAATGTCAAATTGGGAAAGGTATGACAATACTATAATTATGAAAGTTGGAATGGTAAAAATGTGACTGAAGTAATAGGTTACTGTATAAGATCATACATTGATTTCCGTCAAATTATTCCCTTACATTTCAGACTTTAGGATCAGCTGTAGGTCAGAAACTGGTCACTCTCCACAGGTGTTCTGATTGGAAACTTCTATCATGCATGTAAAAGTAACCCCCAAGGCGGGCAATTGCAAAGTGGTGTATGGTGGCAATCAATGGATAGGAGTAGACCCTGCTCCCAATAATGGGGAATCCCTTTTATGGAACTTGCAGACAAACAATTTGAAATAATTACTTACTGACATTGCCACTCTGGCAAATTGCTTGACCAAACATTTAGAGGAAGTAGAGCAATATATTGCCAGAGCAACACGTTACTTCAAGATTAGTTGTACAAGTGGGTACAGTTTGCAATCACATTGGGAAATGTGCAATCACTATAAGCAAAAAATGCCCAAAAGGAAAGAAATTACGTTTGATGTGTTTATCATCTGTAATAGAAGAATGGTATAAGAAAAAAGCTGGTCATATATAAATTCTCTTAGTGGGAAATATGATATGTTAAGGTGGAAAAGTGCATCAGAGGAAGCTTGGGAAGTGTGTGTCATCACATTGTATTGCATTACTCAGCCTAGTAGTGAGATGGAGACCTTTGCAACCACTGGGGTAAAGGTAAAAATCCTGCCATTAACAAAGAATTCTGACATTCCAGTCGAGGTACTAGGTAGCCTTCCCTTACCTGAGTTAGAAGGGCAATGGGTGTCTGCGTTAAGGCTGAAGGAAGTTATCACACAAGCAAGAACAGATTGGGCACCAAGCCCCAGTGGGCTACCCACAAGCCTAGTTAAATATGATTCAACATACTGGACAGCTTGAGTCTCACAACTGTATAATTCATTCGATTATACTTCAATTAGCCCTGATTTATGAAAGAGGTCGATTCTCTGTCCATTGCAGAAAAAGGGTAGATTATCAGAGCTGAGTAACTATAGAATGCTAAATGCTCTGCTAGGTATAAAGGTTAAATGTTATGCCTCCCTTCTGCTGAATGAGACTAATCCCATGTGAGCCCTTGCGAAGGTGGTTGCTCCATGGTATTAAAACGTTTTTAGAACAGATTGTGGGGCTTTGGACCGCATACTTGCACTCTCAAGGTTGGTTGGCTGCCAAGTTGGCATAAACAACTGTATGCCTGTTTCGTAGATTTTAAGTCAGCCTTCAATGACTTAGACTGAAACAGGTTCTGGTGTAAGCTTGACTAATGGAGTACATCTACTAAAAGCAGTTCAAACCTTATACCACAGTGCATGGATCTAAGTCAAGCATAAACACAATGGGCCTGATTCACAGAACTAACTTACGTCAAAAACGTAAACTTACTACCATTTTGGTATTCACAGAATGCACTTACTCATTTTGGTATTCACAGAAGGCACTTACTTACTCATTTTGAGTAACTTACTCATTTTGTGTAACTTACTCATTTTGGTATTCACAGAAGGCACTTACTCATTGATGAGTAAGTGCCTTCTGTGAATACCAAAATGAGTAACTTACTTATTTTGTGTAACTTACTCATTTTGTGTAACTCATTTTGTGTAACTTACTCATTTTGTGTAACTCCTTTTGTGTAACTTACTCATTTTGTGTAACTTACTCATTTTGTGTAACTTACTCATTTTGTGTAACTTACTCATTTTCTGTAACTCATTTTGTGTAACTTACTCATTTTGTGTAACTTACTCATTTTGGTATTCACAGAAGGCACTTACTCATCAATGAGTAAGTGCCTTCTGTGAATACCAAAATGAGTAAGTTACACAAAATGAGTAAGTTACACAAAATGAGTAAGTTACTCAAAATGAGTAAGTAAGTGCCTTCTGTGAATACCAAAATGAGTAAGTGCATTCTGTGAATACCAAAATGGTAGTAAGTTTACGTTTTTGACGTAAGTTAGTTCTTTGAATCAGGCCCAATGCATCTCTCGTGAAAAAGATAGGTAAAAATAGGAAAATAAGGCAAGGGTTCATTCTTGCACCCTGTTGTTTAATATATACGTGGCAGATACAAAATAAGCCTTGATTATTTGCAGGCCTTGCCGGCTTGGGGGAGGGGGAGGCCTGGCTCTGTGTTACAGTATGCTGATGATACAGTGCTGTTGGAGAGATCTGGTATAGGCCTATAGTGCACTACAGAAGCTCTGGGAAGGTATTCGCCCTAAATATGACAATAATTTAATGTATTACTGTTAGAAATGGGGTTTCTGGTTGGCTAGGGTATGCACCTAAGCCAGGCAGAACCCACCACTCTAGTCAGGGTAAGGAAGTTACACACCCAAGATAACCCCTGCTCACCCCCTTGGTAGCTTGGCAGAGCAGTCAGGCTTATCACAGAGACAATGTGTAAAGTGTTTGCACAACACCAGTGACACCCTAGGCACACCATAAAAAGAGATTCACAACAGGTTATATAAAAATATCCTTTGTATTATACATAAAACACATTAGACCACAATCACATAATTCACTTTGCCAACTAGGCAATTGTCATCATATCACATGAAGTGCACTAAGGTAATCACTCATGGATTGCGTAAGTTATAAAACATCATAATACATAACCCCTTACACCATCACTGTACATATTGAGCAGCTTCTGAACATAATAAATCCCATAAATCATCACAGGCTAGGTTACACATAAATCACAAGATGCCACTATGAACCAATAGGGGGCAGCTTTCCTGCCCTCCTACAACACTTAATATGGTAATTCCCAAGTACACCTAAATCATTCCTGCTGGGCCTCCCATGCCAGCACTGGGAATGTGAGGAAAAACAACTGGTACCCCAACAACAGGGCACAACCGCAGAAAAATCATGTGTCAGCGCCCCTGCGCTCTTTGCACAGGTCACACGGGACTTAGGCACCCGGTGCAGGGCATAGCAGCCCCTGCTTGCCTCTTTACATAAATATGGTAATACTGCACAGGGAGATGTTCAGTGGGACCTCCAACAGGAATCCTCTCCGCTCCAGGTAACCTTACGACGCCCTGGGCCCCAAGGTCCAGCCTGTGAACTCCTGTGGGGGTAGAGGCACCAATCCTGCTGGTTCAGGAGTGACCTCAATGGGTCCCTGCTCCTCTGGGGGGAGGTTCAATTTAGCTGCCTGCTGTAGAGTGCCTCGCCCTACCCTCAACGAGTCAGAAGTCTCCCCGGGCTGCCTCAGACCCCAGCTGGGTCAGACAGCACTGCCCTTTTGGCACACGTCTCTCCGCCTCTTCCTTACTTGAGGGGGACCACGCTAAAAGAGGGTTTCTGAGGGCCAGTCTACTTCGCTGGGTGGATGTGGTGTCACAGAGCAGTACTTCGCTCCTGCTGCTTCCTCTTCCTTAGCGGCAACCGGGCCACCATGGCCAACCTGCGAGGGTTGTCTCGGGGCTACAGTGCAAGTCAGATGTGGCTGGTGGGAGCCCACGAGGCTCCGACTGCCTCCGGGGGTGGGCCCCGCCTCCCTCTGGCGTCGGTGTTGCCCAGCAACGCAGAGGAACCCCCAGCCAGGATTTCTCAGTGCCTGGACAGCACAATACTTAGCAGCTTGGGCCCACTTAGCAGAGCCCTGGCTGCAGATAAAGACAATTTGCCAGAACTGTATGCCACCAGGGGAGGGAGAGTGCTTCCTTTACCTCCACTCTCCCCTCCTTTTGCACACAGGCCATGAGGAAAGTGCAGCGCCCCACGCGTTGTAGGCAATAAAAGTGCTCCTCACATGCTTTAAGAAATCATCACTAAAATGCTCACCCAGCACTTTTCTGTTACATTATAAACAAAGGTGAAGAACTGTCCAGTCCTTCTCCTGCAGGAGCAGCAACTGCAGGCCAGCCCACCCCTCACATAGCAAGGGCAGCGTTCTTATAAACAAAGGTGAAGAACAGTCCAGTCCTTCTCCTGCAGGAGCAGCAACTGCAGGCCAGCCCACCCCTCACATAGCAAGGGCAGTGCTCCTCATGCTGCTCTTTAGCCCTCCTTTTAGGCAGGTTACTTTGTGATCCAGCCAGGATCGGGTGAGGTATTTTATCTTCCTGAGACTCCCAACAGCAGGCAAGCACACACAAGCCCTTGGAGATTCTTCATAAGCAGGATACCACAGCAGGACAAAAAGAGTCAGTCCTTTTCCTCCACCATAGACAGAAGCAGCAACTGCAGGGCAACCCACCCCTCACACAGAAAAGGCAGCACTCCTCACACAGTCCTTCCACTCTTCTTCTTGGCAGGGTCCTCTTGTTTCTTGAAGTAATCTAGAATCCTTTGGTTTTAGGTCTAAGACTTATACCCCATTGTGCCATTGTTCTGTTTGTGGCAAGGGTCTCTGAGCCCAGTCCAAACAAGTCCTATCCTCCCTGGTGCAGCATGACCACAGGGGGCACAGACAGCATTGTGCAAAGGAGACACAGCCTATCCATAGAGTTTGAGATGCAATCAGTAAGTATCAGTACAAACAGAAAAGCTTTGTTAGTAGCATGCTTCGCTCCATGTCAGCATGCAAATCTTTAAGAACGTGATTGGTAGGTAGGAAGAGCAGAGCCCTTGGCAATTAATCAGCTGCACGAGGGGCAATAATTCAGTTTTTGGAGGCCTCCATGCATGTTGTCACTATATATAGATGGAAGGTGAAATTGTTTCAATTAAAACTGTTTTTCAAAAGGCGATGGATTGGACATTTGAAACAGTACAAGAGGTACATTTTTCAGCAAGATATATTTAAGCTTTGGCAACAATTTGGATGAACTTATATTAGACTTAGAAAGTGTTTGGAAATGATGAGGATGAATGGGCTGTCTTTGTGATAGGATAGGTATAAGTGTCAGATAGAAAGCAGTTGAATATCTAGTTCATGAGATTTAAAGGAAATGAATTAGGTCCAATAAATGCATAGTTAGGTGTTCCTTTATACTAAGTACAGCCCCGGATTTTGAAACGTTGTTGCTGGTCCTTTATCAGGGCAACAAGTTAAGGAGTTGAATGCAGTGTCAGAATAAAAAGAAACAAGTACTTCAGAAAATGGGAAAAAGCTTGGAGAATGACATTTTAAGGGTGATGTTAGGGTAAGTTTAAACCAGATCACCAATGAAGAAAAACGTGCTAGAAAGCAAGAGGCCAATGTAGATTGGCTTGGAAGATGAGTGTAGAAGTTATATTTTTGACTATAGCTTCCATGAAGTATGAGAAAATGTGGGATGGTTTTCAAGAAGATATAAAGAACTAGTCAAGGCCTGGAGGTGAAAAGTCATTAGTAATAATGGAAAGAAGCTCTTTCTGCTTTGTTGAACGGGGAGGAGGAGCTTAAATTGCTTTTAAATATATGGGTTTACAAATCCATCTATTAACTCTCTCTTTTAGATTACCTCTTTGTATCCAAACAGTTTAGCTTATTTTCAGTACAAAAATATAAAAGAGAAAGAAGAAAATTCAGTAGCTGTAGTAGCTGTAGAAACCTACTTCTATATTGAAATTGCGTCCTTTTCTTATAACACACACAAGTGAGGTATCATTTTACTCAGGAGACCTAGGGGAACGCTGGGTGGTAGTAAATGTGTGCCGGCATGGTGACCCTACACAGAAATGTGAGAAAAATGTGATTTTATTTAGCAAAATTTGAGGTTTGCAGGGTATTCTGGGTAGGTAAACATTGGGGGAACTATGCAAGCCACACATCCTTGTACTCCCCTGGGTGTCTAGTTTTCAGAAATGTCTGGGTTTGGTAGGTTTCCCTAGATGACCGCCGAGCCAGGGACCAAAAATGCAGGTGCCCTCCTTGCAAAACCAGGTCGTTTTTCTGATAGATAATTTTGATGTCTCCACAATATGTTTTGGGCCCTTCCCTGTAGCAGTTACTTGGCCCACCCATACAAGTGAGGTACCATTTTTATCGGGAGACCTGGGGAAGTGCTGACTGGTTGGAAATTTGTGTCAACCCAGTGATCCCACAACTTTCCCACACAGAAATGTGAGGATTTTTTTTTGTTGTTGAAATTTGAGGTTTTCAGGGTATTCTGGGTAAGAAAACCTTGGGGGATCCACGCAAGCTACACCTCTCTTGACTCCGCCGGGTGTCTAGTTTTCAGAACTGTCTGGGTTTGATGGCCGCCGAGTTCGGGACTTTCTGCCCCTCTGGGGTGGGCAGATCGAGGGCTATTGAGCCCATCTGTGCCCCAGGGGAGGCAGAAAGAATGAAAATTGCCAAATTTTAATGGGGGAGCAAATGCCCTTGCCCAAGGGGCTGCTCCCCATCACCTGGTATATAGTGGGTGGATCCCTGCATGGGGCGATCCCCAACAGGGATCCACTAGGGAAGGGTACCATTGGAAAGGGGAGATTATCCCCTTTCCAGTGGTACCTCTCCGTCTGCCTACATGCTCGGAGGGCTGAGATAGCCCTAAGAGCACGTAGGCAGTGAAAGTGAAATGAGCCGATCGGCTCATTTCACTTTCAGTTTCAGTGTAATAACGTAGGTGCGCCATGCATGCCGATCGTCATTATACTGAAAAAAAAAAATGCCTCAGGCAGCCGGGGATGCTCTTAACCAGCTCCTGAGGCTAAAAGTAAAAAAATGAAATCCCTCTACTGTTTGCAGCAGAGGGATTTCTGATTGCTGTACTGAGAACGTAATGGTTATGTCCTTGGCACAGCAGCACCGCAGCCGAGGACGTAACCATTACGTCCTCGGCATGCAAGGGGTTAAAGAAATGTGTTCCCTCACATATTACTTACTGATGATCAAGTGCAATTAATGTTCAGGCATTTGGTTGCTTTTGGCTGAAATTAGTATTACTCACAAAGTGACTTACTTACATAATTCCAAATCTATTTTCTTATTAGAGAGGTTCCAGGGGACCATGACAAAAAGACTATGTTAGACAGGTACGGCTGGAAAAAGCTAGTTGAGAAAGCTACAGGGCTAGTGCACAGGTTGCAATACAAGGTACCATAGGTCTTATAACTTTTGAAGTTTCTAGGTGCCAGAAAACTAATACCAGGTTGTGTCAAGTTTGGAGGAACTACATGAGGTTTAGGTTAATGGTGTTGTGAATGCTGTACTCCCATATGTGGAAATTTACTTAATAGAACATTAAAACATTAGAGCCATGATATGAGAGAGAGCAGAAGGTGCAGGTTGATGAGTGTAAAATATGTTAAGGAAATGTTTTTTATTCTCTGAACCAATGTGTGTGATTGAGTGTCTGTTAAATGTAGTGTGTTCAGAAGGGGCAAAGGACGGAGCATGCATAGAGCTTCATTTTGTAGTAAGATGGATGGCAATGAGTGTGTTTGCCAAATTCAACTTCTGCTGTATGAAATACAAAAAAACACCTATCATTGACATTCTTTGTCCCACCATATGCTCTCATGCCACCCACAAACATAGGGACTGTGACATGGGACCACAAAGTGAAATTATTTCTTTCTTTTCAATTCCTGTCCCTACCTTGGAGCCGTCAAATTTCTTGCTGTTGTATGAAGTGTGGCGGAAGGGAAGGTGAACAGGGCTTCATATTTGCTTTCCTTACCACCTGCTCTCCCAACCCAGCAAGAAATTAGAGCACCAGAGGGTGGAGAGGTAAGAGGGAGTGATCCGTGATCCCAGGTCATCACCCTACTGTCTCACTATGTACTCTTCCAGAAGACTAAATAAATATGCTTCATCCATTGGAATCTTACATCAGAAATGTTTCAAGCATGTGTATTAAGTGTTCTGCCAAATGGTTCAAATCACTAAGCTTTAAGCAAAGCTGTACTTGGAGTGCAAAACATTAAAGTAACACTTTTTTACCATGATTTAGTTAGGATGTTCATGAAAATGCCTCTTTTTGCATGATCATCCCAATTATTTGGACTGATGCTGTTGGTTTTTGCCTCTACTTTGGTACCCTGCTAACCAGGCCCCAGTGCTTGTGGTCTAACCACCAAAACATCTCAAAATTGGCTATCAAAATTAACTTACTGATAAGTTTATAGTATATGATACAAACTATACCCAAGGCCTGTAAGGTAACTGTAATTTAGCTCTCATTGTGCTACCTACTACAGTGGCAGTGCAAACATGACTGCAGGCCTACAACTGTAACCTGTCTGTGCAGTTTTAAAACTCCAAATTTGCCCTGTAAAAAAAAATCCCATTTGACAGCACAAATCCCTCCTTTTAAATATTAATAAGCCCCCCATAGGTAGGCCTTACTGACCTTAAGGCTGGGTGCATGGTATTTAAAAGTAGTACATGGATTTGTAATAAATATTTTGTAAAAGGTACTGTTAGACCTGGCATCTATTGACGTGGTTTTCCCTGACATTTTGCTTTCTGACCTCCTGTTTTGACTGTGAGCTGAAATACATTTTTGCTGGCTTTAGGACTCTGTGCTCTTTTTCACTGCTGACCAGTGCTAAAGTGCATTTCTGTGTCTAAAATGTAATACCATTTGGTTTCTCGATGATTGGCATATTTGATTTACTGATAAGTCCCTAGTACAGTGCACTACATGTGCCCTGTGTCTGTAAATCAAATGATACTAGTGGGCCTGCAGCACTGATTGTGCCTCCCACATGAGTAGCCCTTCAAACTTGCCGCAGGCCTGACCACCGCAGAGCCTGTGTGTGCAGTTTTAAATTGCCATTTCAACCTGACAAGTTCACCTACTTATCAGGCATAAACCTTTCTTTTTATGACACAAAGGTCCCCCTAGAGTAGGCCCTGGACAGCCCATGGGCAGGGTGCAGTGTACTTAAAAGGTAGAACATGTACCTTTCAGTTTTACATTCCTGGTAGTGAAATACTCTTAAATTCGTAATTCACTACTTCAAGGCCTATCTCTCCCATAGGTTAACTTTGGAGTTGCCTTGTAACATGTTACAAGTGTAACTTCCAATTGGGAAAAGTTAGGAACAGGACGTTTGGTGTCTCTTGACTAGTAATTAAAAAACCCATTTTCAGTGCAGTTGGATTTTTAAATAGCAGGTCTGAAAATGCCACTTTTAAAAAGTTGTCATTTTCTCACTTTAACCATTCTGTGCCTTCTACCTGTCTCTGAAACGTCTGGGTTGGGTGACAACTATGCTTTGCGCATTCCTTCTAGACATTTACACACTAAGGGAGCTGAGGTATGCCACTCACATCCTGATGGCCCATCACCAGGCTGATGGGTCTTCCGAAGCCAGAGTGAGAGGGAGGAGCCGACACTTGCAATTGAATAGGGCTGTGACTGTCCCCACACAAAGGATAGCATACCCTTCTGTAATGAGTCTGGAGCTAGAACAGGAAAGAGCAGGGTCTTGTGCACTACGAAGACCTTTCTTTGAAGCATCCCTACTTCGAAAGCTAAAATGGGTATAAGTAATGGACCTCTGACACCATATACTCAGAACACTTCTGGAACTGAGGACATTCTACCAGGAAGAAGAGCTGTTGTGCTGCCAGGAGGGACTTCCACTTTGCTGCTTGCTTTGCAGTGTTGGCCTGCTGCCTACTGCTTCTTTCCTGTGAGTGAGAGGACTGGACTTGACTCTCTACATCCTACATCTCTAAAGGTTCTCTAAGGGCTTGTTTGGGCTTGCCTCCTGTTTTTGAAGTCTCGGGGATATCAAAGACTTCACCTGCATCTTGCTACCAGCAACTGGGCTCTTCTGCTATGAGTCCTACTCTGCCAAGTGGTGCCAAATCCAGTACTGGGCCCTTGGAAGTGAGTGTTTGATGCTGCAATCCAAGAAACCAACTCATCAACCCTGAAGCATCGATCGGAACTGGCGCATTTCCTTCGATCACGAAGCATCAAGGCTGCCTGCACCGAAGTCGCGGACACCACTCGCGATGCAATGACCGCGACTTAACACGCAGCCCCAACTTTGCCGATGCAGTGCCTCCACATCACTGCTGCTGCCCAGGCCCCTGACACCGCATCGCTGATGTCTGCGATGCACTGTCCCTAGACCCTGACTTGACCCAGCGGTTCGACATTGACGCATTGGCCCGATGCACATTGCTCCTTGACATCAACGCATCAATTACATTGCCCGACTTTGAAAATTACACATCTCTTTCGACAGCAACACATCCCCTCCTTGGCTCAATGCATCATGCTTTGCTTCAACGCATCCAAGGTACTATCAACGGGTCTGCATGACTCCTGAATCCAGTCCGCGCTCCATCATGGTTGGACTAAACTTTTGGATTTGCCACGATCAAGTGCGACCAGATAACCCCAGTTGGAGCTATTGATTTCTAAGCACTGCATTTTGATTTAATCTTGCAAAATTCATACCTTGTGTATGTTGGATTTTGATCGTTTTGGTCTTGTTTTACTCAGACAAATATTGGCTATTTTTCTAAACTGGTGTGGAGTACTTTTATGGTGTTTTCACTATGTTACTGTGCGTGTGTGCACAAACACTTTACACATTGCCTCTTTAGTTTAGCCTGACTGCTCTGTGCCAAGCTACCAGAGGGTGAGCACAGGTAAACGTTTATTGTGTATTGCACTTAGCCTGACTAGGATTGCGGCTGCTGCTTGGACAAGGTGCATACATCTGCCTACCAGAAACCCAATTTCTAATAGGTACTTTTAGAAAGTTACCTTTTCCATGCCTGACTCTCTAGAAGCCTATTTGTCTGTGCTCCAACTGTCAACTGGCAGTTGAATAGCTCCCTTGATGAGGTTTGAACTTGCTCCAAGAGACGTTCTGTTCCTGTGGCAGAATGACCCTTTAGGCTGTGCTCAGGTACTTGATTAACTTTAAAGAGGCCTACCCTGTCGCAGTTAAATGTTAGCTGGCACCAGGGCAGGGCCCTCTTTTGTTCTCTCACAGTCAGACAGGTTAGAATCCCAGTGGGAGAAGAGGTGCCCTCAGAACTGGTTTGACCACAGAAGAAGGGTTGCTCATTGCCTTGGCCACACTTCTGGGGTGGGCACACAGCCTCCCCTGGGCACCCTCTTCAGAACACTACTGGACCTGTGGAAGACAGAAGGAGAACTGCACCTACTGTCCAGACCTGTGAAGAGACCTGAAAGGCTGGACATGCTTCCACTTGTACCCAGGACAAAGAAGTGGACTCTAAGGGTCTTTGTCTGACCTCCTGACACAACAAACTGCTAGACGCCCTTTTCGTGAAGGGCCCTGCTGGCCAGTTCCAACTGGATCGGCCCTGGCCCCTGCTGGTGATTTCTGCTGGAGTGAGTCTGCACCCCCACGTGCTGTTCCTGAAGCCCTGGGATCCTTGGCTGCACCAAAGTGTACTCTTCCTAACATCCTGAAAAACCTGGGACTTTGAAACTTTTTGACTCCAAAGACCTCAGGAGGACAGGCACAAACCTGCCAAGTTAAATCATGCCTAGGTACTGGTCATTTAAAATGAAAAAGCTTCATATTTCAATTTCCCCTTATTAGATGTTTGTCATTTTGGTGTTGTTTTGTTAATTAAATTATTCTCTATTTTTAGAAATTGAAGTGCCATTTTGATTGTGTATTGTTTTCAACTTTGTAACTGTTTTGATACTTCTAAATGCTGTACACATTTTCTAAAGTTAAGCCTGCCTACTCTGTGCCATGGCTACAAGGAGTTTAGCTCAGGTATAAATTACTGAAATCTTTTCTTGACCAATCAAGGATAGTGATATAATTACTTGTGATGGACTTCCATCAACCCAAACTAATAATCTACTTTCTTGCAGTATGTCTATAAGCAAGGAAAATATACAGGAATATTACTGCGTATGGAAGGAACTGCTTAACACAAGCATTTGCTAAATCCATACACATGTTAATCACAAGAGCATAATAAGGAAAATAAACTTTACGTTATGACTGAAAGAGCTTAGAAAAACTAAAAGTACAACTGTTCTGTACTGTTTATGTTACTGTGAATGGAAGGAACTGGCGAACGCAGGCATTTGCTAAATTCATACAAATGTAAATCAGAAGACCATTTTAGGGGGAAAATAACTTTATCTTATGGCTGAAAGGGCTCAGAAATAGAATAGTTGCTAAAAATATTCAGTCTGTTTGAGTAACTCACCACATGGATTTATGACAAGTGGTCTAAATCTACAACTGCTAATATACTTTGATATATTGAGTATCTCCTCACTGCAACTTCGGGATAGCTAAGAAACTAACTGAGGGTTAGACAGGAGAACCAAGTGCATTCTCTAACCACTGAGACTAGAGCAAGGAAACACATGCAGTCAAGGAAGTGCACCATACAAAAGAAATACCACAAAGAGAAACGTTCAGCAAGACAGTGTAGGGGCAATGGCACTAAACATCATATAAATTAAATGATACACTCTTACTTGCCTCAAGCATTCTTCCCTGCGACGCTGCACTAAATTAGACCCTTTCCAACAGCTACTTCTCAAATCAGCACTCACACCATGCATGCTTAGTGCCTTCTTCAGAGTTTAATTGACAGTCTACTCTGTCTCAAAAATTGAAGAGTACCCTGTCAGTCAAACATGTGGTTACTCGCTCTTTTTAGAATCGGAGCAGCACCGTGTTCCATGAGGTGGAGCCTACACTGCCTCCGCCAGAAGAAATCTTTGACGGATTGCTCGAGAATCATTGGGTAGTAAAGTCACTGGAAATCCGGCATTCTGCCCTGTTGAGGGTGGCATTCCAATATTATTTTACTCTTGTTCTAGATCATTGGGGAACGCCTGCCAGTCCCAAACGTGGAAATAAATAACCCCGGGTGCTGAGAGAAAACTTCCAGCATGGCAGGGCCATTAATCTTTTTGTTTTACAATCACAAACTCCCGCTTAGGGAGCTTGTGTTTGAGAAACAAAAAACTTTGGTGTGTGGGTGCACTGAATATGGCTCCCGCACAGCAAAGCTTCAGTGCCATTAGCAAAGACGCCATGGCAGTGGCTCGGCTGACAGCACAGATATATCCACTTTCTTGGTGGAGATTTCTAAATTTGGTGGGCTGTACTCCACCAGGGCAGCAGAGTGCATCTCTCGGTTAACTTGGGGAAACTGAGTAGGGTTTTCCAAAGGCTAAACCAGCCCCTACGTTTCTTGAGATCACACTTGCAGGATGTGTACGCAAGGCCTTAGTCCCTTCAGTGGGCATACGCATAGTAGGCAGTTCTGTCAATCACCATGTACCACACTTTAACTTGTTATTCTGTTCAGCATTGGAAGTTTGCTGCCAACAGCTTTCCAGGCCAAGCTTTCCATAAACACAGGTAACCTGATTGCCACTTTCACCAGTCTAAAACACCTACCTACAAATTCCATCTTATCAAGCTAATATATATTACCACTATGCCCCTGATGCTAACAGAACAGGCTAATTGTACTGACCATTCAACTCCACAAACCGAATCAGACTCCAATCAGAGATGGATAGAACCCCAGACTACCAAATGGTAGGTGGGGGTGCATTGGGCGCTATTCACATGCTAAATAACAATAGCGTTGCTTTACAGCTAGCTTTACATAAGATATCACACATACCCCTGCCAAATATTCACTGACGATGCAGGAAAAATTGATTTGTGGCAACTGTCTTCATACCTAAATGTATTCAGCGATGCAACATCCTAAATGGGTACAATAGCGATAGAAGAATCTGTCTCTCACATAGAGTGATAGTTACAAATTACTTTGCATTTGGAGCGTGCACTGTTATAAAATTATCCCAAACCTCAATAGGTGTGCACACCCACACGGCATGTGTCTTCAATGTCTGGCTTCAAAGAACCAGCACTTTCAAATATTTGAAAATGGGGAATCTGTATCCCAGCTGGAATCCATATCACACAGCCTGGATGAGCTAGTCCTGTTCATATTATCATCTTCAGCCTTAGTAGGAAAATTAAAAAAGTGTGACTAGGCCATATGTTATAAATCAAAAGGTTGTCAGAAAAGCTCCATAGGCAATCGGTGTGCCTCTCCTAAAATGCTTTTATGAAAAACTTTGGTTTTTCAGCATGCTTGTGCTCTTCATAATATATTGCTAATGCATAACACTGTTGTGTGTGTATCCTCGATTCTTGTATCATGGTTTTAATTTTTCTACATAGTTAATTGTGGTCTTGGGGCCAAACTTACAATTCATTCACACTACGCAGTGCAGCAACCAAAGTTGCTGTGCTGTGTTATGTAAAAAAGAAAAATCAAGTTATGGCGCTGCTACGTCCCCTGAGCTAGTGCTCTTTCTTGCTGCATACTCCCACGAACACACCTTGGCATGATGGTGCAAAGGTGTGTGTGATGTCTACCATAAGTTTTGTACTGAAAGGGTACCCTAACAGTACAAAATATTGTAGTTGTAATTGTATTCCTATAGCGCTTACTACCCCTGACAAGGCATTGAAGTGCTTTTTCGGCGATTAGCACGCTACTCCAGAACCCAAGGTGGGTAAGTGGTGGATTAGTAGAGGGAAATATAAGTTGTTATTGGGAACGATGGACATGTGAGCCAGTTAGTTGGAAGACTAGGATAAAGGATGGGCAGAGAAGAGAAGATTTTAGAAAGGGTTATTTGGGAGTTCATAATAGTAAAAGAGGTTTGGGATTAGTCAGAAAACCTGTTAGCAGGATAAATAACATAAAGGATGGATAAAGAAGGAAAGACTTCAGAAAGGTTTGTTTGAGAGTTCATAGTAGAAAAGAGATTTGGAGTGAGTCAGAGAGTGTCGGCAGGGGATATTTTGAAAGAGAAATAGGATGCATCATAGCGTTGTGGTTTGGGGAGGTTTGAGGGGAATAGTTTTATTTTCTCTGCAGTGGGAGGAATATATATAAATATGTATATCCATAACCACATATAAAAGGTATACATATATAGAGGTTTTAAGATGATGCGCTTATGCAAAATAATCAGGACATATAAAATTGTACTAGACACCGTCCCATATGTACATGTAAGGATATATATATATTACAGTCAGGCTTTCCAGGTTTGCTGTAAATATAATTTTTTACATTTTTTTTTCCAAACTGCTTTTTCTCTCTGCAGTGAGAGGGAAATATTTAAATATGTAGATATATAAGCACACAAAAAGGCATTCATATTTTTAATTTTCTTTTCTATTTTATAATAGTTTTTTTCTTTTTAATTTATATTTGTCCCAATTATTCCAATAGTGAACCACTTATAGATACAATTGCTATAATCATATTAACACATTGTGACAGATGTGTTATTATATGGAAATAAACAAGACTTATACTTATCACCTTATATTTTGTTAGTGTATTGATCGACCTATATATGGATATAATGATAGTTATATATATATATACACATATATACACACATATAAATGTAATATATATTTATATATTTTTTTCATCATGCTTAGACTTGCTTTTAAACTGTTCCCACTTTGTATGTGTTCTGTACAGTATAGCACACATGCAAATTCAGAAACATTTGCAGGAAAGAAAACTTTTCTCCAACTATGCGGCGGCGAGGAGATGTAAATTTTGGGTGCAAAGTTCTTTCTACAAATCTTAGTAGATAGGGCTTTGCCTAAAAAACGGTGGCTAGTTCAATGAGAACGCCCATGTGTGAACCATGGAACACCCCCATAATGCAAAGTAGCACAAAGTGCTACTTTGCATTATTTTAAGGCTACTTTCAGCTCAAAACAAATTTTGAGCTGGAATTTAAATCCCAAATCAACACATATCCCCAGTTTGTGTCACTTTGGATGACTTTACACCAGCACACACTAGCTAATTTGCTATTTTTTAACGAAGCAATCAAAGTTGCTGCATTGCCTGCAAGGGAGATAGCAGGGCAGCACCACATCTACTAAGATAAGGTGCAGCTGCTCTCTTCCCAAGTGCTGGTACACATTTGCACCATAGTGCAAAGGTGTCTGTATGAGTCTAGCATAGTTTTTGTACTGGAAGAGGTCCCCATCCAGTACAGAAAACTGTGCTTACGATCCCATTTTTTAGGACATCCTCTGTGTTTAAAAACATCCATCTCCGCAATCATGGCTCTATCCACATCTGCAACCCATCCTGCAAGTGTTGGTGATTCTCCCACTCCCATTTTTGTGCGCTGTTTCGCTTAACTAGGGCCCATCCTAATGAAACCCAAGATTTTTCAGTTTGGGTTAGATCCGTGGCCTCCCACATGTTTAGTAGGCATAGTTTCGGTGTGGCAATTAGTTTTTTTCCCCCCTGCTCTCTCCATTTGCTCCGTGACTGCTTTCCAGTACGTTTGGGCAACTGGAGAACATGTTTTTTAATAATATGTAATTGTAAGGCATGCAGAGGCAGCACTAACAGAACTAAAAGAACTATATATTACCCACTGGCAAGACTACCAAGTGTGGGAAATTTATTACATGTAGCAGTGATTGATGTGTTCATGTATCTAAGTGCCTGTGTGGCCTGCTATATGTATGTATGTGTAGTAAGTACAAACTTTCCTGTCAAGAACAGGATTTCGGAACATTTAAGGGCCATTAAACATGCTGACCAAAATTATCCAGTGGCCAAACATTGTAAAAGGAAGCATGATAAAAATCCTTACAATCTTTCCTTTTTTGGAATTGGCAGGTTTGATGCCACCCAAGGGGTGGGGAAAGAGAGGGAAAATTGATTAAACTGGAGCTAGAATACATTATCCATCTGAACACAAAGTTTTCTGGAGGTCTGAACGTGGATCAAGAACTCTTTGTACACACTGGCTAACATTGACAGACGCGCACTTTTTTGTTGTTGAGTTGTAATGGATTGTGACAGGATTAATAGCCCACAGGGCTCCATTTCTGGAGGTATTTACTGATTTGATTAGTTCCTTGATGAATAGATGATAGGTCGATTAGTAGTCTCTTGTCCTTTCTTTTTTTGTATTGTTTGATATTAAGGTTGGAATATGACTATAGGTGATATCACACGGTACATTATTTTTCAATGGGTGTATTTAATTCTATTTGTGACTTGGACAGAGTAGGACAATGCTATAGTGGACATGATGTTGCTCTTCACTAGACCACTGGGCTTAACTTTCTCTAATGTACAAATTTGCCACTTGGCATGAAACCTCTGTATAACCCTAACCCTTTCCCCTTTGAGTGTACATATATCTGCAATTGCTAAATTGATCAAATTAGTTGGAGGTACATGAGATGATTTATCACACTTTAAGAATGTAACAATATATATTTTGCTAAAAATAAGCAGCAGTTATATATGGGTTTGTATAATGGATTGATTATTTTCAGTGTCTTCTCTACAAAATGCAATACTATAATATGTCTTATATGTCTATGATTTTTTATGTTTTTAAGGGTTTTTGAGCACTTGTTGCACTTGTGAGAAGGGTCACATATTATTAAAAAACATGTTCTCCAGTTGCCCAAACGTACTGGAAAGCAGTCACGGAGCAAATGGAGAGAGCAGTGGGGAAAAAACTAATTGCCACACCGAAACTATGCCTACTAAACATGTGGGAGGCCACGGATCTAACCCAAACTGAAAAATCTTGGGTTTCATTAGGATGGGCCCTAGTTAAGCGAAACAGCGCACAAAAATGGGAGTGGGAGAATCACCAACACTTGCAGGATGGGTTGCAGATGTGGATAGAGCCATGATTGCGGAGATGGATGTTTTTAAACACAGAGGATGTCCTAAAAAATGGGATCGTAAGTGGGCCGCCTGGAACATGAACAGGGGTGAAATATGCTTGTCCCCTACAGTGGAGCTCTGTCACCGCGATGTAAGAATGCAAGACCTATTTAATATCGAGGGGGAGGTAACATGAGGATAAAACACTCCTGGGGCAGCGCATAGAGAGCAATCTATACCTACATTGTACCTGTATGTATACAACTGATGACCTGTTTTGCTGTGCTTTTTGTTGTATTGTTTAATAAAAAGATTTATAAAAAAATAAAAAAACATGTTCGTTTTTCAGCCAACCACTCTAAGTCTGTGTTCTAATGTAACTGTGTACCAGAGTCTCCCTGATCGATTTTGGTCTACAGTATGTCACCTGGGGATGTGGTGTAACCAATTTGTCAATTACTGGGTCAGACTTAATTGAACTCTAATGTTTCTTGATCATACATTTGAAACCTGAAGTTTAATTGTCATAGGTAGTTATTAATCTGATCGGGTGTGATTCCCTAGTTCTGTCTCTTTGTACCAAGAGGTTGTTTCATGGGAGTTTATTCACTCTCTCACTGGAAGTCATTAAGACCCTGGTGGGGTAACCCCTGATTTTAAACCTTTCCACCATTCATTGTTCTTGCTCTCTGTATGCCTGTAGTGTACTGCAGTAGTTTTTGGCTCTATGGAGCTCGCCAAATGGTATGCTCCATTCTAAACTCTTATGGTAGCAGCTATCTGCATGTAAAATACTGTTACCTGCTGTACTTTCACACTGCAGGCTAATTTGTACTGTGTTTCCCTTAATAGATATGATAACATCCAGGAAATTCATCTTGGTCTTGTGGATGGTATATGTGAACTTGAGATTCAAGTCATTGTCACAAATAAAAGTAAAAAAACACCCCAAATGAAAAAAAGATCACTGATGTAATGTCTCCATAAAACAATGGGGCTCATTTACGAGAATTGACGCATCGCTGCGTGAAAGCAGCGATGCGCCACTTCTCAGTGCGCCCTCCTTGCGACACCAATGATGCGTCATATTTACAATATGACGCATCATGTCGCAAGGAAGGACAGATACGTCAGTATAACTGACGTATCTGTCAGCGCAAAAAGTGGCGCATTGCTGGAGTTGTGTCGGACCCTGACGCAACTCCAGCAATGTTCCTTTCACATGGGGCAAGCCCCATGTGAAAGGGCCTGCGTCACCCTTACGCCTGCCATGAGGCAGGCGTAAGGTTTTGACGCATTGGCGTCCTAGAAGTGGCGCAGCAAAATCTCATAGATTTCGCTGCGCCACTCCTACGACCCTTTTTGCGAGGGTACGCCCACCATGCATACATTATACCTGGCGCAGGTATAATGTAGCGCAGGGGTTTACGAAGTGACGCATCTACCTAGATGCGTCACTTCGTGAATATGGCGCAACATGGCGCATTTTTTACGCCACTGGTGCGTCACAAAAAGTGACGCATCGGTGGCGCAAAAGTGACGCAGGGGCTCATAAATAAGCCCCTATATATGTAGTGAGATGCTCATTGTCATCAGTCCATACATGTTGTTCCTCCCATCAACCCACGAGCATTCCTGTGTAGCTACTCACATAACAACTGCCCATCACAGTACTGATGATTTGTTTATGCCACTGATTATCGAAAATAATGAATTTATTCTCCAAGCAGAATTGTAACATTTCAAGTAACATCAAGTGGGCATACATATAGATTGGTTTATCCCTAAATAATGTCTGCATGTTTGGATCCCCAATTGGTGTTGCATACAGTATATGGGGACATCATATCCTTAGTCCTCAAAATATAGCTGGCTTTCCGTGGTATATCATTCATACTTATTTATAAAATCTGTACTATCTCTACAATAAGACGGTGGATTTAATACATAGGGAAGAAGAAAAAAAGTCCAAATACTTGGAGATTTCCTCCAGCAAACTCCCATTAGCTGAAATAATTGTTCAGCCTGGTGAATTTACTTTATCTTTATGTATTTTAGGTAAGAGGTAGAAACATGGGGCCAGGGGTCTATTGACATGCAGGAATTGATACTTTTCTATGTTCAACATCCCCTTTTCCCTCCAGTTGTCTAATAAGGTTTAGTACTCAATAATAGATTGTTTGTACTCAATGTTTGCCACCCTTTGATAACACCCTGAGAGCAGAAATTGTCTGTCAGCCTCCTGGTGATATTTGTTTCAACCCATAATAATACATTGCCCCCCTTATCTGAAGGCTTAATGATAAAAGTGTGATCCTTGCTGAGGGTGTCTAATGCATGTCTTTGAGCTTTTGTCAACTTACTGGCATAATGGTGCTCCGTGTTTTTGCCATATTTTAATCAGTTCATAGGCAA
The DNA here is from genome assembly GCA_963921515.1 of Calotriton arnoldi. NCBI lineage: Eukaryota > Metazoa > Chordata > Amphibia > Caudata > Salamandridae > Calotriton > Calotriton arnoldi. The sequence continues at coordinate 411,514 of CAWUFW010007285.1, forward strand.
CTACCTCATGAAATGTGTCTATGCTGTTGTGTGGTGTAATGGGATTACAACATGACTTTGGTTTGAAATAATTCATACTTGGGTAGTCTGTCTCAAGGCCCATTGCCCTTAGCAAGTGCCCTTCCGAAGTCCAAGCAGCGCTCCCACCTTCTAACTCCATTAGTGTATCAGACCTTTTATATCCCCAATTCAAAAATTATCATAAGTGTGGTCATACATGGGTATCTGAATTGTAGCCCTCTGCAGGGCTGGTTTGTTTTCTTGCTGGATAAAAACTTTCAAAAATTTAAATTTTCCTACAAATAAAAATAAATCAATGTAAGCTTGACAATTGTCCGAACTCTATTCTGAGGTTAAAAGTTCTTGTTGTCTCAGTAATGATATCTGTTTATAGTCCCTTCTCAAGCTGTCAAACTTTCGGCTAAAAATAAAAATTCTTCCACTAGCAAAGTCTTGTTTACCTTGCAAAAACCTGTCTTGTTTCTGTTTGATTTCCTCCTCATATCTAAGTATTCTGCTTTCCATGGCAGAAAACAATTATTTAACTTCACCTTGTTTTGGATGTTTATCTGAAAACTCCTTAAGGTTATTAATTTCTTCACAGATATTGCCAAGATCCAATTGAGCATACTTGGACAACAAACCCATCATACCATTACATATAGATGCAATTAATTGCGACCATTCTTTCAATAATTTGGGGGTGGGTTCTCATATGTTAGAACAATAACAATTCTCCAGCAACGAGGGACCCTGCCCACTTCGATATAATTATTAAGTGATATAACTCCCACCATCTATTAATTTCCTTTTTACACAGATTTTCATAGCAATACAGATACTGCTTGACCATTTAAGGGGAATGAAGTCTTTTATCTGTACACAAGTCAGTTTCCACAAGCGTGACAATTGCACTTTCATCAAACAGATTATGTGCTGCTTCAGTTCTTTTACGTAAAATCTCACTCATGTTTACTAGTGACTGAGCAGTCTCATTCCCACTCAATCCAGAAAGTCATTCAAAGCACATCCATTGCCACGCAGCGCACTTTGCTGTCACGGAACGCCTGCCAATACCTCAAAATACTTCACCATCCAGAGTTTTGCACAGCTGGAGTTTGTCAAGATGCGCACACTTTCCAGGGTTCAGATCCAGACGCTCAACCAACTGCTTGCTAAATTAAGTTATGATGATCAGGGTCAGTGGCAGGAAGCGGTTACTCTCATTTAACTTCAGCTCTTGCAAATCACCAGTTGCTACCACCCGAGACGTCGGTGTTTACCAATCGGTGCAAGTCCTGATTCCAATTTGAAATTTGTATGCGCCTCGAAATATCAGAAGCCACTGGAATTCACTGCAGGATGTGTTTCGATGCTTTTATTTCAAAAGGCAACATGTTTCGACCTATCAGTCTTTGTGACAGCCTATGTGACAAGTGATCAGTCACCCTTAAAAAATATAAAACACCATAGACATAGAAGACATACAATAACATTGCATTTTGTAAAGAAGAGACTGAAAACATGTCAATTCATTATGTTAACCCATATATAATTGGTGCTTATTTCCAGCACAATTCCATTTCTCTGTAAGATATTTATTCTTAAGGTGTAATAAGTCATCTCATGTACCTCCAACTAATTTCATCAATGTCACGATTGCACATATATACACAAAAGGGGATGGGTCGGGGTTATTCAGAGGTCTCAAATATAGACCAAGCCAAGCTACAAAAAGAAGTGCAAAACGTGACTCTGAAATGGCAAACATACGACAGAGGATTGCAGAAGTAAAAACAATGACAGTGAGGAATATTTTTAAAATTAAATCAGCAAAACTAAAAAGAGACATGTTAAGATTTCATCCTCCTCTTTCACCTCACCACTTCATAAATTATTATTCTATTTTTGGAGATTCATTTTCAGTGTAAGTCTTGTGAGCAAACAGCATAAAAAAACAGAAGATTTAAAAGACAAAAAAGACTGCATGGCATCCTCCAGCTACTACACTTCCAGGCACAGACACAGTTATTGACTTAACAGGATGGCTCCTATCACCAAGCGGCATAAAGCTCTTGAGCAGAGGCCTCTATTTTTGTGACCTATGAACTATAACCCTGGCAACATCGGGAGAGACCTAAAAACAAGAAAAAGGCAAAGCACTCCACCATCTTCAAAGGAACATGGATGTCATTATAGAGCCGGTAGACAATGGTGTTGTAGTGGTTGCGTGAAAGTGAGTGATTATATTAAGGAGGAAATGAGACAATTAATCAATACCATAACTTATAAACCTTTAGAAAGAGATCCCACAGAAGACATGAACAAAAGAATTACGAATATTGTTATAAAGTAAAGGCACTTAAATATCATTGAGGAAACAACAGCAGATGTACTTGTTCATCCTAAACCAAGACCTGGGAGATGCTGGCTGTTACATCATCTCTAGCTGTTCCATCATCTCTGGCAATGATGCAGCCACTGAGAGACTATCTGTAGTGATGAAAGTTGTAATGACCATAGGGAGACAGATGTTCTTCAAGCTTAACATTTATTAGCCACAGCTTCTCAAAGTCCCAGAGTAACTGCCCAACATAGAATCCCTCACTTAGCAACCCTCACTGGACATTCTACATTCTACTGACATGACATCATGAAACTATGAACACTAGATCACCACAATATCTCCCTTCTTTACAACAACAGAAATAGAACACAGAGTGAATAAAATAACATACACAAATACAAGAATAAGCAGTAAAATATACAACTGAACAAGAGCATCGGTGAATGGAATAACACTGCACAAGTACAAGAATACGCAGCAAAAGATACAGTGACTATGATCATTGGTCACGAAACCTTAATGGTTTGGTAATGTTCCGTTCACTACTCCTACGTTCAGGTTCAGGCTTAGAAGGAGAAGGTGAAAAAGGAACACCACGAGTTTGCAAAGACGGCTTGAATGAAACACTAGAATCGTGGGGAGGGACAACAAAGTGCACCTTCACCACTCTTCCCTTGTTCCACCATTCGTTTCTGCTTGTTCTCACCGCATTCCTGGTAACAACTTCAACTCTGACCGGGGATTTGAATTTCGACATCCCCTTAGGAACATGATTCGGATCTTTTACACGAATCCAATCTCCAACACATAATTCCTGTCTTGCAGGTTTGACTCTGTGTAGGGTGTCATAGTGACTTTTCATTTTACTCTGAGATGCTTCAACTTTGGGTCTCACAACTTGGTCTATAAGTGACATGTGATCACTTTTATGCTGACACTCTCTTAACCACGCAGGGCATAACCTAGAAGCAGGTGGGCGTCCTCGTAACATTTCAAAAGGTGATAAACCAGACACAGCATTTGGACTACATCTATGAGACCACAACATTTCATCAACAGAGTTGGAAAGGTCAAACTTGTTCTGAATGGCCCACTGGATACACTCTGACAGTGTGCGATTCATCTTCTCCACAAGACCATTGGCCTGAGGATGATATAGGGCAACGCACTTGTGTTTGATGGCATTGCTGTCAAGGAAGCTTTTCATTTCTTTGGACACAAATTGGACACCATTGTCCGAGACAATTTCTTTAGGAAAACCCTCTCTTAAAAATAAATTTTTTAGAAATCTTACAACAGAGAGAGTGTTGGGTTCTTCTACAAATTTTACTTCCCACCATTTGCTGTAGTAATCAACAATTACAATAGCAAATCTTAACTTTCTTGGAAGAATACCGAAAGGACCAATGAAGTCAATGGCAAGCTTAGACCAAACGGTGTTTGGCAATTCAACAGGCTGTAAAGGCACAGCTTCGGTTTTAAGTCCTTTGTCACTAGACGCACAAACAACACATCCCCTAACACTAGCTGTAATGGCAGAATCCATCCCTGGCCACCAATAACTATCTCTGATTTTCCTTTTAGTTATGGTTTGGCCCAAATGTCCTTCGTGGCCATACATAATGATCCTAGGCCTCAAAGAAACGGGTGGAATAAATTTATCTCCCCGTACCAACATCCCCTTTTCTTCAATAGACAGTTCATCTGCTACTTTGAAGTAGGGATGTAATTCTTGTGCTAGTGTTTTTTCCTTTGGCCACCCATACATGACATACTTCCTTACACTTTCTAATTCCATATCTTTTGTGGATTCTGAAAACCATTCATGTTCTGAAAAAGTAGTGTCATGACAAATGTCAACACTGGCAATTAAGCATTCTTCGTCATTTTCTTCACAGTTTTCTGGATAATGAGTAAAACTTAAAGGTGAGCGAGATAAGTAATCTGCTCTTATGTTTTTACCACCAGGGATGTGCTCCACAATGAAATTGTACTGTAGAAGTTTTGAGCTCAATCTTGCTATTCTTGGGGTATGGTCTTTGATGGTCGTCCCGCTCAAAATACTGACTAAGGGTTTGTGGTCAGTTTTTAGCACAAATTTTCTACCCCATATAAAACATTTGAATCTTTCCACTGCCCAACAACAACTCAAAAGTTCCTTTTCAATGACAGAGAATATTTTCTCATTAGCCCTCAAAGATCTAGAAGCAAAGCCTATAGTCACTTCAGTTTTTCCTTTGATCTGAGCAATGGTAGCGCTAAACCCTCATTACTTGCATCCACAGTTATTATACATTCTTGTGAAGGGTCGAACGGTGCAAGGACCCCAGCTGAGACAATTTCTTTTTTTAAACCTTCAAACTCATCTTGGCAGACTTTCTCCCATGCAAATTTTTTCTCTTTCTTTAATAATTCTCTTAACACTACAGTTTTTGCCGAGAAATTATGAATAAATTTTGAGTAAAACTCACAAAGGCCTAAGAAAGAAGCTACATTCTCCTTACTCTTGGGAGTAGGTGCTTTGGTTATGGCATCAACTAAACCTGGTCTTGGTTCAATCCTCTCTCTGAGATGACATGACCCAGATACTCTATAGTATGCTTTCCAAATTCGCACTTCCTCGATTAGCCACAACTCCAAATTTTTCTAATCTTTCTAAGACTTCACACATGCGTTTATCATGAATGGATTGATTTCCTCCTGCTATTAAAATGTCATCTTGAAATGTTACCATCCCTTCAATCCCTTCCAAAACATTCTCTAATACACGTTGGAAAACGGCCGCCGCTGAAGCAAGACCGAAAGGCATCCGTTTAAATTGATAAGAGCCCATAGGTGAAACAAAAGCTGTAAGGTGTCGTGAGCCCTCTTCAAGTACTATCTGATGATAGGCGGAAGCTAAATCTATTTTTGAAAACATTTTAGATCCCGAAAATGTGCTGATAATATCGTCTATCCTGGGTAGTGGGTGTGAGTCAACCCAAATGGCCTTGTTGAGACTCCTCAAGTCCACACACACTCCCAATTGCCCATTCTTCTTCCTTGCGATAACTAAAGGACTTAACCATAAGGATGACTCAATGGGTTCTATCACACCTTCAATACACATTTTTTTAAGTATGTCTGCTAAGTCTTGACGTACACTGAAAGGTACATTCCTCAGTTTGTGTTTCACAGGTGTAACATTATCTTGTACTTTAATCTTATGTTTAAACCCTTTAATTTTCCCCAAATTGTCGCCAAACACATTAGGAAATTTGTCAACCCATTTTGTACTATTTTCACATTTCGCAAATGATCCCTTGTTTTCTTCTGCATCAGCTACTAAGGAAACCTGCACATCTCTACCAGGTCTAAGGGTCATCCCAAATAGGCCTTGATGATACCATCCAAGAATATCCAACCCTTTCCTGGCTACATATACTTTTCCTGAAATGGTACGCCCCTTGAATTTGAGTTGGCATTCAAAATATCCAGACAACTCAATCTTCCTTCCATCGTATGTTACTGGATTCCTATCTGGGGGAAGTAACACACGTTTTCCCCATACCTCCTCAAACAGCTCTTCAGTTATCATAGTCATTCTTGCACCGGAATCAATGAGAAGTCTGAGATCCTTGCCATCCACCTCTATGTGTTCATACGGATCCACACAATCTGACTCTTCATCCCGTACCACAACAATCATGTCTCTAATTCCTCTAACACAATCTTGTTCTTCATCTGAGCTGTCACTCACATCACCCTCTGGGACCGAATTTATTTTGTCTCTTGGTGTTTGACAAACTTTCGCAAAATGCCCTATTTTATTGCAAATTTTGCATTTCACGCTCTTTGCAGGACAAGGTTTACCGTTCTGTCCATGCCTTGAATTACCACATCTAAAACAAATGTTCTTCTGTGTAAAAAAACTGTTTTTATACTCATTTTTTTTTGTAAATCTTTTTAAGTTATTGTTCTGCTTAAACGTGGTACCCTCATTCACCACAGACACTCCACTAGCCTCCTTGCGTGCGAGTTCTCTAAGTGCTTTGCGTGAAACTTCAATCCCCTTAACTATATCTATTGTTTCAGTGAGGTTTGGGTTTCTCAGTGTGAGAAGTTTTTCCTGAACTCTTTTGTCCCAACACCGTACAACTATCTGATCACGTATGAGTTGGTCTGTAAAATTTTCAAATTCACATTCCGCTGCCAACATACGTAAAACAGCTACATAAGTATCTATAGATTCGTCCTGTAGCTGCTCTCTTGTAAAGAACTTGTGTCTATTCACAATCAAACTGGGTTGTACATCAAATTGCTTCTCTAATTTCTTAACGGCTAATTCAAATTCATCTAAATCCTCTTCATTTTGGGCAATGATATACGGCGGGAGGTGTTCATAAATAGATTGGCCTTCGAAGCCCAAATTGTGCTCCAATAAAAATCTTTTACGCTCAGGTCGATATCTATTCCCACCAATTGCCCCTAAATACTTTGTAAAAGCTCTGTACCAATTTCTCCACGGTACAGGCGGATCCCCCGGAGATTGGAGAAAAGGGGGAGGAGCACCCACATTTTGCATGGTTGCTATTTCACCTATTTTACAGGAATCTTGCTTCCTTTCTTCTCAAATATATATTTCTCTTCAAATGTGCACAGTTTATCAATAATATTCAATATACATAAAAACAAAATTTGCTTCAATTAGAAAACAATCTGTTTTCCCTCTGTATATGAATTCTTTAGATTGGTTTTAAGTAATTTGTTAAAACATTTTCTCGTGTTTTGTTTTTTTTTAAACTCCCACTCAATTTTAAACAAAAAAAATAAAAAATATTTAAATGTGGTCTCTAAAGTAACTTCTATAAAGTTCCCACTTTAGATTTCCTCTTATAACTCTTCTTTGAGTTTAACTGTTTATCCTGACAACAAAATGCCCTCCAAAGAGCTTTCTTTTGTGTATAAAGTCAGCGTTCTAGTTGTTCACAATGTTTTGTATGTGATGTACTTCCTGTAGTCCATCTTCTATTCATTTGTTTCAAAAACGGACGTGAGAACAGTTTATGCACAACACGAGGTAAGTCAGAGTTCTTCGCGTTGCTGTGTACTTTCTTTTGCTCTCTTTGTTTCTTCCTTATCCTTCACTGTTTCCAGTATACTGTCACAACCTTCATTTTTTTCCTCTTATTGCTGCACGCTTGCTTTGCCCCAACGCTCGACTGCACCTCATTTAAAATTGTCTTTTTATTTTCTCCTTGGCTTTTCGTTCGCCTGACTTGTTTGTGGTGTAGTTTCTTGCCAAACTGTGACAACTTCACACTGGCTTCAATCTTTTATTTTTTTAATCGTTCTTGGCTCGACACGCGTTGGACTCAACGCACGCTGTAGGCTTGTAGTTCACTAAAGTCTTGCGCTTGGTACGACGCGCATGGCTGGCTTCTCTAACGTTCTCTGGCTTGCGCTCGACTCTGCGCTCACATAATTTCTTGTATTATGCGTGAGGGTGACAGTTAATGGCAGCCACGCGCGTTACAATAAACACAGGAATGCAATTAATTCGGCAAATAGATGTCCGACACAGACATCGATCACAGTCTGTCTGCTTTCCCGATGTTAATCTCTCACACTCGGCAGGGAGCCAATTCCCTACACAACGTTGCTGAGTACACCCAGAGCGAGATGTTTCCCAGAAGAGTAAATAATGTGGTAACGTTCCCCCAATTATCTCAGTCACGAAGGGGATACATACACATCCACACTCAGATCAGTTGATCCGGTTGAGCAGGCACCACTCTTCTATTTTTCCGAGAATGCGCAGCGCGATGAAACGCGATTACACGACACTTAGTTGTCACAATCTTTTGTCTTAGCGTTTCTTTTCAGTCTTGCGCTTAATTGCGGCTTATAATGAAAATATACAAGCCTGCCATTCTGTTTCCATTGAGTTCTAGTCTGGGACGGCTTCTACTCGGTTGTTTTCTTTTTTTTTTCTTCTTGAGGCAGAGCTTCTTGGTGCGTGGGTTCTTCGCTGTGGCTAAATCGTCGCCAAATTGTAGTGATGAAAGTTAGTAATGACCATAGGGAGACAGATGTTCTTCAAGCTTAACGTTTATTAGCCACAGCTTCTCAAAGTCCCAGAGTAACTGCCCAACATAGAATCCCTCACTTAGCAACCCTCACTGGACATTCTACATTCTACTGACATGACATCATGAAACTATGAACACTAGATCACCACACTATCTTTATTTGTTGACCTGCACCTCCAGCTCATTGTCCAAGAACTGCCATCATTTGTTAAGAATATTGTCACTTCAGTCAGATTATTGAAAGAATGATGTCTCTCTCCTCGCTACAATTGATGTTATATCGTTATACGTCACCATATGTAAGGAGGATGGTCTTATGGCATTATATGAAGCTCTTCATAAAAGAACTGTGAAAATGAAAAACCTATCAACCAAAGTGCTTACCAGCACTGCAAGAGTGATCCTTAAATCCGATGATTTTACCTTCAATGGTAAACACTATCTACAGATACAAGAAACTTCCATGGGCACCTGGATGGTTCGATCCTTTGCAAACATCTTCATGGGCAAACTGGAGGACCATACACTTGCTACTTCTCGCATCAAACCACTGGTATGACTGAGATACAGTGATGACATACTTATGGTATGGAATGCAGGAAGTAGAACATTTGAAGAATTCACAATTTAGATCAACATTTTATATCAACAGATCCATCCTACCATAACATTTATCAGCGGCAATATTTAACAGAAGCATCAACTCCCTTTTCTGGATGTACTACTCAAAATTCATTAACAGAAAATTGTAACTGATCTGTACCACAAGCCTACTGATGCTAATTTGTATCTAAACTGAACTTCTTGTCACCCACACTATACTAAAAGCAGCATCATCAACAGCCAAGCACTCAGAATAAGATGCATCTGCAGCAAAGAGGACACTTGTAAAGAGCATCTTCAGGAACTTGCCAGATTATTTAAAATCAATCAATCAATCAATCACGGAATTTATAGAGCGCGCTACTCACCCGGGAGGGTCTCAAGGTGCTGGGGGAGGGGGTAAGTTACTGCTCGAACAGCCAGGTCTTGAGCTGCTTCCTGAAGGAGAGATGGTCCTGGGTTCGCCGAAGGTGAGTGGGGAGGGAGTTCCAGGTCTTGGCTGCCAGGTAGGAGAAGGATCTTCCTCCGGCGGTGGTTCTGCGGATGCGTGGTACGGTGGCGAGGCGTGGCTGGTTGATCGTAGCTGGCGGGTGGGCGTGTAGAAGGTCATGCGGTCGTTGAGGTACTTTGGGCCCAGGTCGTGGAGGGCCTTGTGTGCGTGGATGAGGAGTCTGAACGTGATTCTCTTGCTGACGGGGAGCCAGTGCAGGTCTTTCAGGTGTCCGGTGATGTGGCTGTGTCGGGGGATGTCCAGGATGGGTCGTGCGGAGGCGTTCTGGATGCGCTGGAGTCTTTTTGAAGTTTGGCTGTGGTTCTGGCGTAGAGGGTGTTCCCATAGTCCAGTCGGCTGGTGACGAGTGCCTGGGTGACGGTCTTCCTGGTTTCAGTGGGGATCCATCTGAAGATCTTGCGGAGCATGCGCAGGAGTGTTGAAGCACGAAGATGAGACGGCGTTGACTTGTCTGGTCATCGACAGGGAGGAGTCCAGGATGAAGCCCAGGTTTCGTGCGTGGTCCGTTGGCTTGGGCGCGGTGCCCAGGGCCGGGGGCCACCAGGAGTCGTCCCAGGCGGAGGGTGATGAGCCCAGGATGAGGACTTCCGTCTTGTCTGAGTTCAGTTTAAGGCGGCTGATCCTCATCCAGTCGGCGACGTCTTTCATCCCGTCGTGTAGGTTGGCTCTGGCGGTGGTGGGGTCGTTGGTGAGGGGGAGAGGATCAGCTGGGTGTCGTCGGCGTAGGAGATGATGTTGAGGTTGTGTTGGCGTGCGATGGCTGCGAGGGGGCTCATGTAGACGTTGAAGAGGGTTGGACTGAGTGAAGATCCTTGTGGAACGCCGCAGATGACTTCGGTGGCCTCGGATCTGAACGGGGGAGGCGGACTCTCTGGGTTCTTCCGGCGAGGAACGAGATGATCCATTCCAGTGCTTTCTCTCGGATTCCGATGTTGCTGAGGCGCTTCACTAGGGTGCGGTGGCAGACGGTGTCGAACGCCGCGGAGAGGTCCAAGAGGATGAGGGCTGCTGTTTCCCCGTTGTCGTTTAGGGTTCTGATGTCGTCGGTGGCTGCGATGAGGGCGGTCTCTGTGCTGTGGTTGGCCCGAAACCCGGACTGCGAGGGGTCGAGGGATCCATTCGTCTCGAGGAAGGCGGCAAGCTGTCTGTTGACGGTCTTCTCGATGACTTTGGCCGGAAACGGAAGGAGCGAGATGGGACGGTAGTTCTTGAGGTCGGTGGGGTCCGCCGTTGGTTTCTTCAGGAGGGCGGTAAGCTCGGCGTGCTTCCAGCTCTCCGGGAAGGTGGCGGTGTGGAAGGAGGAGTTGATGATGTCCCGGAGATGGGGTGCGATGGTGGCGTCGGCTTTGTTGAAGACGTGGTGTGGGCAGGGGTCGGTTGGTGATCCGGAGTGGATGGAGTTCATCGTGCGGGTGGTGTCTTCGGTGCTGATCGGGGTCCAGTTGCAGAGGGTGGTGGTGGCGGGCGTTGGTTCGGCGGTAGGGTGCGTGGTTTGTGCGTCGAAGCTGTTATGTATGTCGGTGATCTTGCGGTGGAAGAACGCGGCGAGTGAGTTGCAGAGGTCTTGCGAGGGGGTGATGTCGTTGTTTCCGGCGCTGGGGTTGGAGAACTCTTTGACGATGCTGAAAAGTTCCTTGCTGTCGTGGGCGTTGTTGTCCAGTCGTTCTTTGAGTGCCGACTTCTTGGTGGCACGGATCAGCTGGTGGTGTTTGCGGGTGGCGTGCTTGAGGGCGGTCCTGTTGTCTGTGGTCTGGTCGAGTCGCCAGGTTTTCTCGAGAGTGCGGCAGTTCTTCTTGGATTCCTTGAGTTCGTTGCAGAACCAAGGGGTTTCTTGCTTCCGGGTCTGCTGGGAGGGTTTTTTAGTGGTGCGAGGTCGTCGGCGCAGGCGGTCAGCCACTTGGCGAGGTTGCTGGCTGCTTCGTTTGGGTCCGTTGTGTTGGTGGGTGTGTTCTGGCTGAGGGAGGCGGTGAGCTGCTCGGCGGTGATCTTGCTCCAGCTCTGGCGGGGAGCCTGTTGCGGGTGGTGGTGGGTCGCAGTCTTTCTGAAGCTGAAGTGGACGCAGCTGTGGTCGGTCCAGTGGAGTCCGGTGGCGTGGCTGAAGGAGATGTGCTTGCTGGAAGAGAAGACGGCAGTCAAGCGTGTGGCCGGCGTAGTGGGTGGGCGTGTTCACCAGTTGCTTGAGTCCGAGGTTGGCGAGGTTGTCCAGCAGGGCGGTGGTGTTTCTGTCGTTGTTGTTCTCCAGGTGGAAGTTGAGGTCCCCTAGGAGGATGTAGTCGGCGGAGGGCATGGCGTGCGGGCTGATGAAGTCTGCGATGTCTTCGCTGAATAGTGTGCGTGGTCCCGGGGGTCTGTAGATGAGGGTGCCTCGGAGGGTGGTCTTGGGGTCAGTGTGTATCTGGAAGTGTAGGTGTTCGGCGGCGGTGAAGGTCTCGTCGGAGTTAGTCGAGATGCGGATGGTGTTCTTGTGTACGATCGGCGATGCCTCCTCCCGTCTGGTTGACGCGGTCCCTCCGGGTGATCTTGTATCCGTCCGGGATGGCTATGGCGATGTCGGGCGCTGAGGAGGCGTTCATCCAGGTTTCGGTGAGGAAGGCGACGTCCGGTGCTGTTGCGTCGAGCAGGTCCCAGAGTTCCACGGCGTGCCTGTGGACGGAGCGGGTGTTCAACAGGATGACTATCTTCTGCACATCCTACAGCAACAAATTGATGTCTTTGCAATTACCCAGGGAAGCACATATTTGGTATTCCAACAGCAGAAACAAAAGTGACAGAAACCCATTTGTGGTTGACTATCATCCATCAACTCCTAAGTACAAACACATAATGCTTAAATAATTTCTGTTATTATTCACCTGTGAAAAATTGCAAATGTTTTTTCCAAAAACTGTCAGTCATTGCTTATTACAATGCCCCAAGTTTGGGTTCTCCTATTGTGAGAGCTGAACTCAAACAAGCTGCAACAAATGCAGGGATTCATTGCTGTGATTCTAAAAGGTGCATCACGTGTGAATACCTCCTACAAACACCATCAGTAACGTGCTCTGTTACAAGAAAAACCTATCACATAAGACACCATCTTAGAAGTCGATCAACATGCCTTATTTATCTCATTCAGTACCAACGCCAAACCTATAAAAACAATAGGGATGCCAAACAGTGAAGTACCTCCTTACACAATTCAGGAATCATATATCAGCAATAATGTAGCTAATCATTATAACCTTGTGAGCCATTTGCTATCAGATTTGAAGATTTTCCCTGTGGAACATCTCTTAAAGGGAGCCCACCTCCCCATTTTAAGTAATTTTGCTCCCGGGTTGGGCTCCCTGGGGCCTTATGAGATTTGGCAAGGGGGCCATGTGTCCTGCCTCCCAATTTTGTACATTATACTATTTTTCTTTTTTTATTTCAGGACAGGGGCTAAGTCCCTGATTCCTGTAATTGCTGCCACAAAATGTATCTCATGTTTTTGGCAGACAATCAGAGCGCTCGCTCCTGCGGGAGTCTGGGTCCCGTGTGAGCGAGATGGCCAAAGGGGAATAAAGCTCCCTGGGCCAACCAGAACACTACGTTTTTAAATTGGCACTCCGCGAGAGTCTCTCGAGCCTGTCGGGAAACCAACTGTCCAGATATACAATTACTTTTCACCCTAAATTTTGCAAAAACTAAGGAATGGATTTACACCAAATCACCTAAAGCACAATCTGCAGAAAAAGATTTAGCTCCATGCCAAATTAGGTGTAATTGTTTTTAGCAGTTTTTGCTGTAGCCGTCTTAAAGAAGTCTATGGAAAATGCATGGGGATTTCGCATTTTGGGACCCTCCGTATTTCTTAACCCCCACTTGATAGATCAGTAGTTTTTGAGATATTAACGGTCAATAATAATTGTATATTTTGGGTGTTGGGCATGTGAGAGTCCTGCGGGCATCCCGTGAGCGTGCAAAATCAAAAATGGAGCGCTGTGATTGGTCGAGAGGCTTGTTTACCCCATCAGCCTACACGCTCTTGCGGAAGCCTCTCACAGAGCAAGTGCTCTGATTAGCTGTTTGTTGGAACATTTAAAATGAAATGGCCGCCATTACTCTTTAGTGTGAAAAATTGGAGGTGTTGTGGAAATGAAATAAAAAAGCTATATAATGGGGCAGCAGAAAGGCATGCTGACCCCTTAAGTTTAGAAAGGAGGTGTCTAAGGGATAACTACTGTGAAGAAAATAAATGTACAATGTTTTTAACCAATTTTTATGATCTCTCAGGACTCTTGCAGGATCGAGAATAGTAAAAAGGAGTAGATGAGTTCCCCATACACTCTACTAGTTTTAATGCATATAGTGGTACTTGTTTTTGAGAGAAAGTGTGTGAGACGTAAGTACTGTGATGAGTAGATGGATAATTTTTATGGGGGCTTTTGACTTCGCAAGCATCCCACGAGACTCACATGGAAATTTACTGGGCATGCCACAAGGTGTTTTATGAGCTCGTGAGAGTCTCGGGGGATCGTATATAATAAAAGGGGTAGCGGAAATCTGGTGCATATAAATTATACCTATCACAACAGGATGTTTGCAGTGAAAATGCAAATTCCATTATAAAAGTACACTCTCGCAAGAGGTTTGCAAGCGTAAAGCTGCAAACACAGCCCCCACGCAGTGGACGTAGAAGACAGTGCATCTGGCTCTTGCGAGAGTCCCGCGATAGTTAACCACGCTATGTATAAAAGCACCATGGCTCTCACGAGTGTCTAGCAAGAGTCATCAGAAGAAAAAAAAGGGTAACAGTACACACAACATACATAATGAAAGTATAGGGTAGCTCTGAAAAGAGCTTTTTTAATTTACATTTATTTTTTAACAGCTGTATTTATTGTCAGTCAGTCAGTCAAGAAAAACTTTATTTGGTTTTCACAACCATAAAGCATGATGCTAAAATTTGTTTAAAAATCAATTACAAAGATTTAAAACAATTTCATAAAAGATCATACATTTTTTTTTAAAACATTTTTTTTACTATTCATGCAATGTTTCCAATTCATTAATAACCTAATTCATTTAGTATTGTCCACTATTCGTAAAAGTGTATCGATCAAGGTAAGAAACTTGGCCCCTCGACAGATTAAGATGGTTGATGTTCCCCCCATCCTACGTGTTATGGTTTGTCTACAGGTACGAATGTTAAGTTAAAATCGGTATTAAAAGACTCCTTCTTGCTTCTTTCACTGTAGGGCAAACGCACATCATATGGCATAAAGATTCTTTGTAATATCCACATAAACGGCAATTTGCGTTTAGGTGTTTTCCTTTCCATGTTTGTCGCAGGTCCTTGGTTTCCTATTCTCCAAGCCGGTACAACATGAAACTCCTTTTTAGAACCAATCGAAAATGTGCCGCTAGATAAGCTTGCGGTTTTGGTTTAACGTAAGAATTGATGACTGTCCAGGAGTGTTTACGTTTTACCAATAAATTTTTGTCTTCGAAAAAGGACAGATGTTTTGCAGCGCTGTTACACACTCTATTAAGTGCCGTCCTTTCCATCTTACTGTCCCATGCCTCTTGTAAGTCTAGTACTGCCAATGCTGATCGTAAATATTCACCCCATGAGTACGATTTTTTCAGATCAAACTGAGCCTTTATTTCAGTCCAGCATAGGTTGTTCAGAGAACCAGGATCTGAAGAACGGAGTTTCCAACACAGTTTTACAAAAACGGATTGTCGCTGGAATTCCTGATTTTGTAAACCGAATTCCAGGCGGATCTGTGCTTGTGATGCACTTTTCGGAAGATTAAAAACGGCTTTATACACCTTTATCTGTAGCTCGTTTAAGACTTCAGATTCCCGGCCATGCCATATTTCCAAACCGTATGCCAGTGCAGGAAGTAATTTAGAAGCCATTACTTCCAAAGATGACTTTATGATGGGCAACTCAGTTTTTGTTTCAATTGTTTGTAGGCAAAGATTAGTGTTTGGGCCTTTGCTCTTATTGCTCTTTTCTGTTCAGTGAAGGTCATACCTCGACCCAAGTTAATCCCCAGATACTTATATGTACGAACTTCCTCAATTTGTTCGTTTTTGGCAAACCACCTGAATTTTCCTGGACTAGGGCCTGCTAGTTGCACAACTTTTGTTTTTTTCTTATTTATCTCTAGCCCTTGCTGGTCAAAGTAAGTTATCAGGTGGTTAATGACTCTTTGCAAGCCAATCGGTGTTTGGCTCAAGACCACTATATCATCTGCATATTGCAGGTACTGTATGTGGTCTTCAGCCAACTTTGGAGGAAGACCATTTATTTTAGACAAATAAGATTGCAGGTCAGCGAGGTACAGGTTAAAAAGGCTAGGGGCCAAAACACAACCCTGTTTCAGGCCATTATAAATATTTATTTTGGACGATATAATGCTACCATCTCCCAGCTTCACCCGTGTCCAGGTTTCACTATGGAGGGATACTATGGCGTTTATTAGTTGTTGCGGTAGTCCCCATTCTTTTAGTTTCATCCAGAGTCGGTCTCGTGGGACTCTGTCAAAAGCGGATTTTAGATCAATAAAACATGTAAAAAGTCCTGTGTTCTTAAATGTGGCTTTTCCCGTGAGGTTTGCTAATGCCGCCAGGTTCGTGATTGTACCCATTCTTTTTCTGAAACCTGTTTGATTTTTGGGGATTATACCGTTTGACTCTGTCCATGCTTGTAGATCTAGCAAGATGCAAGATGCATAAAGTTTTGCCTCCACATCCATCAAGGCTATAAGCCTATAATTCCCGGGCTCGTTGCGACTTCCGTTCTTATAAATGGGGTGAAATAAACTCCCTTTCCAAGAATATAGAGACTTATTTTGAGAGTACAGATAATTAAATAGTGGCGTGAGGTAATTGGCCCAAAAATCTGGTTCTTGTTTAAAAAGTGCATTTGGAAGGCCATTCGGCCCTGCTGCTCCCTCCGTTTTCAGCTTTTTTATTACTTCTTTTAGTTGTATACTGTTGGTTAAAGGGTTTGGGCCATTATGGCATAATTCCTTAAGATCTTTTTCAGGTTGCACGATTTCCAGAATTGATGTACAGTTTGCGATTGCACTCTGCTTTTCCTCCTGCAAGGTTTCCAGATCACTTGCCGGCCTCAGTTGCTTATCATTCTTTGTGAAATTATATAACTTTTGAATATGTTGTACCCATTTCGCCTCGCTTATTCCTGCCGTTTGATACGTTCTTGTTCCCTTAATTAGCTTGTGTATAATGCCCCAAAATTCACAGCTGTTTGGCAATTTGCTGGCCCAAAGTAATTGCTCCCAGAGTTTTTCCATATGTTCTTTTTTTGCATCCCTTCACTTCTCCTTATATTTCTTCCTCATATCTTTGATGTTTCGCTTGTTTACTATTTTTCCTACTCTTGCTGCGACAGTTCTTTTTCTCACCTCCCTTGCTATGTCCCTTTTCTGGTCACGGAGCTGAATATTATACCATGGTTCATGTATTCTTCCCTGTGGGCCTGGGCATCCTGGGAGTACCGGAAATTTATTAACTAAGGTTTTCCCTAAAGTTTCCCAAGCCACTTCTAATGATTGAACACTCTGGGACCCACTATCATTCACATGTTTATGCGCGACGTCCATAATTGATTCGATGTTTTTGCCGCGCCATTTTAACTTCCTTAGATTGTATATTACAGGCATTTCTGTTAAAGTTGTGGTGATCTTTTTCTGAAACAGATTTGCATGCAAAGCTAATACTTGCGGAAGGTGGTCGCTTTCAGGGCGGGATTGGATATGGAAGGATTCAACTAGATGGAGTAATTTGTTACTAACCATTGTGTAATCAATAGTGGATTGTATTTTCCCACTTAAGAAGGTAATGCCAGCTGGCCGGTCTCCCTTTATTTTTCCATTCAGAAAATGTAAACCGAGGGTTTCCAAATCTTGTCTTTGGTTATAGACCTCAAGCTCCTTTTGACGTACTCTTTTTTTCGAATTGGTCCCTATTATTTTGGTATTAAAATCTCCTGAAATTATCAACTCGCTACCTTGGTGACTAATTTGCAAAACCTTTATTAAGTTTGTCAGGCGGGACAATTTGTCCTTCTTCTGCTTTTTGTTAGGATGAATATATATGTTTAAGATCAACAGCTGCCATGGCTTTGTGGTTACTGATGTTTTACTCTCCAGTTTTACTACTTGAAGCCAATTTTCACCCATATCAATTTCTTCCATTTGCCAGTCTAATTGTGTATTTTTATATTTTACATTTTTTTTAAAAACATTTTTTAAAAAGATACAGAAACCAGAAATGGGGTAAACAAAAAAAACATCTCCTTCAAAACAAAGAAGAGAAAAAACTAGGGAAAAAATGTTTTAAAAAACTACTGCCCAGGTGGGCATATATAATTCTGGACAAGCCTATTCTGTGCAGCCCTGCTTGCCTCAGGAGAAAAAATTATCTGCTTGCATAAGCAGCAAAAAGGGTTTTGTTCAGATGAGCAGGGTTGCTATCTGCTCGTGTGGTAAATACCTAGGCAGGCACAGTGTCACTAAGTTGAAAAGATGTGGATGCTCCTGATGAGTTATCAAGCTCTGCAACATAGGCTAACTCAATCAGAGTAAGGCATTGAGGGTGCATAGCCCTCAGATGCCGCCACATACCAGTAGTACTCATGCTGTGTTCCATGTTCGGGCTGCCCCTACTAAACTCCTTTTTACATATATTACAAATCACATATTTGGCAGATACTTTTTTCGCCCAGACGTGGGTCCCTTGCTCACTTTGCCACTGGATTCAAGCAAGCCTGGCTGATGACGGCTGGAATGCCAGAAACCGGTCCTAGGATGCTTGTTTCCGGTCCAGGGAAGACATGGCTTGGCAGTTCGTGCTGGACTGTTCCCATGAGGCACAGGGTCAGACTGATTTGCATATGGCCATGTCTGAACTGGGGTGGTGGAGTGAGCTAAAGAATGATGATGGATTAAACCCAGATCAGTTGACTGGGGGTGAGTGTTTGATTGGCTCAAAAGTTCCGTCCATCATCCCCTTTTGTATCACTCAGATACTTTTTTCGCACCGTGCTTCATTAAAAAGGTTGCTACACCAAGGACTCCTTGGGTGGCTGAGATGCAGGGATCTCATCTGAATCTGAGGATGACATTCTGGTGATAGAAAATCAGCAATGTCAGAGAGCTAGCCAAAAATGTCTAACCACAGCAAAACCCAATAGCCAAATGAAAAAACAAGGAAGGACTCTTTCTTTGCTAAATAAAGACATCCATACGAACCAATCACAATCCTTCCTTGGGATGTCTTTCCACTCCTGGGCATCTCGTTGGTGTCTCGTGAGAGACGTGCAAGATCGTTAAAACAGAGAACTTTCTCAATATATCAAATGCAATAATACATCAACTGTTTTCTAATTTAAACAACACTCCTCATGTCTTACTTTCTTCGAAACGACAAAATTATGAACTTGCGACCGTATCAAAAGAGCCGGACAGGAAGTACAGCCTCAATGTCGTCCACACAGGTGATTGTTTGTTCGACTCCTGCTATTATCTCATGAGAGCCGCAAGTTTGTAAACAAGAATAATTAATAATATATACATACTGTACTGACTTTATTATTAAAGATTAACATTCAATAATAATTGACCACATGAAAAGGATCTCTGTACAATAGATTAGAATGAAATTTATAGCTCTACAATCTTGCGAGTCTCCCGCGAGTCACCCATAACCTCCTGCAAGAGCGATCACACACCTTAAAAATGGATGTACATAGTGAAAACACATAGTTTACAGCATAGGAAAAACTGAACAGTGTCTTATTTTTAAATATAAATATGAAGTTTATGTGAAGATACATACAAAGAGTAAGAAAACTATGCTGGGAATATTTCTGTATATGTGAGTTACAAAAACTAAGAAGATGAACATTCTCAGCGCAAACATTGTTGGAGTAGTTAGTTTCTATGTATTTTTAAATATATTTTTATTTTCTGAAAACCCTTCAATTTTACAGAAAAAAACAAAGATTAAAGTAACGTTCTAGGTAGGTGCAATGAAAATATGTGTCTTCAATTTGAAAAAACTTAGAAATTCACTGAAAAAAACAAAAGTTAAAGTAATGTTATAGTTAGGTGAATTTCTCAGTGACAGCACTAACTTTTTGAACTAAAAAAACACAGAAATTCAGCAGTTATAGTTAGCACACTAACTATAACTTGCACCCACGCAATGCACTGCTTATGTCCTCACATATAACATCACTCATTACATGTTCTATGATATAATTTATGATAACACACAACAAGAAGCTACCCTGACTAGGTGTCTGATTCTTAGTGAGAAATGAGGCACACTATGCCGATAAATTATGTGGTGTTGGGCATATCAAAAAAATGAAAGGACTGTCCTCACACACCACCTGGTGTCAGGCTTCATCATCGACAGTCCTCGCTCTTTAAAAACTGCGTTTGATAAAGAGCGGGCCTACACCTGAAGACAGGGAGGCACTTCTATAACTAAGTGGGTGCCCGTGCTAAGAAAGTGGGTGAGTGATGTTAAAAACCGATGCAAATAACTGCGTGTAAGCTTTAATAATGCAGAATGTGCTCGGTATTAAAAACTAAAAGTGGGGACTGGGGGAATTAGTACCCCATCTCCAACCGTGTTGCCAACATGTTTCTGCCGTATCGGCCAGGAGGGTCCATGGCATTCATCAGGGCATGAGAGAAAAGGGCTCCTATCTTGCCTCTAAGAGACTAAGATGAATCCACTAGGGTAGGTTGACCTTTGTCCAACTCTACCACCAAATTTCAGAAAAACCTGTAAAGATAAATATAACACAGCATTAGTGAAAAATTTGACTCACACTGGCAAGGAAAGAATCAGACTGAAAACATGCATGGAGTACATTGAGGCGCATGTGGTTGTGAGCACGCGTGTTGCTACATACGTGGTGCTCAAAAGATAAAAACAGAGGTGAGACCAGCTCACATGCTTACCCCGGGTGAGGGGTAGGGATGTCCCATTGGAAGGGAGGATTTGAGGGACCCCTGTAGTCACACTCTAAAGACCAGGTTGGAAAGAGATCACAAAGCAAAAGTAAATAAAACATGTATTTATGCAAGATTTCAATGAAGCATTCACTCAAACAAACAGACTATGGAGAAAATAGCTCCCAGGTTTTTAATCAGGCATCCATGCAACCCCTTACTGCCTCAAGGTGCGTCCCTCGTGGTGCTCCTATCATCCGTCCTTGTTGCTTCCCCGCTGGTAACTGACTCAGTCGGAAAAGAAAAACAAGGGAACCCTACTCACAACGGAACCAGGGCGACTGAATATACCAAGAGAACAATGGTTCCTGTGGAATAGTACGTATCTATTTACAACTATACAATGCGTAATCGCAATGTAAGGGTTATAATGATGTCACAGATAGAGGGACCAAAAACACAAATGGATTTTTGCAACACATGAATATGTATTATTTACAACATATAGAAACTCTATACAAAAGAATTATATACATTTGTGCAAGGTGTCCCAAGTGTAGTATGAACCTAACAGTTGAGTGAACAAGTGTGACAATATTTGCAAGGTTTCACAATTTTTTCTTATCGAAAGTGACCACATCTAAAAAGAATTTATTCATTTTATACAACAACTATATTTAATAATAAGTGCTGGATGACTGGTTCACTTTCATCAATGTATATCATTCTTTTGTATAGAGTTTCTATATGTTGTAAATAATACATATTCATGTGTTGCAAAAATCCATTTGTGTTTTTGGTCCCTCTATCTCTGACATCATTATAACCCTTACATTGCGATTACGCATTAATATAGTTGTAAATAGATACGTACTATTCCACAGGAACCATTGTTCTCTTGGTAACTGACTCAGAGCGGGAGCGCGGTATATATAGGTGCCCGGGAAGGTAATCGAATGATTAGAGTATGGGCGGGCGCCTCTCAAGTGGTTAAATGAGCTGCACCTGTGATCGATCGCCATTGTAATGCCGTAGCGCCTCATGACGCTCTACTGAATCGACTTGTTTCAGGAGTCCCAAACGGTGCTGTGTCAAGCGTGAGGGAAACACTGTTTTTGCTGCCTGGAGGCATATCGTAGTGAGAGAGAGGGCCGTAGCGATCATGTGCGCTGACTCGCAGGAACCGGCTGAGTGTTCCTGGTCCCGCGCATGCGCTGGGAAGGCTAGAGTCCTCAGTGCAAGGTGCGCATGTGTAGTGCAGCCGAGGAGGAACACTTTGAAAAATATGCAATTATCGTCGGAATGGAAATTAACTTCCACACGAATATAGGCTCACTAACCAGATGTTTTAGAAAAGGAGGGGAAAATACACCTTCAATAGCTGTAAAGACTCAGGGGATGTGCTGAAAGAGCATCCGCGGTCATATGAAGTGCCAGAGTCCTGGGATGACACAACACCCTATTACGTGGTGGAGAGAAAAAGGGGGTTTATATTTATGTAGTTGAGACCAAGATGCTGCAGAGCCTTAAATCCTCTAAACGGACTGGATGTTATATGTGGTGAGGATGTCACAGAGGCATATAAACATGTACAGCCCAGTGGGTCATGTTATGTATTTTACCAAACTATCAGGGGGCAATCCTTCTGTCTGCTTCAAGACGTTTTAGCCCATGTGGAGCCATGGGATTTCGTCATTCAGACCCTGATCACATGATTTCAAGCTGTAAACCCATCTCTGTTCACAGATGTGTAATTTCCTTTGTATATTCGGGATGCTAGGGTGCATTTTCTGCAACACTACCCACTCTAGGTCTTTGTCACAGTGTTTTAGCCCCAAGAAATGTTGTGTTAATTTTGTGTTGTTCTTTTTGCACCTGATAGTGCTCCGGTGTTCGTTGATTCTTGTTTTAACTTTACGGAGTGTCATACCTACGTAAAATAGGTTGCAGGGGCATTTTATTAGATATACCACATTCTCACTGTTGCAGTTTGTTAGGTTTTTAAGGACCCATTGTCTGTCTGTGTGTATGTCAACTTCCTTGGTATGACGGGTATACTGAAATGCCACACATTTACCGCAAGGGTAGTGGCCGACCGGTCTGTTATGGTCCCATAGGGTTGTTTGGGTTTGTGTTTCTTGTGAACTATTTTTAGAATGGACCAGTTCGTCTCAGATGTTCGAGTTTCTTTTGAAAGCGAACATCGGTGCAGGCCATTGTTTCCCTGCCTCGTTGAGTATGCGCCAGTGTTTTCGGATGATGATCTGGACTTTGTTGGAAATCGGGGTGTATGTAGTAACACATACTACTTTGTCACTTTCATGTTTCTCATTGTGCTCCAATAATGCCTCCTGGTTGTTGTTGCAGGCTCTTTTCCTTGCCCTCGAGACCATCCTTCTGGGGTAATGGCGTTGGATCAATTTGTTTTCCAGGGATTGGGCTTGGTTGTCGTATGTTTCTAGCAATGAACAGTTCCTCCTCACGTGGATGAACTGACCCACCGGGAGATTCTGTCTCAGTGCTCTCGGGTGGAAGCTCTCGTACATAAGAAGACTGTTTTTGTCAGTAGGTTTGTTATGAACCTTCCTTTTTAACCCCTCCTCATCTAGGGTGATCACAAGGTCCAAAAAGACCGCTTCATTCTTGTTGATGTTGTGTGTGAATTTAAGGTGCTGATCCCTCGTGTTGACCCTTTCGCAAAACTCGACAACTTGTTGCAGAGTTCCATGCCAGATGATGAGAATATCGTCGATGTACCTGCGCCATAACTTCAGTTGTTGTTTGAAGGGATTCTCTTGGCAGTATATGTGGTCTTCCTCAAACTGAAGCACATAGAGGCACGCCATGCTAGGAGCAAAAGTTCTTCCCATGGACATGCCCCTGATCTGGTGGTAGATGGTGTCATTGTATTCAAAAAAGTTTTCTGTCAGTGCCATCTCTGCGCATTCCATGATGAAATTACGAGGAGTAAGGAAATCCCACTCTTTTTCTTGAAGGATGTGTTCTACTACTGCCAGGGTACGTCGTTGGGGGATGCTCGTATATAGTGCTTCTATGTCCATCGTGATCAAACAGTCTTCTTTGGGGTCGATTTCCATGTCTCTGAGCAGGCTTAGTACATCCTTGGTGTCTTTCAGGTATGATGCTGATGTTTGAACAATTGGTTTCAAAAACCAGTCACAGAACTGCGATAAAGGTTCCAGCACCGAGCCGATGCCTGACACAATGGGTCTAATTTATGATAAGACATCACTGATGAAATCTCAAATGACATCATGCTATGTCATAAATTGTCATAGAACATGTCATGAGTGATGTCATATGAAAGGTCATAAGCAGTGAATGGCGGGGGCGCATGTTATAGTTAGTGCTGCTAACTATAACTAATGAATTTCTGTGCTTTTTTTTGTTAAAAACTTTAATGTCGTCATTGACAAATTCATCTAGCTATAACGTTATTTTAACCTTTGTTTTTTTCAGTGAATATATCAATCAATCATGCAGGATTTGAAGAGCGCGACTAATCACCCGCGAGGGTATCCAGATGCTGAGAGTCAAGCTGCTCGGGTGGCATCAGTGGAACAACCAGGTCTTGAGTCCTCTTCTGAATTCCTGAAGAGAGGGTGAGGTCCAGAGATGGAGGTTGAGGTTGATCCAGGACTTTGAGATGAGAAGCATCCTCCACTGTTGCTTTGGCGGATGTGGGGGTGTGAGTGAGAGAGAGGGAGGCAGAGTGCAGGAGTCTGGAGGGTTCGTGGAAGCTCGTCTAGTGACAAGGGCATGACTGATGGTGTGTCTGGTGGAGACTGGGAGCCATTTAAAGATCTTTGGAAGCATGCACAAAGTGAGGAAGCAGGCGGCGGAGCCTGCGTTGATCTGATTCTTCATGGTGAGTTTGCTGTGCAAGATGATGCCAAGGTTCTGGGCGTGGGGGTGGGAGAGGGTCACAGTTCAGCAGGCCGCTAGGATTCATTCCATGGGGAAGTGTTGTTCCCGAAGATCAGTATTTCTGTCTTGTCTGTGTTGAGCTTGAGGCAGTTGTTCTGCATCCAGTTGGCGACACTGGTCATGCACAGTTGGAAGTTGTCCCTCGTAGTGGGTGGGTCTTCAGATCAAGATGAGCTGGGTATCATCTGCATAGGAGATGATATTCAGTCCATGGTTTCTGATGATGCTGGGCAGGGGTGTCATGTAGGCATTAAACATACATATATATATGTGTGTGTATATATATATATATATATATATATATATATATAACAAACTCCTGAGCTGGGACGAGAGACAGTTTCTATTGAATGAAACTCCCACCACACCCACCTTTTACCTTTTACCAAAGGTACATAAAAACCCTGACAACCCCCCAGGACGTCCAATTGTGTCCTCTAAGAACAGTCTATTAGAGAAAACATCTGAATTTGTAGACCATTTCCTTTTCCCATTTGTTAAAGATCTTAATTCCTACCTTAGGGATACAAAAGATTTTTTACAGAAAATCCAAAACGTACATTGGGAGAGTAAATATTGGATGGTCTGCTTAGACGTTGAAAGTCTCTACACGAGCATTAGACACGCAGACGGCCTCAGAGCATGCCAACACTTCCTTAAAGCAAGAAATATTGAATTTCTAGAACATACACGCATGATCTTACAGATGATTGAAATATGCCTGACAGAAAATGTATTTATGTTCGATGGGAAGTGGTATAAACAATTACAAGGTACATCGATGGGTACCTGCTTCGCCCCCAGCTATGCCAATCTTGTGGTGGGCTGGTGGGAGAAGCAGGTACTCTGGAGTGAAGAAATGGAACCATGGTCCAACAATATTGGACTATGGCTGAGATTCATAGATGTCTTTTTGTGTGGGAGGGCAAGGAATGTGATCTCCTCGAATTTGTTGAATGTTTGAACTGTAACACCATGAATTTGAAGTTTACTATGCAACACAGCCAACAGAGTATTGACTTTCTTGACATCAGATTAACTGTGAGTGATGGCAAATTAACAACAGACCTATATAGAAAAAAGACTGCAGGGAATTCCATCCTTCACTCAGCAAGTTGTCACCCCCCTAATTTTAGGTGGAGCATCCCATATAGCGAGTTCCTCAGAGCGAAGCGCAACTGCAGCACAGAAATCTCTTATGAGAAAAACAAACAAGATATGGTCAAGAGATTCAAAAGCAGAGGTTACACGACCAAGATGCTACGCAGGGGTATCACTAAAGCTGACTCTGTCAGCCGCAATGACGCCTTATTCCAACCTCCCAAGATTCCTGATAAACTAGATGATACAGGGACACCAGTAAGGTTCATCACAACATATAGCACACAGGCAGGTGAGCTGAGAAATGTCCTGAAGAAAAGATGGCATATCCTGACACAAGATCCACTACTGGCAAAAAAGTTAGGCAACTTACCAGCTGTCACTTTCAGAAAAAACTCATCCCTTAAGGACATCTTAGTCAATAGCCACTTACAAAGCAACAAAAAAACATGGCTAGAGCAAAGGGGAGGCTTCTACAAATGCAGTAAATGTAAAGCTTGCAGTCATAGTGAGAATGTAAGGGAAGTGACATTACAGAGATCAAGAAGAAAATGGAAAATAACAAAACCCATAACATGTGGGACAGATTTCGTAGTCTATGCCATCACTTGTCCATGTGGGAAATGGTATGTCGGTTCGACAACATTTCCAGTCAAGAAGAGAATCTTGGAGCACTGGAGAGCGGTAACCAACCGCGACTTCAGTTACAGTACATCTAGACATTTTAATGAGGCGCATGAGGGCGACTGGACCAAAGGTAAATTCTTCGGTTTAGCAACAATCCCTAAACACCCCAGAGGAGGAAATCGAGTTTTAGCGCTGCACAGACTTGAGTCCAGATTAATTCTTCTGGCTGGCAGTATGTTCCCCACAGGTATGAATAATGATGAAGAACTATACGTACACCTATGAATATTTGGACGCTTCCTGTCAACCAATTCAATAGTTCCCATCCAGTTAGACTGTAGATTTCCTAAATTTTTAACCTTCACTTGTTAGTAATTTTAATTCGTACTGTTGATTTCTTGTTTCTTTTACTGAAAACACATGTTGTATTGAAGTAGAACATGCGGATATCAATTAACTGTTTACATATTGTCTGATCCTGAGGTTTTGATGCCCAACTTAGGTATTGTAAAAAATGATGTCATGAGTATGGGGTAATTGCGACAGTGATACTAATAGTCTCTGTTTTTTATATTTTCAACAGATTGGCTTTACAACATAAGAGGAGGATAGCCACTAAGATATTGCTATGAGCACAAGAGATCCAGCATGTTCATAGGAACTGTTATCTCTACAGAATCTTTGGTCACGTTACAGTTAAGATCGTCAACTGCACTGCACGGATAATTTGGTAATATCAAATACCTCGTATGTTAGAAAATAAATAGGTTTCTATGATGCAGATGTACATATGTGCAAGAGGAGTTGGAATATAGTATGCAAAGTAATTGCATTTCAGAGACTTCCCTCCACAATTAGCCACGTCACGCACTAGTCTCCACACTCGTATTATATTCAGTGCAAGCAATAAGGCTATCATAAGGAGGTCTGTTTTAGGAATTCACTGTTGTGAGGGTACTACACCCGAGTCAAGCACGTCTCAGACACTCTAAGGGGCACTAGACCCATGAGATAGTGTTCAGGATCATTGAGACAATACAATAATGTTGCGGTATGAATTATAAATCACAAACTGTTCACCAAATGTGTAAAAAAGTTTACACTTATATATATGTTTATATATAATTTTCGAAATGCATTTGTGATATTAACAAATGTTTTGTTTTGAATTTTACTAACACTAGAAATCACCGTAGTATTTTCTTTATGTCTTATTGCACGCTGCGTCGTGCATGTCAGTATGTCTTTAAATGTACGTGGAACTGACAAGAGGTCATGTGACCAAGATCTCGTTTGAGATCGAAACGCGTCGTTTCTGTTGCCGCGAATAAACCTGTAACACTTTACAGCCTTAAAACTGGAGTGGCTCGTTTTTTCCTGCTAGGATTGCAGGGATCAGCTTTGTATGTATATATATATATATATATATATATATATATATATATATATATATATATATATATATATATTCACTGAAAAAACTGTAGGTTTCAGACATGTTATAGTTACAAATTAGCATTTAAAAAACCTTTGAAATTCACTGAAAAAAACATAGGTTTCAGGGACGTTATAGTTACAAATTAGCATTTAAAAAACCTTTGAAATTCACTGAAAAAACCATAGGTTTTAGGGACAGTTATAGTTAGTTGGACATTGCACTCGTACAAAACCCGTGAAATTCCCCCGTTATAGTTAGTCCAGCTAACTATAACTCGCGCCCCGCAATGCACTGCTGATGACGTCACATATTACATCACTCATGACATGGTCAGTGACATCACTGATGACATCTCAAATGACATCACTTATGACATCACTGATGACATCATCCAGTGACTGTGTGTTTCTGTAAAGTTTATATATTTTTAATATATATAGGAAAAGACGTATTGAAGAATGAGTGGGTGTGTAAGTGTCTGTATGGATGATTTAGTAGGTGCGTGACTGACTCTATAAGTGAGTGATTTAACGTATCTTACTGAATGCATGGGTTAGTGACTAAACTGGGTGAATGTCTGTATCCGTCTGTCTGTTGCTGTGTAAGTGGCTGCATGTGTTTGTGAATAGCTACATGAGTGTCTATATGAGTTATTGAATGCTTGTCTGAGTATCTGTATGGGTGCCTGAGTGTTTGTGTGGGAGGGGTGTGTGCAACTCTGTGCATAGATGTGTGAGTGGGTGATTCACTGGGTGGATGGTTTCAAGAGTGCAACTGTGATAGACTGTATGGGTGGGTAAGTGTGTGTAAGAGTGTGTTAGTGAGTGAATGTATGTCCCAGTGGTACATGTGTGAGTAACTACATATGTGAAAGGCAGTATATATGTGTGTTGGAGTATATAAATAGCTATAAGCGAGAGTGAGTGATTGTGATAGTGGCTGTATGGATGAGTGTGTGCTTGTATCAGTGATTGTATAAGAGCGTAAGAATGTGCTACTATTTGTATGAGTAAGTGAGCTGGTGTGTGTATAACTGTATAGGTGAGTAAATGGTAGTGTGTTTAATTATTTGCATGACTGACTAGGTGTGTGAGTACCTCTATGGATGAGTGGCAGTGTTTGAGTGTCTATATAGGAGTATGAGTGCATATGATAGTCCTGTACTGAGTGACCGTAAGTATGAGTGACTGTACGGGTGAGTGAGTGGATGTGTGCGTAGACCTAAGAATCAGTGAGTGGGTATGTAGTTATTGGTGTTGGAGTGTCTATGGTTTTGCGAATGGCAGTCTGTAATTTAGAGTGGGTGTATCAAAGGTTATATTAGGGTGTGAGGAGGTGCATCAGATTATCACGTGGATGATGTCATCAGTGATGTCATTTGAGATGTCATCAGTGATGTCATCAGTGATGTCACTGACCATGTCATGAGTGATGTAATATGTGACGTCATCAGCAGTGCATTGCGGGGGCGCGAGTTATAGTTAGCTGGACTAACTATAACGGGGAATTTCACGGGTTTTGTACGAGTGCAATGTCCAACTAACTATAACTGTCCCTAAAACCTATGGTTTTTTCTGTGAATTTCAAAGGTTTTTTAAATGCTAATTTGTAACTATAACGTCCCTGAAACCTATGGTTTTTTCAGTGAATTTCAAAGGTTTTTTAAATGTTAATTTGTAACTATAACATGTCTGAAACCTACAGTTTTTTCAGTGAATTTCAAAGGTTTTGTAAATGACAATTTTTAAATGTATTAATTGTTATATAAAATAATTTCATACTGATTTCCAAATTTTTTAGAAACAATTTTTTTTTACATATTTTATTTTTTAAATTACATTGTAATTACATTATACATTACATTACAAAAAATACTTTCTCAGAATGAATTACTTTAGTTTAATTACTTTGCACATAGGCAATAGACTTTTAAGTACAGTAGTTACAGTTGTTGCAATGGGCAACACATTTTCAAACACAATGCAACATTCAGCTCAATGTGAATTTCTAGTTAAATGCAATTAGTTACTTTATGGATTACTTTTCTAACCACATTACTGGATCCTAGATTCAGTCCTGGGACATCTCCTGTAAACAGTTGAGTAAAAGCGTTTTGGTTACAGTCGTGATTTTTAAGGAATATTATTGTACTTTAAAAGTTCACACTTAGAAACTTTTTCTCATAGAATCACCAATGTTATCCTATGGAAGGAAATTCACTTAGAAGTTAAAAACTGTTATCGTTACTTTTTCTTACTCAGTGTTGGATCCTGGATCCAGCACTGGTGCATCTCCTGTAAACAGTTGAAAGAATGCGTTTAAGTCATACAGGCGATTTTTTAGGAATATTTGTAGTTTGTGAAAATTGACACTTTGAAACTTTTCTGCTGAAAACCAGACAATGGATTCCTATGGAAGGAAATTCAAGTTACTGGTAAGTACGGTTAAAATTACTTTTCAGGATCAGTACTGGGCTGAAAGATGCAGCACTGAGGTCTCTCCTGATAACAGGTGAGTAAATCGGAATTCGTATTTCGGCTGATTTTAGAGGAATATTTTAAAGTTCCAAAACTCCACACTTAGAAGAATTTCCAAGTGAAACCAGTCAATGTTAGCCTATGGAAGGAAATTCAAGTTACTGGTAAGTACGGTTAAAATTACTTTTCAGGACCAGTACTGGGCTGAAAGATGCATCACTGAGGTCTCTCCTGATAACAGGTGAGTAAATCAGAATTCGGATTTCGGCTGATTTTAGAGGAATATTTGTATGTTTCAAAAATCAACACTTAGAAACTTTTTCAGCAAAAAGCAGGCAATGATATCCTATGGAAGGAAATTCAAGTTACTGGTAAGTACGGTTAAAATTACTTTTGAGGATCAGTACTGGGCTGAAAGATGCAGCACTGAGGTCTCTCCTGATAACAGGTGAGTAAATCGGAATTCGTATTTCGGCTGATTTTAGAGGAATATTTTAAAGTTCCAAAACTCCACACTTAGAAGAATTTCCAAGTGAAACCAGTCAATGTTAGCCTATGGAAGGAAATTCAAGTTACTGGTAAGTACGGTTAAAATTACTTTTCAGGACCAGTACTGGGCTGAAAGATGCAGCACTGAGGTCTCTCCTGATAACAGGTGAGTAAATCAGAATTCGGATTTCGGCTGATTTTAGAGGAATATTTGTATGTTTCAAAAATTAACACTTAGAAACTTTTTCAGCAAAAAGCAGGCAATGATATCCTATGGAAGGAAATTCAAGTTACTGGTAAGTACGGTTAAAATTACTTTTGAGGATCAGTACTGGGCTAAAAGATGCAGCACTGGGTTCTCTCCTGATAACGGGTGAGTAAATCGGAATTCGTATTTCGGCTGATTTTAGAGGAATATTTTAAAGTTCCAAAACTCCACACTTAGAAGAATTTCCAAGTGAAACCAGTCAATGTTAGCCTATGAAGGAAATTCAAGTTACCGGTAAGTACGGTTAAAATTACTTTTCAGGATCAGTACTGGGCTGAAAGATGCAGCACTGAGGTCTCTCCTGATAACAGGTGAGTAAATCGGAATTCGTATTTCGGCTGATTTTAGAGGAATATTTTAAAGTTCCAAAACTCCACACTTAGAAGAATTTCCAAGTGAAACCAGTCAATGTTAGCCTATGAAGGAAATTCAAGTTACCGGTAAGTACGGTTAAAATTACTTTTCAGGACCAGTACTGGGCTGAAAGATGCAGCACTGAGGTCTCTCCTGATAACAGGTGAGTAAATCGGAATTCGTATTTCGGCTGATTTTAGAGGAATATTTTAAAGTTCCAAAACTCCACACTTAGAAGAATTTCCAAGTGAAACCAGTCAATGTTAGCCTATGAAGGAAATTCAAGTTACCGGTAAGTACGGTTAAAATTACTTTTCAGGACCAGTACTGGGCTGAAAGATGCAGCACTGAGGTCTCTCCTGATAACAGGTGAGTAAATCGGAATTCGTATTTCGGCTGATTTTAGAGGAATATTTTAAAGTTCCAAAACTCCACACTTAGAAGAATTTCCAAGTGAAACAAGTCAATGTTAGCCTATGGAAGGAAATTCAAGTTACTGGTAAGTACGGTTAAAATTACTTTTCAGGACCAGTACTGGGCTGAAAGATGCAGCACTGAGGTCTCTCCTGATAACAGGTGAGTAATTCAGAATTCGAATTTCGGCTGATTTTAGAGGAATATTTGTATGTTTCAAAAATCAACACTTAGAAACTTTTTCAGCAAAAAGCAGGCAATGATATCCTATGGAAGGAAATTCAAGTTACTGGTAAGTACGGTTAAAATTACTTTTGAGGATCAGTACTGGGCTGAAAGATGCAGCACTGAGGTCTCTCCTGATAACAGGTGAGTAAATCGGAATTCGTATTTCGGCTGATTTTAGAGGAATATTTTAAAGTTCCAAAACTCCACACTTAGAAGAATTTCCAAGTGAAACCAGTCAATGTTAGCCTATGGAAGGAAATTCAAGTTACTGGTAAGTACGGTTAAAATTACTTTTCAGGACCAGTCCTGGGCTGAAAGATGCAGCACTGAGGTCTCTCCTGATAACAGGTGAGTAAATCAGAATTCGGATTTCGGCTGATTTTAGAGGAATATTTGTATGTTTCAAAAATCAACACTTAGAAACTTTTTCAGCAAAAAGCAGGCAATGATATCCTATGGAAGGAAATTCAAGTTACTGGTAAGTACGGTTAAAATTACTTTTGAGGATCAGTACTGGGCTAAAAGATGCAGCACTGGGTTCTCTCCTGATAACAGGTGAGTAAATCGGAATTCGTATTTCGGCTGATTTTAGAGGAATATTTTAAAGTTCCAAAACTCCACACTTAGAAGAATTTCCAAGTGAAACCAGTCAAAGTTAGCCTATGAAGGAAATTCAAGTTACCGGTAAGTACGGTTAAAATTACTTTTCAGGATCAGTACTGGGCTGAAAGATGCAGCACTGAGGTCTCTCCTGATAACAGGTGAGTAAATCGGAATTCGTATTTCGGCTGATTTTAGAGGAATATTTTAAAGTTCCAAAACTCCACACTTAGAAGAATTTCCAAGTGAAACCAGTCAATGTTAGCCTATGAAGGAAATTCAAGTTACCGGTAAGTACGGTTAAAATTACTTTTCAGGACCAGTACTGGGCTGAAAGATGCAGCACTGAGGTCTCTCCTGATAACAGGTGAGTAAATCGGAATTCGTATTTCGGCTGATTTTAGAGGAATATTTTAAAGTTCCAAAACTCCACACTTAGAAGAATTTCCAAGTGAAACAAGTCAATGTTAGCCTATGGAAGGAAATTCAAGTTACTGGTAAGTACGGTTAAAATTACTTTTCAGGACCAGTACTGGGCTGAAAGATGCAGCACTGAGGTCTCTCCTGATAACAGGTGAGTAATTCAGAATTCGAATTTCGGCTGATTTTAGAGGAATATTTGTATGTTTCAAAAATCAACACTTAGAAACTTTTTCAGCAAAAAGCAGGCAATGATATCCTATGGAAGGAAATTCAAGTTACTGGTAAGTACGGTTAAAATTACTTTTGAGGATCAGTACTGGGCTGAAAGATGCAGCACTGAGGTCTCTCCTGATAACAGGTGAGTAAATCGGAATTCGTATTTCGGCTGATTTTAGAGGAATATTTTAAAGTTCCAAAACTCCACACTTAGAAGAATTTCCAAGTGAAACCAGTCAATGTTAGCCTATGAAGGAAATTCAAGTTACTGGTAAGTACGGTTAAAATTACTTTTCAGGACCAGTACTGGGCTGAAAGATGCAGCACTGAGGTCTCTCCTGATAACAGGTGAGTAAATCGGAATTCGTATTTCGGCTGATTTTAGAGGAATATTTGCACAATGGTGAAGGGAGGGGGCGGGGCCTGAGGTGACATCTGTGCAAACGCGCCCCGTGGCGCGTTTTAAGTTGGGGGATTAAGTCCCCTTGAATCATGAGGGTCCCTACGGGCCAACTAGCCCACCAGGAACCTCCAGTATGCGCCAGGGGCTGCGTTGCAGAGACATTTACAGAGGCCACACCCCTTTTACACCTCTCTGCAACGCAGCTCTGTGGCGCTTTCTGGACGTACCTGTTGGGCTAGTTGGCCCCCAGGGACCCTCAGGATTGAAGAGGATTTAATTCCCCATCTTAAAACGCGCCACGGGGCCTGTTTGCACACATGTCACCTGAAGCCCCGCCCCTCCCTTCACCACTGTGCAAACGCGCCCCGTGGCGCGTTTTAAGTCGGGGGATTAACTCCCCTTGAATCCTGAGGGTCCCTGGGGTGCAACTAGCCCACCATATACCTCCAAAAGCGCCATAGAGCTGCGTTGCAGAGAGGTGTAAAAGGGGCGTGGCCTCTGTACACCTCTCTGCAAGGCAGCCCCCTGGCGCATACTGGAGGTTCCTGGTGGGCTAGTTGGCCCCCAGGGACCCCCAGTATTCAAGGGGAATTCGTTCCCCTCTGCAAACGCGCCAGGGGCGCGTTTGCAGAGTGGTGAAGGAAGGGGCGGGGCCTACGGGCCCGATCGTTTTTTTTTTTTTTTTTTTTTTCCCCCCTGAAGGGGGGCTGTGTGGCCCCCCTTCCTTTTTCCTATTTTTAGGCCCTGGGGACCCCATCCCCCAGGGCCTTTCCCCTTTTTTTTAAATTAAAATTAAAAAAAAAAACGGGAAGGGGGCCGCGTGGCCCCCCTTCCCTGGGCCTGTATTGGCCCCGGGGACCCCATCCCCCGGGGCATGGCCTCTTTTTTTATTTGGAGGGGGCTGCGTGGCCCCCTCCTCAGGCCATTTAAGGCCCCGGGGACCCCATCCCCCGGGGCCGGCCTTGCACTTTTTTTTTTTAAATTTTTGTTACTTTGGGGAGGGGGCTGCGTGGCCCCCTCCGTGGCCTCTTATGGCCCCGGGGACCCCATCCCCGGGGCCTGGCCTCTCGTTGGGGACTGTGGGGGGTCCCCAAACCCCCACAGTCCCGCCGGCTCCCCGTGTCCTACGGGAGCCGGCATTGCTTACACATGGGGAGCAGCTAACATGCTGCTCCCCATGTGGAAAGCAATCAGCTTTGGATATTGGAAGAGAGAGCAGGTTTCCTGCTCTCTCTTCCAATATCCAAAGCAAGTTTGCAATGACAGGACGGGAGCCGCGAGGCTCCCGTCCTGTCATTGCAAACAGCAGTGTCCCGGGAGTAGGCACCCCGGGACACTGCAGGAGCCGGCCCTGGGGGTGGAGGTCCCCAGGGCCATCAAGGGCTCCAGGAGGGGGCCGCGCGGCCCCCTCCCTACATTTTGAAAGCCCCGGGAGGTGGTGGTCCCCGGGGCTCTGGGGGTCCAAAACGGACCCCATTTTAATTTTTCTTAGTGCCCCGGGGAGGTGGTGGTCCCCGGGGCGTGTGGGGGCTGGAGCCCCCCACACAGGTTTTTTTAAATAAAAAAGAAGCCCCGGGGAGGTGGCGGTCCCCGGGGCTGCGGGAGGGCTCAGAGCCCTCCCGCACCATTATACATAAAGCCCCGGGGGTGGTGGTCCCCGGGGCTTGGGGGGCCCTTAGAGGCCCCCACACATAAAATTAACCCCCCAGCATGCCCCCGGGACTTGGCCCACCCGGGGGCCAATTAACATCAAGCGCGGGAGACCGCGCTTCGATTTATTTTTTTTTCGGCAGGGTTCGCGCTCCCTGAGCGCATCCTGCCGATTTAAAAAAAAAATGTTTGCCCAGGGGGTCCTTGTGGGACCCCCTGAGCAGACCTAGGGGGTCAGGGTGTTCCTACCCTGCCCCCTTTGTGCGGTTTGCGCACTTGTTTCTGTCCCTCGGTTCTACCGAGGGACAAAATGGCTGCCAACACTTCCTGGTTTGGAGTGTTGACAGCCAATTAACATAAAGCTCGTGCTCGGGAGGATCCGCGGCCCTAGATATCACTATCTTTTTACTTTTGATTTTCTCAGCAACTGCTGAACGGATTTACACCATTTAACAAAAAGGGTTCTTCCTGAACCAAGAACTACCTCTTTGCCAAATTTGGTGTAATTCCGTTCAGCAGTTCGGGCTGTAGCCGTGTCTAAAGTTTCCTATGGAAAATTGCATGGGGAAAACGCGTTTTGGGACCCCCCTTTTTTCTCGGCCCCCGCTTGACGAATCTCCCCGAGACTTTCAGGGTAGGAGCGGACCGGAGCGGGCCATAAAGTTTGAAAATTTTGCGAAGATACGTCAACCGGCAAGAGAGTTATTTCAAATAGAATGTCGCGGATTTCCTATGGATAATAGGTTGTAACTATAACTATCTACTGGCGACCGCCAGTAGATAATATATATATATATATATATATATATATATATATATATATATATATATTATTTTTTTTTTTTTCCCCTACGGCAGGAAACAGTACACTGCACGCAGGCAGCTTCCACCCTCGGAGTGTGATCAGCAGTGTCCCCTATGGGGGAATACTGAGGATCAAACTAAATTGTTCCTTTAAAAATGAATTTTTGAAATCGAGGGATCAGGCACTCCATAGATTTAAAGAACGGGGATACACCGAGGGGATATTGAGAGAGGCAGTGAGAAAATCAGATTGCCTACATAGACAAGACCTCCTAATGGATACATAAGATAAAAAAGACAAAAAAGACAACATAGGGGGAACACAAGATGACAAAGTATCGATAAGAATGATCACAGAACATACAACCAGTTCCTCCGAGGTGTATCGGATTTTTCGTAAGAACTGGAAAATACTAAAAGCAGACAATATTGTGGGTCCGCATATCCCAAAAGTACCACTTATCACGTATGGAAGAAGCCCTGCATTGAAAGACCATTTGGTTAGGAGCCACTTCATTAAAGGCCAAAGAAAGAGAGATATGGTGACTGGGTTTTTCCCGTGTATGAGATGTAAGGCTTGTAAAAATAGCCAGAAGATCAAGGAATTTGAGATACCAGGCAGAAAGACAAAACGTAAAATTAACAAACTGCTGAACTGCAATTCTGAATATACAGTTTATTGCCTTATCTGCCCGTGTGGAATGCAATACATCAGGAGCACGATACACCCCACTAAAAAAGAATTCTAGCGCATATGCAGGCGATTAAAAATCATGATCCAACATACCCGGTGGCCCACCACTTTCAGGATAGACATAACAGTAATCAAATCTACTAAAATTCTTTTGCCTAGATCAGATACCAAAAGAAGAAAGGGGAGGGGATAGAACGAAAAAGCTCAGAGCATTAGAATCGAAATACATCATCGAACTACAAAAACTCCTAGGGGTCTTAACAACGAAGAGGAGTTGTGGGTACATATTCCGTAATAGTGTGACACATTGCAAATAGTTGATTACAATGAATTTACAATACTCAGGATTTAACATCATAAACGAATCATATATGTATATAAAAAAAAAAAAAATTCAAAACAATGAAATTGAAGGGCTTGCCCATTTAGGGTAGGATTGCATATCATGACATCAATTGTTGTGGAACGTATGTTAACACCTATCAAAGGAATGAATTATAAGTTTAGAAGATTTTGCCCATTCAGGGCTATATTAATTAACATTACATTAATGAACGCATGATATATTTCTGTTCCCCTTAATTTTTGGATCTGAGAATATAGGATTCCAATAACATGAAAAAAGAAAAAGAATATGAATGTGATACACCATGATGATACGTTAGGTCTATAAACCCTTTCATATACATTGTATATTGCAATCAACTTAAAAGATACCCTGATAAGATGGCCGACAATGAAATCCTTCTCTGCAATCAGAAAGAGACCTTTTTTATGTTTATTACTGAAATGAACTGCTTCCTTTCTCTATGTTGATGATTAATTTTATTTAAAGATGTTTGTTTACAAAGTCACGCCGACATTGAAAAAGGCGTTAAGCCGAAACGCGTCTGTTCGGTGTTGTGGTCGTGTTGCTGATTAAAATTGGAAGGAAGATATATCCCCAGTGTGTGCCTCATCTTTTCGATCAGGACGAGATCGGGGTTTTGGAATATATATATATATTATCTACTGGCGGTCGCCACTAGATAGTTATAGTTACAACCTATTATCCATAGGAAATCCGCGACATTCTATTTGAAATAACTCTCTTGCCGGTTGACGTATCTTCGCAAACTTTTCAAACTTTGTGGGCGCTCCGGTCCGCTCCTACCCTGAAAGTCTCGGGGGATTTGTTAAGCGGGGGCCGAGAAAAAGGGGGGTCCCAAAACGCGTTTTCCCCATGCAATTTTCCATAGGAAACTTTAGACATGGCTACAGCCCGAACTGCTGAACGGAATTACACCAAATTTGGCAAAGAGGTAGTTCTTGGTTCAGAAAGAACCCTTTTTGTTAAATGGTGTAAATCCGTTCAGTAGTTGCTGAGAAAATCAAAAGTAAAAGATAGATATATCTAGGGCCGCGGATCCTCCCGAGCACGAGCTTTATGTTAATTGGCTGTCAACACTCCAAATCAGGAAGTGTTGGCAGCCATTTTGTCCCTCGGTAGAACCGAGGGACAGAAACAAGTGCGCAAAGCGCACAAAGGGGGCAGGGTAGAAACACCCTGACCCCCTAGAGTCTGCTCAGGGGGTCCCACAAGGACCCCTGAACAAAAAATTATTATTATTTTTTTAAATCGGCAGGATGCGCTCAGGGAGCGCAAATCCTGCCGAGAATCGAAGCGCGGTCTCCGCGCTCGATGTTGATGGCCCCCGGGTGGGCCAAGTCCCGGGGGCATGCTGGGGGGTTAATTTTATGTGTGGGGGCCTCTAAGGGCCCCCAAGCCCCGGGGACCACCACCCCCGGGGCTTTATGTATAATGGTGCGGGAGGGCTCTGAGCCCTCCCGCAGCCCCGAGGACCACCACCTCCCCGGGGCTTCTTTTTTAAAATTAAAAACCTGTGTGCTGCTCCCCATGTGTAAGCAATGCCGGCTCCCGTAGGACACGGGGAGCCGGCGGGACTGTAGGGGGCTTGGGGACCCCCCACAGTCCCCAACGAGAGACCAGGCCCCGGGGATGGGGTCCCCGGGGCCATAGTGGCCACGGAGGGGGCCACGCAGCCCCCTCCCCAAAGCAAAAAAATGGAAAAAAATTAAAAAGTGCAAGGCCGGCCAGGGGATGGGGTCCCCGGGGCCTTAAATGGCCTGAGGAGGGGGCCACGCAGCCCCCCTCCAAATAAAAAAAAAGAGGCCATGCCCAGGGGATGGGGTCCCCGGGGCCAATACAGGCCCAGGGAAGGGGGGCCACGCGGCCCCCTTCCCGTTTTTTTTTTATTTTAATTTAAAAAAAGGGGTAAGGCCCTGGGGGATGGGGTCCCCAGGGCCTAAAAATAGGAAAAAGGAAGGGGGCCACACAGCCCCCCTTCAGGGGGAAAAAACAACAAAAAAACGATTGGGCCCGTAGGCCCCGCCCCTTCCTTCACCACTC
The DNA here is from genome assembly GCA_963921515.1 of Calotriton arnoldi. NCBI lineage: Eukaryota > Metazoa > Chordata > Amphibia > Caudata > Salamandridae > Calotriton > Calotriton arnoldi. The sequence goes on from CAWUFW010007285.1 coordinate 450,554, forward strand.
TGCAAACGCGCCCCTGGCGCGTTTGCAGAGGGGAACGAATTCCCCTTGAATACTGGGGGTCCCTGGGGGCCAACTAGCCCACCAGGAACCTCCAGTATGCGCCAGGGGCTGCCTTGCAGAGAGGTGTACAGAGGCCACGCCCTTTTACACCTCTCTGCAACGCAGCTCTATGGCGCTTTTTGGAGGTATATGGTGGGCTAGTTGACCCCAGGGACCCTCAGGATTCAAGGGGAGTTAATCCCCCGACTTAAAACGCGCCACGGGGCGCGTTTGCACAGTGGTGAAGGGAGGGCGGGGCTTCAGGTGACATGTGCAAACAGGCCCCGTGGCGCGTTTTAAGATGGGGAATTAAATCCTCTTCAATCCTGAGGGTCCCTGGGGGCCAACTAGCCCAACAGGTATGTCCAGAAAGCGCCACAGAGCTGCGTTGCAGAGAGGTGTAAAAGGGGTGTGGCCTCTGTACATGTCTCTGCAACGCAGCCCCTGGCGCATACTGGAGGTTCCTGGTGGGCTAGTTGGCCCGTAGGGACCCTCATGATTCAAGGGGACTTAATCCCCCAACTTAAAACGCGCCACGGGGCGCGTTTGCACAGATGTCACCTCAGGCCCCGCCCCTCCCTTCACCATTGTGCAAATATTCCTCTAAAATCAGCCGAAATACGAATTCTGATTTACTCACCTGTTATCAGGAGAGACCTCAGTGCTGCATCTTTCAGCCCAGTACTAATCCTGAAAAGTAATTTTAACCGTACTTACCAGTAACTTGAATTTCCTTCCATAGGCTAACATTGACTGGTTTCACTTGAAAATTCTTCTAAGTGTGGAGTTTTGGAACTTTAAAATATTCCTCTAAAATCAGCCGAAATACGAATTCCGATTTACTCACCTGTTATCAGGAGAGACCTCAGTGCTGTATCTTTCAGCCAAGTACTGGTCCTGAAAAGTAATTTTAACCGTACTTACCAGTAACTTGAATTTCCTTCCATAGGCTAACATTGACTGGTTTCACTTGGAAATTCTTCTAAGTGTGGAGTTTTGGAACTTTAAAATATTCCTCTAAAATCAGCCGAAATACGAATTCCGATTTACTCACCTGTTATCAGGAGAGACCTCAGTGCTGTATCTTTCAGCCAAGTACTGGTCCTGAAAAGTAATTTTAACCGTACTTACCAGTAACTTGAATTTCCTTCCATAGGATATCATTGCCTGCTTTTTGCTGAAAAAGTTTCTAAGTGTTGATTTTTGAAACATACAAATATTCCTCTAAAATCAGCCGAAATCCGAATTCTGATTTACTCACCTGTTATCAGGAGAGACCTCAGTGCTGCATCTTTCAGCCCAGTACTGGTCCTGAAAAGTAATTTTAACCGTACTTACCGGTAACTTGAATTTCCTTCATAGGCTAACATTGACTGGTTTCACTTGGAAATTCTTCTAAGTGTAGAGTTTTGGAACTTTAAAATATTCCTCTAAAATCAGCCGAAATACGAATTCCGATTTACTCACCTGTTATCAGGAGAGACCTCAGTGCTGCATCTTTCAGCCCAGTACTGATCCTCAAAAGTAATTTTAACCGTACTTACCAGTAACTTGAATTTCCTTCCATAGGATATCATTGCCTGCTTTTTGCTGAAAAAGTTTCAAAGTGTTGATTTTTGAAACATACAAATATTCCTCTAAAATCAGCCGAAATCCGAATTCTGATTTACTCACCTGTTATCAGGAGAGACCTCAGTGCTGCATCTTTCAGCCCAGTACTGGTCCTGAAAAGTAATTTTAACCGTACTTACCGGTAACTTGAATTTCCTTCATAGGCTAATATTGACTGGTTTCACTTGGAAATTCTTCTAAGTGTGGAGTTTTGGAACTTTAAAATATTCCTCTAAAATCAGCCGAAATACGAATTCCGATTTACTCACCTGTTATCAGGAGAGACCTCAGTGCTGCATCTTTCAGCCCAGTACTGATCCTGAAAAGTAATTTTAACCGTACTTACCGGTAACTTGAATTTCCTTCATAGGCTAACATTGACTGGTTTCACTTGGAAATTCTTCTAAGTGTGGAGTTTTGGAACTTTAAAATATTCCTCTAAAATCAGCCGAAATACGAATTCCGATTTACTCACCTGTTATCAGGAGAGACCTCAGTGCTGCATCTTTCAGCCCAGTACTGATCCTCAAAAGTAATTTTAACCGTACTTACCGGTAACTTGAATTTCCTTCATAGGCTAACATTGACTGGTTTCACTTGGAAATTCTTCTAAGTGTGGAGTTTTGGAACTTTAAAATATTCCTCTAAAATCAGCCGAAATACGAATTCCGATTTACTCACCTGTTATCAGGAGAGACCTCAGTGCTGTATCTTTCAGCCCAGTACTTGTCCTGAAAAGTAATTTTAACCGTACTTACCGGTAACTTGAATTTCCTTCCATAGGCTAACATTGACTGGTTTCACTTGGAAATTCTTCTAAGTGTGGAGTTTTGGAACTTTAAAATATTCATCTAAAATCAGCCGAAATCCGAATTCCGATTTACTCACCTGTTATCAGGAGAGACCTCAGTGCTGTATCTTTCAGCCCAGTACTGGTCCTGAAAAGTAATTTTAACCGTACTTACCGGTAACTTGAATTTCCTTCCATAGGCTAACATTGACTGGTTTCACTTGGAAATTCTTCTAAGTGTGGAGTTTTGGAACTTTAAAATATTCATCTAAAATCAGCCGAAATACGAATTCCGATTTACTCATCTGTTATCAGGAGAGACCTCAGTGCTGCATCTTTCAGCCCAGTACTGATCCTCAAAAGTAATTTTAACCGTACTTACCAGTAACTTGAATTTCCTTCCATAGGATATCATTGCCTGCTTTTTGCTGAAAAAGTTTCTAAGGGTTGATTTTTGAAACATACAAATATTCCTCTAAAATCAGCCGAAATACGAATTCGATTTACTCACCTGTTATAAGGAGAGACCTCAGTGCTGTATCTTTCAGCCCAGTACTGGTCCTGAAAAGTAATTTTAACCGTACTTACCAGTAACTTATATTTTCTTCCATAGGAATCCATTGTCTGGTTTTCAGCAGAAAAGTTTCAAAGTGTCGATTTTCACAAACTACAAATATTCCTTAAAAATCGCCTGTATGACTTAAACGCATTCTTTCAACTGTTTACAGGAGATGCACCAGTGCTGGATCCAGGATCCAACACTGAGTAAGAAAAAGTAACGATAACAGTTTTTACCTGCTAAGTGAATTTCCTTCCATAGGATAACATTGGTGATTCTATGAGAAAAAGTTTCTCAGTGTCAACTTTTAAAATAGAATAATATTCCTTAAAAATCACGACTGTAACCAAAACGCTTTTACTCAACTGTTTACAGGAGATGTACCAGGACTGAATCTAGGATCCAGTCCTGTGGTTAGAAAAGTAATCCATAAAGTAACTAATTGCATTTAACTAGAAATTCACATTGAGCTGAATGTTGCATTGTGTTTGAAAATGTGTTGCCCATTGCAACAACTGTAACTACTGTACTTAAAAGTCTATTGCCTATGTGCAAAGTATTTAAACTAAAGTAATTCATTCTGAGAAAGTATTTTTGTAATGTAATGTATAATGTAATTACAATGTAATTTAAAAAATAAAATATGTAAAAGAAATTGTTTCTAAAAATGTAGTAAATCAGTATGAAAAAAATTAATATAAAAATTAATACATTTAAAAATAGTCATTTAAAAAACCTTTGAAATTCACTGAAAAAACTGTAGGTTTCAGGCACGTTATAGTTACAAATTAGCATTTTAAAAACCTTTGAAATTCACTGAAAAAACCATAGGTTTCAGACACGTTATAGTTAGAAATTAGCATTTAAAAAACCTTTGAAATTCACTGAAAAAACCATAGGTTTTAGGGACAGTTATAGTTAGTTGGACATTGCACTCGTACAAAACCCGTGAAATTCCCCCGTTATAGTTAGTTCAGCTAACTATAACTCGCGCCCCGCAATGCACTGCTGATGACGTCACATATTACATCACTCATGACATGGTCAGTGACATCACTGATGACATCACTGATGACATCTCAAATGACATCACTGATGACATCATCCACGTGATAATCTGATGCAGCTCCTCACACCCTAATATAACCTTTGATACACCCAATCTAAATTACAGAGTGCCATTCGCAAAACCATAGACACTCCAACACCAATAACTACATACCCACTCACTGATTCTTAGGTCTACACACACACATCCACTCACTCACCCGTACAGTCACTCATACTTATGGTCACTCAGTACAGGACTATCATATGCACTCTTACTCCTATATAGACACTCAAACACCGCCACTCATCCATAGAGGTACTCACACACCTAGTCAGTCATGCAAATAATTAAACACACTGCCATTTACTCACCTATACAGTTATACACACACCAGCTCACTTAATCATACAAATACTAGCACATTGTTACGCTCTTATACAATCACTGATACAAGCACACACTCATCCATACAGCCACTATCACAATCACTCACTCTGCTTATAGCTATTTATATACTCCAATACACATATATACTGCCTTTCACATATGTAGTTACTCACACATGTACCACTGGGACATACATTCACTCACTAACACACTCTTACACACACTTACCCACCCATACAGTCTATCACAGATGCACTCTTGAAACCATCCACCCAGTGAATCACCCACTCACACATCTATGCACAGTCGCACACACCCCATCCACACAAACACTCAGGCACCCATACAGATACTCATAGAACCAATCAATAACCCATATAGACACTCATGTAGCTATTCGCAAATCCATGCATCCACTTACACACCAACAGACGGATACAGACATTCACACAGTTTAGTCACTAACCCATGCATTCAGTAAGATACGTTTAATCACTCACTTGTAGAGTCAGTCACGCACGTACTAAATCATCCATTCAGACACTTATACACCCACTCATTCTTCAATACGCCTTTCCCTATATATATTAAACATATTTAAACTTTACAGAAACACACAGTCACTGGATGATGTCATCAGTGATGTCATTTGAGATGTCATCAGTGATGTCATCAGTGATGTCACTGACCATGTCATGAGTGATGTAATATGTGACGTCATCAGCAGTGCATTGCGGGGCGCGAGTTATAGTTAGCTGAACTAACTATAACGGGGGAATTTCACGGGTTTTGTACGAGTGCAATGTCCAACTAACTATAACTGTCCCTAAAACCTATGGTTTTTTCAGTGAATTTCAAAGGTTTTTTAAATGCTAATTTCTAACTATAACGTGTCTGAAACCTATGGTTTTTTCAGTGAATTTCAAAGGTTTTTAAAATGCTAATTTGTAACTATAACGTGCCTGAAACCTACGGTTTTTTCAGTGAATATATATATATATATATACACACACACACACACACACTCACATTCACACAGATACATATATAGAAAAGCAGTTGCATGTCAGAATATCAACTATTATAAAATTGTTGCAAGAATATAGCATACCAAAGTGTGTGTGTGTGTGTGTGTATATATGTGTACATATATATAGAAGGTTGTTTTGTGTCCGTATAAAGCAGTTTTTTTCATGTGCTGTGAGTACCAACTTGTTGGCTTTCCGTCACAGCTATCTGTTTTCTGACCCAATTTTGATCTTCCCTCAGCAAATTCCTTATGCTATTTGTGGAGGAAAATCAACCATGTCTTTGCTTTTAATAGCAGTGTCTTTGCACACACAGACCTAATATGTTCTCACATTTTTCTGACGCTATCCAGTGCCTCAGCCTTAACAATGACAACTCACACAGCTCCAAAAGGTATAACGTTTAAAGCTTATTTGCCTCGCCCACCTTTGTCATACTGCTTCCTCACCACCTGCTGCTGATACCAGAACATCTTTGCTACCAATCCTTTAAGAATCAACCTCCAATTCTAGAAAAGTGTTCGATCCCCACCTCCTCCTTGTGCAGATAGGTATGTTTGTGCACATTATGTGAAATCAACTTCCACACACTGGGGCATATTTACAAGCCCCATGCGCCACTTTTGCGCCGCCGTTGCGTCACTTATGTGACGCAGCGGCGACGCAAGACATGCGCCACGTTGCGCAATATTTACAACGTGACGCATCTAGGGAGATGCGTCACGTTGTAAACCCCTGCGCCACATGAAACCTGCGTCAGGTTTCATGTGGGCGTTCCGGCGCAGGGTGGGCGTTCCCTCGCAGGTACAATCTACAAGATTTCACTGAGTCACTTTTACGCCCATGCTGCGTCAAAACTCTGCGCCTGCTTAAAGCAGGCGTAAGGATTGACGCAGCATGTTAGGCATAGGGCACCCCCGAGCCTTGCTGGAGCCGCGTCGCGCTTGCGACGCGACTCCAGCAATGCGCCGCCTTTCCGTCGGGGGATGCGACACGCATCTGCCCATCCGTGCGCCACGGCGCACCGCATTGTAAATGCGGCGCATCGGCGGTGGCGCAAGGGCAAACTTGCGTGACGCATCTTCCCTGGCGCATCCCTGCTGATTTGCAGGGATGCGCCAGGGAACGTAAATATGCCCCACTGTCCTTATTTTTTTGAAGGAAATGAAGGGACTCAGAGCAAAATGTTCAAAAATAAAGCAAAGGTGGAGGAAAAGAAAAGAAACAAGCTCTAAAAATGCAAACATGGAGGACGGTTGGTGTGGCACTTAATCGGCAGAAAATAATGGTTGCAACAAACTTTTACTGCGCTTAACTTCATCCACATAGACAGCTTCAATGGCAAAATCAAAATCCATCGGAGCCACGGAATGCGAATGCGGTGAAGCAGAAAACACTGACGTGTTGGCATCAAAATCAGCATGTGGGCCCTCACCAGAGACGCACAAAAAATTTTCTAGAATCATAACCCACTACTCTTGTCAGCATAGGTGCCAAACTGTCCCTTAGTTTGCTAGAAGCATTCACAGATACTTCAATAACTTTAATGCCAATTGCTTTAGGAGACAGTGCATGCCAGGAGTCACAAATAAATGGCAGTGTAACTCTAAAAACTCATTTGATAAAACGTGCAACCAGAACTGTAGATCATATCCAAATTTCATTTCTCTCTCATGACCTGTATATAAATTCATTTAATCATAGTTTAAGTGCATCCAGACACCGACCCAGTGACTATTTTATCTTGTGATTAGGGGGCTGATAATGAAGTATGCTTTCAATGCCTCAGCCTGTCCACTATACATATTTCTAGTTTGGGACAGAACTCAGGTTTGTGGCATCATCATGTATATGATGCCATGTGGGCATGGTGCAAGAGAGCTTTCTTACAGCAATGTTGAGAATGTTGCTGGTTCGCCATCTCCTCAACAAATACTAGAACTCATGAACAAACTGAACTCTGTTCAAATAGGCTCTCTTGCTCAGTTCAAACCCCGTTGATCAGTTGGCTGTTTTCTTTCTTTGTGTTTGCCTCTAGTGTCTTGATGTCTTTCACTCCATGAACTCTAAATGCTCGAATGGACCTCAATTCAGTAATTGCCAAACGATTTTTACTGTGTATATATTTTTGTGTAATCCGCCCGCTCTGCCCAACTGTATTTCACTTGTATAAATTTTTATGTATACTTGAACCTATGATTATTGCACGTTATATGCTCAGTGACTGATTATTGCCTTGCTCTCGAGTCTGTAAAGCGCTCTGATACCTCCGGGTCTAGCTAGCGCTATATAAAACCTTAAAATAAATAAATAAATAAAATGTTATGATTCACGATGGGTAAAGTTATTTGGGAACTGCAGAATGTGAGCAATTATTTTTTCCATTCACATAATCGGGAAGCAGATCTCTAGACGAATCTCCTTTTCCTCACTTTTGCCTCCATGGAAAAAAAGAAAACATGGCATTAATGGGTTATATCCAGCAGAGGTTCACATTGTGCTACGGCCCACTGTGATATTGCTATCCATTTTATCCTGTCATGAATAGTCAATATATTGGTACCAGCCCCATGCTGCCAGTCAGAACGGTCTACTCACAAAGACAAGTTATTAATCGATTGATCAAAGGACAACCATTCAGAATTGATTAAGCAATGTGCTGTCTCAGTAGTGTTAACTGTCTGTCCTTCAGCAAATCATGATAGGTCCCTGCGTTAAGATCATTATAATTGGCTGCTAATTGAAATAGTCGTTAACAGACTGTGCCTCTTTCAAACATTTTGATGCCAAGTGCTGTCAGCCCAGATATAGAGGGATTTTCATGTCTGGGACAGAATCTGTGCTTTTATTTTAGTGTGCATGTGCAGCAGACTTTATCAATTTCAAAAGTGAACATTTTTATGTTTGTTGGCATTCACAAACTGAAATCCAACCCCTTTCCACCCTGGAATTGGTTGGAAATGTATTTACATCCCTTCCACAATGGGAATGGGATCACAATTCCCCAGATTTGGTGGTGGTGTAGGTGAAGGGCTTTCTTCATGCGAAAAAAGGTTTTATTCTGCCTGACTTGGCTTTCCAGGTGTACTCTTTTACCTGTTTTGTGAATTAGCAAAAGTCTAATGGTACATTGAGAATTCCGCCGGACCTTTGCATTTTTCTTTTTGAATAAGACCCGCTCAGGGAGTGCTGTGCGTTGTGAGCTTTATAAACTGAATTCATCCCAAAATACAAGTAATTTCACATAGAAGCAAATCTGAAGGTGATTCTCCTAAAGGTCAAATAACTGAGAGTAGCTTTGGAACTTGCTCTGTCTATGGAGGCAAAAATAAATGCAGATATAGCAAGATTGTAATTGCCACTTACGCCTCCTTAGCAGGATGCCACGATATCTGAAGGGGGGAAAAGAAACTACAGCAGCAAAGACACTCAATGCTCACTTATATTACAGTAATGTATTGAATTTAGGGAATTCAAAGAAACTAAGAACTAGACTGTAAATAACCAAAAGGTATTAATCAAAGTAGATCTCCTAGAAGCCTGTTTATTTTTTCCATGCAATGAAAACTACATTGAGGCTTGAATGAAAAGGTGATGGGGCTCTATCAACAAAGAAGCTCAGAAAAATATGAGCAGAGGTCTCACCTCCTCCTGGGAGTACGTTTTTGACATGCTGGAATTCACTATCGGTCACAGACCTAGGCCTAAAAAGATGCACAACGTGCAGAAGTATGCTTGGAAAGCTTGTGTCACGGGGGAGCTATTCCCATGGAGCTCCATACAAGGGAAATAGGATTCCAGCGCAAATGCACTATTTTCTTTTCACAGGGATAATATTTTTTCCCGTAGAGAAACCTTTTCCCGTACTCCCCACCAAATCTGTGGGGTGACTGATTTCCCTTCCTATCACAGAAAGGGATTTACGTCCAGCCCTTGGCTGGAGTAAAAATCTACTATATCCATTTTGGAAAGAGAAATGAGAGGAGTTTGCAAAATCCTACAAACGTGGTTTGTGGGCATTCTCAAACTTCCAAGGCTAACCATGGCCTTGGACCACCCATTTCCCACCCCTTTGGTGAGATTTACGCCTATTAGAAATCCCTATGTGAATTTCTGGCTGGCGTACAACATGTAAGTTCGGTAGTTAACTTATGTTTATGACCACATTAACCTTTGCGAATAGAACCCATCATATCTCAAGCATCAACACTAGGGTACAATGTTCTCTGGTTGATCAACTCTCCTATTTGAAAATGTACTGAATTGGTATGTATTAGCAGAGAGTTGCATTCCTCTGCTGGGCATCACAGTCTGTCATATGCTGCAGGAAAATTACAATGGGGGAAATGAGGTACTGTTCCACACCCAGATAGTTGCCATATATTTCCAATCGCTCTCTGACTTCAGTCTAACCAATAATTTGTCAAAAATGTAAAGACATACTTAATCAACTAAACGTATGTCCTCTGCCACTCTGTTGTGTGCCTGATACAGAACGTGGAAGCTGGGTAAGGATGTAGCTGTATGCATGTGTACAGAGAAAACACAATGATGCTACAATTAAACCAGTTTATTACCATACAAGGTCTATTCACCAGTATCCGTTCCCAGGCACTTTTAACCGACATCACCAGCTCACTTCTGCTGGAAAGCAGTCACGTGCACGCAGTGCCCTTTCTATGCCCTGCCTTTGACGACAACCCGCTGCATAAAAAAATATAAATATGAAATAATTGCCAAAATAAATGATGCTGGTCTTCAGAACAAAGTAAATACTAGAGCAACAATGCCAAATTGTTGCCTTCCGTGGGCTTTAAAGACTGCTAATAGGCTAATCAAAATGTTCCTTGCCTGTAGGCCCCTGAATTACTTCCAACCCCGTCCAGAGCATGCATGCGAAAGTACGAGAGTGAGTGTCAGCCGGTCATGTCCCAGGGAAGGCTGAATCATCGGCAATGGCACTCTAATGGAAAGTGGTTTGAACTTTTAGACTATATTTCCTGTCGCCATACTGCCGGAATGAGCAGAAAACCCCTTCTCGCCATAATGAGGACTGTAAAAAAAACCTCTAAAATAAGAATAAAGCGCCCGTTGCTGTGCCAACAAGAGAATGGGACCCAGTGATGACGAACGTTCTTTTGACTGATGCTTGTTAAGCGAATGTCAGCCTCACTAGGAGGACGGAATCTGCGCAAACCCAGAGCCTTCGGGGTAGTGGTATATTTACTCAAGAAAACCAGGATCGGACTGGGACAGAAAATAGTCCTGGGCACCGATCTAAAAGTGGCCCCCATTAGTGCTAAAGAAAGTGGCAGTTTTGATCTTGTAAAGGCACGTTCAATAAGTGTTTTTCAAGGTATGGAAGACTGCATAGATTTGAGCATGCTGCAGGAAATGTTTATTTTAATATCAGGGAAAGCAACAGTAAAGACTGCCCCAGCTGACCATAAGACAGGCAGGGTCGGATTGGTAAGGTGGGTTCTCGGGCAATGGCCGAGGGGCCGGTATCCGAGTTCCAGTTGTGGGCTGCTTTTTTGGGCAGCCTGGGGGGCTGATTTGGGCGGTGTCTGTGTTGTTCAGTTGCCGCCAGTGGCTCAGTGGGTGCCTGAGTGGCCTTTCTGGAGGCAGACGCCCTCTGTTACCTCCATTTTAACAACGGGGCGGAGGTGTCACTCCCTTTCTCTCGCTGGGCCGGCCCATTAATATATACAGATTGAGCGGGAGCAGGGGGCCTGAGCAGAAGCGGTCTCACTTATATTCATGTGTGGTCCACCAGTGTGAACTAATCAATGCATTTTTTTAATATCTATGTGAAGTTAAGAAAACATTCCTCTGTCAGAGACCCCCGTCCCCTTCTTTTCATAAAACTTTGCCAAAGGAGTGTTTTGCGGGAAGGCAATCCGCAAATGTGGGCCACTTTTTTTTAGTGTGCCCGGGCCGATTTTTTATCCCAATCCAACCCTGAAGACACGCCCACAAACAGTCAAAGAAGCATTTTCAATGCAATAGGTCTCACATTTGCGAGAGTTTAAGCTATTGGCACTGTATATGACAATGCCTTTTATTTATGTGTGTTCAAAAGCAACACATATGTAAAAAGCATTGTCAATTCTAATGCCAATAGCTCATACTCTCGCAAACGCAAGACCACTTTAATGGTGGCGGCGCCCCTTTGTTTAGAAGCTGCATGCCGTATTCAGCTTACAGTGAGCAGCATCTAAATAAATGAGCGCGGCCAACATTAAAGTAAAAGCATGGTATGGGGCGCTTTCACTCAAAAAAAAAAAGAAAGAGAGTACGTTTCTGTAGCGCAGCCGATAAAGTGAAAGTGGACTGTGCTGCAAATTAATTAAATAAAGAAGCGCGGCTGCTAAAGTGAAAGCGGACTGCGCTGTAAGTTAAATAAATAAAGAAGTATAGCCCCTAAAGTGAAAGCGGACCGCACTGCAAAATAAATAAATAAAGAAGCGCTGCTGCTAAAGTGAAAGCAGACCACGCTGCAAATTAAAAAATAAATACATTAATAATACCAATGTAAAAGCATGCTGCGAGGTCGTGGGTGGAATAGGGGAAGACTATTAAAGAAAATAGTATTCACTGACTAGATAAAGCAGACCATGTAAGACCAAAAGTAAAAAGTCCAGACTTTATGGGAGGTTACAAATGCAGACAAGGCAGTACCAAGGAGGGACTAGTAAGCCTATTCACGAATGAAAAGCAATGATTTTGAAAGGACTGTAACAGGAGGCAGTTGAAAAGATGTGCGGGAAATGGGCGGAGCTTTTATTCCATTCCTCAATACAGCATGCCTCGCAGAGCAGTGCATGCGCTGCTCAGGCTCGACCTAAAAATGGCCCACACACTGACATGTTAGACCAGCCTCTCCGGCACTGTCTGATTGCACTACAGGCCAGTCAGACTCCAAAAGAGATTAAAGGTGGAACTGTGGTAATTGTTGAATACCAACAAGAAAAAAACCTCTGAAAAAATGAGATCAGAAAGTGAAAATACATATCGCAATGTGCCTGTGTTTGCCTAAATTCAAGAATAAATTGGATTCTGTTTGAACACAGTCATACAAGCAGAGGCATACGTTTGATTATACCTGTTTATGCACAGTGCATTGTGATTTATTTTGTTTCTATAATTTAAAGTTAGGGCATTTCGAAGTATCATTTCACCTATATTGACACTGAAGCCTTCATCGGTATTTATTAACAGCATACACCATCGACTTACAGAGCAGTGCAGGAAAGCATGATTTTGACTTACCACTGACTGCTTTCATCTAACCCTGATCTAGGTTGCCCCACTCCAAGTTGCAGAAAATAAGTTTTTAAGGAGTCTCCTGGGTGTTTGTCAAAGCACACCTTACAAAATCGTTCATGAAGAACTTAGGGCATCATTACGATGGCGGGCGGACAAAGTCCGCCCGCCACCGCAGCGGAATGCGGGACCGTCCGCAAGGGGTGCGGCGGTCCCGCCATGGGTATAGGATGCCACCGCCACGGTGGCGGTGGCATCCCGTATTGTTCGCATTACGGCGGGCGGTGCTGTCACCAGCACCCGCCGCAATGCAAAAACGCATGTTGTGCATTTGAATGCACAACGTGACAGGCACCGCGCGGTGCCTGCCACCTTGTGCATTCAAATGTAGGGGGTACCATAGGTACCTCCCATGTGCACCCCCCACCCCCCCAAAAACAGGGGGCCCTCAACGGGCCCCCAGAAGCAAAGACCACATGCCTTTCCATGGCGGCAACACCACCATGGAAAGGCTGCTTTCTGCCAGTATCCTAATATGGATGGCGGTGTCTTGCAGACACCGCCACCATGTAAGAGCCCTTTTCCGCCCGGTCGACAAGTCGACCGGGCGGAAAAGGGCCGGACGGTCTTTCCGTCCGCCTGGGTCCCCACCGCCATCGTAATATGGCAGGTGGATATGTTGTGCGGGCGGACGGGAATGGCGGGTGGATCCCCACCGCCATACGGGCGGCGGCGATCCGCCAGACATCATAATGACCCTCTAGGTTTGGATTAATTAACTGATCGGCTTCGCCTTAATCCATTTAAACTCTGGAACTCGATCTGGACAAAGGAGGAGTTGGGTTTTAGCAGACTGATCCTGGAAGACAGCTTACAATTAGACAAGCCCCTACAGATTCCATGGCTGGCGTATGTGGCACGTAGCTTGAGGGCTATAGGGGGGCCGGATATGTTTGTCAACACTGCAAGCATAACTCGCGCCGATGGTAAATGGGTTGAATCTGCACTTATGGGCAAGCTCAGGTCAGAACGTGAAGATGTTGCTCTAACAAAACACTCTATGCGACACGTGCTGTTGGTGAAAACAGTTAGTAATTTTGAACCTTATCTGACTTGGGATATACCTCGCCACCATCGCCGTTTGTTGACCTATTTTAGATTAAATGTATTTTATCGACTGGTCCCTTTTAACCGTGGTCGTTTTAAATACTCAGAATTGCCCCCCTGCAACTGCGACAATACCTTGATTAATGACACATTACATGTGGTTATGTTTTCCCCAAAATATAGTTACCTGCGACACAATTTTATACCCCCAATTTTATTACTGTTCAATTTTAACCAAATTAGGCCAGCCTTACTTTTTTACAGTTGTTGAATTCACCTTTTAACTGCTTTTCTCTTGTATGTTTTCTGGTGGGAGTTTTAAAATACAGATGATTATGACACTAATTATTATGTTGTTTTTAAATGACTTGTCTTTTGTGATTTTATTCATAAAATCGAATAAAGATTATGATTGATTGATTGATCTAACCCTGATCTATTGTCTCAAGTTTTCTCTTGCCTTTTCCTTTGCCAAGTCAACTGAAATGTTTCTTGTACTTGCCAGTAATCGATTCAGAGATCTGGGCCATGATAGGTTTTTTGTAACACTCCTTGACCTCACTGTCGCTCAAGGCACTTTTGCCCTCTCACTCCATTTGTCAAACATTTCTGATATCTACATCACACACATAGCCCTGTCTTGGTTGGCACCCAACTCTCTTCCCTAACGATTTAAATTTTTGCTGATGGAACGTCTAATGGATCTGTCGTTTTCTTACTTCACTACCTTTCCCTCTACAGGTCCTTCTTCAGAAGCAAACTGTATTACAACGTTTCTTCTGAAAATTTGAAGTTTTATGGTCCCATAGGTACAATGTTTACAATCTGTTACACACAAAGAGGAGTAGCGGGTGAGGTTTAGAGAGGTGGCACGTGCTCTGTGAAAAAATACTGCCCTCACTCACAAATTTGTGACATGCTTCATCATTGGGCTTGCTTCAATACACCCCGCGCAGACCAACGCCTGGGGTGGAGAAAAAGGGAGGGGAAGACAATACAAACATGAAAAGAATGATCTATAGTAGTAAATCTGGGATCACCGAAAGAAGAAGTGCAGTGAAGGTTAAAACTAGTTCAGTGGTGTCTTTGTGCAAAAATGTATTCCTAGACCCACTGACTAGGGTTAAAAACGTGAAGGATGGTGGTGACAGGAAAGTATTAGGAGTTCTTTCACTCCTCCTTACTGCCAAATCATCGACATGTTTCTGCTGGGTATCAAGTGCCCACAATGTTGGGTTACAACAGCATTCCTCAGGACCTTTCTGATCCCATCACTTGTATTTCCTCGGTACCCGGAATTAGGTATCCCTGGAACCAGTAGTTCCCAGAGAGAAGGTCACCCTCAGTAACTCACTTTGGTTCATCTGTGGGTGAAAGTAATAAAAAGAGTGAAGTCAATTACTTCTGCGTTGGATACCAGCCGTGTTAAACCAACATGTTTCACTCCAAGTATCCATCCAACACTCTTTTAAAATATTAATAATCAGAATTCAATGCGGCACGTATGTACCACCTCTATATCCAGGCAGAGCCTTAAGCAATTATACAGTTTTCTCAAATGTCCCTGGTCGGACATATCATCTAAGCTAGGGGAACTTCCCCTTTCAATTCTTTCAGGTAGAATCATACTTAATTGGACAGCTGTCCCTCACGCTCTCATAACGCCCCCACATCCAGCGCAACGAAAGACTCAACTCACCAAGTTTATATGTAATCATGCTAAAACTGGCGAGTAAAAGGGAGACAACCCTGTAGTCAAACTCCGGGGGAGAATAAAAACATGGAGAAGAAAAGTTAAGCAGCGAGCCAACATCAGTTTATGGCCTGTAGAAACCCGTCCGGGTTATGGCCATCCAGGTTATTGGGCCTAGTGCACCACGTAAAATGGCCCGTGATTGCCGTGATGTTTAGCAGTCACACCATTAGCCTGTGTCGATCATATTTCATAAGTCAGGTCTCGATCTTATCTCGACCCTTATATATATATATGCGTGCAAATGCCACCCAAATATAGTGAGTAGGGTTAATCCATGTCTATTGTGATTAAACCCAGCGCCTTCTGACGTATGCCCGATCTTTACCACGCGATCTAAAGTTATGGAGCGTGAGTCCCCTAGATTGTAAAATCCATTCCGCAGAGTGCCCACCCCCATAACTCCTTACTTCGTCAAGGGTGGAGCTCTGCCGGACCCTTTGTCCCGTTACCGCCATGTAGATAGACCGGCGGTCGGGCGAGTTGTCTCTTTGAGCGGACCGGGCTGGCAGTCACGTGACGTGCGTGGAGTAGCGTCGCCACGTCACGTGACCGCGTTGCAGGACCGTGCTAAAGCATTGCTAGGATACCATTGGGAACATCGTTTTTTCCATGCCGCCCTATCGCTATAGGCAAACTTTATCGATGTGCTCAAAAGGATATTTTAAAGATCTAAAAAGGGGCCCACAACCCCCACCATTGGTGGCAGTTATATGAAACGATCGGGTTGTATTGCACAAATACCATCAAATCCCTCATGTGTATAGGGAATGTAAATGTGGAGATGAAACCAGGATATTGTACCCTCATACAAAAAGGGGTATTTAGATATACGATCCATAATCTGCTGGGACATATTAACAATGGAAGTAGGCATTAGTTACAGTGTCCACCGTAATTGCACTTATTGAGGAATACAGTGTCAGTTGTTGTAGAACACATTGGAGCAGTACCACGCCTCGCTACCCTATGTTGGTTAATTCCCTCCAGTGTGTGTAACCTTAATCCATAGCTTATGGAATAGATAATATATGGGGGGGGGGATTGGGGGTTGGGTGGGTGGGGTTGGTTACAGTAGGAAGATGGTGCATTCATCTGTTAATCGTATTCCACGGAATATCATCATTCAACCCATTAATGTGGCTCTTAAGTCTATATACCCACTTCTGTTCTCTGAGTAGGAGTGATCTCTTTTTGTCACCCCAGTTCGAGTAGAATCTCGGTTTATCTAATACGATCCATTTAAGTCATTCTAGGTATGGTGGTTTTCCACATAATGTTTTGTAAGCTTTGTGTTAGTTTTCTTGCACCTAACGGTGCTTCTATGCTCCGTAATGCGTGTTTTCACCTTCCGCGTCGTCATGCCTACATATTGCTTTTGACAGGGGCAAGTGATGAAGTAGATGACATGGTCCGAATTACAGTTTGTATGTGTCCTTTGTTCCCAAGGAGACATACATCGCATGAGCCACATCTTGTGTGTCCAGTGACCGGAGGTAGTACACCTGGATGTTGCGTATTTGTCGTTTTTTTGACAAAGTGTCTGGTGTGGACTACGATATCTCTTTTGAACGAGAGCAGTATTACATTTTACATCTACAGCAACTAAAACAGAACTGCCATTTCTGGACCTGCTAACAAACCCAAAAATGGGAAACTCTCCACACGGATCTACCTCAAACCAACAGACAGAAATTCCCTCCTCTCCTTTGAGAGCTTCCATCCAAAAGCGCTCAGGGAAAATCTACCGGTGGGGCAATTCTTCCGCCTCCAGCGTAATTGCACGGATATCACCACCTTCCACCAAGAAGCTGACCTTCTGACAGAAAAACTAAAAAAATAGAGGATAGCCCAGAAGAGTAGTAAAGAAAGCTAAAGAAAGAGCTGTCAACACCAACAGAGGCAACCTATTGGAAAAAGTGGAGAGACAGACCATGAACAAACCGGTGTGTGTAACCACCTTCAACACAGCATCGCATCATATCAAAAGGCTCATCCTAAAAAACTGCTGCATATTGAACTCAAACGGACTAAATGTGGAAAAACCACTGTTCTCGTTCAAAAGAAGCACGAATCTACAAGATATCCTAGTCCATACTAGACCCATTGTCAAAAAACGACAAATACGCAACATCCAGGTGTACTACCTCTGGTCACTGGACACACAAGATGTGGCTCATGCGATGTATGTCACCTAACCAAGAACACAAAAAATTTAGATGTGGGCCTGCAATCTCCTTGGGAACAAAGGGCACATACAAACTGTAATTCGGACCATGTCATCTACCACATCACTTGCCCCTGTCAAAAGCAATATGTAGGCATGATGACGCGGAAGGTGAAAACACGCATTACGGAGCATAGAAGCACCGTTAGCTGCAAGAAAATTAACACAAAGCTTACAAAACATTATGTGGAAAACCACCATATGGAGAATGACTTAGCGTGGACTGTATTAGATAAACCGAGATTCTACTCGAACTCGGGTGACAAAAAGAGATCACTCCTACTCAGAGAACAGAAGTGGGTGTATATAGACTTAAGAGCCAAATTAATGGGTTGAATGATGATATTCTGTAGAATACGATTAATAGATGAATGCACCATCTTCCTACTGTAACCAACCCCACCCACCCAACCCCCAATCCCTCCACCCCCCCCCATATGTTATCTATTCCATAAGCTATGGATTAAGGTTACACCCACTGGAGGGAATTAACCAACATGGGGTAGCGGGGCGTGGTACTGCTCCGATGTGTTCTACAACAACTGACACTGTATTCCTCAATAAGTGCAATTACGGTGGAAACTGTAACTAATGCCTGCTTCCATTGTTAATACGTCCCCGCAGATTATGGATCGTATATCTAAATACCCCTTTGTGTATGAGGGTACAATATCCTGGTTTCATCTCCACATTTACATTCCCTATACACATGAGGGATTTGATGGTATTTGTAGAATACAACCTGACCTTTCACATAACTGTCACCAATGGTGGGGTTGTGGGCCCGTTTTAGATCTTTAAAATATCCTTTTGAGCACATCAATAAAGTTTGCCTATATCGATAGGGCGGCATGTAAAAAACGCTATTTCCAATGGTATCCTAGCAACGCTTTAGCACAGTCCTGAAACGTGGTCACGTGACGTGGCGACGCTACTCCACACACGTCGCGTGACTGGCAGCCCGGTCCGCTCAAAGAGATGCCTCACCCGACCGCCGGTCTATCTACACGGCGGTAACACGACAAAGGGTCCGGCAGAGCTCCACCCTTGATGAAGTAAGGAGTTGTGGGGGTGGGCACTCTGCGGAATGGATTTTACAATCTAGGGGACTCACGCTCCATAACTTTAGATCGCCTGGTAAAGATCGGGCATACGTCAGAAGGCGCTGGGTTTAATCACAATAGACATGGATTAACCCTACTCACTATATTTGGGTGGCATTTGCACGCATATATATATAAGGGTCGAGATAAGATCGAGACCTGACTTATGAAATATGATCGGCACGGGCTAATGGTGTGACAGCTAAACATCATGGCAATCACGGGCCATTTTACGTGGTGCACTAGGCCCATTAACCTGGATGGCCATAACCCGGATAGGTTTCTACAGGCCATAAACTGATGTTGGCTCGCTGCTTAACTTTTCTTCTCCATGTTTTTATTCTCCCCCGGAGTTTGACTACAGGGGTGCTCTCCCTTTTACTCGCCAGTTTTAGCATGATTACATATAAACTTGGTGAGTTGAGTCTTTCGTTGCGCTGGATGTGGGGGCGTTACGAGAGCGTGAGGGACAGCTGTCAAATTAAGTACGATTCTACCTGAAAGAATTGAAAGGGGAAGATCCCCTAGCTTGGATGATATGTCCGACCAGGGACATTTGAGAAAACTGCATAATCGCTTAAGGCTCTGCCTGGATATAGAGGTGGTACATACGTGCCGCATTGAATTCTGATTATTAATATTTTAAAAGAGTGTTGGATGGATACTTGGAGTGAGACATGTTGGTTTAACACGGCCGGTATCCAACGCAGAAGTAATTGACTTCACTCTTTTTATTACTTTCACCCACAGATTAACCGAAGTGAGTTACTGAGGGTGACCTTCTCTCTGGGAACTACTGGTTCCAGGGATACCTAATTCCGGGTACAGAGGGAATACAAGTCCTGGGATCAGAAAGGTCCTGAGGAATGCTGTTGTGACCCAACATTGTGGGCACTTGATGCGCAGCAGGAACATGTCGGCGATTTAGCAGTAAGGAGGGGTGAAGGAACTCCTAATACTTTCCTGTCACCACCATCCTTCACGTTTTTAACCCTAGACAGTGGTTCTAGGAATACATTTTTGCACAAAGACACCACTGAACTAGTTTTAACCTTCACTGCACTTCTTCTTTCGGTGATCCCAGATTTACTACTGTAGATCATTCTTTTCATGTTTGTATTGTGTTCCCCTCCCTTTTGCTCCATCCCAGGCGTTGGTCTGCGCGGGGTGTATTGAAGCAAGCCTAATGATGGAGCATATCACAATTTTGTGAGTGAGGGCAGTATTTTTTCACAGAGCACGTGCCACCTCTCTAAACCTCACCCGCTACTCCTCTTTGTGTGTTACAGTTGTGATTGGGGAGGCTGGAGTAGTGTGTATTTGCCTTTCCCCCCTTCCGTGTGTGAATACAATCTGTTACACCCATTTAATTTAAAAGGATATTGGTTGAATTAATTTCTGCAGACCTGGACTTAAGTAAAGGGAATGTGTGAGAAGTTGGCCTGGTATATGCTGTCCACTAATGAAAGTGGGCACCTTGTACCAGTCCAAACAACCCTTATGTTTATTAGGTCAAACATAACCTTTATTGAAAGCTATCCTAGTGGTAGCTATGGAGAGCAGCTTTCAGGCTAAGTCTTGAAGGAATGTTAAGCACCTTGTTTTAACAGAATGCAACCTTATAGTATTGGTTAAATGAAAGGGAAACCACACAGTAGTTATAAAAATATGTATTTATTATATATAACACTCTCTAGTATGCTCTACACGAGGATAGAACACAAATCAAATAATACAGTTGCAAAGAATCAAACGTAAGTAGCACAATACACAGTTGGCTCCCGGGGGAGACCAAACCATATACTGAATAAGTGGTATAAGAACCACGACTCGGGACTAGACCTAGTCAAGAAGGCGTAGAATCTCTGGGACCCCAAGGAACCACCCAAGGTGAGTGAGTAGGGACCCCACGGAGGACGGGTGGAGTGTGAGAACACGACCGCGTGCTCCGTACAATTCAATGGGAAAGTCGCGGTTGGAAAATCAGAGATTAAGGACCTTTCCCAACAGATTATGAAGACAACCCTTGGAACTTAAGAGTTTGGAGGGCCACCCAACCCGTGGATACCTTGGTACCAGAGTTACCAATCCCAGAGGAGCCGGGTGCATATGTGCGAAGTGGCATCGGAAACCCTCATCGTTCTCTATGGATGTCGACAAAGAAATGCTGCTGCTGGAAGGAGGAAAAGTGTCCGGTGGATTCCAAACGTGGATTCTAGATGAGAAGAACCTGAAAGCAGAGGGGACAGAGTCTGGGTCACTTTGGAGTGACCAGGGGCTCGGTAGATGAATGCCCACCGATGTCGGGTGCTTCAGGTGTGTTGATGGTGATCTTGACTCTTCAGCTGTGCGGACCAGGAGATGTCTTGGATGACCAGGAGCCAGATACGAGTTGTCCCACAAAGGATGTTGAGTGCTGATGGGTCGGTGTTCAGTGGGAGCACCAATCAAGCCTTGGTAGCTGCAAACAACGTAGATGGTCAAATTCGGTGTCGATCCGGCCCAGCAAGGACCAGGAGACTCACCACAGAAAGGGGAGTCAGGGCAGGCCTTGAGCAACCAGGGGAACCCAAATAAAGCAAAGTTGACCCTCAAGTGGACCCACAGGCCGAAGGTACAGGAGTTGCAAGGGGAACTCAGGCGGTTTCACAGGATACCAGCTAGCAGGGCACAAAGTGTGAGGATGCCGGAGTCCTTCTTAGAAAAGATGCGCTGGGGCTAGGGCTACAAATGGCCCAATGCACGGAATTGTTGCACGACAACAAGCATGTGCAGCTGCAAATGGATGTGGTGCACAGGGGTACAAGTTCTACAGTCCCCACGAGGAATATCTGCCTCAAACTTGGTAAGAGGGCAGCTCAACCTTGGAGACCTTCAAAAACCCACCTCCTGTGTTGCTGGATCCTTCCGAGTTTGCAGGAGCTAAGGGTCAGCAAACTGGTCAGATGCATTATGGTGCCTGCGTTTCCAGGGGAGTGACTCCTTCACTCCAAGGGAGATTCTTCTGTTGTCTTGGAGGTCCACAGGGTCCTGCATGGAGCCTGTATGGATCACGGACAGTGGCGAGACGGGGACGGCAAGGGAAGACGAAGTCGAGCCCAAGGGAGGTCCAGCGAAGTCCAGCATGTCCAGACGGTCGAAGGGTAGTGGTATCTTCTTGCAGAATCTTGTCCACGTAAAATCTAATGTCCTGTAGCCAGGTAACCCATTTTATACCCACGGGAAAGGGTTGGACAGATTCTAGGGACCCTCCTAGGGGAGGGACAGGACAGAGGGGTGGCTACACCCATGTCCTTTGTCCAGTTTCACGCCAGAGCAGGAGCAAATGGCTCCTGGAACTGGTTTGAACTGGACTGTGTACAGGGACACCAAGTGTGCCCCTCGTGAAGACTTTCTGGCACTGAGACAGTGCACCCACCCAGCCCCAATACACTAAATCCTGTCTGGAAGGTGGTAACACCTCCTTGTGACAGGATGCCTATTGTGCTGCCTTCCCCTGCTCGAGCTTGGCTCAGCAGCAGGAGGGCAGACTCGTGTCTGTGGCTGGCAGCATCCATTTTGTGCTATAAGGCTCGAGAAAGTTGGTACCAGTAGACTTAGGTACCCCCAGAACCTCGGTTCTGAGGGGAGGAATCATACCTCCCACACCACTTACTGGTGTGGAGGTATGATTCCAAGGTGTTTGACACCAAACACAACATACTTCGTTGCAGTCGTTTTCGAGATAGCATTTACCGCGAGGTTATAATGCACCTCTACCTATATGTCTGGTAGTATCACGTACAGCCCGGGAGAATGGTCTCCGAAGACTGCAGAGGGGCCCTGCTCATGTAGGAGCACCCTCTCACGCAAAACCCAGCACCCTGCCTTCAGGATTGTTAAGGCCTGCTATAGGGGTGACTTGCAAAGTTTTAAGTGTAGTGATATATATAGATATAGTGAACCTATATCTAAAGTAAATGGTGCAATCACCAACTTACACAGGCTGCTGTAGCAGACCTAGAGTTCCATTTTGCATGGCCTCTCATGGGTGGCAATAAGACATGCTTCAGCCCATGGGAGGCCTCTGGGGTACCTATGCCCTGGGTACATGGGTACCATATTCTAGGGACTTATAAGGGTACCCCAGTATCCAATCTGGAGTGTACCAAAGTACATATGTTGCAATTTAAGGGAGAAAGCAGATAGGCTGGGGCCCTGAATAGCAGGATCCCAGCCAGACTAGTCAAAACAGTGGGTGCAAAAAGCTTAAAGTGGGGGTAACCATAAGAAGCATATCCTACTTTCCTACACAACCCCCCCCCCCAAACAAAAGGAGATGAGACTAACCTTGCCCAGTTGAGTCTTCATGTTCTAAGTGAAATTATATGGAGAGTCCATCTGCATTGGCAAGGTTACTCCCAGGTCTATGGTCCACTGCATAGTCCATCCCCTTTAGGGAAATGGACCACCTCAAAAGTTTGGGGTTTTCACCCTTCATCTGTTTTAGCCACTAGAGGGGCTTGTGGTCAGTCTGAATAATGAAGTGAGTTCCAAACAAGCATGGCCTCAACTTCTTCAGAGCCCAAACCACAGCAAAGGCTTCCCTCTCAATAGCTGACCAACGTTTCTCTCTGGGGGTCAGCCTTCTGCTAATAAAAGCTACTGGCTGATAATGACCCTCTGCATTCAATTGTGATAACACAGCCCCTACCCCCAACTCAGATGCATCAGTTTGAACAATGAATTGTTTGGAATAGTCAGTACTTTGCAGAATGGGAGCAGTGCACATGGCCTGCTTGAGGTCATCAAATGCCTTTTGACAGCTAACTGTCCACTGAACTTTCTTGGGCATTCTCTTTGATGTAAGATCATTCAAGGGAGTCACTATGGACCCATAATCCTTTACAAATCTTCTGTAGTACCCAGTCAGGCCCAAGAAAGCTCTGACCTGAGTCTGGGTAGTTGGAGCAACCCATTCCATGATGGTCTGGATTTTGCTCTGCAATGGTTGAACCTGGCCTCCACCCACAAGGTGGCCCAGGTATACAACCTGACTCTGCCCTATCTGGCACTTAGTAGCCTTGATAGTGAGGCCTGCCTTTTGCAAGGCCTCCAAAACATTTCTCAGGTGGACCAGGTAATCCTCCCAGGTGGAACTAAAGACAGCAATATCATCTAGATAAGCTGCACTATAGTCTTCCAGGCCTGTGAGAACTTTGTTCATCAACCTTTGAAATGTGGCAGGTGCAGTCTTCAAGCCAAAAGGCATCACCACAAATCGGTAGTGCCCACTAGGAGTTGAGAATGCTGTTTTTGGCTTGGCATCCTCTGCTAGTCTGATTTGCCTGTAGCCAGCTGTAAGGTCAAAAGTACTCAGAAACTTGGCTGAGGCCAAAGTGTCTATGAGTTCATCTGCCCTTACAATAGGATGAGCATCAGTCCTAGTGACTGCATTGAGTCCTCTGTAGTCAACACAAAACCTCATCTCTCGCTTACCATCTTGGGTGTGAGGTTTAGGTACCAAGACCACTGGACTAGCCCAAGGACTAGTGGAGGGCTCAATGACTCCCAATTCCAGCATCTTTTGGACCTCAGTCCTGATGCTATCCCTGACATGGTCAGGTTGCCTGTAAATTTTGTTCTTTACAGGTAGGTTTTCACCTGTGTCCACTTCATGGGTACACCAGGTGGTCTGACTTGGAGTCAGTGAGAACATTTGCCTAAACTGATTGAGGACCTTCCTGCAATCAGACTGTTGCTACTCAGTGAGGCTGCTTGCCAAAGCTACACCATCTACTGAGCCATCATCAGGGTTCTGTGAGAGGAGGTCAGGGAGTGGGTCACTCTCTTCCTCCTGTCCCTCATCAGTAGCCATGAGCAAGCCCATGTCTGCCCTGTCAACATAAGGCTTGAGCCTGTTCACATGGGGCACCCTGTGGGGGCTACTGGGAGTTCCAAGGTCCACCAAGTAAGTGACCTCTCCCTTTTGCTCAAGTATGGTGTGGGGTCCACGCCACCTGTCTTGGAGAGCTGCTGGGGCCACAGGCTCCAGCACCCACACCTTCTGTCCTGGCTGGTAAACAGTCAAGACAGCCTTTTGGTCATGCCAGGCCTTTTGCAATTCCTGACTAGCCTCGAGGTTTTTGGATGGCTTCTTCATATACTCAGCCATCCTGGAGCGAAGACCAAGTACATAGTCCACAATATCCTGTTTAGGAGGTTTGAGAGGTAACTCCCATCCCTCCTTCACCAAACACAGTGGACCCCTGACAGGGTGACCAAACAAAAGTTCAAAAGGGCTGTAGCCAACCCCCTTCTGTGGCACCTCTCTGTAGGCAAAGAGAAGGCAGGGCAGCAGAACATCCCATTTTCACCTAAGCTTTTCTGGGAGCCCCATTATCATGCCCTTTAGGGTTTTGTTGAACCTTTCAACCAACCCATTGCATTGAGGATGATAGGGTGTGGTAAACTTGTAGTTGACACCACACTCTTTCCACTTTGCAGCTATGTAACTAGACATAAAGTTTGTACCTCTGTCTGTTAAGACCTCCTTAGGAAAACCCACCCTGGAGAAAATCCCCAGGAGGGCCCTTGCCACCACAGGTGCTGTGGTGGTCCTACGGGGAATAGCTTCTGGATACCTGGTAGCATGGTCCACCACCACCAGGATATAAGAATGTCCAGATGCTGTTGGAGGGTTCATGGGACCAATTATGTCAATCCCAACCCTCTCAAAGGGAACCCCCACCACAGGTAGTGGTATCAGGGGGGCCTTTGTAGTACCACCTGCCTTACCACTGGCTTGGCAAGGGATACAGGAGCGACAAAACTCCTTTGTGTCCTCTGACATATGAGGCCAGTGAAAGCGAGGGACAAGCCTGTCCCAAGTCTTGCTTTGGCCTAAGTGTCCTGCTAGGGGAATGTCATGTGCTAGGGTGAGTAGGAAGCCCCTAAACTTCAGAGGTATAACCAACCTCCTGGTGGCACCAGGCTTGGGGTTTCTACCCTCTGAATATAGAAGTCCCTCATCCCAATAGATCCTGTGGGACCCACTGACATTCCCTGCAGCCTTAGCAGCAGCTTGCTGTCTGAGGGGTTCAAGAGAGGGGCAGGTTTGCTGCTCCTGGCTCGGATCTGCCCTAGAAGGTCCCCCTGTCCCCAAAAACTCAACCTGGTCAGGTTCAAGTTCATCTGAGACAGTTCCTTCTGTAGGACTGGAGTCATCTTCCTCCAAAGACTGACGCTCACTCTGGGCCTGGGGGGAATACTCAGCCTCACCCCCCCTACTCCTCTTCTTGGAAGGCGCCTGGTCCGTCTTTTTAGGATCCAGGGCCTGCTCAGTGGCTCTCTGTTTGGCCTGTGACCTAGTCATAGCAAACACATCTGAAGTGATGCCCAACATTGCTGCATGAGTCCTGAGTTCCACTTCAGCCCAGGCTGAAGTCTCCAAATCATTGCCCAACAAACATTCCACAGGGAGGTCTGAACTTACCACAACCTTCTTAGGGCCAGTTACCCCTCCCCAGGTGAAATTAACAACTGCCAAGTAATGGTCTGTCCTGACATTGCTAGCATTGGTCACTTGGTACATCTTACCAAGTATGATCTGGTCTGGGTCCACAAGATCTTTTGTCACCACTGTGACACTTGCACCTGTGTCCCTGTATGCCATAGCCTCCTTACCATTTATTAAAGGCTGTTGTCTGTATTTGCCCAGGTTACTGGGACTAACAAATAAGGAGGCAATATCCATGCCTCCATCACAGACCAGAACAGCCTGAGCTGGAGTTCTGACTAGGCCAGAACCCACCTCAGAGCCCAAGGTTAACCCCACTATTCCCTTGTTCTGTGTACCACCACTTGAAACTGTGCTAGGGGGAGCAGTTGCCTTAGGGGCAGTGGTGGTAGGAGTAGAATCCTTGGCCCTTGGACAATTGGCATCTTTTCTCCAATGGGTTTTCTCTTTACAGATGTGACACCAAGGTTTCCTTTTGCCTTTTCCCTTGTTGGATTGTGACGCCCCCCCCCCAGATGCAGGTGTTTGGGGCCCTGATGAAGACTTTTGATCTTTATTTTTGTCCTCACCCTTATCTGAGTTCTTAGAGTCTGGTCTCTTCTGGTCACCACCATTGGTCTGAGCTTTCTGCTTCACCCTGGTCCTGACCCACTTATCTGCCTTCTTTCCCAATTCTTGGGGAGAAGTCAGATCAGAGTCAACCAGGTATTGATGCAACAACTGGTTTTGGCAATTATTAAGGATCTGCTCCCTCATAATCAAGTTGTACAATCCTTTAAAATCATTCACCTTGCTACCAAGTAACCAGCCTTCCAGAGCCTTAATGGCACAATCAACAAAGTCTACCCAGTCCTGGGTCTGTGTCTTCTGGGTGTCTCTGAACTTAATCCTGTACTGTTCAGTGGTTAAGCCAAACCCTTCAATGAGAGCACTCTTCAAGACTGAATAATTATCAGCATCCTCTTCTCTAACAGTGAGGAGCTTATCCCTACCTTTGTCAGCAAAGGAGAGCCACAAGATAGCTGCCCGCTGCTCTTGAGGGACCTTCTGAACTTTACAGGCCCTCTCCAAAGCAGTTATCCATTTCTGGATGTCATCCCCTACATGGAAGGGAGGGACAATCTTGCTCAGGTTCCTATGATCAAAGATGTGTTCCCTAACCCTAGGGATACTATAGCTGCAACCATGGGACTCTAGTCCCAATTTCTTTCTAGTCTTCTGGACTTCTAGGGACTCTTTATCCAGGGCCAATTGCTGTTGCCTGAACCTAAACTTAGCTTTCTCAAGCTCTAGTAATTGGCACTCCCTGTCATAAGAGTTGTCCCTCTTGCTAGAAACAGAGGTCCCTATAGAATGTCTAGAATGATCTGACTCAGCAGAGGATGACCTAGATCTCCTTGGTAAACTCTGCACTCTCCCTGGAGGATTAAAGTGATGGTCCTCTTGACCCTCTTCTTCTTCTTCCTCCTGGGGATCTGAGTTGTTCAGGGGTGGATCATTTTGATCCTCCTGTCCAGGGTTTGACTCTAGGTCATAGAAGGTGTCCCCTCCTGACCTATCTTCTTCCCCTGTACCACCCACTCTATCCTGCTCATCTGACCCAGGGGTCTTCCTAATGTCATCTAGCAGTAATGCATCAATGAGACGTTGAGTGTTGGCATTTCTCCCTGTCTTCAGCTTCCTAGATACACACATAGCTTTTAATTCAGTGAATCCAAAGCTATCATATTTAGTAGGCAGGATACCACCAGTGACATTCCCATTAGAAGACATACTAAGTGAGGTGTAGTGTAGGCACCTATCTAACCTAGTGGGAACTAAACTCTCTTAGGTTGGAGAAAGGGTGTGCTAGACTCTTGGCTTGCCCAACCCCAAGTTCAGTAGAACTTACTCTCTTAAGCTAGTATTATATGTTCCTAGATACTAGTGGTTTTTCAGTTAATCAATACAAAGATTTATCTGGTAAAACAATGCAGGCTTGAATCCCAACCGCTGCACACCAATGTGAGAAGTTGGCCTGGTATATGCTGTCCACTAATGAAAGTGGGCACCTTGTACCAGTCCAAACAACCCTTATGGTGATTAGGTCAAAGATAACCTTTATTGAAAGCTATCCTAGTGGTAGCTATGGAGAGCAGCCTTCAGGCTAAGTCTTGAAGGAATGTTAAGCACCCTGTTTTACCAGAATGCAACCTTATATTATTGGTTAAATGAAAGGGAAACCACACAGTAGTTATAAAAATATGTATTTATTATATATAACACTCTCTAGTATCCTCTACATGACGATAGAACACAAATCAAATAATACAGTTGCAAAGAATCAAACGTAAGTAGCACAATACACAGTGGGCTCCCGGGGGAGACCAAACCATATACTAAATAAGTGGTATAAGAACCACGACTCGGGACTAGACCTAGTCAAGAAGGCGTAGAATTGCTGGGACCCCAAGGAACCACCCAAGGTGAGTGAGTAGGGACACCACGGAGGACGGGTACAGTGTGAGAACACGACCGCGTGCTCCGTACAATTCAATGGGAAAGTCGCGGTTGGAAAATCAGAGATTAAGGACCCTTCCCAGCAGATTACGAAGACAACCCTTGGAATTTAAGAGTTTGGAGGGCCACCCCACCCGTGGATACCTTGGTACCAGAGTTACCTATCCCAGAGGAGCCGGGTGCATAGGTGCGAAGTGGCGTCAGAAACCCTTGTCGTTCTCTATGGATTTCGACAAAGAAATGCTGCTGCTGGAAGGAAGAAAAGTGTCCGGTGGAATACAAATGTGGATTCTAGATGAAAAGAGCCTGAAAGCAGAGGGGACAGAGTCTGTGTCACTTTGGAGTGACCAGGGGCTCGGTAGACGAATGCCCACCGATGTTGGGTGCTTCAGGTGTGTTGACGGGGATCTTGACTCTTCAGCTGTGCAGACCAGGAGATGTCTTGGACAACCAGGAGCTGGATACAAGCTGCCCCACAAAAGATGTCGAGTGCTGAGGGGTCGGAGTCCGGCGGGAGCACCAATCAAGCCTTGGCAGCGGCAAACAACGTAGATGGTCAAATTCTGTGTCGATCTGGCCCAGCAAGGACCAGGAGACTCACCACAGCAAGGGGAGTCAGGGCAGGCCTGGAGCAACCAGGGGAGCCCAAATAAAGCAAAGTTGACCCTCAAGTGGACCCACAGGCCGAAGGCACAGGAGTTGCGAAGGGACCTCAGGTGGTTTAACAGGAAACCAGCTAGTAGGGCACAGAGTGCGAGGATGCTGGAGTCCTTCTTAGAAAAGATGCGCTGGGATCAGGGCTACAAATGGCCCAATGCACAGAATTGTGGCACGACAACAAGCATGTGCAGCTGCAAATGGACGTGGTGCACAGGGGTATGGGTTATGTTTGTCCCCACGAGGGATATCTGCCTCAAACTTTGTAAGAGGGCAGCTCGGCCTCGGAGACATTCAGAAACCCACCTCCTGTGTTGCTGGAGCCTTCAGAGTCCACAGGAGCTCAGGGTCAGCAAACAGGTCAGATGCATTATGGTGCCTGCATTTGCAGGGGAGTGACTCCTTCACTCCAAGGGAGATTCTTCTGTTGTCTTGGAGGTCTACAGGATCCTGAACGGAGCCTGTATGGATCACGGACAGTGGCGAGACTGGGGACGGCAAGGGAAGACGAAGTCGAGCCCAAGGGAGGTCCAGCGAAGTCCAGCGTGTCCAGACGGTCGAAGGATAGTGGTATCTTCTTGCAGATTCTTGTCCATGTAAAATCTAATGTCCTGTAGCCAGGTAACCCATTTTATACCCACGGGAAAGGGTTGGAAAGATTCTAGGGACCTTCCTACGGGAGGGACAGGACAGAGGGGTGGCTACACCCATGTCCTTTGTCCAGTTTCGAGCCAGAGCAGGAGAAAATGGCTCCTGGAACAGGTTTGAACTGGACTATGCACAGGGACACCAAGTGTGCCCCTCGTGCAGACTTTCTGGCACTGAGACAGTGCACCCACCCAGCCCCAATACACTAAGGGGCATATTCACAAGAACGTGCGATAAACATCACCAAAATAGGTTAACGCAAGTTCACATATCGCCGTCCATCGCGGGAAAATAACCCCGTGTTAACGTGGCATTCCCAACACGGCGGTAACATGCGATAGTGTCCTGATAACGCGGAAAATGACCGCGATGAACTCACCGGGACGGCGATAAAAATCCAACGGCGAACGTGAAAAAAGGTGCGATGGGCCCAATCGCGATAAGACAATCAGCGAAAAGCTGCGTCAGGCCTGCAAATCACACACGTCAGGTGGGAAAAATCACCATAAAAGCAGAAAAAAAACCAAAAAAACTGAACCACAGCGAGTCACAATGGAGGCAGCCGGAGCAGGCACAGAGGATGGCCAGAACCCCACAAGCCCCACGGAGGTCCAGCCTGGGACCCCGGGGACAGGGAAGGGCAATGACAAGAAGAAGAGGAAGACGAAGTTCAGTCCGCAGGAGAACAGGATCCTGATCACGGAGGTGATAGAACACCATCAACAACTGTTCGTCACCTCCACTGTGTCATTGGCAACAAAAAATGGAACATGGCAGTCCATCATGGACAAGGTGAATGCAGTCGGAGTGCTGAGGAGGACAATGGACGAGGTCAAGAGGCGCTGGAATGATGTGAAGCGCAAGACCAAGCAGAAACTCGCCAACAACCAGAAGGCAGCAATGCAGACTGGAGGTGGGAGTCCAGCGCCATAGGAGGAGCTGGATGAGATAGAGGAAATGGTGTCCACAGTCATCAGTGGGGAGACGGTGGCAGGAGTTGGGGGACCGGACACTGCTCAACATGACCCGACACAACAGCAACAGGGTGAGTAACCACCAAGGACTGGGGGGTCGGGGGGAGATGGGCACAATGGCAAACATGCACAATCAAGCGGAGCACAGTGCACACCCACAATGACTCTGGATCATGTCCCTGATCTCCTTGGCACACTGCAGCACACATAGCAACAGCACGTAGGACCCCGTCGACTATGTGCCCAGAGGAGGCCCGCCCACACATCACTTATCTCACAACCAACCCATGCACATGTGCTGAACCCAGCAAAGCTGCGGGTCCGTGAGCCACACTGACAATGCAAGTGACACTGCATGACAATTAGCATGGCTGCACTCCGATCATCATGACATGGTGCACACCACCACACTGAGGTGGCTGAGTGTGGACCACATCCGTAAAGGAGCAGGTCACACTCTGACACATCCACCTGTACAAACAACCCCTGACCTCAACAACACACCTGCGGACAATCCATGCCCCACAGCCCCAACCCCCACCAAGAGCCCAATTTCCCCAAGTATGCAACACCTCTGCACTTTAGAAGCACAGAAGTCAAGGCACACCACCTGAAAGGGATAAGGGCCAGCCACATCAGAGCTGCAGGGGAGACTCACCCAAAATGCGGCACACACACATGATATGCAGAGCACATCAACATTGAAAACAATGTGGTATGAACTGCAACACATTCACAACTGAACAGAGCACCCAAGTGGTGCCGCTTGTGTGTAGAAACTGGCCAATCACATTTGGCATAGCAGGGAAACATGGGATGAAAATGTACGAGTACAAACACACATCCGTGATGATGTCGGAATGTCCACTGTCCCACATCAAATAGGCAGCTCCTCCCAAACAGTAACAATGTACATTGTCATGCAGTCTGTATGTAAATGTGTACAATCCGTCAACATACATGTGTACACAATGTAAAACTGCATCTACCCTTCACATTGCAGAGGGAGAACCAACACCTCCTGCAGAGCACACCCAACCTCTCTTCACTGATGACGAAGAGGACCACACCACCATCGACCCCGACGCCCTCCAACAGCTCATGGACGCCCTCAGGACCCCACGCCCAGGATCAGGGCAGACCAGCTGCATCGAGGAAACCCCACCCCTTCCACAGACCACACAGCAGGAAGCACCTACCACCACGGCTGACTCCCAGGACCCCCACGACCAACACATGGCCTTCCAACGCCGTGTGTTGGAGTGCCAGGAGAAGGTGGCTGATCAGGTGCGGGTGGGGTTCGACCGCATGGCAGCCAGACTTGATGCCATACATGGGTGTCTGATTCCCATCAGGGACCACTTTCAGTCTCTAACGGACAACCACAGTCCGCTCCATGCTCTCCAGCGATCCATGGCTGACATCACTGGAGTCATGATACTGAGACAAGAACAACTGTCCAGTCAGAGTGGCTCCAGCGAGGTCTGCCGGGAGTTGGGACAGATGCAGGGGCTCATGGAGACCATGGTGCGGATGACGGCGGACAGGATGGCTGCACACCAGCGGGATGTGGCTGGGGCCTTCAATGCCCTGCAGCACATCGTCATGGCATTGCTGCCTCAAGGCCTGCTCAGATGGGTGCTTCTGCAGCTTCTACATCCACATCTTCGCCCCCTGTTGTCTCAGTGCCTCACAGTGTGGCAGGCAATCCACCTCCGGTCCCCGATGTGTCAGTTCGGGCTGGACTGTTCCCATGGGGCACAGGGTCAAGACTGATTTGCATATGGCTGGGTTCAAACTGGAATGGCATGGTGAGCAAAAAAACGATGGATTTAGGCCCAGATCTCTGTACTGGGGTGAATGTATGACATTGTTCTGCATTCTGTCCATCAATTGTTGTTTTTGCATTTGTCACCCCGAGTGGGACGGGTATGCTCAGACGTGAGTCCCGTGCTCTCCATGCCACTGGAATCAAGCTATCCTGGCTGATGAGGGCTGAAAGTCCGAAACCGGTCCTAGGATGCTTGTTTCCAGTCCAGGGAGGACCTGGCTTGGCAGTTCGGGCTGGACTGTTCCCATGGGGCACAGGGTCAAGACTGATTTGCATATGGCTGGGTTCAAACTGGAATGGCATGGTGAGCAAAAAAACGATGGATTTAGGCCCAGATCTCTGTACTGGGGTGAATGTATGACATTGTTCTGCATTCTGTCCATCAATTGTTGTTTTTGCATTTGTCACCCCGAGTGGGACGGGTATGCTCAGATGTGAGTCCCGTGCTCTCCATGCCACTAGAATCAAGCTATCCTGGCTGATGAGGGCTGAAAGTCCGAAACCGGTCCTAGGATGCTTGTTTCCAGTCCAGGGAGGACCTGGCTTGGCAGTTCGGGCTGGACTGTTCCCATGGGGCACAGGGTCAAGACTGATTTGCATATGGCTGGGTTCAAACTGGAATGGCATGGTGAGCAAAAAACGATGGATTTAGGCCCAGATCTCTGTACTGGGGTGAATGTATGACATTGTTCTGCATTCTGTCCATCAATTGTTGTTTTTGCAAGTGGCACACAGTGCGGCAGGCAATCTACCACCACCCACGTGTGAGGCACATGTGACATCAGAGGACGAAGATGCGGGTGCATCAACCTTACTGGTAAGGACGAGGCAGTAGCATTCCTCTCCGCCATATGGCCTGTTTCTGCTTGGTTCTGCCCTTTGCATCATCACCTTCCACTGTCCCCTGATACACTCTACGACACTCACCTTGGCCTCGACATGGACTGCCATATTCCGTTTGGTTACCAATGACACAGCGATCAGACTGCGGACTGAACTCTTCCTCTTCCGATGTACTTGTCATTCCCTGTGGGACTCTGGCTGGCCCTCCACGGGCCAATAATGTGAAGTGGGGTTTGCATGGCCCTGTACTGTTCCAGCTGCAACACTCCACTGGATGTGAAATAAACATTCAGAATCGCACAGATGTGTCACGCCTTTGATCATTCACGTATGTGCGTACGGTTGAATGTAGGGTGGGAGATTCCCCCTAACGTCCATGTTGCTCATGTCGTGGAACTTGTGTGACAGGGTGCAACAGTGACGATTGCGGTCAGGGTGGCGTAATCACTACAACAGGGACACACGCATCAGTAACTTCCATGTCCAGCCCAGAACTAGAGCACGCCCAGGTCCCCGGGTTCATTGTTCCCACCCCTACGCTGGCCTGCCATACCCCAGGCCAGTCCACTCCTCTTACGCATACAGGGGGGGGGGACAACGCTAAATGTCCCAGGTCGTCCTTGTAGTGATCTGCTGATCACTGGTCTAGTCGTCAGCATGCCACAGCCACTCCCTGAGGGCTCGTTCAGACCCACAACAAACCCATCCAGCACAGGCGTCATGGGACATGTGACCCTGCCAATCAAAGGGGCCTAGCACGTCACATACCCCACTGTGGTAGTCCGTGGGGGTTCCTGGGGGGGTGGGGGTCCTGGGTGTGGTGGCGGTGGGTGTTGTGGCCCTCTTGGGGCTCCGAGCTGCATGATCAGTAGCTCCATGGTATCTGTTGGTCTTCTGGTGTGGCTGTGGGCTGGGCTCCCTTTTATGGTGCAGGTTGTCGTCCGACTTAACACCAGGTAGGAGCAGGTGTTAAATCCCTGCTGCTAACGCGCCTTATCGCATGTTTTGTGCTCTTATCGCCGATCTGGATGGTCGTTGGGAATGTTGCGAAGTGGTGTTTCTGCGGCTTTTTGCACGGGAACGCCTACTCTGCATCTCATTAGCGTTCGTTGCTGGTGTCATCCGTGGTGATGTTTTTTGCTACTGCTTTTGCAGGGAAACTGGTGATATGGGCTGTTAGCACCAGCTTGTGAATGGTGCGATGAATTTATCGCCACTTTGGCTGCGATAAAGTGCAGCTCACTCGGCGATAAGTCCTTGAGAATATGCCCCTAAATCCTGTCTGGAAGGTGGTAACACCTCCTTGTGACAGGATGCCTATTGTGCTGCCTTCCCCTGCTTGAGCTTGGCTCAGCAGCAGGAGGGCAGACTCGTGCCTGTGGCTGGCAGCATCCATTTTGTGCTGTAAGGCTCGAGAAAGTTGGTACCGGTAGACTTAGGTACCCCCAGAACCTCGGTTCTGAGGGGAGGAATCATACCTCTCACACCAGTGACTGGTGTGGAGGTATGATTCCAAGGTGTTTGACACCAAACACGACATACTTCGTTGCAGTTGTTTTCGAGATAGCATTTACCGCGAGGTTATAATGCACCTCTACCTATATGTCTAGTAGTATCATGTACAGCCCGGGAGAATGGTCTCCAAAGACTGCAGAGGGGCCCTGCTCATGCAGGAGCACCCTCTCACGCAAAACCCAGGACCCTGCCTTCAGGATTGTTAAGGCCTGCTATAGGGGTGACTTACAAAGTTTTAAGTGTAGTGATATATATAGATATAGTGAACCTATATCTAAAGTAAGTGGTACAATCACCAACTTACACAGGCTGCTGTAGCAGACCTAGAGTTCCATTTTGCATGGCCTCTCATGGGTGGCATAATACATGCTTCAGCCCATGGGAGCCCTCTGGGGTACCTATGCCCTGGGTACATGGGTACCATATACTAGGGACATATAAGGGTACTCCAGTATCCAATCTGGAGTGTACCAAAGTACATATGTTGCAATTTAAGGGAGAAAGCAGATAGGATGGGGTCCTGAATAGCAGGATCCCAGCCAGACTAGTCAAAACAGTGGGTGCAAAAAGCAAAAAGTGGGGGTAACCATAAGAAGCAGATCCTACTTTCCTACAGAATGCCACATACATATTGATTTTCTTTAGCTGTAATATAAGTGCCAAAAATATTACACTTAAATATGTTTAATTACTCAAGGTCCTAAGCTTAATTTGTCGCGTTAATTTCATTAATTTCCTGTGATGCATACTTTTTGGGGATAATGGCATGTGGCTTCTGAGAACTGGGGGCAGGATATACTATAATCTGCTCATTGTCCCATGGACCACAGCCTACTCCCTAACAAATTTGTTGTTTTTAATATTCACAAAGGGGAAGGGGTCCAAAAGGGACCCCATCCCTTCTGTGAATGAGTTACCACACCAAATTGGGAGCTATAACCTTTCAATGGCTTATGACCAATATTTCAGCCCTAACCCATTGATATATCTATAGGAATTGCTATATGGAAGGGACGTCTACAGCAAGCCTCTTCTAAATAGCGATTGATTCCTTATCCATTTCAAAACCAATTTTAGAAGTTGGAAACGTGTTACAGACTCCTAAAATGGGTTTAGTGCATTACGGAAAGCATCCGAATTGGAGTGTTTACAGCCACAAAAATGTTTTGTGCGCCCGGCCACTATTAATTTATGCAGTGCCTATTGAGTTCTGATTTGTGAACATTTATGTAGAAACATTTGTTCTGATGAGTCTGGTAATCTGTCGAAAAGGTGCTCTTTCATGTGAATTGCCAAGAAGCAACGAGGGTTTATTTTTCAATATTCCACATAAACTAGGAAAATGTCATTTTTAATACATCCAAAACTCATTTTTTTGTTTGGTTAGAGTACCCTCTTCATTCGTCCCTGCAGAATGTTGCACACAGCATGGATAAAGGGAAGTAGGCGTGCATGTGAGGGTAGAAACTTCTGCCATGCTTCAAGGAGGGGCACAAGTGCAAATATTAAACACAAGGCTTCATGTTGCATTTATCCTTCATCCCATTATCAGTTTTTTATCAGGTTCTGCCTTCTATGTGTCCCCTTCTTACCATCCCTGAAACAAATTGTAATGGGGATTGTTTATGAGCAGATACAATGATTGGAGGGCAGACTGGTATGACCACAGAGGTTTGGGTCCCCCCTGCCTACATCACCTATGACCCTCACACTTCTGTAGATAACCAGTGAGCTGGCAGCTCTGGAAAAACAGGCAAGGGTAATGAGGCTTCTGCAGACCTGACTAAAATTCTGGTAGGGTTCTTTGCTTACATGCCACCCCTGCACCCTGGGTACCATGTAGCCCAGTAGTATCACAATACAATAGTTTTAATTCTTTATCATCCACTATACTAGAGGATCAACATGGAAGTCCACTATGGTAATAAGTAATGTATTAGTACTTTAGGTAGGGCCTAGTAGAATCCTATAACATAGACTCAGGGGCCTATTTACAAACTGTTTTTGTAGTACTTGTTGCAGTAGTTTTAATCAATTTCATACATAGATTTATGTAGGCAAAGCATGGGAAGGAGACACTATTTCTAAGCACATATGCACCCAGCATTGACAATGAACAGTTTTTTTTATAGACATGGATACCCTTCTGATTTCCTATTGAGCTTATCAAATAATTTGGATGGGGGACTTTCATTGTATATGAAATTGAAACTTAGTTCTAGGCCACTTAATGGTCTACCACTAGGTAGAGCATCCACTGATCTTAAAGACATGATGTATAAGGCCGACTTGGTGGAACAATGGAGGGTGTCAAACTGCAATGCTAGAGGCTACTCATTCTATTCTTCACCACATAACCTCTACCCCTTTATAGACATTGCTTTATTCTAGCCATGCAATGCAATGTAAACAGGTTTAGGGACATTGAGTATCTTGACAGATCCATCTCAGACCATGCCCCATTGAGACCATTCTGGCTTCCACATGGAGGTACGCTGCCAATCTACATATGGAGTATATAGACTAGGGCATTGTTAGATGCAGCATTTTGTAATTCAATTGCTGAAACAATGCAGGAAAGGTTTAACACAAAGATTCTGTTGACGCAGTGGGATTGATCAGGGAAGAATTTAAAGTAACCATTAACGGTAAATGTATGAGCACCACTTGTGGAGTCAGATAGAATCTAGCTAACACAGTTACAAGACTGCAAGGCAACCTACAGAAATTGGAACAAAATATGTCCAATGGGATAAAAGTTGTTCAGGCACTAAAAACTACTAAAAGAAAATTGATGGAAGCATTTGAGAGACAGGGAAAATGGGATTATACCACAAATAAAATCGCACAATATGCAAGATTATAAAGCAGGTATCTCCTTGGTGTGTAGGAACAGCCTACTATCTCTGGAAACAAATCCAGACAGCAGGATTCTGACAGGAAGTTTAGTGTTGCTCTAGTAAATAATATCCAGCAGAAAGGAAAAAACTGAAGACCAGAAAAACCCTCCAACTGTCAGGCCAAGCAGCAGGGCAAAAAACAAGGAGTAATGAAGCAAGGACTGGAGAAAGGCAAATAATCTATGAATCCAGTGAGCAAGCAATCAAACAAGTACAATTGGGACGCAACTGGATTCCAATAGACTCCCCTTTCATAGAGCAAAACATGGTGCGATGCAATCCAGGAAGAGGTTTGGCCAATTTGGATTGGGAATAAATAATTAATGAAAGACAGTAAAAATAACCAGCAGTGAATATATAATTGTTCCATAAATGTTAGCATTGTTTCAGATCAAAACATATTAAAAAAATAGCTGAATGCGTACAGTGCTGTGGTATTAAGAAAACGTCCCTGCATGTGGTGTTAAAGACATGCCAGCATGCACAGAGAAATCGCCCCAAAAACCCTTGCATGGCTCAGTTGCGTCAAAGCATGCAAGGGAAAAAACCAAGATGCCCCCGCTGAGGACTCTGCTGCGTCCTACAGCAGAAATGCCAAAGGGACAGAAAGCGGCAGTAGCAGGAACCCACATAGGAGCCTGCAGAGCCCGCACTGGACTGCAGGCTGGCAAGTTAAGGCAGAAACCCTTGCAGTAAATGGAGATAAGAGAGGGAGGCTATTAGCATGGTTAGTAATACAGAAAAGGAGGACAAACCCATCGAAGCTATACAAAATGTACATGGTAACGGTGTCTAGACAAAATATCGGGTGGACAAAATATTGTGTCAATAATAACGAGGACAAAAATATTGTGAAGGTAAGTTTCTCTAGATAAGCAACGTTTTACTATATATAACTCCACATATATGCACCTTGACAATATATTTATCTTCAAGTTACATGGGTGTGGAGTTAAGAATAGTATATCTATACTTACCTATTTGCTCTTACCTTCTCGATATTTTGGTCCTTGATTTTTTTGACAAGATATTCTGTCCACACAATATTTTTGCTACCTATATTCTGTCAGTGATCACATGGTAACACGTTCACGCTGATCTTCCTGCCGCTCGGGTAGAAATTCTACCCGAGCGGCAGCTCGCGCTCGCCAACTTACTCACTTGGTGAGTGCAAATGGGGAAAAAACTCTGCTGTGCTACGCGAAGCGGAGTTTTCTGCACTCTGCGAGCTCCGCGGAGTGCAGAAAACTCCAAAAACTCTGCGTAACAGAGTGGAGTTCACTGCCCAGGCCTAGCCAATACCACTGGCGGCTCCTCCATGGGGGCGTGGGGGTGTCGCCCCACTGCTTTCTCGCAGTGCGAGAAGCAGAAACATAAAATGGTAAAACTACCATTTTATGTTTCTGCTTCTCGCACTGCGACAAAGCAGAAGTGCCTGGTTGGGGGCGGGCGGTGGGCGGTGGGCGGTCCTGCTCGAGGGCAGGGGGGAGTGGCTTGCCCAATGTTATGGGCCCTGACTGTTTGGTCGCCCCCAGGGCCGACCAAAGCAGTCATGCACACTCTCCATTTTCTCTATGTAAGCTGCATGCAGCCTACATAGAGAAACGCTGCCATTGCAGTGTTGTGATTGGCTTAGGGGAGGAGGAGGGAGGCTGCCTAAAATGCGCCAGGAGCAGCAGGAGCTGAGGCGGCGGCGCGAGATGCGGTCGCGGAGGAAGGTAAGTTTATTATTTTATAATGATTACCGTCCCGTCCCCCCCCGCGCAAACCCACCCGCCAGTTTTGCCGGCCGCGACTGTACTGGGAGAGGGTGGGCACTCTAACCAGACACGGGTGGCAGCAGAGAATACAAAGGCGGGGCCGGACTCAGGCACGCTGGCGAGTATGGCGGTCGCGCCGGTCCCCCGAAGGGCAGGCGAGGGGGGCGTGGTCGCCGCGCACGGTAGTGACGCAGGCAGCCCCTTCCCGTCCTCGCCAGCACCTAATTGGGCATTCTTGCGCTGACCCGGAAGCGCAAGAAGTGCTTCCGGGTCTGACATTGGACAGACGGCTGGGAAGCTGGTTCCAACCGGCTCCCGGCCAGTTTTGGGAATAAAAGGATTGTGGAGCGGTGCATTGACCTCTCTCTTCGCCGCTCCATAGACCGAAGGACGCGAGGGCCTTGAGCCGAGGCCATAACAATCTTTTCCTTTCTCGCTTTTGCAGGTATCGGCGTCGGAGGAGGAAAGGAGCTGCGGTGCAGAAATTTGGCATCTGCAGAGGAGGAAAGGAGCTGCGGTGCAGATTTTCCAGCGTGAGGAGGTCTCCCCCTAGCAACGCGTGCACTGGGGGAAAGAAGCAGCTGTGCCTCGTCGGGATCGCTGACCGATCTGGGGAGGCAGAGTGCAGCGTGCGGTGAGAGTAGTGGTGAGGAGTGGGGGCAGCCTTGTGTTTTCCCATTCGGGGACCGGCGCGGCCGCCGTGCTCGGCGGCGTGCCCAAGTCTGGTCCCAACGTTGTGTTGTATGATCCTGGGCAGAGCTTGCTCTCCGTCTGCCTCGGTTCCCTTTCAGTGGCACCAGCCTGAAGAAGGGGTGATATTGCATATTCGCCGAGTCGTGGTCACTTGTCGGAATTTTCATCTGCCCTGGGCGGGTGTTTTCACCTTTAAGTTGTTCATTAGGGGCCGGTGTATGGCTCGGTTCACGTGTGCTTCGTATGCTTTTGTGCATTCCTGAGTCCTGAAGAAGGCGCTGTCAGTTATATTATAAATTTGCCGATTTATGTTTCTGTTGTCTGGATGTGTAAAGGGAGGGGCTAAATTAAACCATGACCGGTGTAAGGCTCGATTCACGGTTGCACGTGTGCTTCGTATGCTTTTGTGCATTCCTGAGTCCGGAGGAAGGCGCTAGATGCATTATATATTTGCCGATTTCCTTTTCTGTGTCAGAATGTGTAAAGGGAGGGGCTAAATTAAAACATGACGGACCCAACAATATGCATTGATTGGGTGAGGGGTAGTACATATCGTTTAATAAGGATAATCGCATCCCAGATTCAATCTTAGTTGACAGGGGTAGCAGAAACAGATTGGTAGAGGCTTTGGAAACAAAGAATGGGATGTTCTGCTCCTTTCGCTAAACCCCCTCCCCGTGTCCCCTCGCTATCTATTATGGTGCGGCCCACCTGTTAAGCACAATAGGTGACTCTTTTGTTAGAAATGCATCTGGATAAAACATAAAAGGACGCGTATGTTTTATTCGTGGGAGGCAAGAATCACCAATGTTGCAGTGTCAGTAATTTTGTCGTTTAAGGGGTATCGCACAGCGAATGTACACAGGACAGGCTGAGGATCTTGGTAGGTCACCCTGAGCTTGTGCAACCAGTGTGTGGTGTATATTTGGTTGTATTTATGGAGGCCTAGTGTTACAGAATGGCGCCAAGCCACTCCACAGCTGATCCCCCGGAATCTGCAAGACCCGTAAATCGGTAAATCTTCCGCAGCCTGGGAGATGTCTGCAGGGAGTCTGGAGGGCGGGTAAATCGTTGCGTTTGAGTTAGACCTCTATTTAAAAGGGCTAAATGTCTTCCTGCAGTGGAAAGGGCTTGAAAGCCTTTACTTCGTCCTGTTGGCATGTAGTAGGTGCAGGGGTCAGCAGTGACGGAAGGCTGCTTGTTAACTCAACTCCTGCTAATGTTTCGCAGTTTTCCAAATTTTTGAGTCTCTAAGCAATTCTTTTGCACAAGGCTCACAATCATGGTGTATGGTGGTTACCACTACAAATTGTGTTATGAAAGTGATTCCAGAATGGGGGTATTTTACAACAGGTCCTCTTTCAAAATGGAACGTCTTTGTAAAATGAAATGATTCTAGACCGTTGGAATTTCAGTAGTTGCAAGGCTAGGGAAAGGAGAAGGCATTTAAAAGTAGGTAACCAGGCTCAAGCGGTGATTTCCGCCGGATTCCAGGCCTGGCAGCTACTGCTAGTCCAGGTCAGAGGTTTGAGCTTGTCAAAAATGTTAAAAGTACTGACTGTGTCCCAGTAGGATCTACCGAGTGTTAACAGTGAGGGGGCATTGGCCTAGTGCATAACTCGGCCAGCTTTAAAATCTGGGTTATCAATGTTTCGAACCCCGGACTTGGCCCGACATTGTGTGAGTTGGGCTAAACTATTTCTACAGTTTGCTGACAAGGGGGCACATTGTGCTGTGATGCTAATGCCATCGTGAAAGCAAAGACACCGTATTGTCAGTTTCGAAGTGCTTTAGAGATGAGCAGTGATTTGTAGGCACATTTTAGACTTTTCTAAGCCCTGCATGCAAAGGATTAGCATCCACTGTTAAGAACATCAGATGTATTTGTCTAGGTGACTGATTGCACCAGCAACCATTTAGATAGCAACAGTGCAGGGACCCCTATCGGACAACCTTAGAATAACAAGAGAGGGAATAACAAGAGAGAGTTTCTCAACGTACGCCTGGCAGTTTACATGCTGCTCTTTGATGCTGGCACATAATTCGCTAATTTCACCGTTGTATTGCAAGAACTGTCATTTGTGACCTGCAGGTAACTGAAGGACCTTTGCAACAGAAGCAGTAACACGGTGGTTATTTGACAACAAGTATGCAAATCTATCACCAGCATTGTTATACGCTGTGCTGGAGGCAGGCACATGATTTTTCTGCTACCTCCATGCTAGTTTATGGAGAGTTTTAACATTGTTTTATCACAATGTTACCTCGGAACTGACTGGGTACACAATGATCTCTTAGGCAGGTCCCTGAAACATGTTTGGTATATTACCATGTAGTCTGTTTGCGACCAATCACGGAAGGCAGAATGAAGTGGCCTTTACATTTGTCCATTTGCCACCAGTATTAAAGGGTAAAGGTGAAAATACATGTATAAGCCATACTTACATGTTATCGGGCCTTCTCAGAAAAGGGGGGTTGGGTCAGGGCACCTGTCAGAATAAGCATAGCAATGGTGATGGGACTGGGGGCACATCTGTTCATTCACTTACTTGCGAAGCACTGAAGTGCCTGCACAGCGGGGCTTCCAGTGCCAGGTCGCAACGGATCAATAGTCTGTTTGATACAACGGTTTGGGGCCCCACCTTTAGGAGCAGGCGTTATTATTTCATGGCCTCGTCACCGCTTCTCATACTAGGCCTTCCGGCACAATTATTGTCTCAGGTTTCTGCTGCCTGGTGTCAGTTGATATAAGGCAGGTAATTATAGAAACACTGTCCAAGACGTGTGGAGATGCCTGTTTGGGTCAGGTAAATCTGTAACCCCTTTTGGGATGCTGCATAATGCAGGTGGGTAGAATGTGCAGAATCCCAGAATGTATGCAAAGGGACAATGTTTAATTAACTACGGGCAAATGCATTCAAAATTGACATTTACTGCAGGGACGAGTCAGACTCTGTTGCAGAGTAACACTCTAACCCGTGGTGGGTTGACTTGGTTCAACATGATCTCACTGACAACAGCCATTGGTAATGAGAGCCTTGAAGTGGCATGCTTAAATTTAGCAGTACAAGCGACATTATGAATGCAAATTCAGTGACAGGAATTAAATAATGAAATTATAGGATCCAAGGTCATTTAAAGTTCTGCTCGAATTCCCACTGGGGGATAA
The DNA here is from genome assembly GCA_963921515.1 of Calotriton arnoldi. Taxonomy (NCBI): domain Eukaryota; kingdom Metazoa; phylum Chordata; class Amphibia; order Caudata; family Salamandridae; genus Calotriton; species Calotriton arnoldi. Next base: position 494,462 of record CAWUFW010007285.1, read on the forward strand.
AAGACCGAACATTCTTTAACATCTTTACATTACTGGTGGCGGCTGTCACATCATACAGTATTGGATGGTTAGACTTGCTCAATAGTGGAAGCATGTTAACAGTATTCTATTGCCGAGTTGCCAGTCTGACTTGGAACCACATCTCATCACCAAGTGTAAGATGAAGCAGACCTGTGTATGTATGTACCCTACCTAGATTACCAGCTAACAATTGTCGTATCACTCTGAATCAGTTTGTATTAATCACTGCTGTGTATGGACGATCTGGGGATGACGGGTATGGTTGGGATGCTGGAATTTTAGGGTTCCACTTTCCTTTAAGGAAGCACAATTGCGCAACTGCATAGTTATTGGATCTTATAAGAAAGATAGTGCTGTACCAATGTGCTGCATGAAGAATTAATTAATTCCCAGGGCAATAGCAAAATCATGCCATGCTCTCCACTCTTTGTCTGGAAGTACTGTGGGTATCAGCTGCACATGCGTGGAAGGTGAGCTGGTTCAGACAAAGACTGGTCCCAGTCGCAACGTCTTTAAGTGATGCGATTAATTGTAATAGAAGTGCGGGCTGGCAAGGAGCTGCTGTAGGCCAACATCATCTGTTTCTGGTCCCACCCCCTTAAACTAAACCGCCAGGGCGGGAGTGCAGCGACCATATGCAGGGTGCAAGACTGGCCTATGTGGGACTGGCCGCCCCCTTGTTCTTTTGCTTCCAAGGAGGTAGCTTTTGGGAATGTTTTTTGCACTAGGGCAGGAGGCCAGCTCATTGGGGATAATTTTGCCATGTGTGGCGCAAAGCGGTAGTGATGCTAGGAGGGCCTGGGAGCGTAAAGTTTGGGGTGCTCTTCACAGCTCCCTGGTGCTCACATAAGTCACTTAGTCACCCTATTGAGCGGTGGCTGTAATTGGGTGCTGGACAAAGGGGGAATTTCTCACGTTTCTGTTATTAATTTCAGACGGATGCCAGCATACAACAGCTCACAAGGGTAGCCAATTTCTACATCCTGTTCCGCAGGAGGGAAGCTTGCAGCGGTTCGTCGTCTGTCAACGCCTGTTGCGCACCAGGTATACGCCGGGGAACTCATATGTACGACGGTTGAGACAATTTTGCTTTAAAGGCAATTATGCTGCTCACAGAGCAAGGCAGGCCAGCTTCAATGTTTCTTTCCACGGTCAGGGGGGGGGGCTGCTTTTGGGCCAGCTCAGGGAGGTTGTCGGTAAACTTGCTATGCAAGAATCAGGTACCCCCGCAGTGTTTATTTTACATTTAGGAGGAAATGACCTAGGGCACCTGGGCAGGAAAGGCGTAGTGGCTGCCTTGATTACAGAAGTGGGGTGGCTAGCAAAGAGATGCCTGCATGCAGTGCTGGTCATTCATGATTCCCAGATTCCAGTGGAGAGGGTGAGGGTCACTATAGGCCCTAATCAGTCAGTAAAAAGGATCAACAAATACGTTGTTAAGTTATTCCGATCCCAGAAACTTCAGACAATAGCGCATGGGTGCATCCGGGGTGAGCCGTTTTCTCCTACAGGATGGCGTGCACCTTTCCAAACAGGGTAACAAGTTGTTCCAAGAAAAATTTGCTTGCATGGCTAGTGGGGACACGGAACAGGCATGACCTTTCTGGAGGCAGAGGGGGAGGCCAGATAGTCGGGCAACTATGCTGGCCTGTGGCAGTAAGGTCATGATTGGTGGACATAGTTTTACGGTCCTTAGCAGGCATCACCATTGTCAAATAGGGATGCCTGAGGGGGGGACAGATGGTCTCTCATGGAACTCCAGGGGCAGTTACAGCTGGTAGGCTGAAAGGGTGCGGGGGGAGGGGAGTTACGCTTCCAGTAGGCTGGTTGGCCACCCCGCACGTGCACAAGGGCACAAGTAAGCTGCGCATAACTGCACGGGCCCCTTATGGAGATAACGTTAAGGGCGTAGGGGGTGCCCGGGTTGTGAGGTATACTTCCGGTGAACGGGGCCCCCTGTGCAAGGTCACTCCGGTAGGAGTTTGCGACCTAGCTTGATCAGGATCTGGGGCCAGTCATTGACCTTGCCGTAGGCTCAAACAGGGATACGCAGAAAGATAATGTTGATGATCATTTAGCTTATGATAGGAATGGCTATGTATTAGAAACATGTTAAGGATAGCCAAATGACACACGGTACATGTCTATATAAATGAACTGGACTTTCTGCGTATTGTATAAATGATGCAAATATTGAATTTTAATGTTTTGTTTATTGATATGTAATAAAATACGGCCGGGGGCTTACGACCCTTGATCCAAGCTGGTGTGTTGTTTTCGTTGTTTGCCTTGGGGGAGGGAGGGCAAAAATGGGACCCCCAAGGTTTGAAGACAAGGGTGGTTAACTTGGGGAAGGAAGGGGGACTCGGCAGTACCTGACCATATACAAAGGCGGGGCCGGACTCAGGCACACCGGCGAGTATGGCGGTCGCGCTGGTCCCCCGAAGGGCAGGCGAGGGGGGCGGGGTTGCCGCGCACGGTAGTGACGCAGGCAGCCCCCCCGTCCTCGCCAGCACCTAATTGGGCATTCTTGCGCTGACCCGGAAGCGCAAGAAGTGCTTCCGGGTCCGACATTGGACAGACGGCCGGGAAGCTGGTTCCAACCGGCTCCCGGACACTTTTGGGAATAAAAGGACTGTGGAGCGGCGCATTGGCCTCTCTCTTCGCCGCTCCACAGACCGAAGGACGCGAGGGCCTCGAGCCGAGGCCATAACAATCTTTTCCCCACCCACCATCCCCTGAGGCAGAAGTTTGTAAATATGTAGTTTTGCTTCTCTTTTTGGTCATAGTAGGCAATGTAATAAAGCAGTCGTTATGGTGATTAACCGAATTTTCCTTTTAGGCATTTTTGTCGTATTTGATGTAAGAATTATGTACTATTCCTTGGTCAGGCGGTAAGGTCATGATTGGTGGACATAGCTTTACGGTCCTTAGCAGGCATCACCATTGTCAAATAGGGATGCCTGAGGGGGGGACAGATGGTCTCTCATGGAACTCCAGGGGCAGTTACAGCCGGTAGGCTGGAAGGGTGCGGGGGAGGGGAGTTACGCTTCCAGTAAGCTGGTTGGCCACCCCGCACGCGCACAAGGGCGCAAGTAAGCTGCGCATAACTGCATGGGACCATGAGCTGTGCGTGTGGGTCTGAGCGCCTGCGGCGTGGTGGGGAGGGGGAATCTGGAGGGTTTCCGTGCTCCCAGTCATGATATCTGTGCTGGGAATGGTTCTTCAGTGGTTCTCTGCTGTGGTACGGGAGTATAAGCTTTTGTGCTGTGGGGAGGGAGGGGGTGTCTGGCGGTTCTGTGCTGTGGTCCTTAATCTTCTGGGGGGGGAGGGTGCTTTGGTATAGAGTTCGTGGCTCTGTGTTGTGTGCTACATGTCGTTTTGCTGAGTTAATCTTTCACGTTTTAGTATGTGCTGAAGGGGGCTGTGACAAAAATTGTATGTTTTGGACAGCACACAATGTGAGTGGAAGCACCTTTAGGCACTGAGGTGAGTTTTTTCTTTTTCGGGGTGTCCAGATTTACAAGAATGACGTACACACTACAGGACTATATAACACAACCCAGCACAATTCATCTCAATATTCTACAATTTAATAGGACTCTCTTCGGTGCAATCCACTCCTGCACCAGAGCACTATACAATAGAAGTAACTACAGTGGAATAAAGTGCATTACAAATCTCTGTGATATAAAAGCAGTCGCATCGATATAGTAACAAAAATACGGTACATTTTAAAACAAAATCATAAACGATATTACAAGACACCAAAACGCACTGTAATGTAATAGAATAAAATCCCATGTCTTTCACTCTGTCTTTGACTGACAGGTGTAACTTGCGCACTTTTCCATTAAATAAAATAAAAATTACAAAGTTTGAATCTAGACAAATAGCGTCTGTGATTGTTGGCTATCTTTGAGAGACGTTTATCTTTTCGTGTGACGTATCACTCCTTTGAGGTTGTGAAGTTATGCCGAGGTCTATCGTTGGAGTAATAAATCTAAAAGGTGGGCGTTTCCTGTTTAGCAGGCACGTCTCCTGCGTGTGCATTCGTTCTGGGGTGATGTCATACAGATGAAATAATGAACTTTCTGATATGTGAAGGCGGCCGGTAGAGAAAAGGGGGGAGAATGCTAGGTTGCCTGGTACTTGTGTGAGGCTTAAGAATTGTGTGTGAGTCATGGAATGTCACCGTTTCAAGTTAGGAAAAGTTGAGTGTTGTCTTTTTTGTCTGGGTGGAGCTGAAGCTACATGGCACTATTCTTTGCCTTCTACATTCAACTATGTTTCATTTGGAGCGCTGGTCACTGGTTCAAGAGTGAACTGCAAGCCTTGGTCTGATCTGAGGTCTGGATGATAAATGCTGTGCATTAAAACAGTAAAAGCTAATGCGGAACTGTTAACCGTAACACACGCAAGACATTTATCACTGCCATCTCCGAAGTTAAAACACGAGTTGCATGCAATTTACTGCTCTTTTCTCATAAAAATGAACAGCCACCAAATGCTCAAGTCCTAACATGCCACAGCGCCATTAAGGAATGGCTAACCAGCTGGGGTTCTGATACCACATCATACACTATCCATGCATGGAGAAACGGTAAGGAAGGCGTACAAAGATGACAAACAAATTAGAGGTGCCCTGTCAATCGGAACAGCTCTTCTTCCCTTACGAAAGATGCTGGTTGTCACAGTATACATCCACTTCTGCCAATCCCTAGTGTCGCTCTCCATCAGATACTACACATGTGTGGGGCCCACCACCCTTGCGATGTATCGCAGTCTGCTGCTCCTCTGTGCAGGTCTCAGAGGCCTCCAACATGTGCGCTAGAGGTAAAAACATCCAGCACTCATCCCAACAACCTTTGCAGAAGGACTCGGAGTGCCTGCTGCAACACTATGCTTCTCTATGGTAAAAACTGTGCCCCATCAGTTTATTGGAGGCATTATAACCAATTTGGCATTTATTGCAATATAATATCATGCAGTAGCTCGGAGGGAAGCAAAGGAGGCATGGAATTGGGGGAATATTAAGAAAATAAGTGTTATGGGGAGAGGTGGGAGAAGCTACGGACTAGTTGAGAGGAAAGGGGAAGTGACACAGAGAGCAAGGGACTGGAAAGGTAAAGAGGAAGCAGCACACAGGGAAGAGAGCATGAAAATATGCGCCCTCTCATAGAGTGCTTAAAGAAAAAAAGAAACAAATGTAGTTCCCTAAATGCAAGCATCGTCAGCACGGAAAGGATACACACCAACCAACCAGGACACTGTGAGGCCGAAATGGTTCTGGGTCTCCGTTTATGGTGAAAGCCCACCCTGAGCAGACGTGCGGGGGTTTACCCTGCAGGGACAAGATCAGAGAGGTTATTACCTGTCTCTTAATGTCCCCACGTTTGATTTGTGTAATGCAATAGAGATCACAGGGGTGACCTTAGTAGGACCCACGGGGTGCAGGGTGTGGAGGGGCCGGGCCGGGGACTGGACGGGTCATTAGACCTCAGAGTGGTTGACACCTTCCTGCTTTCTCAAATTTGCTTGAAAATGCACCATTTGCCCACTCTTTTTTCAAAATACGCTCGCTCGCCGCAGTGCAGTACGACAATTGTTTTACGCCCCACCACTTTCAAATGTCACCGTCCGCCACTGGCCAATACACGCTGAGGATAAAAAGTGGACAATTAAACTTTTAAACTCCGGGTAAATGTCAGCTGAAGGTAGTTTACTGGCTGACGTTTATAAAGAATACTGCACCCACCTGAAGTTTCCACTGTTGGGGGTGTTTAATAATGCATACGTGATGGGACAGCTGTCAAATCCTATGCAGGCAGCCATTTTAGAGGTACTGTTGTGGCTGTTGTGCAATTCCTATTGCCCATGTCAATAATTAGGATAGATAGCAAAATTCTGGGTAAACTCTAGGCAGGGGGTCTGGTTAAAGTTGTTTATACTTTGGTAGAGGAAAATCAAAACGATTTGATAGAAGCAAGCAATACTTCAATTAATATTAGGCATGCTTTTCTCCTCTTGAAACATATTTGTAGAGGCCAAGAGCCATATACTGTAGCTAGCGCTGATGCCCACAAGGCCTCTAGTACGGCAGAGTGGAGAAATATGTTAAAAGTACTCAATAGCTATAGACTGGGAGATTCACTTGTACGTTGGATAATGCCACTTTATAATGGGCATTGGCAAGAGTTCAAACTAACAGTATTATCTCAGTTATTTAGCCAATGCAGTGTGGAATGAAACTGTTGCCTTGATGATCACATTAATAATGGAACTGCTACGAAGATTACTGCACCTTTGACCTACATGAGTGGGTGCACGAGGGGGAGATTTGGACCATGACTATGTCTACATAGGCTGACGACGTATCCCTCAAAACATCTATGTCCAACATATACAAGATTATAAAAAATGAGGGCTCTATTTGTATTTGACACAGAACTGAACTACTGAGTGACTGAACCATGTCCCAATTACTGTGGTCATCTACTAATTTTGATAGTTTGGCACATACATGACCCGTATTACGGGTGATGTGTTCGATACTAATATAGATGGCATGCTGAAAAAATTAGAAAGGTCAATCAAGAAATGGCTAATACACCCATATCACTAATGGGGCATTTTGCACTTTCCAAAATGATAACATTGCCAGGAGAATTGTATGTGTTGCAGAATATGCCAGTGATGGCAGCGAACTTCTGAGCTCCAGTGTGGACACGGAGCTTCTTTGCTTTTTGTGGCCCTTTCTTTGCCATGCCTTTCTTCTTGTGATGTTGTCCACGGCTCCTTGTCTTTTGCGGTGACTCTGCATGCCGTGCTGACCTCTGGAGGTGCATTCTGTGGCACTGGTGCAGCGGCTGTGATTTTCCTCACACAGACGCGAGCGGCCACCATTTTATGTTGCGTCGCTCACGTTTACGTTTTTTAGTCCTTATCTCACTTTACTAGAAAACCGCAACATCAGGAAATTACCAATGAGGTACACTATTCAGCTCCTGTACTGCAGGGGTGATTTTGTTGCTTCTTTTTTTTGCTTTTACAACAAGTGAGTGACTGTCTCCTCAAATATGTCTGCTCTTAAATGATTTTGCTCATATCTGGCCTGAATCTTCTTTTTACTGTACTGATTGCTGGAAAGACATTGTAGTCCTACTCTATGATGCCTATTAGTTCCTATTAAGTACAGCAACTTCAGGGAAAATAGGCTATGCAGACACCTTTTTCCGAATAATTCTTCATATATCCTTTTTCATTGAACTGTTTGCGCTTATATACTTGTTCAATTCATACTCCTCTTTGGTGCCGAATTCGTTCTTTTCAAAACCTTACATGGTTTCAATTCATTATATTAAGATGGCCAGTGATTTACATACACCTTCCAAACCGTCTTCTTCAGGTACAAAACCAAAAAGATTGAAGAATGACTCTCCTTCTCCAATTTTATCGTCCCAGATTCCTGTCTTAGACTCTATTTTGGATGAGGTACGTGGCCTTCAACCATTTATGTGTGCAACTAACGAAAAATTGCAACAAATTGAGGATCGATGGATCATTATGGAGGGAAAGATGTTGGAGCCGGAACAAAGTGTTGGGGATCTTCTAGACATAACCACCAAAATACCTATGTTGGAACAAGAAATTCAGAAGCTCAAACTACACACCGAAGACCTTGAAAACTGAAACAGACGGAACAATCTTTGCCTCTATGGTCTTCCTGAGATCCTTGAGGGCCCTGACCTTTTGACCTTCCTGAAGAAGTTTCTTCTTGACCTCCTTGATCTTCAATCTACACCGCCTCTTAACATTCAACGAGCACATCATTTGGGCCGTCTTCAACCTCATTCATCCAAATCTCGTGGCATCATAATGCTCTTTTTGGAATTCACTGACTTGATGCGTGTCTTGAAAGCTGTTAAAATTACACTATTCAGCTCCTGTACTGCAGGGGTGATTTTGTTGCTTCTTTTTGTTGCTTTTACAACAAGTGAGTGACTGTCTCCTCAAATATGTCTGCTCTTAAATGATTTTGCTCATATCTGGCCTGAATCTTCTTTTTACTGTACTGATTGCTGGAAAGACATTGTAGTCCTACTCTATGATGCCTATTAGTTCCTATTAAGTACAGCAACTTCAGGGAAAATAGGCTATGCAGACACCTTTTTCCGAATAATTCTTCATATATCCTTTTTCATTGAACTGTTTGCGCTTATATACTTGTTCAATTCATACTCCTCTTTGGTGCCGAATTCGTTCTTTTCAAAACCTTACATGGTTTCAATTCATTATATTAAGATGGCCAGCGATTTACATACACCTTCCAAACCGTCTTCTTCAGGTACAAAACCAAAAAGATTGAAGAATGACTCTCCTTCTCCAATTTTATCATCCCAGATTCCTGTCTTACACTCTATTTTGGATGAGGTACGTGGCCTTCAACCATTTATGTGCGCAACTAACGAAAAATTGCAATAAATTGAGGATCGATGGATCATTATGGAGGGAAAGATGTTGGAGCTGGAACAAAGTGTTGGGGATCTTCTAGACATAACCACCAAAATACCTATGTTGGAACAAGAAATTCAGAAGCTCAAACTACACACCGAAGACCTTGAAAACTGAAACAGACGGAACAATCTTTGCCTCTATGGTCTTCCTGAGATCCTTGAGGGCCCTGACCTTTTGACCTTCCTGAAGAAGTTTCTTCTTGACCTCCTTGATCTTCAATCTACACCGCCTCTTAACATTCAACGAGCACATCATTTGGGCCGTCTTCAACCTCATTCATCCAAATCTCGTGGCATCATAATGCTCTTTTTGGAATTCACTGACTTGATGCGTGTCTTGAAAGCTGTTAAAATTAAAAGACGCCTTATTTGATCTGGCCATAACATTTTTATCTCACAAGATATTTCCAGCGCAACCAATGCCCGTCGAAAAGAATTCTTAGCTCTTTGACCCCAGATGAGACAATTGAACTGTCAGGTCCTTGAATCCTCGGAGTCGTACGATGCTCAATGGGGTCCACCTCCTGATAGCCCCAAGGTCTGATTGACACAACAGACTCAATGGGGTGATCAGGCGAGGGAAGGAAAGGATGGGGTCAGCGGGGAGGGAGACCTGCAACGAGAACAAATAACTATGAGGTCAAGCCCCTACACCTTGAAATATAATAAATGACCCTAGACTAACTTTGAGGAGTGGCACTTATACCTGTAAAGAAAAATAACTGTTCTTCGTCCTGCAAGTGATGTTCCTCATGTAGAGAAGCCACAACAAATCTATGAACAGATAACAGCATTAATGCACAGTATTACAAAGCCTTTTCTGTACAATGGGGAAGGGAGCTTATGCTACATACCAAATAGTGATTCAAAAATGATGCTGTACAGGGGGGAGCGGAGCTTCCATCTGGATATGCTCTCAAGCCCCTGTTGTTGGATACATAATAAACATGGCAAGACAACAGTCTCGTTATTGAGCACCTATGATTCTGTTGCCCCTTTGTGTGAATTCATAATAAACAAAACACGAGTTGCCGTAAGAAAAGACTCCAATCCTTCTTGGAACCTTTTCAAAAATAGTATTAATGACCAAACAGCAATGTCATGTGGTCACGTTAATCATACAAGAATATACGATGCCAAGGATTTGTCAAGCAGCCTTTTCTTCACTTACTGAATGCCATACCCAGTTAGGTAGCACGATACAGTGGGTAGCCCTGTAGTGCAAATGCCACGGTTACCGCTGTGATCGAGACCAAGATCCAGCGTATAATGCTACTCGACCAGCCCCGCAAGAGCCTTCAACGCGGCTCGTCCAACGGTGCCAGCCAGCAGCCAAAGGCATACTTCCGCTCGGAAGTTTCAACGAAGATGCCCTAAAGGCTCAACAAGGAATATCTATGCAGAAGTAGAAACTGGTGCGAACCGCACCCCTACCGATACTTTGTCCGTCCGTCTTCTTCTGCCTCCGACTCAAGAATCAACGGCACCCGATCTCTGTCCCGGAAGCCTCCATATTCCCGGCTGCAGCCACGTCGTGACGTCACGTGCGTCACGTTCTCAATGCCTCATGGGAAGTGTAGTTCTTCCGAGGCGTCCGATCTGTGCCGTGTTGCTTTGCCCTGGCAGTGTTCCTTGGCGGCCAACACCGTGCGCCGCAACATGAACATTCAATATGGTATTCTACATCCCTGACTCTGTAAGATCACCCATGAAGGCATCTCACGATCTTTCGACGACCCGGGTAAACTGAAAACATTTTTGCGTAATATTACAAATCACACTATGGAGACTAATGCTTGATATTTCTAAATATGCTTAACTCTATGCATGGGTTTTCTCGATTTATGCTCCATTATGTATTTCTTTATGTTTATGGCTACTCTTTTTTTTGCTTCTTGTATATTTTCGTGTTCTCCTTCTCTGCTGTTGCTATTGCTCTTGGCGCTAATATGCCCTATGTTTACCCTTTATTCTCTTCACTTCAGATCTGGATTCCTGTCCTTGATCTGTCTTCTATGTTTCTCTCTATTATTCTCATTCCCTCTTTTCTGTTGTTATCTTACTCAATTTTCTTTTTCTCTCTTCGTGCTCTTTATTTCTACTCTTCTTTTATCTGTACAAATGTTTACTCTAGTTCTCTCTTTCTAATGAATGTTTCCTTATGTTATTTGATTGCTGATAAATGGTGTCTTTTTGTTTATCTTCTTGATTTTGCTGCCCGTTGTACTTGTTCCTGCATCCCTATCCTCACCCCACCACATGTTTAATGTTGTCTTGTGGAATGTTAATGGTCTGGGTCATCCCATCAAACATCAAAAGGTACTTTCTTATCTTTCTAAGCTTGACGCACATGTTACTTTATTGCAAGAGACGCATTGTAATGATATTGAATCACTTAAATTAAAACATCAATGGGTTGGTCAGGTTATATTTTCTCCTGCTATTAACCGTAAGGGTGGTGTAGCCATTTTATGCCACAAGTCATTGAATATTCAGATCTTATCAACTGAATGTGATACGAATGGACGATGTGTTTTGGTTGATGCTATTATTTCAACAACAAGTTACTTTCTTTAACCGCTTCGATGCGGCTGGAATTCCTCCGCTGTGCGGGAGAATCTCATGCGTGCGCGGAACGGACGGCCCCCGGCCGTCCTCCGCACACGCCCACCGTGACGTCGGACGGCCGGGGGCCGTCCGACGCATGGAAGAGGCTAACATTTATGGCCCTGTTAAATCTAACCCTGAATTTTGGCTGAATGTTCAATTAAAGCTATCTTCTATTTCTGACCCTAATATTATTGTTGCTGGGGATTTAAATGATTGGTTAGACCTGTTCACTGATAAAAACTCTAAGTTCAAATTTAAACCTGATAAATCTCATAAAGCTTTTCAATCTGCCATTGCCTCTCGTCCATTCTTTGATGTATGGAAAACCTGTAATCCAGATAGATATGAATTCGCTTTTTTTTCCAAATGTACATCACCCTATGAGGCCGATTCCGATGCGGGCAGGAAGGGCTCCGACTGTCGGTCGGAGCCCTCCTGCCCATATTGGAATGTGCAGTTCAGATTCCTTTCCGACCGAGCCATTCTGATGGGTTCGGTCGGAAAGGAATCCGACTCGGTTTTCCGGATGGCTTACGACGGGCTCAGAGAGCACGTCCGCCATCCGGAATCCCCTGGCTGGCTCTTTTCCGGCCGAGGGATTACGATGGCAGTTTTCCCGGGCCTTTTGGTGCTGGTCTTTCCGGCACAAAAAGGCAGTAGGAAACTGGAACAGGGTTCGGTCGCATCCTACTTGCAGGTCTGTAACCGACGACAGGAGGTCGTTCGGTTGCAGTTCCCGGCCGACATTGGAATCAGGCCCTATGTCTCGTATTGACTATATCTTAGTTTCTAAGTCATTACTCCATTCTATTCAATCATCAGAAATTGGTTCTATTTTTATTTCTGATCATGCCCCTGTATTATCTTCTTTTGACCTATGTTCTAATATTTCTAAACAGGGACATTAGCAATTTAATAATTCCTTACTATTAGACCAATCCTTTATTTTGGAAGCAACCACTTTTATTAATGAGTTCTTTTAATTTAATCAACCTAAAGATACTTCAGTTCACAATAATTGGGACGCTTTCAAAGCCTCTTTTAGGGCCTTCAAAATTACCTACTCTGCTAAAAAGAAAAAAAATATTAAACTCTAAATATATATCTATCGGTGCTTCGTCATATTCAAGTTCTTGAGCATACTTACTTCACCTCCAAATCCTCCCTTCATTACAAGAACTGATTAACGCTAAGTCAGCACTTAACAAACTCGCTACGGTTGATGCCTTCAACGTCCTCCTTAAAATTAAATCAAAATATCACGATGGCCAAAATAAAGCTGATAGAATGGTGGCCAATTATTTAAAAAGTAAATCGGAACGGAAAATTATTGGTCCTATTCGAGATGAGCACAGCAACAACATACTTTCCTCTGATTCTGATATTATTGATGCTTTCCGATCCTATTATGAACTATTATATACTGAGGATACTAACCCTTCTGAAGGCGATGTTAAAACTTTTTTTAATGACCTCGCTAACCCTCCCTCTATTCCTGACACTTTTTAACTCTAGAGAAGGACATTAATTACCAGGAAATTATAACTGCTATTAAAAAGGCTAAAGCTTCCTTTATCCTCGATTTTTGCTCCTAAATTACTTGAACATTTTTATTCCTTTCTGCATAACTCTAAAGCCACTGGATCCTTTTTTAGATGCCCTTATGATCGTTATCCCTAAACCAGATAAAGATCCTACTTTTTGTAAACAAATTTAGCCCAATTTCGTTAATTAACTACGATTGTAAAAGTTTTGCTAAAATTCTGGCCTCCCATTTGGAAATCGTTATACCCCTTCTTGTTAAACCCGACCAGGTTGGTTTTGTTAAGGGCAGACTTGCCTCCGATAGTGCTAGAATTTTTTCTAGCATCCTTACCCTTGGGAAAAAATATCCAGTTCCCCTTGGTGCTCTCTCATTTGATGCTGAAAAAGATTTTGATCATATAAATTGGAAATGTATGTTTACTACTCTCCAATGGCTTGGCTTTGGCCCAACGTTTATTTCTCTTCTCAAATTACTTTATGCTGAACCAAGTGCCTGTGTTTTTGTCAATGGTCCTTTTTCCCCTTACTTTAATTTGCATAGAGGTACTAGACAGGGTTGACCTCTTTCACCTTTGCTTTTTCTTCTTTGTTTGGAACCCTTCCTTGAACATATACGAGGTAATTCCCTGGTTTTAACTACAACTCTTTAGAAATTAAACTTTCTGCCTATGCAGATGATATTTTGGTGTATATGTCTAACCCCCTTACTTCCCTAGGACACTTTTTGCAAGAGATTAATGTATACTCTAGTGTTTCTGGTTATAAATTAAACCTTTCCAAAACTGAGATTTTACCTTTAAATTCTGCCTGCTTTCGTTACATGTTTGACAATACTAATTTTGCATGGTGTCCTTCTAAAATTAAATAATAGGTGTATGGTTCTCTCCCACTATTTCTAAAACACTCGCTCATAATTTTAACACCTTAAAACTTAAACATCAGAAATTACTCTCTACCTGGTCCCCGCTTTACTTATCCTGGTGGGGTAGATTAGACACCATTAAAATGACGATTGTCCCTCATGTTTTATTTATGCTCTCTATGTTACCTATCAAAATTCCGAATTATTATTTTTCCAGAGTTAATTCTGTTTGTACCCAATTCCTTTGGAATAATAAACACGCCCGTATTGCATTATCCAAATTAATTTGACCAAAGACTGAAGGTGGTGTCCGATTTCCTAATTTTAAGCTATATCACACTGCCTTTTTAGTTTACAATGTTATGCTCTGACTAATGATTACTGTGATTCTCCTATTCCACAATGGGTTAATTTCGAACGTTCTTTACTACATGACTTTTAATTTTATGATGTTGTTTTCATGTCTTATTGCACATTCATATCTAAAAATCAAATTTTTAAGTACTCCCAACACTTGTTACATACAGTATTTACCCAGGGATCTGATTTTTTTCAATCCTTCCTCGCATCATCTATTTGGTACAATAAATTTATTAAATTTCGTCATGAATCATTTTATTTCAAACATTGGAAGGAAAAGGGTATTTTTGGTCTCTCAAAATTCCATTCTTTCTTTTACTCAATTACAAGAACGATACTCACTACCCGCCTCCTGCTTACAACAGTATAATCAATTGGCATCTGTGCTCCAATCTTTTTAAACAACCAATAATTTCTCTCTGTATTCTACCCCATTTGCTCCTGTTCGACCATTATACAATATTACTTATGATTCCATTCCTAAAGCATCTCTCATATACAAATTTCTATCCTCGCCAAGAAATAAGTCCCCTATTGAACTATTATGGGAAACCGACCTTTCTTTATCACTATCAGTTCACCACTGGGATCAATTGTGGTGCAAAATACTCAGTACTTCTAAAGCTGCCAATATCACTCAGTCTCTATTTTTTGTATATAATAGAGCAGTTATCACTCCTTCCATTCTTTATAAAATTGATTCCTTAGTCTCTCCCTTATGCTGGTCTTGCCTTTCCTCTGATGGTATTTTGACCCATCTATTATATTATTGTCCCAAAGTGAATTAATTTTGGAAATCCATTTGGTCAAAATGTTTAGTGATATTTTCATGTAATGTTCCATTATCTATTCCAAATGTTTTTCTTGGAACCCTATCTGCTGATTTTACCAACTTTTCTTCAAAACTTGTTCTTTTTGATCTCTTTATTGCACTTGCTTTTAAAGTTATATTAACTTGTTTGAAAGACAACTCTAAAATATGTATGTTAACTTGGTGGAATCTTATCTGTGATGAACATAGAATATCCACTGTTACATCTTATTCGATATCGCAAAAAATTAAATCTGACTTACTTTGACTTCCTTTCACTACTTTTTTATCTACACGCGCATCATCTTTCTACACTTTATGATTTCCTTTCTATCTTCTCTCTTCCTTTTCTCTTCTTTTTCTATCCTTTTCTCTTTTCTCTCGCTCTTTTTCTATAACAATATTTTAGATATAGACAATTACAAATGATTCATTTTATTGTTTCCCATTGTCTGATCTGTGTTACATATCCTCTTGATTTCTTAATAGCTTTCTTGACTAAATATACTCTATCGACTTTATGCTTAACTAATCTTTATACTTGTTTGACTATTGTATTGTTTAATACTCTTATTATTAAATAAAAATTAATTTTCTTTAAAAAAAGAACACTCCGCATCATGTTGAGAACACTCTTATGGGGTCACAGAATATTGTTATAGACACTGAGACGCCTATGGGAGCAAGGAGTCATGTTGGGCCAGGCTTAAGGAAGTGATACTACGCAGCACAACTAAGATATGTCGTGCCTGGATTTCAGAAATTCCGTTGGATCAGGTAACCCAATTAATTGGGTATTTGATTCATGTTATGGATAAAGGTTACATAAACTGAGGGTCATAAATATATGTGCATGTGTCAACTAGGCGCATCGAACAACGTTTTAAAACCCTCAGGCCTGATCACCCAAGTTAGAAAAGATGCTCTACCACTCACGCCCGATTATTTTAATATATTAAGATGATAGACTGATGGTGCTTCATAAGTTTTGTGCACAACCGAATGTAAGTAATAACATTTAATGCAGGCCAAACTGGCAGCAGGAATAAGAACCCTGATGCGAGACCCTGTAATAAAAATCAATGTATAGACGAACCAATTGTGTATTGACAACAACGCATTATTTGATTTTATTGCTGACAACGGATTTAATACACTATGAGCAATCCTGTGTAATGAACTATATCTAATGCATTTTCTTCCTTCTGGAATGTCTATAGCAATTTGAGAGGCCAAAACCTTCTATGAGACTTTGTTTACTAATTAATATAAGTTTGTATTTTTGCATTTTAGTGTGTTCTTCTTGGGTTATGTGCCAAGAAATTTGCAAGAGCAGGTAAAAGAAATAAGTTTTAAATTTCCTTCCAAAAGATGTGAAGTTTGTTGAGATTATCAATTACAGAGTGAGATAATCCATAAAGTAGGTACCAAAAGAGAGAAAGCTATTCCATCCCATCTGGCCTTCTTAAAGAGGGGAATGATCATACATCGAACATATGCCAGTTTACATGCCTCTGAAAAACGTTAGACCTGCTTAACCAGCTTTTATATACCAGAAAAAGTACTTTAGAACAAACTTTCTTCCGAATAGAAAGCCAGTGAAGATAATCCTGGATGGAAGACAGTGGACTGAATCTAGAAGCACCTATAACAATTTGGCAACATGATCAGTGCTTCCTCAACAGTGTCTGTCTGCAAAACCTCTGTCTAAGGACTTTATTTTGCCTCTTTCCTAGGCAAGGTGTGGACTTTTATGAATGAGCCTTCATTCAAGGGTGTACTCGGTCATAGGTTCCTCACCTGAGCGTGCCTCAAGATCACCTGCCTCTGCATGTCCAATGCTGCTCGATGTGTTCAGGAACTATCAAGAGCAATTGTAAAATAATAGAAATAAGAAATAAATAAATAAACAATGGTAATAGTGAACGAGGATGCATGATGATGGTGAGCGAAAGGGTCACCCTCTCACTAGCACCCTGACTCTGAGCCAGAGTTCTGCAGAGCTCTGCATCCCCGCGCTGGGTATCTGGTGTCAAAGCATCTCCACCATCCCAGGGCAGAGCGATGCCAGTGCCCCTGCATCTTAAGCATAACACATCACAGCCAAAGCACCTTCATCCTGAGCCCTTGGATATGGGCCTTTTCCATTATCATCCTAAACGTCAATAGAGCTCTGCCAATGTACCTCTACCTTCAGTCTGACATTTTGTAACATGGCATACAATTGAATCAATTAAAAAAGTGATATCCGCATCACTCACTCTAAGCCTGAGTCCTGTATAAATGATGTTCCTGTCTAGTGTGCAACCCTTGACCTCCTTGCTGTTCCTTCTTTGACCAAGCCTGCTTCCTATCCCTCTCCACCTAGATTCCCCTTCCCTTTTCCTGTCCTTCCAGCCTCAAGCATAGACATAGGGGCATATTTACAAAGAGATATCGCCACAAGAACCTCACTTTTAGTGACGTTCTGGTAGTGACATACCATTCTCCTTATTTACAAAGGGGCATTAAGACACTTAACGTAGCTTAATGCCGGTTTGTAAATAAGGCCCCCTTTCACGCTTCACTTAGCATGAAAGGGACGTGCAATGGGTGTTGATGTGGGTGTTTCGCTGCAACACCCATTGCTTTTTGACGTTCCCTCATATTTGCAAGGTTGGGGCATCACCAAAAAATTAAGGCCATTTAAAACCTGGTCTTAGGATGGAGATACAAAGAGAAATTATTAATTTCTCCCTGTATTTTGCTCTTTCTATGTGTGCTGCATTCTGCAGCACATATAGAAACAGCAAATCGCCTTTCAAGCTTGTTTATGTGCAGGAAGGTGTTCCTACCTGCACATAAACAATCGCCCCTGCAGTGCAGGTACCCTTGCAACATGGCACAAGGGTGTCTGCCTTGGTGCTAGGCAGCTTTTTTAGCGCCAGTGCTATGGGAAACGCAGTGTTGTGCCGTATTTGTATAAATACGGTGCATCCCTGCGCTTAAAAAATGTCAGAGCGCTGCGTTACCAATTTTGGAGTAACACCTCGCTCCAACATTTTATTGTAAATATCCCCCATAGTCTGGCAACACGTATGACATTGAACAGGAGAGGAGAGACTTATGTGTGAGTCTTTCAGAGGGAGCAGGGAAGGAATAGATTTAAAACCAGCTTAAACTCATGGTGAGACTGCTCACAGGACTCTTCCCTTCTAGGCGAAAGAGATTTGAAGGGTGAAACAGTTGCAAGAAACACCTCAGAAGGAGGTTTTGAACCTGAACCTCCCCCTGAAACAAATAAAAGTTGTTCCAATTGACATTACGAAGTTTTGATACTAGAGGTAAGTTGAATAGGGCCACATTAAATTATGAGAAAGTACATATACAAGCAGGAAAATAACAAATTTGTTGGCGACTTGATATAATAGTGCGCCTGTTGTACTTCTTCAGGAGAGTGGCTACCCGGTTGCACTCGGGAAAAGTTATGCAAATCTGCAACTCAGCAACCTAGTTATGTCACACAGGTGTCTTGTGATGAGCCATGCTCTGGGTGAGTCCAACCATGGGCAGATGCTTACAGTACATGAACCCCAAGTGCAAACATTTGCAAGTGTTGACAGCATCGTGGGGGTCACGCGGTGTTAAACAGACTTGATGTGTTCAGACAGGAAAATAAGACCCCCTCCGTCATTTGTAGACTCAGGCACTGAAGTGCTTTTCATAAATGGCCAGTGCTCGGATCATTCACGCTG
Organism: Calotriton arnoldi; assembly: GCA_963921515.1. Classification (NCBI taxonomy): domain Eukaryota; kingdom Metazoa; phylum Chordata; class Amphibia; order Caudata; family Salamandridae; genus Calotriton; species Calotriton arnoldi. The sequence goes on from CAWUFW010007285.1 coordinate 512,921, forward strand.
CTCTCAGAGAACAATTAAAGAGCTGCCGGGAAGATTATCTGCGAAAGAGGTCGTTAAACCCAGGTCTCTGTCTCCACAGACACTGCTGCACCTCATAAATCTGCGTCAGAGCAATCTGACAATGAGGTGAATGCAGGACAGACTGCAGGGTGTGAGAACAACACCGCGTTTGGAGATAAGAGGCGTTAAAACCAAAGAAAAGTGACGCACTTACATTACTTAGGCGGAGGAGCACTCAACCGCTTTGTGACTGAGCTGTAGGGTACGGGACTGCCCGAAGAGACTGCCCGAAGGTGGAACAATGTGCAAGAAGCCTGTCGTGAGACGACTCCATGCAGGATGTGAAACAGACATTAAAAGTCACCTTAGAGTCCTATGTAAGCCTCTGAGACAGTGGCATTGTTTTTCACAAAGCCCCATCTATGACTTATAATGATGTATATGATTTAATGAAATGTTTTAAAATTTTAAATACATCACATTGTGTGAAAATAACAAAAACAGTAATTCTCTGAATGGAAAACGTGTTTTTTAAAGCACTAATGTGACAAGAGAAATACAAGATGCCAAACATCGTTTTTGGTTAACAAGGGGTGAGGTTGCACACTGGTTTTCGCAAGACTGTTCCAGTCCTCTTCCAATGCATGCTGGTACATGTAGTCAAACAGTCTTTTACTCACTGTATAGAGTGGTTACTTGTCTGTTCAAGCGCGGACCAGTGCTTAGTCATACTTTACACAGGTTTCGTACTTTCTGTATTCTTCAGAAGGGTAAGGCTTGGTGGCTGACGATAGTTGGAGATTTTTTGCATTCTTACTATAGTTATCAGTTTGCATTTTTTTGGACAACAAAGCAAACAACACATAGGGGCTTATTGCGCTGTCGGGCAGACATGACCGTTGCAAATTGGGAACTGCCCGACCTTAGATCAGCAGTTCTGACTGCAGTATTTGGATGCAGCCACCCATAGGGCGGTTGAAAACATCAATTTTTCAATGGAAACTTGTGTGGTGGGCGGAAAAGGCCTGCAGCACAAGCTTCCATTGAAAAATAGATGTTTTCAAAACATCCATGCATCATGTGGCAGACACCTCAGGGTGCCTGCCACACAGTGCAGTGATGTTTAGGGGGGCACCATAAGTACTCCCAGGCCCCAGAGCGGAGGGCCAGGAGGGAAGGGGGCCCTGCTGAAAAGCCGACATGGAATGGCTGTAGGAAACTGACATCATAAATAGGGCTCCCGGTTTTATGGTATTTATTTTTCTGCCATTTCCGTCTGTATTTATCTATATTTATTTTTTGCTAATTTTATCTGTATTTATCTATATTTATTTTGGGGTTTGTGGAAAATGTAAGCTAAAATTAGCATATTTCCACATTTATTTAACCGATAAATATGCACTCATGCTTGAAGGTCTGCCAGGTTTCAGTGCTGTGAGCAGCGGGAGAAGATAAATCAATGCACTTATATGAAAAAATACAAATTTCACTATCAACCTTGTGCAGATCTACTGCTGTTAAAGCCTCATTACTAACATTCCTTTCTTTTTTACCCCTCTTATATATCAATCCACACATCTATTGGCCTGGTAGTCATGGCAGACAGTATTTAGAATTACTCAAAAAGCAACCAAATTTCCATTTTTATCCACATTTAAAAATAAATATAGACAAGAAAATGAATGTTTTCTGTCTGTATTTATCTGTAAAAATCAGTCAAAACGGAAAACAGGGAGCCTTAATCATAATCCCGATGCACAATTGTCTGCTATATTGGGTGTTGTACCAGGTAAATTATTGTACAATTTAAAGTATGGTGGACACACTTCAACAATTAAAGATTTGTAAAATATTTTTATCGCGCAAATTTTATTTGCCATTTATTTAACGGTACAGCATAGAGTTCTTGCGTCTTACACAATCAATCTGCAATTAGTTGTTTTTGTGATTCACGTATGTATCATGCTTTAACAACTAATGATGTAACCCTCCTGCTTAACAGCACTCATTTATTTACATTGGACGACGAAATCATCAACAGGCAGTGCTGCAATTATGCTCATGATATGCAGGTTGCACATACACATGCCAGTCGCTGAGAAAATCAAGAGATGGAAATAAATGCTTGAATTAACCTTCACTTCTGGTCATCTCTCCTGGTAACATGCAGTTTCATCATTTTCTTCACTGTACCATTTCTGACAGGGGTAAACTATATGTGAAATATTCTGGGTGCCACCCAAAAAAGAGAGACAAGTCATCCCAAATTACTAGGCTGCATCCCCTCTGAATGGATGCATACCCAACCTCAGACACCTTTAAGTTTTATTGTTCCTAAACTATGAGGTAGACCTCTAGGATGCATTGTAGAGCACACTTTCACTTAGTGCTGTTACCTCCACGGATGTGAAGCATCACTATCCAGCATATTGAGTATGAGCTTCAAATTTGTGTAGGGACAGATAGTATAAAAGATGTAAATATGCAAGGGAGAGAAAAAAGGTAGGACTCAGGAAAGAACTTCCATGGGTAGTGGAAGTGCTGTTATTGGATGTCTATAAAGAAAGAAGTCATTACCTCCCGTCCCTCCCTCGCCTTCCTTCAGTACTAATGAGGCCCCGCCTCCCACCCAGACCCACCCCCAGCATAAAAACTCTGCCCGCCCCCACCTGTTTTTTTCTTTCTCCCTAGTGAGACTTACCTTCAGTTCCTCCCTGTGGCGGTGCCGGGGAGTCTTCGAGTTGGTTCTCTGCGACGGCGGTGCCCTCGACAGCGTTCTCCTGGCGATGCCTCCTCTCCTCGTCTCCCTCATGGTATGGGGGCGGAGCGGTGGCTCAGGAAGCCGCTGCGTTGTTTGGCGGTCCTCCTGTGGCTGGGGCTGTGTTTCCGGGTCGGGCTGTCTTGGCTGCCTCCTCTCGGACTGCACTCTTTCTGGGAGACCTGGTAGGACGGGTTTGTGCCCGATCTTGTATTTTGGCTGGCATTTTGTGGTTTATTTCCTGTTTTTGGCAGTTTCCTGGCCTGGGCATTCATTGGATGGTTCCTGGTGGGTTTCCTCTACATTTGGGTGTCGGGGAGTTGCTTCTCCATTCCTCTGCTGCCATGGGTCGCAAACGGGTGTTCATCCTCGCTCGCTGGATCCTGCTGGGGCTGTTTCCCTGTCGGATGAGGAGGGTCCTTCTACCTCCTCTGGGGGTAAATATATCTCCAGGGAGGAGAGGTGGGATGCTCTGGCTCATGTGCGGGACAATTTGGGGTTCCCTCCGTTCCAGCTGGGGGGGAGACGGATGGGAGTCTTTTTCCTCAGTATGCTTCTCCCTCCAAGTTGGGCATGCCCTTTCAGGGTCCGGTCAAGGACATGGTGTTGAGGGAGTGGCGTGAGATCGATAAGTTGCAGGTCCCTCGCTTCCTTCAGAAGCTTTACCTTTTGGAGGGGAGGATCCCTTGCCTCACAGTTTGAAACTGGACTCTATCCTGGCCACTCTGATTGGCAAAACTGCGATTCTGCCTGAGGATTGTACCCGGCGGATGCTACTGATAGGAAGGTGGACTCTGGCCTTAAACGCTCCTTGCTGCTGGGAACCTGGCGCTGCGGGCTAGCCTTTTCTCTGCCTACTCTGCGCAGTCTTTGGTGCAAGATTTCGAGAAATTGGCTGCCGCGGTTCAGGAGGGGTCTGAATGCTCTGACCTCCTGGCTGCTATGGAGCAGCAGGCTAGGCTGCTGGCGGGCATTTCATCGGACGTGATAAAGTCTTCAGCTATGTCCACTGGAGCTTTGGTGGCGGCGCGTCGTTCCCTCTGGCTCCGGTCCTGGAAGGCTGATCCTGGAGAGAAGGCGGCTCTGTTGAAGTTGCCTTTTGATGGACTGGCTCTGTTTGGGGACCAATTGCCTGCCATGATTTCGAAGGCTTTCAAGGAGCGGAAGCATGCCTTGCCCTATAAGGGCGGATCGGCTCCGTCTGGCAGGCCTTGGAATAGGGCCCCTCGTTCTTCCCCTAAGCGTGATTCTCGTCAGTCTTTCCGCAGGCGGCGTTTTCAGCCCTGTTTTTCTCCCAAGCACGCTGCCTCTGCGCCTAAAGGCCCTGCCAAGAAGGGTCCCTGACAACTACTGTCTGGCCGGTTCCCTGCCGGTGGGTGGTCGTCTTCGGCGTTTTCTTCCTCGGTGGCAGCAGGACGTTTCGGATGGCTGGGTCCTGAGCACTGTGGGTCATGGGTACGTGATCGACTTTGTGCTGGTTCCGCCGGATTCGGGGGTTCGGCTGACTCCGGTGCCTGTCTCCGGTCCCCGCAGGGTGGCTCTGCTGGACGGGGTGTCCTGTTTGCTTGCCAAGAATGCCATCTGTCGGGGAGATGGGGACGGGGACCTACTCCATTCTGTTTCTGGTGCGGAAGGTGACCGGCGGCTTTCGGCCTGTCCTCGATCTCAAGTGGGTCAACTCCTGGGTTCGGCCCGTTCACTTCCGCATGTTGACCCTTCAGGCCATCATTCCTCTGGTTCAACCTGGCGACTTCCTGGCCTCCGTGGATCTCGAGGACGCCTATCTCCACGTCCCTGTGGCCGCTTCTTCTCAGCGTTTCCTGAGGTTCGCTGTGGGAGACGCCCATTTGCAGTTTTGCGTGCTTCCCTTCGGCCTCAGGTCCGCGCCCAGGGTTTTCACAAAGGTCCTGGCGCCTCTCATGGCTCTCCTTCATGCAGAGGGGGTTTTCATTCATCCTTATCTAGACGACCTCTTGCTACATGCTGCGGGGGAGTCTCTTTTGCTCGCTCACATCGGGAGGGCCTTGGAGGTTCTTCAGGGGCACGGGTTTTTGGTGAACTGGGGAAAGTCTTCTTTGGTCCCCTCTCAAGACATGGTGTTCATCGGGGCTCGTTTTCAGACTTTGCTCGGCCTTGTTACCTTGTCCGACATACGCATGGTCTATCTTCAGTCGCAGGTTCGGGCCTTGATGTCCCGGGTGGCTTCTCCGGCGGTCCAGTGGCTGCGGGTGCAGGGGCACATGGCTTCCGTGGTGTTTCTGGTTCCTTGGGCTCGTTTTCATCTCCTCCGCCTGGCCAACTGGATCCTGTTGGGTTGGTCTCCAGGGTCTCAGAGTCTCCTGTCCCTGCTACCCATGACGGACCGGATCCGGGGGGAGCTCTCCTGGTGGCTCTGCCGGCGTCACCTTCTGGCCGGGGTTTCACTGGCTCCTCCGGCTCCGCTTGTGGTGACTACGGACGCCAGCCTGTCCGGATGGGGTGCCTGGCTGGGGTCGGATCAGGTTCAGGGGTGCTGGTGCCTGCTGAACTCACGGAGGTCCTCCAACTGGCGGGAGTTGAGGGCAATTTGGCTTGCCCTGGTGCACTTTCAGGACTCTCTGCAAGGTCGTTGGGTGTTGATTCAGACGGACAATCTGGTGGCGAAGTCCTATGTCAACCGTCAGGGGGGGACCCGGTCCCGGTCCTTGAACTGGATTGCCAGCGTCATCTTTCAGTGGGCTCAGGTCTGGGTGCTGGGTCTGTCGGCTCTCTACATTCGGGGGGTGGACAATGTGAGGGCGGATCTGTTGAGCAGGGACATTCCGTCATCTCGGGAGTTCTCTCTCCTTCCCGGTGTGTTAGTCCAGTTGGTGGTTCGTTGGGGCCTCCCTGTGGTGGACCTGTTTGCGGATCCGGGGAATGCCAAAGTGGTCCAGTTCTGTTCTCTGGGCAGGTGTCCCGGGTCTCTGGGGGTCGACGGCTTGACCTGTCCTTGGCCTCGGGGTCTGCTGTACGCCTTCCCCCCCTTTCCGCTGCACCGCTCCTTTCTGGTGCAGGTCCGCAGGGACTGTGCTCAGGTCTTGTTGGTGGCTCCCTGTTGGCCACGGGCGAATTGGTTTCCTCTCCTGTCCAAGCTGTGTTGCGACCGGGAGTGGGTCCTTCCACTGGTTCCGTCCCCTTTGGAGTTTCCGGCCCTTCCTCTGGATTCTCTGCGGAGGTTGCACCTGACGGCCTGGCGGTTGAACGGCAGGGCTTAGCTGGGTTGGGGGTTCCTGCCCAGTTGGCAGTTACTTTGCAGGCTTCCCGTAGATCCTCTACTCTGCTTTCCTATGCTAGGCATTGGCGGGTCTTTTGGCCTGGTGTGCTGGCAAGGGTGTTGATCCCACGGTTGCTGACCTTTTGTGGTGATGCAGTTCCTTCAGGATGGGGCTCTTCTGGGGTTGTCGGTGGCTTCTCTGCGGGTGCAGTGGGCGGCTATTCAGGCTTTTCGGGGCTCCTGGCGTAATTTGCGGGATGAGGGGGCTCTGATGCCTCGTTTTTTTCAGGGTCTGTTGATTTGTTTCCCCGCCCTGTTCGGTCCTTCCCTTCGTGGGATTTGCATCTGGTGTTGGATGTCCTGTCTGGTCCTCCCTTTGAGCCCCTTGAGGGTCTGGAGTTGCGTCTCTTGACTTTTAAGACTTGTTTTTTGGTTGCTATCACCTCAGCGCGGCACTTGGGGGAGTTGGGGGCCTTGTCTTATAAGTTTCCCTTCTGTAAGGTCTTTTCGGATCGGGTGGTTCTGGTTCCGGTTCCGTCCTTTGTCCCTAAAGTCAATTCGGCTTTTCACCTCAGTCAGGAGGTGATTTTGCCTGAATTCTGTCCTGCTCCTTCCTCGGCTGAGGATTGTCGCTTGCATTGTTTGGATGTCCGTCGGGCTTTGCTGTGGTACCTACAGGTTGTGGAGTCATTCCGGGTGGGGACTCTTTGTTTGTTAACTTCGGTCCGGCTAGGAAGGGTGTTAAGCCTTCCACGGCTACTTTGAGTCGTTGGATTCGGTCCACGGTCTTGATGGCTTACCATCTTAAGGGGGTGGCTCCTCCTGTGGGGGTTCAGGGGCGTTCCACTCGCAGTATGGCGGCTACGGTGGCTGAGTTGCAGGGGGCTTCGGTGGTGGAAATCTGTAGGGCGGCAACCTGGTCTTCTCCTCTACTTTTGTCCGTCACTATCGAATTGCGAGTCTGGAGCGTTTGGATACTGTTCTGGGCCACAGGGTTTTGTCCTCTATGCGGGACCAGGGATGTTGATCTGCTGTGTTTGAGGCACTGTATTAAATTTTGGTGTTTCTTTATCACTCAGTTGTCCGTCTCTGTTTTCTTCTGCTTGCTATGTCCTCATTAGTACTGAAGGAAGGCGAGGGAGGGACGGGAGGTAATGCTTCCATTTCTAACGATAATGGCATTACTCCTAGTCCTACTCCTCGCCTTCCTTCGAGGACCCTCCTCCCGGTGCGGTTCAACTGAGTGCTAGCTCGGCTTGTTTACGTACAGGTGGAGGTGGGGGCGGGCAGAGTTTTTATGCTGGGGGTGGGTCTGGGTGGGAGGCGGGGCCTCATTAGTACTGAAGGAAGGCGAGGGAGTAGGACTAGGAGTAATGCCATTATCGTTAGAAATGGAAGCATTACTTCTCCATTGTTTAGAGGACAAGAGTCAAACTATCTTTTCAACATCTGCTGGCAGAAGAGAAGTTGAACCATTCTGTTTGACTGGCATTCCATGTAGCTGTTCTCATAGAATACCACGATTTCCATATAAAGTTGCGAAATGAAGTTGGGAGGGTGCAGCGAATAAGGTTACTGCACAACCTTGGAATCTAGACTAGAATTTGAGGAGCAGCGATTTGACAAAATTTGTGAGTATTTCATGTTACGATAAAGTCTTTCTCTATAGGGAGCATTAGAAATTGCATAGATGCTGGCACGCATGCAACAAATTGGGAGGGAATTGGTAATGACATATCAGAAAACCCTCAGTACAATATGCTTGCATTTGTCTAGATGGCATCAGTGAAGAAGGGCAAAAGTTTGGGGAGCGAGAAAAACAATGTCATGTATGGGAAGAAAAGAGCTATGACAAGATTACATAACAGGTGTGTAGTGCTTTAGCCATCTACATGGATTGCCCTGCAGTGAATTTGGTGTATATGTACTTCAGAAAGATTTCAGTCTTACAAAAACTTAAACACATTCGAGGACCACTGGGGGTAGTGGAGTTATTAAGGATGTGGTACTCACAGTAGACTGCAAGGTTATGAAATTGACTTATGTTAACTTTCGGGTCAGTGGTCAGGAAGTGGAGATGCTAGTTGATTATGGTTCTTTGCTTGTCATAATTTTAGAAAATAAGTAGAGCAGACAGTAGATTGTAGACAACCTAACATCAAGTGAGGAGCAGACAGTAGTTTTCGGATCTCAATAGAAGTTTTTTAGGCCGATTTGAATTTAAAGGTAGAAGTACAGAAGGGTAACTCTATGGGTCCGATTTTTTTAAAGAGTTTGACATTTTATTTATTTATTTTATTGATGTTGTTTCATGTAGTACAAACGTGACCGTTTTACAAGAGAACCTGGAAACAATAGTCATGTGAACTGATCGAATAAACAATAAAGATTGTGTTAGGACGGTCAGCGTAACTGAGCAAGAAATAGGACAAATAGGTGGTGCACTCAGCAACGTAGTCAAAATGTCTTTCAATGAGGAGAATGTTTAGCTGTTTTGTAAAGGTGCGAGGCGGGGATCATGCAAAGTGAATACAGAAGATAGTTCTAAATACTTGCTGCACTTCCTGTGAAGGCCTGTCTCATATAAAATTCTCATTGGAAGGTGGGAGGCTTTAGGAAAAAAGATTATGCATTCCTTGATTCACGATGCACACTAGAGAATTTTAGACTATCTGCCAGAAAGGAAGGGGGTCAAGCCATGAAGGGCTTTGTGGGTGATGCAGGTAATCTTTAATGAGTTCTTTCTTCAGTCAGAAGCCAATGCAGAGTTAGCAAACATCCGTGCAGGCTTAAGCATAGCTCTATTATATGCAAAGATTGTTTTACTTTCACCTAATTCCCAAAATGTAAAGATATATGAAATGAAAAACTATGATTTTCATAGTGTATGGTTTTGCTGGTTTAAAAGTGATGATCCAGCGCTGGGCCAACCTCTTACCATTGGTTATCAGATGTGTTTTTCTATTCGACTGAGAGATGATTGGAGTTAGCTTTTGATCAAACACATATAGGTTTTATTACAAGTTAGCAGTCAGGTTAATGTAGATCAATCTCAATACCATGCTGTAAAGGTACAGAATAACAACTGAATAGCCAAACCTCCTGAAGAAGTTCAGGTGCATCAGTATGAGACAAACAAGAAGGTCAGTCACAGCAATTCAAAGAATTAACAGCAGAATCAGGTGTTCAGAGAAGAGTCTTCAATTTTCTCTCCTAAACATGAGAAATCTCTAAAGTTCTCTAGTTTAGAATCTGAAATTATTAATGTGATTAATCTAAAGGAGTCTCGAAAGGTCGGGGAAATGAGAAAAAAAGAAAAATATGAAAAGTTAGCTGGAAGGTGTCAGTATTTCAGAAGCTCGGCCAAGAGTCTTCTAGGGATAGGGAAATAAGTGTTAGCCTAAGTCACACTTAGCAAAGAATCAAAGGAGTAAGGATAGAGGTCTGTACCTCTCAAAGCTCAAAGGAAAGTGGCCAACATCAACCTTTGGGAACACTAGTTAATACCACAAGAATCTTTGGATAGGGAACTTAGTGCGGCTGAAAGCGGCTGAAGCGGGATTGTGAAGAGGCGTGGGATGAAAACTGATGCATGCAGCACTCTCCACATCGCACACCGCAAAGGAGCCCAGTGCGGCTAAAAGCGGGATGGTGAAGAGCCGCAAAAACTGATGTGTGCAGCACGCCACATGCACAATGGCTGAAAATGGCTGAAGTGAGACAATAATTGATGGATGCAGCACGCCGTACACCCCAAATGGAGCCCAGTGTGGTTGAAAGCGTCTGAAAGCAGGATGGTGAAGTGCGGTGAAGATTCATGTTTGATAATGGCCTGAGTTGTAGTGGGCTCCTCTTCTGTGGGCCAGTAATTTTGAGGGCCGAGACCAACAACACCCCTCGGGAACCTGTGAGCTTGTGAGATATTGGGAGCTTGGAGATCTTTCCATACACGCTGAGATGGAGTCCAGCCAGCTAAGCAACGAAAGCCACAAGTAACGTGAAAGTTCGCTCGGAAGCATTCACCATAGTCGGCCCCCTGGTGAACTTGTGTATGTGCGGGGCCAACAATATTGGTGAGAGCTGCAAGTTGGTAGCCCAAGAGCACTTGTGAGCTGCATGCTGAGCTGGGAGCTGAGAAGATAGAAGTATCCTGAAAGGAGACACAGAAGCTAGCCTTCGCCACAGTAGCCCCCCCGGTAAGCTCCTTGCGTAACGGTTAGACTTTAGCAGATTGAAAGTTTCACTCTCGAATCATGATAGCATACAGAGGGTGAGACCTAGGACCTCCTGGACACCCAGGACAATACGGTATTGTGGCGAGTTCTCTTGACCATGATTTTTTTTTGTACCCCGTTCCAATACTTTAGCGGTGCATAATAGTTAAAGCTACTGCTGTGGGGGTTTAGTGATAGCTGGACTCCCAGCGGCCCAATTTGTTTAGGGGCTCACCTAAGAAGCCAAAGTCCAAAACCCTCTCTGAGCCCCAAAGTAAGAAATGGTCAGCAATCTCAGGGAAAATCAAAAAGTGGAAAAGCACTATGAGGCGAGCTGAACCCTCACCCTCCTGCCTTAACATGGAGCTTCAGTGGATCAAGAGCTCAATGGGAGCTACAGCAGCAGGTTCAGATCTCCTTAATTCAGGGGATGGGTTGACAACAGTAAGGCAGGACGCTCCTGTGGTGGGATTAAGTGAGAACTCTTCTTTGCTTTAGCACCAGAAGCAAGAAACCTTTACTAATGGTGCTAGCCACACACTTCCCCCTTTGATATTACAACGCCAGGTTCAGCTACTACCTCATGAGTTTGAGGAATGTGCAGCAGTGAATCCAGTTCACCATTACCCACTATTTAACCCTCCTCAGCAGAGGCAGGAAATAGGGACGGCTCCCCACAAGGGAAAGGAGGGGGCAAAAAAGTCTGATGTTGAGCAGAACTAACTACAAAACTCACCTAGCTTTCACAGTACCCCAACCCTCAGCCAAAAGCTAGGTCAGCTAGCTAGGGGAAAATCAGGGGACAAATCAGTGGTTGGCACTCTAAACATTAACAAGCAGAGGCCCCCTTTCATGGAGACAGAGCATACTATTTTACCTATGCCGCTATCAAAAACAAATTGTCAGCAAATAACATCTCCTCAGGATGAAATCCCTCCTAATAGTTTGTTCATGATCCTTTTAACTGAAATTAGAGATCTCAAAAGTTCACAACTTATGGCAACTGCATCACTACAGGAGCAGATGAGCAAAATAGATGACTAGTTAACTCTCTTTTCTGAGTGTCTTGGCCTGTTTGAGCAAAGAGTCTCGGATCTTGAGGACAATATGAACATGCGATTGAAATCAGCGAGTCTGCTGGAAAGGAAATCTCTTCACTTAGAGTGAAGCTAGATGAATTAGAGAACCATTCTAGATGCTCTAACTTAAGATTTATTGGTATTCGGGAGAGCAAAAAGGCCCTGGCAGTAGGGGTGGGCACGCAAGTAGTCTCTGATAAAAAAACATATTCTTGCAGACTTCCCTACAGATCTGCCCATTATGCAGGCTCATTGGGTCCCATTTCATGCACCCCTAAACGTAAAGCAGCCGTGGACTGTATTAGTAAATTTTTCGGTTTCAGGATCAAGGAGCAGACCTATCTGAAGCAATTCAATGGAAGGTGTTTCTGCTGGAAGAAGGCGTCAAGCTTCAGATTTTTTCAAATCTGTCAGCTACAGCTGCTCGCTGCTGGAAGGAGTTTAAAGGCATGTTTAAAGTGGCTGGAGCACAGGCGGCCTTGTATCAGCAGGCTAAACTGAAAGTTCTTTTCAAGTGTCGCATCTGGATATTCTCCTATGAGAGAGAGGCAAATGATTTGTTAAAGCAAATTCAGAATGGGGGCGATCCCAGGAGCTTTTGATATGCTTTTGAACATATGCTTTTCAACATTTTTTGGTTTATGTCGACTATGCCATCTTTGTTCCCATCTAAGTGTTGATTAATGTGATTATGATTCTTGTTTTTTGCAGGCTGAGTGGCAGAGAAGGAGCGGGTGAGGGAAGTGAAGGGAGGTTTGGCAGAGTCAAGGTGCAATTCCAGGGCACCCATATAATGGGGCAGTTAGGGTATAGGAGGAGAGATGACAGGAAAGCTTCCTTCTAGTAAGGGGTCCTTAGAGGTCCCTGCTTTTGGGGTAGTGGTGGGTCTTTGGGTTCCAGCAGGAAGGGCGGGGGGTTTGGCACGAGGGACGTTCTGTGTAAAAAAATGGTGGGTTTTTTGTTCAATTTGAAGGTTTGTCACAGGAAGTGGTAAAAAGCTTGCATATTTTAAGGTGAGAATAGCTGGGTCGCTGAAGGTGATCTCTTGCACTAAAAATTGGATTAGGCAATAGGTGAAAGTATTTGGCTGCAGTTTTCTGGCTAAAAGTGCATAGTCCAACTGTTATTTTTTGGCAAGAAACTCTCTTGAAATCAAATACTCCTAAGCTATCTATTTCCTCGTGATTTTCTTGTGCTTTTTTTTATCTGCGGGACCGTCATGTATAGGATTGGCTATTTTGTTTTCTAGATCCCTTATTTGGGTAATTGAAAGTATTAGGAGAGACTATCAGGGACGGTGATTGTGGGTGGCTGCACATTTAGATAGAAGATGAGATGCGCCCTTTTAAACACATTTACTCATCATTGATGAATGTAAAAGGGCTAACTATTTGAGGGGGGCGATTATAATTTGTTGCAGAATCCCCAGCTTGAGCCTTCACGTAGGGATAAGAAGCTATTAAAATTCAACTCTGCTTCTATGGTGGTTTGACTCAAGGAAGAATATAACTTGTTAGATCCATGGTGTACGACGAACCCTGATGCTAGACTTTATACATGCTTTTCTAAACACTTTAAATCTGCATCACTGGCTGATTTTTTTTTTATTTCACCTCCGTTTAACAGACTTGATTTGCACATCTTTGGGAATAGCTTCTCAAATCACTCTGAGGTCTCCCTCCAAGTGGAACTCGGTCAGTTAATGCTAAAAATACTAGGGGACCCATTATGATAACGGGCGGATCGCCACCGCCCGTATGGCGGTGGCGATCCGCCCGCTATTAATCACCGCCCGCCACCCATTTCCCCCATCATATTATTATGGCGGGGGTACCGCGGCGGACGGGAAGACCGTCCGCCGCTTCCGCCCGGTCCACAAGTCGACCGGGCGGAAAGGTTTTACATGGTGGCGGTGTCTGCTAGACACCGCCATCCATATTAGCATAGGTGCGGAAGCAGCTCTTCCGTGGCGGCGATGCCGCCGCGGAAAGGCATGCGGAGTTTGCGGTTGGGGGCCCGTTGCGGGCCCCCAGGGTTTTGGGAGGGTGGGGGGTGCACATGGGGGGTACCTATGGTACCCTCTACATTGTCATGCACAAGGTGGCAGGCACCGCGCAGTGCCTGTCACCTTGTGCATGACAATGCACACAGTGCATCCTCAGCATTGTAGCGGGCGGTGCTGTGAGCACCGCCCGCCACAATGCTGGGAATGGAGGATGCCACCGCCACGGTGGCGGTGGCATCCTAATCGCCGGTGCGGGACCGCCGCACCACTGGCGGCCGGTCCCAGCACCGCTAGGGTGGCGGGCGTACGAAAGTCCGCCCGCCATCCTAATAGGCCCCTAGGTGCGGTTTTGATAGGTCCTTATTATTGCTTGATTATTGGGAAAATGATGTGTGTATTTTTATTGAGGAATTTTTTAGACTTAATGCAAATTAAGTCTCTTTATTAAGTATTTGGGAAGCAATTAAGGCCTGCTTTCACGTTCAGTTAACCACCACGTTTAAAGCATTTAAAGCAAACTTATTGAGGACCCAATGAATGAGAAGACAGCATTTCAGCAAGCTTACGAGAAACATGAGCATGGAGCCGCGTCTTGGCTTGGTCAGCTAAATCTAGGGCCAATGCCTATCAGATATCAGAGTTAATGGATCCTGATACCAACAGTGTTACGGTTAACAATGAAGATATCCCAAAAATATTTTTAAGCACTATTCCACTCTTTATCAGGCACCATCTGAGGCTGCAGAGAATGCAATTGCAAATTTTTTCAATACAATTCCATTTTCTCAATTATCAATTCAGCAGCAGGAAAGCCCAGTTAATCCAATATCAGAAGAGACATTCAGGACAGCTTTGGCCTCGAAGGCCAACACAAGGCAGCAGGGCCAGATGGCATTCCCATTGAGGTTTATAAAGAATCTGCTATGCTTCTTCAGGATATATTGCTAAATCTTTTTAATGAGATAATTGTATGTGGGACTATCTCTCCATCTTTTACTCAATCTGTTGTACTAAGTTCTTTGCAGAAAGATAAATCGTCTCTCAGTCCTAATTCATAAAGGCATATTAATTTGTTAAATGCGGACTATAAACTTTTTATGAAGATTTTAACCAATCGGCTGGCTCCTATTGCTCAGAAATTAATCCACAGGTAACAAAACTGTTTTCTGCCCAACAGGTCTATGGTAGTTAATACTAATTATTTGATCCAGGCCATAGACTACTTTTTGGTTAATAAAACCAAAGTTGCCAAAATAATGGTCGATGCAGGATAAGCTTTTGACCTAGTTAGTTGGCCGTCCCTATTTGAGATTTTAAGGAGGTTTGGGTTTCCCATACAATTTGTAAGCCTTCTCAAGAATGTTTATTCATGAGCAGTAGCCACAATCATTATCGATTCTTGCAATGTAGGACAAGTACACATTTCACATGGAACGCGTCAAGGGTGTCCGCTTTCACCAGTTTTAATTGCTTTTTTTGATTGGCTATTGTTTTACGAAATTACCGTTCTATTCTACCTCCAGTTCTTGGTATGTCCAAACCGAAGCTCTTTGTGGATGATAATATTTTATATCTGGATGCCTACCGAGCCAATATCCAAAAAACACTCAATAGGTTTAATGAATTTGCATTAATTGTGGGTTATAATATCAACCATAGCTAATTGGAAATCCTGTTGTTTAATGCTTCCACTGAGGATCTTCCACACGTTCTTAGAGAACCGTGGGAGCCCACACACCCAATTAGATATCTTGGCATCTTTGTTACCACAAATATTCTCGATTTGTATGAGTTAAACTACTATGCAATGAGGGGTAAAGTTAAGAGAATGTTGGAGGCCTAGAAGTATTTGCCTTTTTCTATTATAGGCTGAGTTGCTCTAATTAAAATGTCGATCCAGCCTCTTTTTTAATTTTTGTTTTCTAATGTACCTATTCGACTTAACAAGAAGATTTTTAAGGAAATGGACAGCCTAATTAGGAGTATTTTATGGAAAGAACAGTGACTACATATTGATTTATCTACTATCCAATTAGTTAAGGATCAGGACGGGCTTGCTTTACCCAATTTCTATCAATATTATCAGGCAACCTTCGTTGACTATCATGCACGTTTATATGCTGATCCATTCTCACCTGATGCATTTTTTTTAAGATCGATGGCACAGGAGCTAGGGTTACAGTTTTCTTTTTTTCTTAAATCATGGAAATGCCCCGAGAAAACTAGGTATAAAGTGTTAGAAGCAGTTATTTTACGCAAAAATGAATTGGGGCTGATATATAAAAATTTTGATGGTTTTCCGTTTTACTCTCTACAAGATTGCGATAGTATGGGTCTGTGAATCCCCCAAGTTATAACGGCATTATGGAATGGATTGGGGTTTAGTACTCTATCTGATTTTAGTATTAACGGTAGATGGAAGACCTGGCAGCAGTTAGGTCAGTCGGACTATGAGAATCAATCTTTATGGTTCAGTTTTACTCAAATTTCTAGCTGGCTACGGAATGCTAATTCTGACCTTGATCCATTGTCTGTGAATTTTCTGAAATTATTTTACAAGCATAATATGATGGGAGTTGGGAGTACAAAGTGTTGCATCTGCAACTTCAACAGTGCTATGTCCCAAAGTGTCTCCAAAATGTTGTAGCAGTTACTGGATGTGCTATTTCTCAAAATCAGTGGACAGACATTTGTGTTTTTGGCAGAAACTGTTTTGAGCAGCCAATTTTAAACAAATGGATTTTTTTGCCAGATGGGCTCTTTATTATACCCCCCCATTTTTTAAATATATGTTTTCCTATTGTCCCAAACAACTGTTTTAGATGCACTATAATGGTGCAGGGAGATTGGGCACATATTTTGTTTACTTGTCCCGCCCTGTATTCATTTTGCCACCAGATATTTAACTTTTTATCCCATAGAATACCTAAAAATGTGGATCCCGGTTTATTAGTAGCTCTTTTTGAGGTATTAATGGATAATGAAACCTTTACGCGATCAGAACAGAAGTTTATCTTCATGGCACCTTTGATTGCTGGATCACTTATTCTACAGTGCTGGAAATCTTATAGATGTCCATCTTTTGGCCAGTGGCAAATTAAAATGAGTAGGATACAACATCTAGAATATATGTACTCCAAGAGGAATAACCAAATTGAGAAATTTGAGCAGTTGTGGGGATATTTCCCGCAGAGTGCAGTAGCGGACAATGATATGGAAGAGTATTAGGAAATTTGTAGTTGTTGGTATTGAGACCGCTTCGCTTGTAGCTGCTCTGAAGTGTTTTTGTTTTTATATTACTCATTGCACTTTTTCAAATTGTATATTGCACTATGTTTGATCACTATTTGCACTTTATTGTCTATAATCTGAATGTGTGGTTCAGCTTCCCTGGCTTATTTGAGCAGGATGGGGTTGTGCCCTTACCATAAATAGTGCTTCATTGCACTTTTTCCCTTAAAGCTTTAAATATGTATGCTGTGTTTTTTGCACTCTGTACTTTGCACTTTGCACTCTGCACTTTAAAAAAATGTTTATGGATAAAGTTACAGATATGATATGGGGCTAGATTCTTAAAGCAAAAGAAAATGGAAAGTAAAATATGTCTCTCTGTCTGTTGTTTTCTGATACCTAGCTTACCTGCTATTTCTGGGAACAGATACTGTTCTTTTTCCTTTCTTGTACCAATCCTTGTGATATACTTGCTATTATATTGCTATTTTTCCACCTAATAAAAATATGATAAAAAAAAGAATCTTTGGGTAACCCGCATTGATCACACTATCAGGGGTTCCATTGTCCTTTCCATTCTCGCATTGTGAGCTGCAACATTAGCAGAATCTCCCAGGCCAGTCCTAAGAACAACATCATCTTGGTCACCTGCAATACTTTGATACATTACTGCAGTTAAAGCTCTGGCTCTCCATGTTCTTTTTTCATGCAAGGTCTTCTTCTCAGGCTCTCTATTCCTAGTACAGAGTTACATCTATTCTCAAATTAACAAACCATGTGAACGTACCTGCAAGGAAAAGACACACAAGCAGAAATGGAATAACAGTATTTTATGCAGAGAGAAATACAGGCCTACTCGAGTCAAGTTAAGCATCTTATTCAATGGTGCACATTAATGTGTGTTGTTTGTGCACATACAACTACAAATGAATAACATGTGTAAATACATCAATTCAGTATTAGAGTCACATTGCACTTTAAGTAAATGTAAAGTAACTTTGAATGTACAAATAAAAGTGTAATTAAGAACTATATCATGAATACCAATGCGAAAACATTAGTTCACACGTTCTCATAAATCTCTTTCACTTCTAGGCTAAATACATTTTAATAATATGAAGATGGTTCATCTCTAAAGACTATATTTCATTTTACTAAAGTTAAGGCATACAGTGTAGATGATTTTCTATTTCTGCAGTGAATGCATTTCAGTATTGAATTTAGGTGCAATTACATTAATTACGTTAGGACACACAATCATTGCATGCTAAGTGCACATATATGTTGTGTATTTATGACGTGGAGGGATGGAGACAAAATTGCGCTGCTCCAATCCCCCCTCTGATGGCGAATCACTCCATCACATTAAGATAATAATCTCTTATCAAATGGACCACCTTAAACCTCAAGCGTTTCATAAATTTTCATCTGGATTCCTCCAGCTGTTTCATGTCTTGACAGTATCTGCTCTGTCTGTCTTCTAGTTCTATGTCTGCTCTTTCTTTCTTTGTTCCCTTCTTCACTTGTGCCCATTGGTATCCCTTTTAGATCGCAAACAGGAATAATTCACAGTGAACAATTATCACAAAGGGCTTCAAGATACTTCCAACAATTCCACTCCCTAAGTTTCCAAACCATCTACCTATAGCAGAAAATCAATTTACAACTGCTTCCCAAGGACCTGTTGCTTCTAACTCCTTCAAATCTCCCTTCAAGTCAGTGATGGTTTTGATAAACTTCTTCAAGACCTTACTTTTGTCAGAGATGTAAGTACAACATTGTTGAACTTCAAACATTTGACAGACTCCACCCTTCTTTTGTGAGAAGACGGTTCTGCAAAACCATGGATCTCACAGCTACCATTTCAATATCTACAACTAATCAAGAACCTGTTGTACTGGTAGACAACCTTATCTACAATTGTGGACAATTTCCTCATTTTGATGTAATTCAAAATCACACCTATAGATGGAATAATTGCACCACAAATATCTCCTAAAACATCTCCCGCAAGAGTTCCTCTTTTGGACCTAGACTTCTGTTCTCACAGAGGACCATCAAAATGTTCCAAATGATAAATCTTTGGAAAAACCATGCCTAAAGAACAGGTTACGTACCCTCCTTTTGGCAATCTAAAATATGCATATGCTCTACGAACATAATAAACTCCTGGAATAGCAGGATCTTTCCCTTCTAATAATGACTCCCAATGTCCTTTAGTTTCAAATATGTGTTCGCACTCGATCTTTCCAACACATTTCGTTTCAGTTGTGGACTTTCCTCTAGATATGCATAATTTCCCTTTGTGTCTCCAGTCTAAACTTAATGCAGCTTGATTCCCTGCTACTTGATGCTCAATTTCTTCTCTAGCCCACTTATATCCAATGTTACCTTTCTTTAATTCAGATTCCATTCCTCTCCTTCTGTCCTCAACTGAATTTATAAAGCTCTTTTCTACATTGGTTAAGATACAGATCAAATTGTTTCTGTAGCATAAACAGTGTCTACTGTCATGGTGGGGTTGAAAAATCTTTCAGCTCTCTCTATATTTTTTGTTTTAGAGTGATTCAAAGGCTGAAGTATAGGAACTTCTGAAAATATCAAATCATAATTTGAAAACAGAATACTGAAAATGACCTTCTCCATAAAAAAGACTCATTAACAAACTACAAGTAACACCATAAGTCAGCGGAATGTGATGGTACTTGATATCCTTTTCAGCTGATGCATGTAGTTGTGAACAAATGTAGCAATCCCTAGCATCCATAGTTCCAATGTACTCATAAAGCAATTTGTAATACATATTTGTAGAAAGATCTCCTCTATAAGCATCTACGTGTAAGTCTTTCTCATTGAGTGAGTGCATTCTATCATCAGTGGAAAGTGGAGTCTTAGGGGTAAGTATAGCCTTAAACTGCTCTAACCTAGGTGAAGTGAGTAAATATAATACCAGAGGCAACATAATTAATACTATACTTACAGTTATTAACACAACTGTTATTATGTACCTACGTCAATTAGTGTCATTATTATTAGGTCCCCTAGCTTTTCTGTACTCAGACCGTTTATGCGAAAAGCAGCAAAATCCTTTTTTGTTAGTTTCCAACTGCTTGAGTAGCAAACAATGTCCATGGAATCGAATTGCAATTATAGTATTTACAAGGTCTTCGTGAGCCTTCCTTAGCCCTACTCCATGTGCTTCTAAGTGACAACCTTACGCTCCTTCAGCAGACTCAGGCCTAGGTACTCTTCTTAATTCTTCTAGCAAAGTTTATTTGCAATGTCTCTAGTAAGTGCACAGTTCAAATTCAATAATCAGCAAATCCAGGATAAAGTGTTTCAGTCTGTTTAGTGGCAATGCAATTTCAAAACTCAGATCAGCCACAAAGTTCAGTTCAAGAGGCTCAGTTGAATTCGAATTGTTATAACAAAAAGGCCAAAATTCTCTCTCCCAGTTATTAGCAGCAAGGTATGTCCTTTCAGGTGAGGAACACCCCTGACAGGGTACTCTTGCTCTCTTTGATCTGCTTACTAATGGCCCTTATTTATCACTGCCACTTAGGCCAGATTCCTCAGTATCTTCCAGGATAGTGTGTGGCGTACGCACCTCAAGGAAACTTTGTCTTCTTACATCCTGTCCTCTTGGCCACTGTTCTCTAGGCACTACTCACTTTACTGCGGCACTAGACCCTTCACCAGGGTCAGATTCTGACGCAATCAACACTACAGGGTGCGACCCTCTTGTTCTGACTTTAACTGTTGACTCATTCAACCCCCCCTCAGGCCAAACATGTGCTGTCCCAGACTCATGCTGGTCCCCAACAGCTTGACTAACCTGCTCTCTTTGTCTCACTGTAACCACCTGCACTTCAGGGAGAGATGCTGTTATGCCATCAAGGGGAGATGGGACTCTGCCAGTATGCACGGCGCGCAACCAGTTGGGGAGACCTCCCCACTTCACAGCTGTTGTAGTGATCAAGATGAGTTGGTAAGTTCCTCGCCACCGAGGCTCCAAACACGTCTTGCCCATGTACTTCTATCCCATGGTACTGGATCTAACACATCTTTGTGTGTCAGCCTCCACAAAGGTTTGGCCACTAGTGAAAAGTTGGGAATCCACTGTTGATAGTAGCCCACCATTCCCAAGAACATCCTGACTTCTTTCTGAGTGGTTGGCAGATTAATTTTCAGAATCAGCGTGATTCTCTCTTGTGACACCTTCCAAGCTCCTTTCTCAATGTGATGTCCTAGGTACAGGACTTCTTTCTTACCGTACTGCAACTTGGTTGGGGATACTTTATGTCCATTCTCAGCTAAGTGGTTTAGTGAGGCAACAGTATCTTGTCTGCATGCTTCCTGTGTATTTGACACCACCAACAGGCCATCAATGTACTGGATCAAGACTTAGTGATAGGGCATTACCAGGGAATCCAGATTCTTTCCAAGGATCTGGTTGAAGATGGATGGACTCTCCGTATACCCTTGTGGGACTCGGCACCATACCAAAACATGGATGGCGAACTGAAATCCGAAGAGGAACTGACTGTCCTCTTGCAACAGTATGGAGAAGAATGATTTGCACAAATCAATGACAGTCAACCACTCTGCCTCACATGGACTCTGAAATAAAATCACAGCTGGATTCGGTACCACAGAACAATAAGGGAAGATTACTGTTACATGGACTCCCCACAATCTCTTTCAGAATGCCTTATTGAATCATTGAGTCAATCACAGGAGTAATCCCAGCAATGGTTGCAGGGGTCAGATTATACTGTGGGATCCTCGGATACTCAGCATTAGGTTTCACAGTTATGTGGATCGGTTCAACACCTTTAATGAGACCTATGTCTTTCCCTGAAAAGTCCCAGACCTCAGGTAGCACTATGTCTCTCAGTTCTAGTGGCAGATCATCGCATGTCAACAGAGGGTACAGACTGACATCTGAACTCTGATTTACAAGTTTAAAGACAGCATCTTCATCATGAGTTTGAAACTCAATGCCCTTCGGTGTACAGTAAATGGAACAATTAAACATGCACAAAAGATCACATCCAAGTGGATAAACGGGACTTGAATCACACACCACAAATCTGTGATTCTCCTCAAAGGACCATATTTTAACAGGTACTACTTCAGTAACAGGGCTAGTCATTTGTTTGTTGGCACCTAGTACTACTTGGATTCTTTTTCCCGAGAGGGGTACGTTGGGAGCCTCTGCTATTCTCACAGTAGAGCGGGCAGCACCAGTATCAATCAACAATAATTTGGGGTGGCCATTCACCTCATCATCCATGAATGGACCACTCTGGCCTACCTATAAGGTTGCGCCATGCACACAATCTTCCTCCCCCCTCAGATACTGTCAATGCGACAGGTCTGAACTGTAACCCTCATCTGCTTGTATCATAGGGTACTGTTGAGACACACCCTGATTCACAAAAGTGTTGTTGTTTTCATTGGAGACCTGATTCAGATTAAATCTAGAATCATTTGCATTTAGCTGTGGCACTGGGACTTGTGGAAACGGCATTACCTGAGCTTGGGGATCTTGAAAGTTTTTCATCCTTTGCCTCTGTACATGCTGTGTCTGAACTGGATTATTATTTTGGGGTTGCAAAAATCCATTAGTCTGAACCAGATTCCCAGCATTCAATTGACATTCCTGCTTCCAATGCCTCAACTTGCCGCCACCGTGACAAGGACCAAGATCACACCAGGCACTTCTCTCAATGGAAAATGTTATGCACCCTCTTTGTTTTCTAAAGAGGAAGGCAGCTCCACCCTTGGTTTCTTTTGTTCTTTCTTATTCACCCATCTGCCTTCCCACCTATCTAGTTCACTGCAATTTCGGATATGGCCAATTAATTTCTTAATTTGTAGTTTCATTCATGATGTTTTCATACTTGTGATGTCCTCATCATTAAAACATGCACTGTATCTTTTCTGCAATGTCTAGGTCCTATTAAAAGGAACTTCGTATTTCTGAGCCAATTCCAACAACCTTTCATAAACCTGTCCATTATGCCTGGTAACATTTTTACACATGAATATGAGTTAATTCTCCGGATATGTATCTAATCGGGACAAATCAAGAGATCCAAGTATTAATTCTTCTAATTCTACTTTTAATTTAGCAACATCCGCTTTATTCTCTCTCTCTGGAGCAGTGGTTAATTTGTAAAAAAATAAGTGACGGGGCTCTCGTCAGGAGGCATCTTACACCAGGCCATTTCTCCTGTTAGCGCCGCCTAAAACAGAACCAACTAATAACCATGAAAGTGGCTAGAGGATGTAGCATAATGGCCAGAGCTGCCGACTTTGGAGGTGGGGAACCAGGCTCGAGTCTTGGCGTCAGCTCAACATCTTGTGCTTCTTGGCAAATCACTTAAACTCCCCATAAATGAATGTGTGATTAACTGCTGCTCATGGAAAGGGCAGGTGTTGATAATTATGTGCCACTGCTGAGCACCGGAAACCACTGGCTCAAATTAAGCACTGAACTGGAGACTAAACAGTCTTTCCACTTGGCCCTGCACTTCCATCTTCATCTGAGAGTTCTATTTGCTTGAACCAGTCATTGAGTTCCCAGGCGCTAAGACCTGATTGTACTACAGGTGCATTAAGTATTATTCATCCCGAAGAGGTGAAAGAATTTTTATTTAGTGGGGAATTCCTAATGATCATGTCAGAATTCGGTGACCCTAGGGTTATCAGAGCTCTGGGAGTATTGTGGCTATTACGTGCAGGTATATTCGAACTGTGCATGAAGAAAGGATGCGATCTTTGAACAAACCCCATTGTCGGAGAAAATCCGGTTTGATTCAAAGTTGGATCTGCAGTCGCAGCACAAGGGAACTGTACTTGTGTCAGATCTGAAGGAACCTTAGGAACCCTTCTCATTGTAGGGTCAGCAGGAGTGTTACCTGTGGCACCTATTTCAGTAGGATCAACTAAAGTATGTGTAGTTTTTCCTGTCGATCTAGGATTGTACAGCGGGACAACGGGACCTAAAGGGACTGGGACTGTCAATGCATCTGGGGCATTTAAAGTAATCAAGTTAATAGGGTTCCTGATCCCTGTATTCCCTCCCATCATATTAGAACTGGTATTCACTGGTGCAGTAGCTATTCCTGTAGTTCCATTAACACCTGCACCACTCACATTCCTTCCTGTGGAGCTTCATTATATGGGGAGTGGACTGGTCGACAATAATGAGTTCAATAGATCATTAGAATCACTATGACTGGCTTCATCCTCACTCTCTGCATTTTCTGTCCTTTCTCCTTCTCTTCTTTTTCTTTTTCTGTCTCTGTCTCTGTCTCTTCGTTTGTTAATGCAGGATACAATCTAGCTCCATCTATCATATCGGTTCTCCACCTCTTTTGCCATGCATCCCATCTAGCATCTAACTAAGTGCACACTGCCTTTCTAGCTCTTCCCTGAAATTTTTCCTTCTGCCTTTTATGAGCTGCTCACTCCCAAGCATTAAGTGCTTCATACTGTGTGCGTTTAGGAGGCAGTTTCATTTCGTATAGTAATCTCTTCAGATTTTCAATGATTATCAAATTAATTATATGTGCCATAGTGTGGAAACATCAATGCACCTTCTTTCTCAGTGACCTTATGCCATTGGTTAAGCAAATACATGTATGGAGTCCTACATTTGTAGTCATATAATGGCCTGGTGTATCCTCCCCTGTGGTGCCACTTCTCCCTCTCAAACATTATCTTTACATCTCCCCTAAACATGTCTTGTACATAATTAAAGAATTTCATTTTTCCACAATAAATCAATAATTACAATAAATCTTTTAACTTCAAACTAGGAAATAGCTTCATTATCCGCAGTTCTTGTTCAGCCTCAGCACCCAACACCAGAGCAGCACTCTATGACGTAGACAACCAAACTCAGAGCGGCTTTACACCAACTGACCAATCCCAGCAAGGTACGCTGTGACGTCAATCTCACTCCTTACAGCTGCTCACGTTCCTTTACAATTCTTCATGATCCCGATATTTCAGCAATTTTTCGCAAAAACAAATGCAAGCGATTTCAACAACTAACTTTGTCTGCTCCTCTAAAGAAATGAAAGTATTCATACACACAAGAATCGGTCCGGAGCAACGGTTTCCAACCTACCCTGATGCACACTCGAATGTAACCTCAACTAGCAGGGTCTCACTCGGATTGATACAGTTCCTTCCTGTGCACTGAGATTCACTATACCAACCACACCTCACAATCACACAAAGATTAAGTCCCTATCTCAATTATGCTGTCACCTACGTCCAGGACCGGGCTGGGAACCCAAAACAGCCCTGGCAATGTTGACGGACCAGCCCCCCTGCTGCTTTATGTTACTGGGGGCCTATATAGCAGCACCGCTGCAAAACTGGCCCCCAGTAACAAAAACAGCCCCCACTACTGCAAATTCAGCCCCCACCCTTCCAGCCTACCGGGTAAACGCCTGATGCCCACTATGGCCAGTCGGGCCCTGCCTACATCTCACAACTAGCACAACAGCACAGCAGACAACTACACTATAGTGATTTCTACACTTTTTAATACCATTTCGGTATCTTAGGCCATGTCGGACCAGATAACCACTTCAACTTCTCTGCATTAAGTGCCTCATTCACAAAACAACTTAAAACATCTCCGCAGAACAAACCGCAATTACTGCAAGAAACCACAAGCTAAGCATAAGCAATTGCAACGTGCAACGCTAGTAATACTCACACCTCCACTGTTACAACTCACTCCCAAACTGCTAGAACTCCATCAATCCTCCGACCAAACCATGGGTGTTAGGGGTTTGGACTGAGTTTGGGCAGTTTCTAAATGGGACACCCTAACTCCTTCACTTCAGTGATAACCATCCGACAATGCAACCAGTGGATCCAGCGCTGGGCCAACCTCTTACCATTAGTTATCTGATGGGTCTTTCTTAGCGACTGTGAGCTGATGGGAGTTAGCACTTGGTCAAACACATAAAATTAACAGTGTAACCCATTTGGCTGCACAATAAGGACCAGGATTCAGTAAATAAAGTCAATAAGTTTTCTTACAAGTTAGCAGTCAGGTTAATGTGAAACAATCTCAATACCATGCTTTAAAGGTACAGAATAACAACTGTATAGCCAAACCTCCTGAAGAAGTTCAGGCGCATCAGTAGGAGACAAACAAGAAGTTCAGTCACAGCAATACAAAGAATTAACTGCAGAATCTGGTGCTCAGAGAAGAGACTTCGATCTCCTCTCCTAAACATGAGTGATCTCTAAAGTAATCTAGTTTACAATCTGAAATTAGTAAGGGTGATCAATCTAAAGGAGTCACAAAAGGTCGAGGAAATGAGAAAAAAAGAAAAATGTTAAAAGTATGTGGGAAGGTGTCAGCATTTCAGAAACTCAGTCAAGAGTCTTCCAGGGATAGGGAAATAAGTGTTAGCCTAAGCCACACTCAGTAAAGAATCAAAGGGGTAAGCATTGAGGTCTGTACCTCTCAAAGGCCAAAGGAAACGTGCCCATCATCAACCTGTGGGAACACGAGTTAATACCACAAGAATCTTTGGGAAACACCCATTGATCACACCATCAAGAGTTCCATAATCCTTTCCATTCTCACATTGTGAGCTGCAATATTAACAGGCTCTCCCAGTCCAGTTCTGAGAATTATATCGTCCTTGGTCACCTTCAATACTTTGATACATTACTGCAGTTAATGCTCTGGATCGCCCTGTTCTTTGTCAAGGTCTTCTTCTCAGGCTCTCTATCGCTAGTACAGCGTTACATCTTTTATCAAACTAACAAAAAATATGAACATACCTGCAAGGAAAAGACACATAAGCAGAAATTGAAAAACTTTGTTCTCTGCAGAAAGAGATACAGGCCTATTCGAGTCAAGTTAAGCATCTTATTCAATTGTGCACATTACTATGTGTTGTTTGTGCACATACATCTACAAATGAGTAACACATGTAGGTACATAAATTCAGTATTAGATTCATGTTCCACTTTAAGTAAATGTAAAGTAACTTTGAGTGGAAAATAAAAGTGTAATTAAGAACTACATTATGAATACCAATGCAAAAACTATAGTTTGCACGTTCAAATAAATCTCGCTCGTTTCTAGTGTAAATACATTTTAATAGTATGAAGATGGTTCATCAAATCTCTATAGACTATATTTCATTTTAATAAAGCTAAGGGACACAGTGTATATGATTTTCTAGTTCTACAGTGAGTGCACTACAGTATTGAATTTAAGTGCAACACTTTACATTAATAATGTTAGGACACACAATTATGCAGTGCTAAGTGCACATATATGTTGCATATTTATGACGTGTAGGGGTGGAGGCAAAATTACGCTGCTCCAGTGATTTGCCCTAACTCTAAAAAAATCCTTTGTATACACTGATTAAATTCATCTGCCATACTGTCAGGGTCACCTTGAACTTTGACCATTCATTTTTAGGTTTCGCCTGCACACAGCTTGCGCTGTGTATGTGAAATCTATTGTTAATATATATCTTAAAAGGGCCTCCTTGCTTTTCACTGGTTCCAGTGCTTGCCACTTACTTTTCCTCACTTTCTATTGGCTGTACCATACTAATTCCTGTTCTTCCTCATGTGTATGCTGTTATCAGCTTCCCGATGGCCAAGTACTGTATTCATGTGCTTTTGTGGAACTTTTTTTTTAAATGCACTCCCGCCTTCCGTTATTTTTAACGCACTGGCCGAAACACTACTTAAATGCCACCCAGAGGATTCCATGCCTGCCTTGACGGAGTTCAGCACGTTACCTCCAAAGTCGCCACAGCTCCTCTCAGCGCTGCTCGTTTTTTCTCAGACGCGAATGGGTGGTCCTTTCAAGGTAGAAGGCCTGCCAATGCTACGGGACGTCTGTGCACGGCTTTGAGAGCATTTGAGGAATATCGCTTTATGACTTACCTGCAGATAATCCACACGGCTCAGACTCAACTCCATGATGGCAAAGGGGGCTATGGCGAGGGGGCGGGGGTGTCGCTGTTACTCTGGCTGCTCTTTGATCGGAGATGCTAATCCTAGTTCCATTGGTCACCTGGATTCCCTCGGGCTACACTCCCTGCCAGTCATTCTTTCGCTGAACCAACTTTCCACTCAGAGACCCCTGGATCCCTCTCCCGAGACCGGCAGTCAAGTGCCTTATAAAGCCGAGGTACTCGCTCTTGCTCCCTGGGAGGTGCCACTGGGATTCTAATTTCTTCCACTGATCCACCGGAGCGCTGCAGCACAGAGGCCGCTGCTAAAGCCATCACCATGGTAATGGAGGGGGCGGGAGTGGGTCAGGAAACAGTCAGTTACTTGCGCAGCCATTGGGCCATTGCGATCTGGTGAGGCTTCTGATTAGAACCTATCGAGTGAGCAGATGTAGAAAGACAACATGCTTTGACTACAAAGATCGTTGAAAAAATATACTGCTCACCATCTTATGAACCTGGACTTCAGGAGCGGCCATGTTGGTCTGGTACAGTAGTTTATTTGAGATTCCCCAATTAGTAGGTGAGTAGTTTCTTCGTCCAATCTATGTTGCCAACTATCATGTATCAAGCTCACTCTGCTTCCAAAATACCTATTGTGGATGTCACGAAGAATTTACAGTGTACTTAAAGTCCGCCCATTGATTTCTATTTGCAGAATTTATTGTCACTTTCCTTTGTTTGATTCTTATTCATTGGTTCTCTTCTGGCCCAATGCCTCTTTACCGTGCTCTGGATTTGGCCTCCTTGTGTTCTTCTACTGCTCACTTTTAGGGAACTACTCTTTTTTTAGGTTTCATCTTCTTAAATGCTGCCCAGAGGATTCCGTGCCTGCCTTGACTGAGTTCAGCACATCACCTCCAAAGCCGCCGCAGCGGCTCTCAGCCTGGCTCTCTTTTTCTCAGGCTTCCCCAGTAACTAAGGGCGGGCCAGAGATGCAGGGATACTTCCCCGTCTCCACCCGCTCTTTGCTGAGGCCACAACCACCAAACCACAACCACCAAAGACCCTGTGGGCCTCATTACGATGTTGGGCGGAAAGCCTCCGATCAGCGGTTGGAGGCCTTCCGCCCGCCATGGTAGGTTTACAGTCCGACTGCCGTATTATGATGACGACGGTTGGAGTTAAACCTGCAGGGGGATTCCGACGTGGTTCCGACGGGCTCAAGCTGCGTCGGAAAGACAGAATAATCCCTTAATGACGACGGCTCTGCCATCTGGATTATGATGTTGGTTTCCGACAGCCATTCCATGTTGGCCTTTCTGACATGGTAAGGCTGTCAGAAAGCGACATTGGGGGCCCCTAGCAGGACCCTCTTCCCCCTTGGCCCTCTGCTTAGGGGTCTGGGGGGTGCATATGGTGCCCCCCTAAACATCCCTGCACCGTGTGGCAGGCACCGATTGGTGTCTGTCACACGGTGCAGGGATGTTTAAAAACATCCATTTCACTATTACAGCTTGTGCTGCGGGCCTTTTCCGCCCACCGCACAAGCTGCCATAATGACATAGATGTTTCCGACTGCCCTATGGGCAGTCACATCCAAATTGGGATGTCGGAACCGCCAACCTATGGTCGGGCGGTTCCAGACCGATAGTCCGCCCGACATCGTAATCAGCCCCTGTGTGTGTAATTTGCTGTCTCTCTTTCCTCACTGAGGTCAGTCTCATGCATTTCTTCCACACATTGTGACCTAAAGGCACACAAAGAAGAGCCAACTATACCCTGTATTTCTTTGAGCTCCTTTGCTGGCGTAATTTCACCTAGGCTTATAAATGTCCTTGTGGCCTCATTTTTTGCAAGTGGATTAAGCCCAAATTCGCCCCCTCTTCTTCCTTATTTTCTGCGTTGTGCACCCAACCCAAGTTCTGCACTTCCTCCACCCATTACGTGTTGTATGCTGTAGGAAAGTAGGATCCGCTTTGATGGTTACCCCTACTTTTTGCTTGTGTCAGTATGTTTTTTTGACTAGTCTGACTGGGATCCTGCTAATCAGGACCCCAGTCAATGTGCTTCCTCCCTAAATTGACTATTGTAAGTACTTCTGTACCCCCATAATTGGCTGCTGGTGTACCCTTGTAAGTCCCTAGTATATGGTACTAAGGTATCCAGGGCATAGGCACACTAGGGGTCTCGATGGGCTGCAGCGTGTATTGTACCACCCATCAGAGACCACTCAAACTGTGACTACAGGCCTGCCATTGCAGCCTGTGTGAGTTGGTGCTAGCACCCCTCACAACAGATATAAGTTTTCTTATATCTGACGTCACTGCACTTAAAACCTATAAGTCACCCTTATGGCAGACCTTTTAGTCCTGAAGGCAGGGTGCTTGATTATGAGTGCGAGAGTGTCCCTGCATGAGCAGGTCACCCCTTCAAATCCCGGAGTCGAGTCTTCAGGCTTTGTAAGTGCGGTCAGCAATTTTAATATATATAGTGGCCATCAATCATTACGAGTTGTCTAACTATATAGTGGCTGCACTGAACCCAGTCATGTTTGATATCAAAAATGTTGGAATCATACCCCAACACCAATGCCAGCGCCACCAGACTGCTTTGAAGGGAACATTTAGTACCCTCCTTGCATACTCCAGTTTGAACCAGTTCAGGGAGCCCTTGGCTCCCACTCAGGCGCGAAACTGGACAAAGGACATGGGAGTATCCTCCCCTCTGTCCAGCCCCTCCTCTGGGAGGGACCCCTGAGTCTGCCTAACCCCTTTCCTGGGAACTTAAGGGCTTACCTATGGGTGGGTTCTCAGATTCATCGTGGGACAAGACTCAAGCCTGAAACCATGTCACTCTTCAACCATCTGGACACTTGACCTGGTCTACTGCTCCTGTCGTCCCACAGACTTTGAAAGGCTCAGCAACACAGGTGGTGGTTCTGCAACTCCCTCGAGGCCTGACCTGTCCTCTCTACAATTTTGAGGCCAGTATCCCTCGTTGGAGCTGCTGGGACCAAACCAGTGTGCACTGCGTCAACTTGCCATTGCTAAGGCTTGTTGGCTCTGCACTCTAGAGATTTTCGGGCTACAAGAAGCTCCTGCCTCCAGCATCTCTTCCTGCTAAGTACAGCGTCTTCACTGCATCCTCTGCATCATGGGCCTTCCTTCTTGGTGAGCTGCTCGAGGTCCTTTTGCGACTCCAGTGCCTTTGGCCTGTGGGTCCTCTTGAGGCTCTTCTTCTGCTCCATTGGGCTCCCCTGCTTGCTCGGGGCCTTGTCTGACTCTCCTATTTGTGGTGAGTCCCTTGGACCTTGCTGGTCAATTTCCATGCCTGTTGCAGCTGCCAAGGCTTGTTGGTGCTCCCGCCAGACACCGAACCCCTGCTACTCAACTCCCAACATGGAACAGCTCATGCATGGTTCCTGGTTTTCTACAGCGTCGCCTGGTCCTCACAGATGCAGCGACAAGGCCACCATCAATTCACTTGAACCGTCCATCATCGGTGGGCTCTTCCGTGCCTCCTGGTCACCTCCGAGTGGCATAGACACTGTCTCCTCTGCTTGCAGGTTCTTCTCTTCAAGAACCCACCCTTGGATTACACCGGACTCTTGCACAGTTTTCTCCAGTGGCATCTTTCCTGAAGTCCTCCATTGTGGTCTACAGCGGTTTCCGATGTCACTTCGTACCTATGCACCCGGCTTCCTTGGTGTAGGTATCCTGGTACCTGGAGTATCCACGGGTGGGGTGACTCTCCAACCTTCTGTCTTCCACCGGGTTTCTTCAAGATCCACTGGGAAGGGTCTTTCTTCTTAAAAACTGCAACTGCGACTTACCCGTTGACTACTATTGTATTGTATTGTATTGTAATTGCATTTATATAGCTCTTACTACCCCTGACGAGGCGTTGAAGCACTTTTTCGGCGAGTAGCACGCTACTCCGGGACCCATAGAGGATTAGTGTTGAATTAGTATAGTGAAACATGCAGGTACATTTTAAGTGGTGGATAGGTTAGTCAGTTATTTGGATTTGGAATGATAGCAGAAGGATAGAGGAGGAAAAAAAGGTTTGTATTTATATAGCGCTTGTTACCCCTGATGGGGTGTTGAAGCACGCTACTCCGGAAGCCCATAAAGGATTAGTGGTGAATTAATATGGTGAAATATGAAAGTAATTTCAGTGGTGGATATTAGTCAGTTATTTGGAGTGAGAAGGATAGCGGAGGGATAAAAAGGGAAGAAAGGTTTGCATTCATATAGCACTTGTTACCCCTGATGGGTGTTGAAGCGCTTTTCTGGCGAGTAGCATGCCACTCCGGAACCCATTAAGGATTAGTGTTGAAAATTAGTATAGTATAATATGAAGTAATTTGAGTAGTGGATATGTTATTCAGTTATTTGGGTAGAGAAGGGTAGGTGGTGGGATAGAAGAGGGAAAGAGGTTTGTATTTATATAGCGCTTGCTACCCCTGATGGGGTTTTGAAGCGCAAGTAGCACGCTACTCTGGAACCCATAAGTATTAATGTTGAATTAGTATGGTGAAACATGAAAGTAATTTTAGTGGTGGATATGTTAGTCAGTTATTTGGATTGAGAAGGGTTGGGGAGGGTAGAAAAGGGAAAAGGTTTGCATTTATATAGCGCTTGTAACCCTGATGGGGTGTTGAGACGCTTTATTGGCGAGTAGCACGCTACTCTGGAACCCATAAAGGATTAGTGGTGAATTAGTATAGTTGAATATGGAATTTGAGAATTGAACATGTTAGTCTGTTAATTTTGATTGAAAAGGATAGTGGAGGGATAAAAGAGTGAATGATTTTTTTATTTTTATTTATTTTTTTAGGTCTTAGCAGTAGGAGGAGGCTTTTGGATGAGTAAAAGGGAGTTTTGGAGGGGAGGAGTCAGAGGGAAGAGTTTAGAAAGGTATTGGACAAGTGGCTGCGTTTCCACTCTGCACACAGCCTCAGTGGGGTTCCTGGGTACTTACCTTGGATGGTTCCTTGTGTCCCCAGCTCCTCTGAGTCTCCTGGTCCAAGTCCCGACTGAAGTCGCAGTTCTCATTCCACTTTCTTAATATATGGTTTGGTCTCCCCCTGGAGACCACTGTATTTTGTATTTACTTACCCTTTTGCAATTGAAATCTTGTTGTGTATTTGTGTTTATATCTCAGGGTAGAAGATATACCAATGTGTTAGTGAGTGTTGTGTAGTAAATAGATGTATTTTTATATATACACTGTGTGGTTCATTTTCATTTAATCCACACTACATGATTAGAACTGGTAGAACAAGCTGCTTAACACTCCTTCAAGATAAGCCTGGAGGCTGCTCTCCACAGCTACCACTTAGAGAGCTTTTTTATCGTTGTTTAAGACCACTAAAATTACCATAAGGGTTGCCTGGATTAGTGTAAGGTGCTTCACTTAAATAAGTGTGCACCATATACTAAGCCAGCCTCCTACATATGCCAACGGTACAAACTCACTGCCTCCTCTACCTCATTAGGTATTTTTGCTCCCCACCTCCCGGGGTGCGTCAGTGGAAATGTACTTTGGAGCAAAGCATGCCCTAGACGTGTCACACGAACTGGCAGAATGATTCATCACTCCTTCCCATGAGGACCAGGCATCATAAACTTTCAGGGCTGCTGAGTTACTGTGCGACTGACAGAAGACAGGAAGCAGTACTGTTTGGTTGCTACAGCTTCTGGGCGGGATTTATTGTCCTTCGCTGCCCATGCTTACAGACAGGGGGATGCAGCCCAGTGTGAGAACTGCTGGGCTCCGCAGCCCAGGACTCCTTCTCTACTGCCTGGGCTCTGGCAGCACCACCAGTACGTGGTCCACATCACAGCGTAAGGACAGCGGTGGGCATGGTACAGGGTAAACAAAGGGCCAGGTACAGCTGTAGTGCACCATAGGGGCGTGGGGGTTCTTTTAAAAGTATTGTTTTTGCTTTGGGCACCACCCACACTATCACTTAGCCACCATGAACCTTGGTGGTAGTTCTTCAGTCATCTTTGAATAGAAAATTCTACAGATCATGAATTTGTGAATCAGAATCTGGAATTTACTCAAGAAGGTGCAATTTTTTGGAAGTGTAAGGGTAGAAGTTTTAAGAAGCATGTCTCTTGTTGTTGGATGAGTAGTTGAGGTACTGGGATGACCAAATTGAAAGAACTTCAGAATAAGAATACAATTGCACACCCAGGAGTCAACGTGAAGCAGGTAGACTATAATTTGTGTCTGTCAACATCAAATACAGGGAGAGAGAAGCAACTCTGCTTCCAAGACTATCTGCAAAAAGAGTGGGACTAAAGTTGATCTAATGATCTCATTGAAAAAAAAATTGTGGGACCCTCACCAGCTATTTTTGGTCAACGGTATGTTTTTGTTCACTATTGACATACTAATAACCTATAGCATCATCATCAGGTCTTATTCCTCCACCAGGAGGCAGTCTCCCTGATTAGAAAGACTGTATGGGATCTGTATCAACAAAAGATGTGATCTAAAATTACCTCCTAACCAAAATCTCTATGATTTAATAAAACTTGGAATAGGGTAAGATTAAAAACAAAGAGAGGATGTGTCCAGGGATATATGAGGGGTCCCTCACAGCCCACATATAATACATAATATAATTTATCCCCATTTAACATTAACGAATTTACATTCATCCAATTAACAATATCTGACATGCCTTTCTGAAAGACTGTTACTGTTTCCTCCTGGTTATTGGTAAAGGATAGGATCAGCTGGGTACCTTTTCTATAATTGACTAGTCTGATGTCGTGCTCCTTTATAAGGGTTATGAGTGGTCTCATATAGATGTTAAATAAGACGGGGCTGAGTGCCGAGCCCTGTGAAACTCCCTGTCGCAAGCTTTTATATTTGGAGCAGTATGGAGGCAGGGCAACAGCCTGATACCGATCAGACAGATAAGATTCCATCCACTTCAGCACTGAGCCCCCCACTCCAATTGAGGCTAGTCTTGCCAAGAGAATTACGTGATTGACCGTATCAAAGGCAGCCGACAAGTCCAGCATAATCAAGACTGGCGACTGACCACTATCTATCCTCATCCGCAACTCATCCATGGCAACGAGCAAGGCTGATTCAGTGCCATGCCGGGGTGGAAACCCGAATTGTTCACCCTCAAGGAGGGAGTGGGATTTCAGGTAATGGGATAACCTCTTACTAACATACCGCTCTACTATTTTCATATGGACAGGGAGGAGTGATATGGGTCCATAGTTGCTCAAAACCCACGGATACGCAGTGTGTTTCTTTAAAAGAGGGGTGACTATCGCCTTCTTCCATAGGTGTGGCACAATCCCTGACTCCAAAGATTGGTTGCATAGCTGTAGAGTTGGGAGACTAAGTTCATCTTCTAGCACTTTCCATTTTCTAGGGGGGGAGGGGATCAAGTGGAGCTCCCAACATGGAGGATCTTGTGATGAGTTGGAAGCATTCCACCGAGATGGGTTCAAAGAGTCAAACCTACTGACTTGACTCTCCAATAGGGTTAGCCTACTTTGAATCGTGCTGGGACCTGACACTGGTTCTGCAGTACCACTGTGGATATCACACTCTCTAGCTCCCCTTTCCGGATTCCCTGGTAAATTCCTTTCAGCAGGTATTGATTGTGCAGGAAGATCGATGTCCTCCAGTATCTTTCTGATCTTCTTATCAAAGAAGTCAGCCAGATCATTGCAGAGCTCCTGCAATTATGTGGCTGCCTGCTTAATGCAGTCAGGGTTTGACAATTCCCAAAGAGTATCAAAATCCTTTTTTGCTCAAATTTGTGGCTTCGAGAATTGAGTTAGCATAGTATTTAGCCTTGGCTTTGCTGACCTCTCTTTTATAATTACATAGCATGGACTTTAGGCATTTCTTATCTTCTTCAATGTATCTACTTCACCATTTCCTTTCTAACTTCTTAGATGATAGTATAAAGGCCCGATTACAACTTTGGCGATGCGGCGCCGGGACCGCCTCACCTCCGCGCCGCCAAAGCCATGGTCAGGCCACCCACCGAATTAGGAGTTTCCTCCTTTTTGGTGGGCTTTTTTTGGCGTTCCCATAGTTGTGCCTCTAAAAATAGACACCGCAATGGGAGCGCCAAAAACAGTTTCTGCTTGGCATGGACTGAAAAGTCCATGTCATGTAGGTTCTGGGGTACATGCACACAGGGGGGCACATGTTGTGCCCCCTTGCATGCACTCCAGGGCGCAGAGGCACAAGGGAGCCCTGTAGGGTCTCCTTTGTTTCCTCTCCACCAAGGTTTTCATGAAGGAGGAACCGCCATGAAAACCATGGCGAAGAGGAAAGTCGTAATATGCTTGGCGGGACAGTGGTGGTCCCGCTAAGCATGTTGATGCCTCCTGACCGCTGCAACACCACCAGAGAACGGCGGTTCCCTGGCGGCTGCAGCAGGGCCATGGCGGTCTGACCGCCACGCCCCCACAAGTCTGGCAGTCCGTTAGCGCCAGACTCGAAATCAGCCCCTAAGTGTTTTAGCGCTTTACTATATCAAGGTGCAGATGGTCTACAACAAGGTTTCATATTAATGAGGGGAATCACTTTTTCCAGTGTTTCACGAATCCCCTGCTCATATGCTGCATAATTGACATCCACTGTGTTCTTGGAGTCAAAGGTGTTAGCAAAATTGAAGAGTGGCTTCCTATTTAGCTTATTCAATGTATACCATGCCCTTCCTGCCCTTGTAGGCTGAGCGGCCAACTTAGGGGAACAGGGATCCTTCACCAATACTTCAAAGGAGACAAGGGCATGGTCTGTCCAGTTTAGCTGTAAGATGTCTTTTACAGAAATCAGCCCATCTGGTGCGAAGATGAGTTCCAGAATATGTCCAGTCTGGTGCATGGGGCCATATACTCATTGTTGTTAACCTAGAATCTCACATCAGTTCAACAGCTCTTTAAGAGGGGGTGAGAGGTCCCCTTCTGCCCATAGGTTGAAGTCCCCCAAATAATGAAGCTCGAGTGTGGGAGTGCCATGTTGGAGATCACTTCTATTAGAGGCGTTAGATCTGAATTCTGGAGCCTAGAGGTCTGCAGCATAACACCCCTGAAAAGGCACTACATTTCAGTTTTTAGGGCAAAACCCAGGGTTTCAGGTCATACCAGATCATCAAGTGGAAGTATGGAAATATTCCATTTATCCTCATAGATAACCCCTATTCCTCTTCCTTTTATATTCACCCTTGGCTTATAGAATGTTTTGAACCCTGGTGAGCAGGCCAGTCCTAGGTCTGCTTCTGAGTCTGGGGAGGTCCATGTTTCTGTAATAAACAGTGCATCCCATTCCCCAGATTCAAGCAGCCAATGGATTTCCATAGAATGTTTCACTAGTTATTCTTGTTAATCTATTTTGTTATGAGACATGTATTGGCTTATAGTTCATCTGATGTATACATCCCAAATAGGGAACTAATTGACAACATATGCTTTATTAAATGGTTTTATCCGTATTTGGAAGCATAATGATGGCTTTTGTCTAATTGTAAGGATTTATTCCTGCTTGAGAGCTAATTGACAATCAATTCCAACATTATTAAAACATACATTTCTGAAACTGAGTAAAAACTCTTGACAATTATTTAAATAACCCTACAGCCTGTAATCCCGTCTACAATTATTTTTCATTTGGTAAAGCTTGGAAGTCGCTATATATTTTAGAGGCTCATCAGTCGGTCTACATATGAGTCTTTCTTCCGATTTGTCTGTCACAGTTTAGAATATGTTTTTAATTTCCTTAAATTGAGCTTTGCAGTTAAAATTTGATTTATAATAACAAACAATGTTGCATAAAACACCTTTCAAGACAAGCACATTAGCCCCAGCAAAAAAGAAAAATTCTCAAAACATTGGCAAACATATTTGGAGTCCAAAGCAAACAATGAGTATTTAACAGATAGTGCTCAAATAATCAAAATCTTTCTAAAAGAAATACTAGGATCAATGACTAAATCATTTAATATAAAAAAAAATGCATAATGAGCTGCATGTGTAATATGGTCCTATACTGCCATCTTAGGGTTCAGATGATATTTATAAAACACTCAGCCTTCAGCCACTTGGTTTATAAATGTCAACAGAACCCCTTGATGGCAATATAGGCCAATATTACACAGTTACCTGTTATTTATTCTCTCTCCCTAAATGGAAGATGGAGAGAATGAGATGAGATTCTTCACCACATACAACAACAAAGCAGGGGAAATCAGGCATATTTCTCCTAGGCACTGGTTTATATTAAAGGCAGACCAAGTGATTGGGAAACAGATCTAGGCTTGTCCAAAGGTACCATTCAGTAGGAGCTCCAGCCCTAGAGATAAATTGAGTAAGAATATTGTTACATCATTACCGGATTGCAATTCCACTAAGATAGAGGGTTTTTATACTTGCCAGCATTGCAATGCCTTCAAATTTAGTGACAATGTCTTTGAATATGACTTTCCCTAAGAGGGCACCAAGAAAATTACAAAGTACATTACATGCACTAGTGAATACACAATTTATGCTCTGATATGTTCATATAAGAAATTATACATTGGCAGTACCATAGACCCATTAAAGAAAAGGGTATAAGATTATATGTGTGCTATTCAGAATGTGGATGTACACTATCCTGTAGCAAGACAATAGAGAGACAGCCCCAGGAGTAATCAGAATTTGCTCTAATTCTTTGGCATTGACCATGTTCCCAGATGGATGAGAGGGGGAGATCGCAAATTCACTCTAAGGAGAGTGGAGAGTTCCTACATAATAATGTTGGTATCTAAAATCCCACGTGGCCTTAATACTAAAGAGGAACTGAATATACTATGGGTGCCTCCCCAAAAGCTAAGACATTGGGCCCAATTCACAAAGGTAAACGTAGACGTTTGGTCTAAACTTAGACCAAGCGTCTACGTTTATGAGTTTGGGAATTCACAAAGGGCATTTACGAGTAGTATCTTTACAGCCGCACTCGGGCAGGAGATCTGCCCTGAGTGCGGACATAAAGATACTACTCGCAAATGCCCTTTCTGAATTCCCAAAGTGATAAACTTAGACGTTTAGTCTAAGTTTAGGCCAAAAGTCTAAGTTTCCCTTTGTGAATCAGGCCCATTGTTTGTTATATAACTGTATTATGTGTCTTATGATATTAGCTGACATTTTGTATTATTTTGAAAGCTAGATATTGAGCTAGTCAGCAAGATTTGGACTTTTGATACTAGAATTTAAATATTAACAAATGGAAAAATATCCACTTGGGTTTAATGTATTTCCAATTGTGATTAAATTAAATAGAATAGTGTACCCTTCCTGTTGTAGAATTGATGTATGTGCTGATATATTAGAATAAGTATTAGAGAGGAAGATGACATGATCTGTGTTCACAATCTCACATATTATATTTATATTTTACACTGGTACTTGGAGGTTCACATGGGGAACAGCGATACGCCATTTGAATATGTTTATAGCAGTATATATGAAGGACTCTTTATTGAACAGAATTGATTGAATAAGTATGATTAGCGAGCCTGGTGAGTATTATTAGCAAACTATATGATCTAATGGATGTAATCTAGCCCACTTGCGTGCTACTGGAAAGGTTACAATGGTGCTTATTACGTTCATCAATAGTGCTGAATGAGTTTCAAAATTTTGAACTGAATGATCATAGGCCCTGTACTGATGAAAGATGAATTATGCAGCCAATGAAGGCGGCAGGTACTGAGTAGATGAAATGCATGTAATTAAACTACGATATCTTGTTTAGAACAGAAAGAACTAAAATTATACAGATTGACATTTTATGAGTTTTGTTTCATGTATATTGATTGCCAATAATCTCTGGATGATGAATTGACTTCTCCATATATCTATTTCTTATATTTCATTTCATTATGAAAATTGAGATTCCAAGATGGTGCCTGAATTTCTTAAATATCGTGAACTCCTTGGGTTGTCGTTTGTATTTTCTCACTTGTCTATATAGCTTGCACTGTTGATTAATTTCACCACCTGTGAGCAATGTCGTATGGCCAAAATGTATAGGGTGTTTATCATGCCACAATAAATATACACTATCATACCATGGTTCTGGAGTGCACATCTTGTCTGTTCGAAAGGGGACGGAGCATTAGCCAGTGGTGGTCATGACTGTGTAGTTATAGTTAGGTCAGCCTTTCCATAGGAAATGCACTTTTTGTGTTGCTAATAAGTTTGGCACCGTTTGACGAATCTCCATGAAACTTTCCAAAAAAGTGCTCTTTTTATCCCTTATTTGTGCATGGAACATTTTGGGATGATCCATCAAGCAGGAGCCGGAAAAAAAGGGGAGCCCTAAAATACAAAATCCCCATGCATTTTCAGTAGACTTCTTTAGGGAGGGCTACAGCAAAACCTGATGAACAGAATTACATCAAAATTGGCAGGAAGAAAGATCTTGGTCTGCAGATTCTGCTTTTTGAGATTTAGGGCTCAATTACGAGGCTGGAGGTCTACGGATCGCCAGACTTGTGGGAGCGTGGCGGTGGCGGTCTCCCGACTGCCTTATTACAATTAGGGTGGTCGGACCGCCATTGCACCACTGCAGCTGCCAGGGAACCGCCATTCCCTTGCAGTGGTGCAGCGATGTATAAGTAGTAATATGCTTGCCCGAACCATTGTGGTCCCGCCAAGCATATTACAAGTTTCCTCTCTACCACGGTTTTCATGGCAGTTCCTTCTGCATGAAAACCATGGCAGAGAGGAAACTGAGCCATGTGGATGCACACCGGGGGGCACAACATCTGCCCCCCGTGTGCATGCACACCAGTTCCTGCAGGAACTGTTTTGGGCTTTCCCATTGTGGTGCCCATTTTTAGAGGCACCGCCATGGGAATGTCAAAAAAAGTACACCAGGCAGAAGGAAACTCCTAATCTGGCGGGCGACCCAACTACGGGTTTGGCAGTGCAGCAGAGGGGCGGTCCTGGTGCCGCACCGCCAAACTCGTAATCAGGCCCTTAGGGTAAATCCGTTCAGTGGTTTTCGAGAAATTTAGGTTAAAAAATATTTGTATATCTGGATGGTTGGGTTCGATTAACTCTCACGAGAGTCCCATGAACCCAATTTTTAAAACAATTCGAGCATTCTGAATGGCCCAGGGAGCTTTTTACCCTTGGGCTATGTTGCTTCTGTGAAAGTCAGACTCCCACGGGAGAGAGCGCCATGTTGGGCTGCCAGAAACATGAGAAAAATGTTGCTGACAGCCATTATAGAACTCAGGGAATGAGTCCCCTGTCCTGAACTTTTACAAAATAAATCATATAAGGGGGCAGGGTAGGGATACCCTCCTCACCCTAGGCCCCATCGGGGATACCAAGAGCAACCTCCGGGGCAAAAAAGAATAAATAATTGGCCATTTTCGCTGTGATCCCACGGGAATACCAAGGAATCGCTGAAAAAAATAACAACTCTACAAAAAAAGCAATGGCAGCACGGTGCCGCATTGTTTAATGGAAAGGGGGCAAACTCTTCCCCTCCCTGAGCCATATTCAGCCCTGGGGACTCCATCCCCTGGAGCCTGATTTATTAATATAGGAAGGGGGCACACAACCCCCTCTCCGAGCTGTATTTTGCCCTTGGGACCCCATCCCCCGGGGCCCGATTTATTCATATGGGGAGGGGGAGCGCAGCCCCCCTCTCTGAGCTGTATTTGGCCATGGGGACCCCATCCCCCTGGTCCCGATATATATTAATATGGAAAGGGGTGCATCGCCCCACCCTGAGCCTTTAATGGCCCGGGGTCCCCATGCCCCAGGGCCGTATCACTTGCTGTATCCTAGTTAGCCCACCCCCAGGACACAGCAGTTTCCCTGTCAGCACCAGTGCAGGAAGCGAAACTTGTGTTTGCCCCTGTCTGGCGGGAGCATTTTTAAAATTACCACCAAACAGAAGCAGACACTAAGTCTGCTCCCAGCCGATGGGAGCAGACTTGCATTCTGTTTCCCTGCCCGCACTGGTGCAGGCAGGGCAACAGAAAAAGATATTGCTCCCTCCCGGAGGGAGCAACGTAAATAGCTGCTCCATCTGGGCTAGAGCAATGCCAGCTCCCGCACCATGCGGGGAGCTGGCTCGGGCTACTGGGGCCCTAGGCTCCCTTTGCAGTCCCCAAAGTGTTTTTTGTGGGTGCCCCAGGTGGGCACCGGGGCACCCGCCTATGTTAAAGATAGGCCTTGGGGGTTAGGGTCCCCAGGGCCATAATAGGCTCGGGGAGGGGAGGCTGCATGGCCTCCCTCCCCTTTAAAATAAAAACTGTGGACTCTTGATGGATAAATACACAGGAGAGGTTCTATTTTGGCCCTTATGCTCATTTCACAGAAATTAAAGCTCAAAGGGAAGCACGTACAAAAATAAATATTGCAGGTGCCCTAGTTGAAACTCCACTTCTGTAAAGGAGAAATCATCCTAACTTCTTGTACTTGACCAAGACAAATCAAGTGTGTTTGCTCTACAATTCTATGTTGAAAAACGATAAAAAAAATAATAATAACAATAATACAAATTTTAAAGTGCATAGCTACCTCAATTGAGTTGTCCCAGCGCTAGGTATAGGTATACGCAGAATTAAATGCAGCTATTAAACCCCCATAGATCCTGCATTAAGGAACCAAGTTTTATGTTTTTTCCTGAAATCGCACTCCGACTAGGCCTGACGAACTGACAGTGGAAAAGCATTCCACAATTTTGTCTCTAAATAGTGGAAAGAGCTTCCACCTATGCGCACTCTCTTTACTTTGGGAGCAGACGCCAACATATCCCCTGCCGATCTTAGATTTCTCCCTGGTATATATGGTCTAACCAAAGGATCTGAAATCCTTGATGGAGGTGAATGCATTGTTGATTTATTGGAGTGCAATCTCTTCTGTAGTGATTGTCCAAGACGAGTGGGTTGTTTCTTGTCGTCTCCTGGTCTGAGAGCAGAGTCCATGGCCCCCCTTTTAATTACTGCTGAGTATGCAAATGAGAAAAATCACCTACAAGCACCACCCGTTTGGCCCCGCCCCTTGCACGCTAGTAGTATGCAATGGGGCTCCCGCCATTTTCTAGGCTGATGGACAGCTCAACTTACCAAAGTGACCTGAGCACGTTTCCCAACAATTTTGATTGTGCGTTCTTGATGCAAAGGAAAATGAGGACATCTCCACCAAACAAAGAAGCACTTACATCATATAATTAAAAGAAAGTAATCCTGTTTGGTGGGGATTTAACTGTTTGTCTGTAGTCTTGTCGTATTCTCTATATGAGAATTCATTCTGTCACTGATTTCTGTATGAAGACGGTAGAGGAACAATCACACCACCAAAACTTCACATAGACAAGGTCACTGGAGACATTACCTCATGGTCCTTTACGCAGCTGTAGTGTAGAGTATGCATTAGACAAAACCAAAGGTTAAAGTAACGTTATAGTTAGGTGTGATAAAAATGTCTGGTTTTGTTAAAAAAAAATTGAAATTTACTGAACAAAACTAAGGTTAAAGTAATGTTATAGATAGGTGTGACCTAACTTTTGTTTAAAACAAAAACTTAGAAATTCACTGAAAAAACCAAAGGTTAAAGTGACGTTATAGTTAAGGTTAAGATGTCAGTAACAACATTGTTTTGACCTAAAAAATTCACCAGTTACAGTTAGCACAGCTAACTATAACTTGTGCCCCAGACTTGCACTGCTTATGACTTCACATATTACATCACTCAGGAGACGTTCTATGACATCATTTATGACATCACTGATGGCATCTCAAATGACATTATCGATGATATCACTAATGACATCATCCAATGAGTGTGTTTGTTTTATAGCTTACACAGTGGTGGGTAACTGCAATATTACTTTTCTACCTAATTATGTACAGCCAGTGTCCAGCTAATGGGTCTAATTGTTTACAAAACACATTTGCTCCTAATGCACCACAGGTGTGTAGAGGTATTGAACGCATTACAAATCTTTCTATTGGAGAGTATCTCTATGTGCAGATAACAGTTGATGACTTCTGTCCAGGAATCTCCACACGTTTTTTGGTTCTGCAGAAAAAGTTTCCAACAGGGCAAAGATTCTATGTAGTAGATACTAAGGGGCCGATTCCGATCTCGGCCGGTAGTGCTCCGAATCGGATTCGGATTTACCGGATCCGATTCGGAGCCCTGTTTCCCGACCGAATCGTACGCGGGTCCGGCCGAGCGAGTACGATGCAAGCACCCGCGAAATCGCCGACCGACTCGTACGCGGCTTCAACACGCTCCGACCAACTCGCATGGACACGACTCGTACCGCGCTATGGAGACGTTTCCCGGCTGGGTAAGTACGATGCGCGCCGCGAGCAGTCCGACCGACTCGCGCCGTCCAGCTCGAAAAAGCTGTCGGAGCCGGACTTTGGGGGTCCGCGTCGGACCCCCCTGTACGCATAGGCGCGCGAGTCGCACACAGGGGGACCCATGGGTCCCCCTACCTGTGCACGTATGCCGCGATGCGCATGGACGCGTACCCGCTGTAGGGGCGCCCTTGTTCGCCTCGCACCCATTGAGTCAATGGGAGCCCGCGTACGCGTCTTACGACCGGCTCCCATTGACTTCAATGG
The DNA here is from genome assembly GCA_963921515.1 of Calotriton arnoldi. NCBI lineage: Eukaryota > Metazoa > Chordata > Amphibia > Caudata > Salamandridae > Calotriton > Calotriton arnoldi. Next base: position 557,043 of record CAWUFW010007285.1, read on the forward strand.
GAGTCCGACCGAATCGAGTCCGATAGCATGCGAATGCATCGTACTCGTCCGGTCGGACTGCTAGGGTCCGATTCGGTCGAAATTCTCTCCGGGTCCGGCTCGGTCGGAGAGATTTCCGGCCGGAATTGGAATCGGCAACTAAGTAGTAATAAGCAGCGTTGAGTTATTAGACAGAATCGTTTCAGCATGACAATTTCTACATAACATCCTAACATATGTAAATGTGCTTGTTTTGCTTCAGAAGATGAGCCATCTGTAAACTTTTCACCACAGCATGAAGGCTTCAGGTAGTATGATCTTTAGTACATTCAGACCTTGGTTATTTTAAGCGAATCATGTCTTTTTTGACAAGTGTTGCATAGAGTGTACACTGTTCTTGGTACATACTTTTTACTATTCTGTGGTATATTTCTCATGAGAGTTTTACTGTCTACAAGCAGTGTGGAACAGAGCAAACTCTCTCCATAGAGTAAACACTGTTTACAGTACCTTCTTTCCTGCTCATATCAGCTTCATTTGTCAATATAGGTTCAGTGACTGTGAGGGTTTGATACAAATAAAATCTATCTGAAGTAAGGCATTCATTTTGGAACAGATGTTGAGTACCTTGAAGAACGTGGATTTTTCTGAACAGTTGTGTACATATTGAACACTGTGTGCAATATGGGTTTCCCATATATGTGTGGTTGATTGTTAATGTGAACTAGGCTACCCGTGAGATGTATGGTATAGGGTCAATGTTGCACATAACACATGCTTGCTACACCTAATAGAGTAGTGATGGCATTAATGATGCTTCATATTAATCTGAGCTATTTTGTACTTAATTTGGGGCTTCTAATGCCATACTACTTTATAGAGTAAAGTGTGCAAAAGAAGCTTGGATGATGTCATCAGTGATGTCCTAAATGATGTCATAGAACATGCCATGAGTGATGCAATATGTGAGTCATAAGCAGTGCATTGCAGGGGTGCAAGTTAAACTTAGCTTTGCTAACTATAACTGGGAAATTTCTGTGTTTTTTTAGATCAGACGTTATTGTTGTCACTGATGTATTTACCTAACTATATCATCACTTTAACCTTTGTTTTTTCAGTGAATTTCTAAGGGTTCTTTTTAAACAAAAACAGATATTTTTATTACACGTAACTACAACGTTACTTTAACCTTTGGTTTTTTCCAGTGACTATACATTATATATATATATATATGTGTGTGTGTGTATACTGAAAAACCAAAGGTTACAGGGACGTTATGGTTGGGCTCAGATTTCCCTCATACAAAACCAGTAAAACTCAGCAGTTATAGTTACCTGAGCTAACTATAACTTATGCCCCCACAATGCACTGCTTATGATCTCACATATTACATCACTTATGACATGGTCAGTGACATCACCGATGACATCACTGATGACATCTCAAATGACATCACTGATGACATTTTGCTGGTTTTGTACAAGGGAAATCTGAGCCCAACTATAACATCCCTGTAACCGTTGTTTTTTTCAGTGAATTTGTAAGGTTTTTTGTAGTTCAATTTCCTAACTAGGGTCGCCAGTAGGTAGTTATAGTTAGGACCTAGTTTCCATAGGAAAAGCATTTTTTGATTTGCCAATATCTTTGGTGCTGTTTGACGAATCTTCGCAAAATTTTTAAAACTAATGGGGTGCTCCGGTCAGCTCCTGTCTTGAACGTTTAGGGGTGATTCGTTAAGCGGGGGCCGAGAAAAGAGGGGGGTCCCAAAACACGTTTTCTTCATGTTAATTTCCGCAAGAAACTTTAGACAATGCTACAGTCCGAACTGCTGAACTGAATTACACCAAATTTGGCAAAAAGGTAGGTCTTGATACAGAAAGCGTGCTTTTTTAAAAATGGTGTAAATCCGTTCAGTAGTACCTGAGAAATTTAAAAAATACAAATATCGATATTGGTGGCCGAGGAGGATTCGCGAACCCTCCCGAGCACGAGCTTCATTTTGATTGGCTGTCAACACTCCAAACCAGGAAGTATTGGCAGCCATCTTGTGGCTCGGTAAAACCGAGTCACAAGAAAACAGTAAAAATGGATAAAAAAACAAGAAAAGGGGGCAGGGTAGGAACACCCTGACACCCTAAGCCTGCTCAGGGGGTCCCACAAGGGCCCCGAGGGCCAGAAAAAGTATTTTTTTTAAATATTTTTGGCCGAATTCGTGCTTTGTTTCTTTTAGCCCCCGGGTGGGCCAGGTCAGGTCAGGTCCCGGGGCAATGAGGAAATTATAGGCGGGGGCTTTAATTAATATGAGGTGGGGGGCCTCGCAGGCCCCTCAAGCCCCAGGGACTGCCACCTTTCTTTAATTATAAGCAGGGGCATGCGGCCCCTCCACACCTCCCCGGGGCTTTGTTTAATTATGGGTGGGGGGGGCCTCATGGGCCCCCCCAAGCCCCATGGACCGTCACCTCCCTGGGGCTATTGTAAAAAGTAAGTGTGGGGGGGCTCGAGCCACCACCTCCCCGGGGCACTAATTATTGAAGTGCTGGGTCCATTGCGAACTCCCGGCCCTGGGGACCACCACCTCCCCGGGGCTATTCACATGTTGGGAGGGGGGCTGCGCGGGCCCCCTTCCAGGAGCCCTCCAAGGCTATGGGGACCACCACCCACCAGGGCCGGCTCCGGCAATGTCCCGGGGTGCCCACCCCCGGGACATTGCAGTTTGCAATGGCAGGGCGGGAGCACTGCTTCCGCCCTGTCATTGCAAACTATGCTTCACTTCATGGAAGCGAGAGCAGGAAACCTGCTCTCGCTTCCATGAAGCGAAGCAGTATTGCTTTTGGACAAGGGGAGCTGCATGTCAGCAGCTCCCCTTGTCCAAAAGCAATGCCAGCTCTCGCAGGAGGCGGGGAGCCGGCTGGGTCCGCGGGGGCATTGGAGCTCCCCCGCGGTCCCCAATGTAAGGCCAGGCCCTGGGGGATGGGGTCCCCGGGGCCATAATTGGCCTCAATAGGGGGGACACGCGGCCCCCTCCCAAAAAAAAACAAAAAACAAAGCTGGCTAGGCCCCGGGGGATGGGGTCCCCGGGGCCAGAAGTGGCCAAGGGAAGGGGGAGCCACACGGCCCCCCTCCCGTACTTAAAATGTTTTTTTTTTTAAAGAACGAGGCCAGGCCCTGGGGCATGGGGTCCCCGGGGCCAGAAGTGGCCCAGGGAAGGGGGGCCTCACGGTCCCCCTCCCGTAACATAAATAAAAGAAAAAATTTAAAAAGAGGCAATGCCCCGGGGGATGGGGTCCCCAGGGCCAGTAATGGCCTCAGGAGGGGGGCCGGGCGGTCCCCCTCCTTTAAAGGTAGTTTTTTTTTTTATTAAAGTGGCCATGCCCCGGGGGATGGGGGCCCCGGGGCTGAAATAAGCCTCAGGAGGGGGGCCGCGCAGCCCCTTTACCGTTTTTTTAAAAAAAAGTTTAAAAAATGCCTCAGGCCCTGGGAGATGGGGTCCCCAGGGCCCACAAAATACTAAAAGAAGGGGGGCCACACAGCCCCCCTTCTAAAAATATTTTTTTTAAAGAAAAGTCGGCATCTCGCCGAAGGCCCCGCTCCCTCCCTGCACCACTCTGCAAACGCGCCTCCTGGCGCGTTCTAAGTTGGGGGATGAAGTACCCTAGATCCTTAAGGGTCCTTAGGTGCCCACTAGCCCACCAGGTACCTCCAGTAATCCCCACACAGTGGGATTGCTGAGAGGTGGTCCGAGGCCACGCCCCTTTTTACACCACTCTGCAAACTTGCCTCTTGGCGCACTGCTGGTGGGGCAATGAGGTCCTCTTGTGTCCTGAGGACCTCAGTACTAAAGTGGACTTCATCCCCTGAGCAGCAGAGCACCAGGAGGAGCGTTTGCAGAGTGGTGTAAAAAGAGGGCGTGGCCTAGGACCACTCTCAGCAATCCAGCTGTGTGGGGCTTACTAGAGCTAATAGGAGGGCTAGTTGGCCCCCAGGGACCCTCAGGAGGCAAGGGGACTTCATCTCCCAACCAAGAGCGCGCCAGGAGGTACGTTTGCAGAGTGGTGGAGAAAGGGGGCATGGCATGTGTCCACCTCTCAGCAATCCAACTGTGTGGGGCTTACTCGAGGTAACAGGTAGGCTAGTTGGCCCCTAAGGACCCCCACAAGCAAAGAGGACTTCATCCCCCAACCAAGAGCGTGCCAGGAGGCACGTTTGCAGAGTGGTGGCCTGCTATGAGAACTTAGCAATCCTGTTGTGTGGGACTTACTGGAGATAATAGGAGGGGTAGTTGGCCCCCAAAGATGTCCTTGGGGGCCGACCACCCCTCCTGTTACCTCCAGTAAGTCCCACACAGTGGGATTGCTAAGAGGTCTTCTGAGGCCATGCCCTCCTTTTTCCACCACTCTGCAAACACGCCTCCTGGCACACTACGGGTTGGGGGATGAAGTCCACTTTACTCCTGAGGGACTTTGGGGGCCAAGAAGCCCTCCTAGTACCTCTTGTAAGTCCTACACAGCGGAATTCCTGAGCACTGGTCGGAGGCCCAGCACCCTTTCTCCACCACTCTGCAAACGCGACTACTAGTTAAAGAACATTTGCAATGTAATAGGTTTCGCATTTGAGAGAGTTAGAGCTATTGGCATTGTAAATGTAAAAAAATGTTACCAATGTTTTTTGGAGTGGATGTACGTTGTGTGTAGTGGAATTATGTGGTATGTTGTGCCGTGAAATTATGTGGGTAGAAAGTATGTGGTATCTAGTGTAAAGGAATTATGTAGAGTGTGATTATGTGTTATGGAGAGTAATTATGTGGTTTGGTACTCTGTGTTGTGGAGTGGTAACCTCAGGTTTAGTCTTCTACGTTTCCATAGAAGCTAAACTATGAACTCAATGAGACAAAAAAAAGAAGGAATCACTGAGGAGCACTTCTGGACCTAGTCAGAGGTATGAGCAGGGCCACTGGAATTATGCTACTGTTTGGCTGCACCGACTTTCGCACAAATATACATTTTCCGCATTAGCCACCTAATCCATCATCTATTGCCTAATCTGCAGATTTGAACAAAAAAAGCCTTGTTTCTAGCTCAAACGTTACCAAAAATGCAGCGACAAGTGTTACAGCGTGGTGGAAGGCCCTTTGTAAACCTAGAATGGTCCCCTGTTACTTATTGCTAAATGTGGGTGTTAAATTGGTACTAATGGTGTGCAAGCCACACATGCTTCTTTCTGCGCCTCTCTTGCCTCTTTCTGCATTTCTGTTGCTTCTTTCTGCACCTTTCTTTCTTTTTCTGCACTTCTCTTGCCTCTTTCTGCACATCTCTTCTACTTTCTGCACCTCTTTTGCCTCTTTCTACACCTCTGTTGCCTCTTTCTGTACCTCACTTGCTTCTTTGTGCACCCCTCTTGCCTCTTTTTGCACCTCTCTTGCCTCTTTCTGCACCCCTCTTCCCTCTTTCTGCACCCCTCCTGCCTCTTTCTGCATCTCTGTTCCTTCTTTCAGCACTTCTTTTGTTTCTTTCTGCACCCCTTTTGCCTCTTTCTCCACCACTCTTCCCCCTTTCTGCATGTCTGCTGTTTCTTTCTGCACTTCTCTTGCCTCTTTTTCTACCCCTCTTCCTGCATCTCTGTTGCTTATTTCTGCACTTATCTTGCATCTTTCTGTACCTCTCTTGCTTCTTTCTGCACCCCTCTGCTCTTTCTGCACTCCTTTTGCCTCTTTCTGCACCTCTGTTCCTTCTTTCTGTACTTCTTTTGTTACTTTCTGCACCTCTCTTGCTTCTTTCTGCACCCCTCTTGCCTCTTTCTCCACTCCTCTTCCTTTTTTCTGCACCTCTGTTGCTTCTTTCTGCACCTCTCTTGTCTCTTTCTCCACCCCTCTTCCCTCTTTCTGCACCTCTGTTGTTTCTTTCTGCACCTCTCTCTTGCTTCTTTCTGCACCCTTGTGCCCCTTTCACACCCCTCTTCCTGCACCCATCTTGCCTCTTTCTGCACCTGTGTTCCTTCTTTCTGCACTTCTTTTGTTTCTTTCTGCACCTCTCACTTCTTTCTGCATCCCTTTTGCCTCTTTCTGCACCCCCTTCCCTCTTTCTGCACCCCTCTTGCCTCTTTCTGCACCTCTGTTCCTTATTTCTGCACTTCTTTTGTTTCTTTCTGCACATCTCTTGCTTCTTTCTGCACCGCTCGTGCCTCTTTCTGCACCCCTCTTCCCTCTTTTTGCACCCCTCTTGCCTCTTTCTGCACCTCTGTTGCTTGTTTCTGCACTTCTCTTGTCTCTTTCTCCACCCCTGTTCCCTCTTTCTGTACTTCAGTTGCTTCTTTCTGCACCTCTCTTGCTTCTTTCTGCACCCCTCATGCCTTTCATACCCCTCAACCCTCTTTCTGCACCCCTCTTGCCTCTTTCTACACCTCTGTTCCTTCTTTATGCACTTCTTTTGTTTCTTTCTACACCTCTCTTGCTTCTTTCTGTACCCCTCTTGTCTCTTTCTGCACCCTTCTTCCCTCTTTGTGCACCTCTCTTGCCTCTTTCTGCAACTCTCTTGCCTCTTTCTTCAGTTCTCTTGCCTCCTTCTGCACCTCTGTTGCTTCTTTCTGAACTTCTCTTGCCTCTTTGCACCCCTCTTGTCTGTTTCTGCCCATCTCTTGCTTCTTTCTGCACCCCTCGTGCCTCTTTCACACCCCTCTTGCCTGTTTCTGCACTTCTGTTCCTTATTTCTGCACTTCTTTTGTTTTTTTCTGCAGCTCTCTTGCTTCTTTCTGCACCCCTTGCCTATTTCTCCACCCCTCTTCCCTCCTTCTTCGCCTCTGTTGACTCTTTCTGTACCTCTGTTGCTTATTTCTGTACTTCTCTTGCCTCTTTCTATACCCCTCTTGCCTCTTTCAGCACCTCTGTTGCTTCTTTCTGCAATTCTTTTGCTTCTTTCTGCACTTCTCTTGCTTCTTTCTGCACTTCTCGACTCTTTCTCCACCCCTCTTCCCCCTTTCTGCATCTCTGTTGCTTCTTTCTGCACTTCTCTTGTCTCTTTCTCCACCCCTCTTACCCCTGTCTGCATCTCTGTTGCTTGTTTCTGCACTTCTCTTGTCTCTTTCTCCACCCCTCTTCCCTCTTTCTGCACTTCTGTTGCTTCTTTCTACACCTCTCTTGCTTCTTTCTGTACCCCTCCTGCCTCTTTCTGCACCCTTCTTCTCTCTTTGTGCACCTCTCTTGCCTCTTTCTGTAACTATCTTGCCTCTTTCTTCAGTTCTCTTGCCTCCTTCTGCACCTCTGTTGCTTCTTTCTGAACTTCTCTTGCCTCTTTGCACCCCTCTTGTCTGTTTCTGCACCTCTGTTGGTTCTTTCTGCACTGCTCTTGCTTCTTTCTGCACCTCTCTTGTCAATTTTAGCTCCCCTCTTGCCCCTGTGTGCATCTCTGTTGCTTGTTTCTTCACTTCTCGTGTCTCTTTCTCCACCCCTGTACCCTCTTTCTCTACCTCTGTTGCTTCTTTCTGCACCTCTCTTGCTTCTTTCTGCACCATTCTTGCTTCTTTTCTGTACCCCTCATGCCTTTCAGACCCCTCAACCCTCTTTCTGCACCCCTCTTGCCTCCTTCAGCACCTCTGTTGGTTCTTTCTGCACTGTTCTTGCTTCTTTCTGCACCTCTGTTGATTCTTTCTGCACTTCTCTTGCCTTTTTCTGTACCCCTCTAGCCTCTTTCTGCACCTCTGTTGCTTATTTCTGCACTTCTCTTGCTTCTTTCTGCACTTCTGTTGCTTTTTTCTGCATCCCTCTTGCCTCTTTCTGCACCCTTCTTATCTCTTTCTGCACCTCTCTTGCCTCTTTCTGCAGTTCTCGTCTCCTTCTGCACCTCTGTTGCTTCTTTCTGTACCTCTCTTGCCTCTTTCTGCACTTCTCTTGCCTCTTTCTGCACTTCTCTTGCCTCTTTCTGCACCTCACTTACCTCTTTCTGCTCCTCTCTTGCCTCTTTCTGCTCTTCTCTTGCCTCTTTCTGCACTTCTCTTGCCTCTTTCTACACTTCTCTTGCCTCTTTCTGTACTTCTCTTGCCTCTTTCTGCACATTTCTTACTCTTTCTGCACCTCTCTTGCCCCTGCAATTCTCTTGCTCCTTTCTGTACTTCTCTTGCCTGTTTCTATATTCAAATGGAAAGTGCAAGCTGTCAAGTTTAAAGGTCTGCATGCTCTCGTGACTGAGGTATATGTCTACTTGCACATGTATTCTCACATGTTATGCATCTGAAGATGATAGCTTAAAAAGCGGGTAGCTTCTCCTATAGGTGGTCAAATCTTCTTAGTTCTGCTCTGTCATTCGGTTGCACAGGCAGACATGTCTTATGTATATATGTGTTATAGAGCCCCTCAAATATACTATTGAATACCCATGTGCCCTGTATTGTGAGCAGAAAGAAATGCATATACCTAGAGTATACTGTTTGAAACACAAGTATTAAAGTGTTTGTATGTTTATTTCCATTTAACATGTCACTAGGTAAAAGCAGAGACACACGCATGCATACCTTCACAAACTTGTTCAGACTTACAACAGTGATATGCTTAGTATTGCTGTTTTATATTTGGTAGGCGTAACATTCTGAGCAGTCGATTAATAGTGAACCTTCAAGAGAAAAGTGAGGTTTAAGACATCTTCGGAGAAGGATTAGTGATTAGGGTACTTTGTATGAGTCTGTTATAAGGTACAGTCAAAGTAGGCCTCTTTCTGCACCTCTGTTGGTTCTTTCTGCACATCTCTTGCTTCTTTCTTCACCTTTCTTCCTCTTTCTGGACTTCTGTTGTCTCTTTCTGCATTTCTCTTGCTTCTTTCTGCACCTTTCTTCATCTTTCTGCACCTCTCTTGCCTCTTTCTGCACTTCTCTTGCTTCTTTCTGTGCCTTTCTTCCTCTTTCTGCACATGTCCTACCTCTGTAGGCATAGTTAGAAATTAGCATTTAAAAAACCTTAGAAATTCACTGAAAAAACCATAGGTTTCAGGGATGTTATAGTTAGAAATTATCATTTAAAAAACCATAGAAATTCACAAAAATAAAACATAGGTTTCAGGGACGTTATAGTTAGAAATTAGCATTTAAAAAAACCATAGAAATTCACTGAAAAAACCACAGGTTTCAGGGACGTTATAGTTAGTTGGACATTTCACTCGTACAAAACCAGAGCAATTCGGCCGTTATAATTAGTTGAGCTAACTATAACTCGCGCCCCTGCAATGCACTGCTGATGACATCACATATTACATCACTCATGACATGGTCAGTGACATCACTGATGACATCTCAAATGACATCACTAATGACATCATCCACGTGATAATCTGATGCACCTCCTCACAGCCTAATATAACCTTTGATGCACCCACTCTAAAATACAGACTGCCATTCTCGAAACCATAGATACACCAATACCAGTTACTACATACCCACTCACTGATTCCTAGGTCTACACACACATCCACTCCCTCATCCATACATTCACTCATACATGCAGTCACTCATCAATACAGCCACTATCATATGCAATCATATACCCAGACACTAACACACCGCCACTCACCCATAGAGTTACTCACACAGCTAGTCAGTCATGCAAAGAATCAATCACACTCCCATTTACTCACCTACACAGTTATACACACACCATCTCACTTATTTATACAGATACTAACTCATACTTACTCTCTTATACAATCACTGACACAAGCACACACTCATCCATACAGCCACTCTCACAATCACTCACTCTCACATATAATCATTTATATACTCCAACACTCACATATACTGCCTTTCACATATGTAGTTACTCACACATTTACCACTGAGCAATCCATTCACTCACCAACACACCCATACACACACTCACCCACCCATACAGCCCCTCACAGACGCACTCTTGAACCCATACACCCAGTGAATCACCCACTCACACATCCATGCAGGGAGTCACACACACCCCACCCACCCACACAGACACTCAGGCACCCATGTAGGTACTCAGACAACCAATCAACAACCCATTAAGACACTCATGTAGCTACTCACCAACCCAAGCAGCCACTTACACACCAACTGACAGACTGATACAGACATTCATACAGATTAGTCAGTCACCCATGTATTAGTAAGACATGTTTAATCACTCACTTATACAGCCAGTCATGCACCTATTAAATCATCCATTCAGACACTCATACGCCCACTCACTCTTCAATACACCTTGGCATATATAAATATAAAACATATTTAAACTTTTTAGAAACACTCAGTCACTGGATGATGTCATCAGTGATGTCACTGACCATGTCTTGAATGATGTAATATGTGATGTCATCAGCAGTGCATTGCGGGGGCACGAGTTATAGTTAGCTGAACTAACTATAACGGCCGAATTGCTCAGGTTTTCTACGAGTGAAATGTCCAACTACCTATAACGTCCCTGAAACCTGTGGTTTTTTCAGTGAATATATATATTCATCCACAGTTCAGCTCTTTTTCGCTGACGTTTTTTGGCGCTCTCAGGCAGTGCGGAACCCCACAGCAGAGCCCAGCCGTAAAATATCCAACACACTCTCCCGAAAAGAAAGAACTGGATCGCACTCACGGGCTGGTTCAATTTCCTTTTAATTTTCAATAGTCACAAGTCATTCAATTCGAATACGACAAACTAACGCGCTTCTGTCTCACTGAGACCTTGTTAACGGTAATGCTGGTGATGCATTCTAACCAATTATATGCATTGTTGTTCATTACAACCTTCATCATCATTTCCTGTGACGCACCGCTTGGCAATCTGGGATATGTAGTTTCATGAACTAACTTAGACTAAATAACGTGATTAAAGTGATATTGTGCAGAAAACAAAGTGTTAAAAATTAGACCCTATCTGGACATTCCGCATTGTGACTTATTTTGTCCTAATATGGCAATGATATTGATTTTTGGTACATTTTATCTTAAATACGTCAACTCCCATTAATTGGTTCATATTTCTCAACATTTCGGCAATACTTTAGCCTCTCCGGTGGGTTAGCTGCTGGCTCGTCATATTTATTGTCATTTCCTAATCTATTCCTCCAGTGGATTCATCAAGAATAGCGTAGTAATGCCTCAGCCCCCCTTCGTTCCCTTGTGCATTCGTTACGCACACAAAGTTAAGATTACTGTTGAAGCATTTCCATACGTTCTCAACCTCTATCAATACTCTTTTATCATACTTATGATTTATTCTTATGCAGTATGTTATAGGGTCTTAGCAGTTCGTGATCAGTGCTATAGTGAGGTGAATTAATGTGTCTGAGAAGCCAAAATGAACTTCAGAGTTGTTTCTAAATGTACATATAGTTCTTCACTCTGATTCAATCCATGCAGTGTAAATGTACGCAAGTCCAAAGTATGTCGGGATTCTCTTTGTCTTGACCTCCTTTCCCTGTCTCCGCCTCTCTCATGGTGGTCTACAGTTTTGATTGCAAAGAATTTTAATCGTTTCCAATCTATGGTCTTTGTTTATAGTTGCTCGAACGTGTTCCAGGATGCGTTTTTTCAATTCGCAAATTGTGCTTCCCACATATTAGAGAGGGCAAGGACATTCAATTACGTACACTACATACTGGCTCTTGCATGTAATTATGTCTTGAATTTTCCAAGTTTTATTGTTAGCCACTTAATTTCTCTTGTGTTTTTTGCAATTTGACACACTTTGCAGTTATGGCATTTTACAAAGCCTTTTGATTTCAACCACTGAGCTGGCTTTCTTTTCTTTTTCCAAAAATGACTATGAACTAATCGATCTTTAAGATTTGTTGCTCTTCTAAAAGTCACATTTGGATGTTTACCCATGATTCGAGCTATGGTTGGATCACGCTGGAGTGTTTTCCAATTTTTCGTCAGGATTCCTGTTGTCTTTTTAGATTGTCTTGAGAATGTCGTCAACAGCCGAATTGTTCCAGGATTATCACTGATACTTGGCACTTTTGTTTTTAGGATTTCCTCTCTTTCTTTCAAGTTTGATTTGTCCCAACCTCTTTTTATCAAATTTTCAGGATATCCTCTTCTCTTGAATCTTTGTGCTGTTGTTTTACTGTGTTTCTGCCATTCTTCATTTTCTGAACAGATTCTCCGAATTCTTAAAAATTCACCATATGGAATATTTTGAATTAAGGTTTTCTGATGGAAACTCTCTGCATGCAAGGTCGCATTCGTTGCCGTTTCCTTCCGATGTAATGTTGTATATAGTTGGTTGTCTCATATGTAAATTTCAGTATCCAGGAATGTCACCCTCGTTGGGCTGATGTTATATGTGAATTTGAAATTTGCTGGTGTTGAGTTCAAGATGTTATAATATTCATTAAATTCCTCCTCTGATCCATCCCAGATGATGAGGAGGTCATCAATGAACCTTAGCCACATGATGGTTTTATTTACAAATCTGTCATTGTCTGGTTGCCACGCCAATTTCTGCTCCCCCCAGCCCATTGCCAAGCAGGCATAGCTGGGACTGAAAGAATAGCCCATCACTGTGCCTTTGACTTGTTTATAGATTTCATCACCAAAGAGGAAAACATTTTGGGTTAAACATAGTTTTATCATTTCTAGCAGCACTGCGTTGTGTTGGGCATAATGTATATTTCTCTCCTTCAAGAAGTGTTTGCAAGCTAAGATGCCTATCTCATTTTCTTTATTGGTGTACAACGAGATTATGTCCATCGTGATTACCCTGTACATTTCTTGCCAGGGGGTCCATTCCAGGTGTCTTAACAGGTCACCAGTGTCTTTAATATAGGAATTGAGGCTTAGGACAAAAGGCATTAGGAAGTAATCAATATAGTTTGCAACCGGTTCAAAGAGTGATCCTCTTGCCGATATGATCGGTCGTCCAGGTGGTTTTGTCGGATGTTTATGGATCTTGGGCAGGAAGTATACGGTAGCTGTTATTGGTTATTCCATTGTTAAATATTTACATTCATCAAGGAGACTCACTGATGTCCACTCCTTTAGTTTTTTATCCAATTCAATTTTCAAACTTGGAGTTGGATTAGTTTGAAGTTTTTGGTAGTAGTTCGTCTTTCTCAATTGGGAATGTGCCTCCTTTATACAATCAGTTTTGTCCCAAAAGATGATGTTACCTCCTTTGTCGACAATCTTTATCTCAATTTGTTCATCCTGTGTCAAATCCAATAATGCTTTTCTTTCCTCCATGTTGAAATTATCAGAGTATCTTGTGTTTTTTCAGCTTGTATAGATCTTGTGTAATCTGTTCAGAAAATGAAGAATGGCAGAAACACAGTAAAACAACAGCACAAAGATTCAAGAGAAGAGGATATCCTGAAAATGTGATAAAAAGAGGTTAGGACAAATCAAACTTGAAAGAAAGAGAGGAAATCCTAAAAACAAAAGTGACAAGTATCAGTGATAATCCTGAAACAATTTGGCTGATCATGACATACTCTTGACAATCTCAACAGATAACAGGAATCCTGAGGAAAAATTGGAAAATACTCCAACGTGATCCAACCATAGCTCAAATCATGGGTAAACATCCAAATGTAACTTTTAGAAGAGCAACAAATCTTAAAGATCGATTAGTTCATAGTCATTTTCGGAAAAAGAAAAGAAAGCCAGCTCAGTGGTTGAAATCAAAAGGCTTTGTAAAATGCCATAACTGCAAAGTGTGTCAAATTGCAAAAAACACAAGAGAAATTAAGTTGGCTAACAATAAAACTTGGAAAATTCAAGAATTAATTATATGCAAGAGCCAGTATGTAGTTTACGTAATTGAATGTCCTTGCCCTCTCCAATATGTGTGAAGCGCAATTTGCGAATTGAAAAAACGCATCCTGGAACATGTTCGAGCAACTATAAACAAAGACCGTAGTAATGCGGTGGCAAAACATATGGAGTCACACCATGGTGGAGATTGGAAACGATTAAAATTCTTTGCAATCAAAACTGTAGACTGCCATGAGAGAGGCGGAGACAGGGAAAGGAGGTTAAGACAAAGAGAATCCCGACATATTTTGGACTTGCGTACATTTACACCGCATGGATTGAATCAGAGTGAAGAACTATATGTACATTTATAAACAAATCTGAAGTTTATTTTTGCTTCTCAGACACATTAATTCACCTCGCTATAGCACTGATCACGAACTACTAAGACCCTATAACATACTGCATAAGTATGATTAAAGAGTATTGATAGAGGTTGAGAACGTATGGAAATGTGTCAACAGTAATCTTAACTTTGTGTGTGTAACGAATGCACAAGGGAACGAAGGGGGGCTGAGGCATTGCTACGTTATTCTTGATTAATCCACTGGAGGAATAGATTAAAATGCCAATAAATATGACGAGCCAGCAGCTAACCCACCGGAGGGGCTAAAGTATTGCCGAAATGTTGAGAAATATGAACTAATTAATGGGATTTGGCGTATTTAAGATAAAATGTACCAAAAACCAATATCATTGCCATATTAGGACAAAAGAAGTCACAATGCGGAATGTCCAGATAGGGTCTAATTTTTAACACTTTGTTTTCTGCACAATATCACTTTAATCACGTTATTTAGTCTAAGTTAATTCATGAAACTACATATCCCAGAATGCCAAGCGATGCGTCACAGGAAATGATGATGAAGGTTGTAATGAATAACAATGCATATAATTGGTTAGAATGCATCGCCAGCATTACCGTAAACAAGGTCTCAGTGAGACCGAAACGCGTTGGTTTGTCGTATTTGAATTGAATGATTTGTGACTATTGAAAATTAAAAGGAAATCGAACCAGCCCGTGAGTGCGACCCAGTTCTTTCCCTTTGGGAGTGTGTTGGATATATATATATATATTCACTGAAAAAACCATAGGTTTCAGGGGCGTTATAGTTAGTTGGACATTTCACTCGTACAAAACCATAGAAATTCCCCGTTATAGTTAGTTCAGCTAACTATAACTCGCGCGCTCCGCAATGCACTGCTGATGACGTCACATATTACATCACTCATGACATGGTCAGTGACATCACTCATGACATCACTCATGACATCACTGATGACATCTCAAATGACATCACTGATGACATCACTGATGACATCATCCTTGTGATAGAGTGGCAGACCTCCTCTCACCCTAATATAACCTTTTATACACACACTCAAAAATACAAACTAACATTTTCAAAACAATGGACATACCGATACCAATTACAACACACCTATTCAGTAATTCCAAGATCTACACAGACACATCCACTGATTCACCAACAGTCCCTATACAGTCACTCATACATGTACTCACTCATCATATGTACTCATACACATATACATCCTGTTACACACCGCCACTCATCCATAGAGTTACTCACACACATAGTCACACATGCAAACAAAGTATCAAACATCCATTTACTTGCATATACAGTTATATACACACTACCACACTTACTTCTACAGAAACTTACACATACTTACTCTCTTAAACAATCACTTATAGAAACACCTACTTATTTGTACAGGAACTCTTCCAATCTCTCACTCTCACATATACTCACTTATATACACCAATACTCACATATACTAGTTTAAAACATATGTAGTTACTCATAAAGACACTATTGAGACAGTCATACACTCACTAACACACCCATACACATACTCATCCACCTATACAGTCCTGCACACATGCTGTCTTCAACACATACAAACAGTGAGTCACTCATTCATGCATCTATGCACTAAGTAATACCCCCCACCGAACCATACAGACACTCAGACACTCTTACTGATACTCAAACCAACTAATAACCCATAGACACTCATGTAGCTACTCACCAACCCATGCAGCCACTTATACACAAAGTGAGAGACTGAGACAGATATTTTCATATTTAAACATTCCTCACTAACCCATGTATTCACTAAGATACACTTAGTCAGTTATACAATCAATTTTACAAAAAAATCATCCATTTAGACACTTATATACCCATTTATTCTTCCATCGACCTTGAGATATACATATATAAAACATATTTAATTTTCAGAAAAACACACATTCACTGGATGATGTCATCAGTGATGTAATCAGTGATGTCATTTGAGATGTCATCAGTGATGTCATGAGTGATGTCACTGACCATGTCATGAGTGATGTAATATGTGACGTCATCAGCAGTGCATTGCGGAGCGCGCGAGTTATAGTTAGCTGAACTAACTATAACGGGGGAATTTCTATGGTTTTGTACGAGTGAAATGTCCAACTAACTATAACGCCCCTGAAACCTATGGTTTTTTCAGTGAATTTCTAAGGTTTTTTAAATGCTAATTTCTAACTATAACGTGCCTGAAACCTATGGTTTTTTCAGTGAATTTCTAAGGTTTTTTAAATGCTAATTTCTAACTATAACGTGCCTGAAACCTATGGTTTTTTCAGTGAATATATATATATTTATTATACTATGTATACATGTGAAAATGTCTCGGTCCCCTGTTTGCCTCGGTGGCACGGAAAAATGGGTTGAACTGACGTCAGCACGCCGACGAGGTCCTCTTATGGCTCCGATGACGTCATACGGTGTCGCGAGCGGAGCTGTGCTCGTTGACGTGGGAGAGCTAGGAAAGAATTTCCGTGGAATGCTGGTGCAGGGGATATTCACCTAAGTGTTCAGGCTAGTCCTTTGGGCGCAACTGTTTATGTTGCCACTCCAGAAACAGAAACCAGTGATCCGAGGGCAGAGGCCCTGCAGATGGCACACGAGGTGGGGTGCCCAGTCGTGTGCACCGGCGGGGCAGCGAAGTGACAAGCACCACAACCCACAAAAAAGGTAACGAGGGCACTGAATAACACAGGATCTTCTCTTTGTATCTGGCAGGAACAACGAAGTTAAAATGCCCTAGTACCAAAATGTAGAATTAGTGCTACAACGGTCTTCAAGAGGACCTGTGATGCCGCTTCTGCCTCCCGTACCCTGGAGGCGGCACATGGGTCACGCGGTACGGTCATACTGCGGTGGGACGCACACTCATTGACCTCTCATGGCACTGCTCCACACTTCAGGGAGGACGCTTTCCATTAGCTATGTTTTCTGATGACATGTCGCGCCAGCCCCGTCCAACAACAGAACTCCTTTAGATCCAAACAGACTCTTCCACTCTCTCACCGGAAGTGAAACCAGGCCACGCGGACACTTTCACAATACAACAGCCGGGAATGCACTTTTCGGTAAAAACCACACTCCTTCCTCCTAATTAATCAAATAAACGTCTCACTGAAGAACAGGGGCCAGCTTCGATCGGTAAACAGCCGTTACAATGACTTTTTTACTTTACGATACCATTACAATGCATGCATTACCACGCATGCGTTGTACATCATGAAGTCATTACTACGCATTTTTTTAGAACGCATGGTCATTTACCACGCATGCCTTTACAACGAATTTTGTTGTAAGGGTATGTATGGTAAATGACCATGCGTTCTAAAAAACATGTAGACGATCCATGTCGTTGTAAGGAAGCAAAGGCTGTTCCGTTTCCTCACAACGACGTGCACCGCCCCTCAGAGATGACGTGAAGCAGGAACCACGAGGAGAGAGGAACCATGAGGAGTGAGAGGTAAGGGGTATTGGGCATGGGGTGGGGGTTTCTTTTCTAGGGTTTAGGGTAGTGCCTTGGTGTTTGGGTGGTGTAGGGGGTCGTGCTGGGGGTAGTGTTTTAGGGTTTAGGGTAGTGCAGTGGTGTTTGGGTAGTGTAGGGGGTCATGCTGGGGGTAGTGTTTTAGGGTTTAGGGTAGTGCAGTAGTGTAGGGGGTCGTGCTGGTGGTAGTGTTTTAGGGTTTAGGGTAGTGCAGTGGTGTTTGGGTAGTGTAGGGGGTCGTGCTGGGGTAGTGTTTTAGGGTTTAGGGTAGTGCAGTGGTGTTTGGAGTAGTGTAGGGGTCATGCTGGTGGTAGTGTTTTAGGGTTTAGGGTAGTGCAGTGGTGTTTGTGTAGTGTAGGGGGTCATGCTGGGGGTAGTGTTTTATGGTTTAGGGTAGTGCAGTGGTGTTTGGGTAGTGTAGGGGTCGTGCTGGGGGTAGATTTAAGGTTTAGGGTAGTGCAGTGGTGTTTGTGTAGTGTAGGGGGTTGTGCTGGGGGTAGTGTTTTAGGGTTTATGTTAGTACAGTGGTGTTTGGGTAGTGTAGGGGTAGTGCTGGGGTAGTGTTTTAGGGTTTAGGGCAGTGCAGTGGTGTTTGTGTAGTGAAGGGGGTCATGCTGTGGGTAGTGTTTTAGGGTTTAGGGTAGTGCAGTCGTGGTTGTGTAGTGTAGGGGGTCGTGTTTTAGGGTATAGGGTAGTGCAGTGGTGTTTGGGTAGTGTAGGGGGTCATGCTGGGGTTAGTGTTTTAAGGTTTAGGGTAGTGCAGTGGTGTTTGTGTAGTGTAGGGGGTCGTGCTGGGGGTAGTGTTTTAGGGTTTAGGGTAGTGCAGTGGTGTTTGTGTAGTGTGGGAGGTCATGCTGGGGGTATATTTAGGGTTTAGTGTAGTGCAGTGGTGTTTGGGTAGTGTAGGGAGTCGCGCTGGGGGTAGTGTTTTAGGGTTTAGGGTAGTGCAGTGGTGTTTGGGTAGTGTAGGGAGTCGTGCTGGTGGTAGTGTTTTAGGGTTTAGGGTAGTGCAGTTATGTTTGGGTAGTGTAGGGTGTCGTGCTGGGGGTAGTGTTTTAGCACTAATTTTTCTTTCTACAGCACTAAACATAATTTCTATGGCAAAATGAACCCCCTCATTTTGTTCCTTTTTAAATTAAATGTTTTAAGTGTAACCAGTTTATTCCAATCAAGATGGCTTCAGGTGTTCCATAATTTTGTCATAAGTAAGACTGTTAGCACTCTAGTTGTTCTTTAGAACACTCTGGGAAGCTGCAGTAGAACACAAAGGAATCAACTGACAGTCTCTGCCCTTGTTGGATGTACATGTTTTACTGAGAATGTCAGACTTCATTCTCACATGACTGAGAAAGATAATGTGAATTTACAGAAAATATGCTCTCATTTTAGCTTCTGGAGCACCTTCCAAAACTGTATGGGACAAGCATGTGAAAATAGTTTTCTCTCAAACATGATTCATGATATCCCAGCAGAAGGTTTTTCACAGGGTAAAATCACCTTAGAACACACCACAATTCCTGAAATTAGTATGGTACCATCAACAAATGAATTCTAATGTAACTAAAGTCTGTTATCACCCTTCATAGTTCTCCTTTTGGTAACCCTCAAAATCTTCGATTCACTACAATGCATTTCAATGGGGTACTATCATTTATATTGGTCCCAAGATGGCTGCCAGCAATTCCATGATGAAGTGCTGACAGCCAATCAGATCTCACGATGACATGTGTGGTTAGGCTCCGCCCAGATATATATGTGTTTTCTTTTTCAAATTTCTCAGGAACTACTGAACGGATTTACACCATTTAAGCAAAGGCACGACTCTGACCCAAGGGCTACCTTTGGCAAATTTGGTGTAATTCCGTTCAGCAGTTCGGGCTGTAGCTGCGACTAAAGGTTCCTATGGAAAATTGCATGGGGAAAACACGTTTTGGGACCCCCTTTTTCTCGGCCCCCGCTTGCCGAATCACCCGAGACTTTCAGGATAGGAGCGGACCGGAGCACCCCAACAAGTTGGAAACTTTCGCGAAGATTCGTCAACCGGCGCTAAAGTTATTTCAAATAGAATGTTGCGTATTTCCTATGGAAAATAGGTCCTAACTATAACTATCTACTGGCGACCGCCAGTAGATAATATATATATATATATATATATATATATATATATATATATACACATATATATACATATATATACATATATATTATCTACTGGCGGTCGCCAGTAGATAGTTATAGTTACAACCTATTATCCATAGGAAATCCGCGACATTCTATTTGAAATAACTCTCTTGCCGGTTGACGTATCTTCGCAAAATTTTCAAACTTTGTGGGGCGCTCCGGTCCGCTCCTACCCTGAAAGTCTCGGGGGATTCGTCAAGCGGGGGCCGAGAAAAAGGGGGTCCCAAAACGCGTTTTCCCCATGCAATTTTCCATAGGAAACTTTAGACACGGCTACAGCCCGAACTGCTGAACGGAATTACACCAAATTTGGCAAAGAGGTAGTTCTTGGTTCAGAAAGAACCCTTTTGTTAAATGGTGTAAATCCGTTCAGTAGTTGCTGAGAAAATCAAAAGTAAAAAGATAGATATATCTAGGGCCGCGGATCCTCCCGAGCACGAGCTTTATGTTAATTGGCTGTCAACACTCCAAATCAGGAAGTGTTGGCAGCCATTTTGTCCCTCGGTAGAACCGAGGGACAGAAACAAGTGCGCAAAGCGCACAAAGGGGGCAGGGTAGAAACACCCTGACCCCTAGGTCTGCTCAGGGGTCCCACAAGGACCCCCTGGGCAAAAATATATATTTTTTTTTTTAAAAATCGGCAGGATGCGCTCAGGGAGCGCGAATCCTGCCGGAAAAAAAAAATTCGAAGCGCGGTCTCCCGCGCTTCGATGTTAATTGGCCCCCAAGTGGGCCAAGTCCCGGGGGCATGCTGGGGGGGTTAATTTTATGTGTGGGGGCCTCTAAGGGCCCCCAAGCCCCGGGGACCACCACCCCCGGGGCTTTATGTATAATGGTGCGGGAGGGCTCTGAGCCCTCCCTCAGCCCCGGGGACCGCCACCTCCCCGGGGCTTCTTTTTTTAAATTAAAAACCTGTGTGGGGGGCTCCAGCCCCCACACGCCCCGGGACCACCACCTCCCCGGGGCACTAAGAAAAATTAAAATGGGGGTCCATTTTGGACCCCCAAGCCCCGGGGACCACCACCTCCCCGGGGCTTTCAAAATGTAGGGAGGGGGGCCGCGCGGCCCCCCTCCTGGAGCCTGTGGTGGCCCTGGGGACCACCACCCCCAGGGCCGGCTCCTGCAGTGTCCCGGGGTGCCTACCCCCGGGACACTGCTGTTTGCAATGACAGGACGGGAGCCTCGCGGCTCCCGTCCTGTCATTGCAAACTTGCTTTGGATATTGGAGAGAGAGCAGGGAAACCTACTCTCTCTTCCAATATCCAAAGCCGATTGCTTTCCACATGGGGAGCTGCATCTTAGCAGCTCCCCATGTGTAAGCAATGCCGGCTCCCGTAGGACACGGGGAGCCGGCGGGACTGTGGGGGCTTGGGGACCACCCCACAGTCCCCAACGAGAGGCCAGGCCCCGGGGGATGGGGTCCCAGGGGCCATAAGTGGCCACGGAGGGGGCCACGCAGCCCCCTCCCCAAAGTAAAAAAATTAAAAAAAGTGCAAGGCCGGCCCGGGGATGGGGTCCCCGGGGCCTTAAATGGCCTGAGGAGGGGGGCCACGCAGCCCCTCTCCAAATAAAAAAAAAGAGGCCATGCCCCGGGGGATGGGGTCCCCGGGGCCAATACAGGCCCAGGGAAGGGGGGCCACGCGGCCCCCTTCTCGTTTTTTTTTTTTATTTTAATTTTTAAAAAAGGGGTAAGGCCCTGGGGGATGGGGTCCCCAGGGCCTAAAAATAGGAAAAAGGAAGGGGTGCCACACAGCCCCCCTTCAGGGGGAAACAATCGGGCCCATAGGCCCCGCCCCCTTCCTTCACCACTCTGCAAACGCGCCCTGGCGCGTTTGCAGAGGGGAACAATTCCCCTTGAATACTGGGGGTCCCTGGGGCCAACTAGCCCACCAGGAACCTCCAGTATGCACCAGGGGGCTGCCTTGCAGAGAGGTGTACAGAGGCCACGCCCCTTTTACACCTCTCTGCAACGCAGCTCTATGGCGCTTTTGGAGGTATATGGTGGGCTAGTTGCACCCCAGGGACCCTCAGGATTCAAGGGGAGTTAATCCCCCGACTTAAAACGCGCCACGGGGCGCGTTTGCACAGTGGTGAAGGGAGGGGCGGGGCTTCAGGTGACATGTGTGCAAACAGGCCCCGTGGCGCGTTTTAAGATGGGGAATTACATCCTCTTCAATCCTGAGGGTCCCTGGGGGCCAACTAGCCCAACAGGTACGTCCAGAAAGCGCCACAGAGCTGCGTTGCAGAGAGGTGTAAAAGGGGTGTGGCCTCTGTACATGTCTCTGCAACGCAGCCCCTGGCGCATACTGGAGGTTCCTGGTGGGCTAGTTGGCCCGTAGGGACCCTCATGATTCAAGGGGACTTAATCCCCCAACTTAAAACGCGCCACGGGGCGCGTTTGCACAGATGTCACCTCAGGCCCCGCCCCTCCCTTCACCATTGTGCAAATATTCCTCTAAAATCAGCCAAAATACGAATTCTGATTTACTCACATGTTATCAGGAGAGACCTCAGTGCTGCATCTTTCAGCCCAGTACTAATCCTGAAAAGTAATTTTAACCGTACTTACCAGTAACTTGAATTTCCTTCCATAGGCTAACATTGACTGGTTTCACTTGGAAATTCTTCAAAGTGTGGAGTTTTGGAACTTTAAAATATTCCTCTAAAATCAGCCAAAATACGAATTCCGATTTACTCACCTGTTATCAGGAGAGACCTCAGTGATGTATCTTTCAGCCCAGTACTGGTCCTGAAAAGTAATTTTAACTGTACTTACCAGTAACTTGAATTTCCTTCCATAGGCTAACATTGACTGGTTTCACTTGGAAATTCTTCTAAGTGTGGAGTTTTGGAACTTTAAAATATTCCTCTAAAATCAGCCGAAATACGAATTCCGATTTACTCACCTGTTATCAGGAGAGACCTCAGTGCTGCATCTTTCAGCCCAGTACTGATCCTCAAAAGTAATTTTAACCGTACTTACCAGTAACTTGAATTTCCTTCCATAGGATATCATTGCCTGCTTTTTGCTGAAAAAGTTTCTAAGTATTGATTTTTGAAACATACAAATATTCCTCTAAAATCAGCCGAAATCCGAATTCTGATTTACTCACCTGTTATCAGGAGAGACCTCAGTGCTGCATCTTTCAGCCCAGTACTGGTCCTGAAAAGTAATTTTAACCGTACTTACCAGTAACTTGAATTTCCTTCCATAGGCTAACATTGACTGGTTTCACTTGGAAATTCTTCTAAGTGTGGAGTTTTGGAACTTTAAAATATTCCTCTAAAATCAGCCGAAATACGAATTCCGATTTACTCACCTGTTATCAGGAGAGACCTCAGTGCTGCATCTTTCAGCCCAGTACTGGTCCTGAAAAGTAATTTTAACCGTACTTACCAGTAACTTGAATTTCCTTCCATAGGCTAACATTGACTGGTTTCACTTGGAAATTCTTCTAAGTGTGGAGTTTTGGAACTTTAAAATATTCCTCTAAAATCAGCCGAAATACGAATTCCGATTTACTCACCTGTTATCAGGAGAGACCTCAGTGCTGCATCTTTCAGCCCAGTACTGATCCTCAAAAGTAATTTTAACCGTACTTACCAATAACTTGAATTTCCTTCCATAGGATATCATTGCCTGCTTTTTGCTGAAAAAGTTTCTAAGTGTTGATTTTTGAAACATACAAATATTCCTCTAAAATCAGCCGAAATCCAAATTCTGATTTACTCACCTGTTATCAGGAGAGACCTCAGTGCTGCATCTTTCAGCCCAGTACTGGTCCTGAAAAGTAATTTTAACCGTACTTACCAGTAACTTGAATTTCCTTCCATAGGCTAACATTGACTGGTTTCACTTGGAAATTCTTCTAAGTGTGGAGTTTTGGAACTTTAAAATATTCCTCTAAAATCAGCCGAAATACGAATTCCGATTTACTCACCTGTTATCAGGAGAGACCTCAGTGCTGCATCTTTCAGCCCAGTACTGATCCTCAAAAGTAATTTTAACCGTACTTACCGGTAACTTGAATTTCCTTCATAGGCTAACATTGACTGGTTTCACTTGGAAATTCTTCTAAGTGTGGAGTTTTGGAACTTTAAAATATTCCTCTAAAATCAGCCGAAATACGAATTCCGATTTACTCACCTGTTATCAGGAGAGACCTCAGTGCTGCATCTTTCAGCCCAGTACTGATCCTCAAAAGTAATTTTAACCGTACTTACCAGTAACTTGAATTTCCTTCCATAGGATATCATTGCCTGCTTTTTACTGAAAAAGTTTCTAAGTGTTGATTTTTGAAACATACAAATATTCCTCTAAAATCAGCCGAAATCCGAATTCTGATTTACTCACCTGTTATCAGGAGAGACCTCAGTGCTGCATCTTTCAGCCCAGTACTGGTCCTGAAAAGTAATTTTAACCGTACTTACCAGTAACTTGAATTTCCTTCCATAGGCTAACATTGACTGGTTTCACTTGGAAATTCTTCTAAGTGTGGAGTTTTGGAACTTTAAAATATTCCTCTAAAATCAGCCGAAATACGAATTCCGATTTACTCACCTGTTATCAGGAGAGACCTCAGTGCTGCATCTTTCAGCCCAGTACTGATCCTCAAAAGTAATTTTAACGGTACTTACCGGTAACTTGAATTTCCTTCATAGGCTAACATTGACTGGTTTCACTTGGAAATTCTTCTAAGTGTGGAGTTTTGGAACTTTAAAATATTCCTCTAAAATCAGCCGAAATACGAATTCCGATTTACTCACCTGTTATCAGGAGAGACCTCAGTGCTGTATCTTTCAGCCCAGTACTGGTCCTGAAAAGTAATTTTAACCGTACTCTACCGGTAACTTGAATTTCCTTCCATAGGCTAACATTGACTGGTTTCACTTGGAAATTCTTCTAAGTGTGGAGTTTTGGAACTTTAAAATATTCATCTAAAATCAGCCGAAATACGAATTCCGATTTACTCACCTGTTATCAGGAGAGACCTCAGTGCTGTATCTTTCAGCCCAGTACTGGTCCTGAAAAGTAATTTTAACCGTACTTACCAGTAACTTATTTTTTCTTCCATAGGAATCCATTGTCTGGTTTTCAGCAGAAAAGTTTCAAAGTGTCGATTTTCACAAACTACAAATATTCCTTAAAAATCGCCTGTATGACTTAAACGCATTCTTTCAACTGTTTACAGGAGATGCACCAGTGCTGGATCCAGGATCCAACACTGAGTAAGAAAAAGTAACGATAACAGTTTTTACCTGCTAAGTGAATTTCCTTCCATAGGATAACATTGGTGATTCTATGAGAAAAAGTTTCTAAGTGTCAACTTTTAAAATACAATAATATTCCTTAAAAATCACGACTGTAACCAAAACGCTTTTACTCAACTTTTTACAGGAGATGTACCAGGACTGAATCTAGGATCCAGTCCTGTGGTTAGAAAAGTAATCCATAAAGTAACTAATTGCATTTAACTAGAAATTCACATTGAGCTGAATGTTGCATTGTGTTTGAAAATGTGTTGCCCATTGCAACAACTGTAACTACTGTACTTAAAAGTCTATTGCCTATGTGCAAAGTATTTAAACTAAAGTAATTCATTCTGAGAAAGTATTTTTTGTAATGTAATGTATAATGTAATTACAATGTAATTTAAAAAATAAAATATGTAAAAGAAATTGTTTCTAAAAATGTAGTAAATCAGTATGAAAAAAATTAATATAAAAATTAATACATTTAAAAATTGTCATTTAAAAAACCTTTGAAATTCACTGAAAAAAACGTAGGTTTCAGGCACGTTATAGTTACAAATTAGCATTTTAAAAACCTTTGAAATTCACTGAAAAAACCATAGGTTTCAGACACGTTATAGTTAGAAATTAGCATTTAAAAAACCTTTGAAATTCACTGAAAAAACCATAGGTTTTAGGGACAGTTATAGTTAGTTGGACATTGCACTCGTACAAAACCTGTGAAATTCCCCCGTTATAGTTAGTTCAGCTAACTATAACTCGCGCCCGCAATGCACTGCTGATGACGTCACATATTACATCACTCATGACATGGTCAGTGACATCACTGATGACATCACTGATGACATCTCAAATGACATCACTGATGACATCATCCACGTGATAATCTGATGCAGCTCCTCACACCCTAATATAACCTTTGATACACCCAATCTAAATTACAGAGTGCCATTCGCAAAACCATAGACACTCCAACACCAATAACTACATACCCACTCACTGATTCTTAGGTCTACACACACACACATCCACTCACTCACCCGTACAGTCACTCATACTTATGGTCACTCAGTACAGGACTATCATATGCACTCTTACTCCTATATAGACACTCAAACACCGCCACTCATCCATAGAGGTACTCACACACCTAGTCAGTCATGCAAATAATTAAACACACTGCCATTTACTCACCTATACAGTTATACACACACCAGCTCACTTAATCATACAAATACTAGCACATTGTTACGCTCTTATACAATCACTGATACAAGCACACACTCATCCATACAGCCACTATCACAATCACTCACTCTCGCTTATAGCTATTTATATACTCCAATACACATATATACTGCCTTTCACATATGTAGTTACTCACACATGTACCACTGGGACATACATTCACTCACTAACACACTCTTACACACACTTACCCACCCATACAGTCTATCACAGATGCACTCTTGAAACCATCCACCCAGTGAATCACCCACTCACACATCTATGCACAGTCGCACACACCCCATCCACACAAACACTCAGGCACCCATACAGATACTCATAGAACCAATCAATAACCCATATAGACACTCATGTAGCTATTCGCAAATCCATGCATCCACTTACACACCAACAGACGGATACAGACATTCACACAGTTTAGTCACTAACCCATGCATTCAGTAAGATACGTTTAATCACTCACTTGTAGAGTCAGTCACGCACGTACTAAATCATCCATTCAGACACTTATACACCCACTCATTCTTCAATACGCCTTTCCCTATATATATTAAACATATTTAAACTTTACAGAAACACACAGTCACTGGATGATGTCATCAGTGATGTCATTTGAGATGTCATCAGTGATGTCACTCACCATGTCATGAGTGATGTAATATGTGACGTCATCAGCAGTGCATTGTGGGGCGCGAGTTATAGTTAGCTGAACTAACTATAACGGGGAATTTCACGGGTTTTGTACGAGTGCAATGTCCAACTAACTATAACTGTCCCTAAAACCTATGGTTTTTTCAGTGAATATATATATATATATATATATATAAATATATATATATATATATATATATATATTACACAGAGGAAGTCGCCACTGTGTAGTTATGGCTAGGGCTGGGTTTCCATAGGAAATTGATTTTTTGGTTTCCTAATAACTTTGGTGCCATTTAAAGAATCTTCACAAAACGTTCCACAAAAAAGGTTAAGCAAACTTTGTGAAAATTTTTGGGGGGGTCTGTCAAGCTGGGGTTGAAAAAAGGGGACAGTTTCGCATAGGAAAATTGAACAGCACTACAGCCGAACTAAAATCCCTATGGGAAATTGCTTGGGGAAAATGCATTTTGGGACACTCCCTTTTTCTTGGCCCCCGATTGACGAATCACCCCGAAACTCTGAAACTTTCCAGGCAGCAGCTGAAGTGACTAGCACACTAGTTTTTAAAATTTTGTGAAGATTCCTCAAATGACGCCAAAGTTATTAGCAAAACTATAAACACTGTTCCTATGGAAACTAGGTCCTAATTATAACTACCTAGGGCCTTATTACAACTTTGGTAGTGCGGCGCCGGGTCTGCCCCTCTGCCGCACCGCCAAAACAGTGGTCGGGCCACCTGCCAGATTAGGAGTTTCCTCCTGTCTAGCGGCCTTTTCTTTGGCTTTCCCACGCAGATGCCTTTAAAAATGGGCACCACAGTGGGAATGCCAATAACGGTTCTTGCATGGTATGAACTGAAAAGTCCATGCCGTGCAGGAACTGCAGTACATGCATACAGGGGGAGCACATGTTGTGCCCCCCTGCATGCACCCAAGGGCACAGAGGCACAACGGGGTCCTGTAAGGCACCCTTTGTTTCCTTTCTGCCAGGGTTTTCATGGAGGAGATACCACCATGAAAACCATGGCAGAAAGGAAACTCCTAATAGCCCACCAACCATATCGATGCCTCCTGACCGCTGCAAAACCACCATTGAACGGCAGTTCCCTGGCAGCTGCAGTGGGGCAAAGGCGTTTCGACCACCCTAATCATAATTGGGCGGGAGACCGCTGCTGCCGCGCTCCCATAAGTCTGGCAATCCATGCACCGCCAGACTCGTAATTGAGCCCCTAGTGGTGAGCGCCAGTAGGTGATATATATATGTGTATACATATATATATATTTATTTTTAATGTTATGTTTCTTAAAATGTTAAAAACTATTAATATTAAATCTAAATTTAATTTTCGTTATGTTTTATAAATTATGATTAGTTATTGATTCTACATTAAATTTAAGTACTTTTCATTTAATAGCATGAATTTTAAAAAAACAATTGGAATTATAAATGATAAGCCATTAGTTTAAGAGAAATGCCACATATGTATATTGGTTTACATTTTTTAAGTTTTTATAGGGGTACAGGTTTCATGGATTAGTTGTGCCAAGGCATAGTAAGGAGTTTTAAGGCTTCACGGATGGGTAAGGGGCAGTAAGGGAATTTTAGGGCTCTTGAATGGGTAATTTAGTGGGGTAGTAAGGGTTTTTTAGGGTTCAGGGATGGGTAATGTATTGAGCTAGTAAGAGGTTTTTGGGTTCAGAGATAGTTATTATTTTGCTTAAAATTAATTAAAAAGTGATTAAACAAAAAATGCTTATTTTATCAAATTAAATTAAATGAATACATTTTATAACTAATGTAGAACATATATTCTTTCATTTCAATAAATATATATTTTAATATATATAAATAGAATTACACATTATATAATCTGAAGGATCCTTTTGCATTGTTTGTATGATATTTTTGACCCAAAATGGCTTTCGAGCCAAGCGTTTTTCACATTGTTAGCCTTTTAAAGGCAATTTGTAAGCAGACGTATTGGAGAAAGTGGAATTTTCCCTAAGTTTTCTCACTACACTGAGATAAATATTTTGTCCTAGGTGTCATTCGGTGTGTCACTTATAAGGTATTGAAATGTCAAACATAAGCCCCGTAGAAACATAAGCAAACTGAAAACTTGCCAACTGTGAACATAAGCCTGAATATCCACTCTTCCCTGAGGAAGGTACCAATACCATAAGTGTATAACACCTTCTTATTGGTACAGTGGAGCCACAAAAAGAGTTGTAGTGGGAAGACAAAAAGGACGATTTCAGCAGATTTAGGGAAAAAGGGTGCCCATTTAGGAAGCATTTATAGAAAAATAAAATTGGAATAACACGTCGGTTGTCAAGAAAAAAACACAACATAAGTAATACCCCCGAAAACCGCGAAATTAACTACTTAAATAGAGTACTCAATTAATAAATACAGTGGGCAAGCCCGGTTGTCGGAATGTTCCAAACAAATGCCCAGACCAAATGTGTTGAAGGAATGGTATCAGATGCACGAGCCTCGTGCAAATGAGCTAATAATGATGGAACGGAACTAGATACGGCGTTACGCACTTACGTTTGCTGCAGCAACATATGGACAGCAGCAAATATTGCCTCTAGTGAAACATATATTGAGACACACTTTGGGGTCCGTGGGAAATGTCGAAGACATGCAACAGTCATTGATATGTGAACCTACGAAAATGGACTCGGCGTCCTTGAGTAAATAGCGTGTGTTTTTTCAGCCCGGAATAGCAAATGTCGCTCCTCTTAACTTGGAGTTTGTCAGTGTGCATTTGGTTCTTGAATACATACATTGCACGCATTTCTGACCCCGGTGCTGTGATAACTAAAACTTTACCTTGGACAACCTTAACTCCAGTAAACTACTCACTGCAGCCACTGACCTCACAGTAGGGAAGGCTGCTAGAGGGATGGGAAGCGGGGATTTTTCATATCACATGGGTTTACATTTTGCAGGAAAATTAGAAGACATTTGGTTCTGGAAATAAAACTTTAGGTTCAGCAGTGGTTTGGTGTGAGGAATGGGACAAATGAACCCAATTAAAAGCAAACGGCCCCAGATGCCGCGCTTCTAAGCAAACTTTACTTGAGGAACGTTTGATCTGCGCATCTCAGTTCAAGCCTTCAGATTTGTAACAGGCGATTCTGGCAGTCACATTTTTGCAAACTGTAAATCTACTCCCGTAGGTTTAGTCCTAGGGGCAGTAGCGGTCCGTGGTAGGAGTGCCGGCCGGGCGGTGACGTGGGGTGGGGGAGGGGCAGGGTGGGGGTAGTAAACCACGGATTACGGCCGAATACAGGTAAGTAAACATTTAAATAAATAAAACGAATTTCGTTGCGCGCACTGCATCGCATTTGGCGATGCAGCGCTCACAACGAAATTCGTTTTATTTATTTTAATTACTGTCACTAAGTTTTGCTGCGTTCAAATTAAAATATCACCAACATAAAACTGTTTACACAATCTGGCCCATCAAAGTAGTTTGTGAAAAGTGCAAACTTAAAGCTTGTTTGGAATGTGTCCTTCTTTAGTCAATCCTCCAAATACAATGCCATGGACACACCACACGAACTAACCGAAGTAACTTAAATTACAATAAATAAATTACAGTGAGAAACTTTTGAGATTATTTAGCTTTCAAAGCAGCTGAGATTTGTGTGCAGTCTAAAGATCACTGGTTCCAATTTCTTCAGGGCTAACAATGGCTCAGGTAACAGAAACAAGTGTGTCCTATGTTTGGGTCCTTGTTTTTGTCCCACATGTTTGTGGTATAAGCTAAGCACAGCCATAGGAGACAGAAAAAGAAGGTTGTACAATGAAAAGACTCACATGTGCTGTGCACATTTGTTCACGCATCTATTGCAATACTTTAGTACATTTTACGCCAGAGCTATTGACTTGACCAAAGCTTGTTTATGTTTGGATTCTCATACTTATAGTTTTGTTTTCCTCGTTTTAAATGTGTGATTACAATTACCAAAATAAAAAAGGAAAAAACAAAAGAGGAATGGGGACATCAGGTATTGTGCTTCACTGATACTCACTGACTCTGTGGGGGTCCAGGGTGCAGTATGTGGCATGTCTGTGGCACAGGAGTTTGCTGAGCACTATAGCTGCTCTTGTACTCCTATCCTGTGTCTAATTTCCTGTCTCATAAATTGAAGAGAAGAGCACAGTGGAAGATGTATAAACGACAAATCTCAGTACTAATGTGTAAAGCTACTTTCTCACTATCTTCTCTATCTGAATCAGGCTATCGAGACCTGTTGCTCTGAGCCCTCTGTGTGTTCTTCTCCTGTGTCTGACTCTTGACAGTCTGAAATGTAGCAAGGACAACCTATGGGCATCTGCGATTCAAGTGACAAGTTCTCAGTTTCAGCTTACACACAGTCATGTAGTACTCAACCCTCTCTATCTGTCCCTGACTGTAAAGGCTGACTGAAAGAGCTGCACTGACTTATCTGTGCTCCTTCTAAGCTTTGTTAATTGTATACCTTGGACCAGCACTTCAGGAATGTTGCAGATGGTTAAGGTCCACTTCTGGACCATTATGTTTAAGGAAAGGGAATCATTGCTGGAATAAGTCTCTTTACACACATATAAATGCTTTATACAGAACACGAAAAAGGGTCACTCAAGGTGTCTCAGGTAAGGCATTGAAATATCACACATAAATATGTTGATGCTTCTGTTCTACCAAGAAGGGTCGCTCCGCAGCTCTGTGGGAGGCAAAGCAGATTCACAAACGCCACTACAAAGAATGTCACCATAGACACTCACTTAGGGCCTCATTTACTATATTTTGACACATAGCTGCGCAGTAAGCCTTCCTGCTGCACTGCCGTGAGACAAAATAAAAGATTAGGAATGTGCCATATCTACAAGATACTGTGCATTCCTGTCCTTCTCCCCTGCACCGGCGCACAAACAGCAGTCGTGCGCCAACGCAGACACCCTTGCACCATGGTGCAAGGGTGCCTGCATTGCAGGGATGATTGTTCTTTGCAGAAAGGGACACCTTCATGCACAAAAACAATCATTAATGCATTTTGCTAATTCTATGTGTACTGAAGAATGCAGCACACATAGAAAGAGCAAAAAAAGAGGTGAAATAAAAGTATTTCTCCTCGTTGCTACACTCCTACGCCTCCCCTGCGGAGGCATAGGATTCTGACGCATTCCCAGGTTTACAACACTTAGGGGCTCATTACAATGTCGGGTGGAAAGCCACCGCCCAACACCGTCTCAGATTCGGGACCGACCGGCTTGCGGTGGGCGGTTCCGACCGCCGGATTACGATGCAACCGAACACTGTTCAGTCGGATTCCCATTGTTTCCTATGGGAGCTCTTGGTACGCCAGACAACCGGCCGCAACACAGGCTCCTATGGAGAAATGGAGTGTGTGTGAAAAACCCTGCACCCTTACGCAGGCATCCCACGGTGCCTGCCACACAGTGCAGGGTTTTTCAGGGGGGTCCCTAAGGTACCCCCTTGGTCATCAACCATAGGCCGAGGGGCTAGGGGGCCTTGCCATGGGCCCCCAAAGTCACTTTCCGACAGCATTTCCGTGTCGGACAGGCCGACGCGGAAAGGCTGTTGGAAATCGAGATCGTAATCCAGACGGCAGAAACGCTGTCCATAGGGGTGTATGATGCAGTTCCGACCGACACGAATACTCCACGAGTCGCTCAGAATCGATTCGGAATGACCTCGTGGTTTACGTTCCGGCCACAAGCATCTTAATTGGGAAGTCGGAATGTGCTCCGACGGGGTCGAGGAGAGTCCGACTTTCAGGAGGAGGCTTTCCGTCCGACATCGTAATGAGCCCCTAAGTAAATCTGGGAATGTCTCAGGTTCCATGGATTTTGAGTGGGAACACCCACAGCAACATCCATGGAATGCCCCTTTCACGCAGAGTAATGCATGGAAGGGGCCCGTATTTACAAGGCCATGAAAAGTCATACAGGGTGACTTTACGTGGCATTGTAAATATGGGCAGGTACACTGTGCTGCCGGTGCAACAAAAAAAGTAATGCACAGGCGGCGCAATAAGCTTGTAAATAAGCCCTGTGGTCTTTTTATAATATTACATTTATTCACTAAATATTGTTAACATTACCATAGTAATACGACCAGCAAAAATAATACCAATAATCAGTAAAATAGTATGTTCATGGCACATGAAGTGGCTATAGAAATAATATGCGAGGCAAATTTAAAGAGCATAACCAAATGGTCAAATCATTAGACTGAGCAAACCAAATGGTCAAATCATTAGACTGAGCAAACCAAATGATCAAATCATTAGGCTGAGCAACCGAGTATTCTGCACAACAAGACCAAAGTGTCCCCATTAAAACCTGAGCCCAGAAAATAAGTGTTCAAAAAGGAGCTAAATATGCTCTGCTAAAGTGTGCTGCTAAAAATGAGCTTTGTAAAAATGAGCTACTTGCCAATATATTCAAGTCTTCTTAAAGGGTTTGAACAATACAAACAACTCATGTATACTGAACTAATTATGATACATTTAATACATAACGTTCCGTCAGCAACACGAACGGGAACCGAGATGTCATAGGACAATAAAAACATTTTCGATTGCTTTCCCTCCGCGCACTTAAATTTTTAAAATACAAATACACTTATTTTCTGAGCCAGCATTCATTACATTCACGTAATCTTTCCACCAGACATAAAATAGTTTCAAAATATATTACATTAATTTGTTTCTTTGCAACAATATTTTTTTTCATTGTACTTGATGTTGGAAGGAAGCATCGCCTAAATATAAAAATATGAGAACATTTGCACTTCTGTCAAAACATGTTGCCGACTTCATCTTTGCAATGTTACATCTTGTTAACCTTGTAATGACAAAACAGAGCAGCACTCCAGGTAGACTCAAACTAATTCACAATATTTTTCCATTTTACAGAGAAACAAGTGCCCATGTATTTGTTGTGCATATTTTAAGACCTACTGTGTTAGCAATTACAAAATGATGTCATATACATCTCTAATTTTTTAACTTCCTTTCTTAATCACACTCCAAGCATGGAAGGGTCACACATATGCAAACTGAAAACTTGGCAACTTTTGCCATAGTGTTTCTTGAGTGCCTGTAATGGCAGTTAATTTGTTGTCTCTATTGAGGTGGAGCAGCTGTTTATTTAATCATTCTTTGCTTCATCACCTGATTGACAGATTCATCAACCCTGTGGCTCTCGTTTTCTACCACTGCACACTTGTGAATGCTCAGCTTTCCAGTAACACCTTTGCAGTTTCCTCGGTCTTCCACCCTCTCTCTAACCTGGAACATGTTTGCAGTGTAGTACATGAACAGCTTTCCTACAGTACAATTGCCTTACCTCTTCCCTACGTTTTGCAGAGCCCCACGGCCCTATCTCAGCTTTTCTGACATCCTTCAGTCGCTCCCAACGTTTCTCTGCCTCCTCTCTCATAGACATACGACTCTCTGCTTTTCTTACGAGTACCTCTGACCCCTCAACACTTTTGCTTACTCATGCTAACTAACCCTCGGAAACTCTGCTCCAGTCATCCAAGTGGAGGGTACGATGCTACCTTTGGAGACTATCATTGTCAAAATGCTGACAGTGATGTTGAACTCGGGACTAGGCCTCCAGTGGAGATTGGCATCAAGTCCAATGTTTGCGTGCTCACCATTACTGGCTCCTGACCACCAGAAGTCATAACTGGATCTGGCAGACAGGACATGAGCCTTACCTCCTGCATCAAGTTGTCAGAGTCTGCTCCAGGATGTTCAGTTTCTCTGTAAAATAGTAATGCAGTGGGTTTACCCATGCCAAGTATGGTCACCACCAGATGTTGTCATTTCCTTATACTAGTATTTAAAGACTTATTGTTATTGCAGTGTGAGGTGAGCAACCATGTCTCTGCAGTAATGTTATCAGTGTGCAAGCCTTGATGGCAATCTTTAGGAAACAACATATCCTGGTGCTATCCAAGTGGATATTAATAAAAAGGGGTACAATGTCAAAGCGAGAGAGAGAGGAGCAAAGAGGATTAGAGGAAATTGCACTGGAACAGAAACAGTGATGGGGAGCGAGGCATTCAGTCAAAGGAGATGGAAGTGAGGGACTAACAGAGTGACAGAAACACTGACGTAAGAGGAATAAAAACAATGGCGGCAAGTAAACAGAAACAGAGTGAGACATTGTAAAGAGCTGCAGAAAATGTGGAGAAAATATTGCATCTCACCCAGCTATACAGAACACTTCTTCAGAATATGCCACAAGAGTAGAGTTGGTCAGGGCCGGCTTTAGCGCTGGTGGCGCCCGGTGCGAAAATCTTTATTGGCGCCTCCCCCTACTCCCCCATAACCTCCTCCTCGGGTTCCCTCACTATCACCCGACAAAGGTGCCCCTGATCTCTCTATAGCCTCTCTCAGACACATTTCATTTGTTTTAAAGTGCTGATAGTGGCTGGTTTTACTAATCCAGTCAACTATCCACATAAAGTACAGATCTGTTCTTTTCAGCAGGCATATTAACACTATGCGCTAATATATGGGGAGTCAAAACTGCATCCAAACAAAACTCAGATCTTTCTCTGTAGCAGGAACATTAATCACAAGAGTTATCTTGATATTTTTATTGCTGCCGGAAAGCTGGACGCACAAAGAACTCTGCAGCAGGTGATTTTAAATATTAAGGGGCATATCTACAAGGCCATGCGATAATTATCGCTCAGCGCTCTTAGCGCGAGGATAATTATCGCCGGCCAACTCCGGATTTTATCGCGGAGATAGCGTGCTATCAGCAACGCTTATCTCCAAAGCGATAAAATTCAGAGCGCAAGCTGCCAATTGTGCGATTATCGCTGGAAATACAGCGATAATCGCACAAGGTTTGGCGATAGCTTGCTGATAGGGCAAGACATACTTAGCCATGATATCCACCTTACATAGGATATCATGGCTAAGTCAGTCTTGAAGCAGGCGTAAGGAAAGTAGCGATAACAGAGGTTATCGCTACTTTGCTTGTCGCTATGCTTCATAGCGTGAGGCTTGATAATAGGAGAAATGTCGCTTAGCGACATTTCTCCCGTTATTCTGGGAGGAACGCCCACTTTGCATCTCATTAGAGATGCAAAGCTGGGCGATGGGAGAAAGGGCGAAGAAGCATGGATTCACGCGTTAGCATGTCCTTGCTAATAGGGCGTTAAAATTATCGCCGCTTTTCGTCCGAAAACGGACGCTAAAGCGGCGATAATTTTATCGCCAGCCCTTGTAGATATGCTCCTAAGTTATTTCTAAACACAGCGCCCCCCCCTCCAGGTCAACGCCCAGTGCGGCCGCACCAGTCACACTGCCCTAAAGCCAGCCCTAGAGCTGGTACTCTGTTCCACTGGTCTAAAAAGTAGCCCCCGCGGCTGCCACAGAATGATGGGCGCCTTGCTGGGTGTGCAAGGTTTTGAAGGGGTGAGTTAAGCTACTGTCAGTAGCATCTTGTTGGACGGGGAGAAAGAACAATGGGACTGGCACCATGATGGTGAAGATGGACTGTGCTTTTAACCATGTCACCAATGGAAAGCTACAATGCAAAACGTATCGCTGCATAAACCAATACTGAAATACCCTCTCTGCATTCTCTTTTTTAGCTATCACATGAGTCTTAATGGCTAAAGCTGTCACTAGACAGACTTACACATATAGCGGGTCATTTTGATTGGTTAAACGATCATTTTGCACCACTTTTAGCACTTAAATCACTCCTGGAATGAGCCTTGGATTGCTGTTATTAATACACAAGGTCTCTCATTAATTGACAAAGCCTTATCCCAAAATGAGAACAGAATTTGCTCTCGTTGTAATCAACCATTTCCATCTAAAAGCAGCCTGAAAGGTTATTTCTATGTTCTTAAGAGTCCGAGTATTAGCTAAATTGGCAGGGGGAACTCAGCAACTTTTATCTAAAAAAAAAATACATTTCAAATCCAGCCTCGCGCTTCCCATTCCGGTCCCGTGAGAGGAGGCCTTCACT
The DNA here is from genome assembly GCA_963921515.1 of Calotriton arnoldi. Lineage (NCBI taxonomy): Eukaryota > Metazoa > Chordata > Amphibia > Caudata > Salamandridae > Calotriton > Calotriton arnoldi. The sequence continues at coordinate 594,003 of CAWUFW010007285.1, forward strand.
GCGTAGAATGCAGGGAGGCGATTGGTGTCAAACGTAGTGAAGCGGAAGATCAAAGTTCATAACTGCCAAACGCACAGCGCTCACAACAAGCTCAAGTGCTGCCATTAATCACTGGGCTCGAGGAGGATTTGATGACAAAGATTAAACTGCTGTAAAGAATACTGCTGCGCCGCTGATTCTTGCAACTGTCATCAAATACTCTGCCAACCATTAACAGGTCACGAAAGCTCTCGAGCTCCGGGAGTCTCTCTCGCGCTGTCCCTAAATCCCCCCCGCCAGAACACTGTGGCAGCGCTCGACACCTGTCACTCGGGACATTCTTCTAGAAGCCGCTGAGAGGTTCACATGTTCGTCAAGGGGTATTATATTTGGTTTGCTTTACATGCCTAACTGAAAACAAGATCCAGATTGCATTTAACTGTTCATACCTTGGAATGCTCTGGGTCCAATTAGCATCTTTTTTCTAAAAGTTTGACTTCGTACTGGAAAAATTCATAGGTCATGCATGTATCACTGCCTTGCATCCACAAAGCCAGAAACGCCTATGTTACACATGCGCCAAGCTAGGACCATCCCATTCACGTACAATTTACGGCAGTGGGTAAGAAAACAACAAGGGGTGAAGCCTTGAAAAAAGAGGAATATTAGAGGAGTGCTCATGGATATTATAGTGTCTTGTAAATAAAAGAATGCTGGAACTCTTTTGGTTCACACTGTAGGCCTGTGACGTAAGCGTTGGAGGGATGAGATGAAGGCAGGCTTAGAATGTTGAGTTCTAACACACAGCGGAATAAAGACGTGTAAAACTCCTCTCTGTGTGTGGCGTGGTTATTGGCAAGTATCTGGGCTGGTAGGATGCTACAACTGGTGACAAGATAGGGGATAGAAAGCCTTTACACTGAAAGAGCTCTTCCAGAGAGTTTGCCGTGGTCCAGCAAACTGCTCGTGCGTGCCACGTGTGCCGCAGTTGAAGTGTAGAATCAACGCTGGCACCAGTGGAGTCTCAGTGCAACGCCAGTCTGTGTAAAACGCTTGAAGATAAAGAAAGCGGCATTGAAAGTCTACATGTCAGTGGCCAGGAACTGAATGAAAAAGCCACAAATGAAAGGCACTGCGCCATTATGTAAATTAAGAAAATTAAGAAGTAAGAACGCTAAAGGCAGATGCAACCAGGTGACAAAAGCAGCACACCGCAATAATTCATTACAAGTCAAACTGAAATCTGTGTGCTATGAAGTAGAGATTAACCAGGTGTTTGTTAAGAAACATTTCAGCAGAAAGCCAGTCAATGTTATCTGCTTTCATGGACTAGTGTACAAAGATTTATCCACTTAAGGAAACCACTAGAACTCATGGTGCAATAACGTGGTGCAAAGTGGCCCCAGAAGGAAGGACAGGGATTGTTTTTGACAGCTGCCCGAACCACCACTAAAGCTGCAGCGTAGGGGCTCAGAACAACTCCACAGACTGCTATCAAGTAAAGAACTCTGATGGTGAGCCAGGGCGAGATCCAGGCTCCAAAAGTCATTAAGGCTGACCCCGAAACCAGCATGTTACAAGGCGCTAGAGAAGCTCTGCCTGAATAAAGTTCCAAATGAAGCACCTAAGAGTTTGTTACTGTCCACAAATGTATATACAGCTTTCATTCTTAAAACCGCTATCTGCATTTGATACTGCCAAAAAACACAATACTGGCAAAAGATGGTTTGAATGGATAAAGACTTTTGAAGATTTCCATAGATGCAATAGAGAAAAAAGATTATAAAGTACCTGAGGAACATGGCTGGTGAAGGAGTGAAAGAAGCCATGAAAAAGATACCACAAGAAGGTGAAGTGACGTACTATCAAATCAAAACAGTCTTGAATGTCAAGTTTAATCCAGAGCCAAATGTGGATTATGAAAGATACATATTCAGTCAAGAATGCCAGAGACCAGGTGAAACCATTGATGAGTTTGTTTAGAGACTGGATGTTCTTGTGAAGCACTGTATATTCAATACATTTAATGATTGGAAACTCGCCAATTTTCAGTTGTCTCTGAGCCGTGGATCAATGGATGACGTGGAGCCATCTCAAATTGAATGCTTCCAAAACGGAAATACTCACGTGTGGTGATTGGAAACATTATGACCCGCTTGCCGCTTGGCCTGATGAACTGGGATCACTGCCTAAAGTATCGAAGGAAGTAAGAAACCCCGGAATGACCATGGACTCCAAGCTGTCGATGAATGCCCAAGTGGACAAACTTGCAAGATCAAGCTTTATTACTATAAAAACTCTGCAATGAATCTTCCCCCATTTGGGATTTCCACACAAGGTCCAAGCTACCATCTCCCTTGTTCTGTCCAAACTCGATTACGCCAATAGCCTCTACCACGGATCACCTTTAACGACTATGAAAAGACTACAACGGATTCAGAACTCGGCTGCCAAACTACTCTTACATATCAAACCGCGAGACCACATCTCCCCTGCCTTGAAAGCCCTGCAATGGTTACCGGTTGCCAGAAGATCCACGTTCAAGCTGCTTTGTATCACCCACAAAGCAATACATGGAATGGGACCGCTCTTCATCAGGAACAAAATCACCAAACACATTCATCATAGGAACCTCCGCTCTAGAGTGGCACCTCGCCTCAAAATCCCAAGATACAAGAAAAAAACCATGGGTGGCACATCCTTCTCTGTTCAAGCAGCCAAAATATGGAACTCTTTACCCCCCAACATAAGATCCACCGACAACCACCTTATCTTCAGAAAACTACTCAAGAATTGGCTCTTCCCCACATAAGCACCATACGCAAACAGAAATATACAGCATATCCCTCTGTATATAAGCATTTATTTGTGCTAGATATGTACCTATACATGTGTATTGCTTTGTATAAACAAGTTGAATAATTATGTTTACATTTTTTTTTTATTATTAATAAATAAATACATTTTTAAGTACAACACTTGAAAACCAGAGTTTATTGAATGCATCTTTAATCTACTTATACTTACTTCTTTCATGCATCTATATACCTTCCATGTACTTGGATCTATGTATTTATTACTTTCCTAAATGTTTTTTTTTTTAAAATGCACTACCCTATTTCTCACCCTATACCTCTATCAATATCTTTAATCTACATATACTTACTTCCTTTATCCATCTATAAACTTTCCATGTACTTATGGATCTATATATTTATTACTTTCTTCTAATTCAGTTTATCCAATGCACTACCCTATTTCTCACCCTATACCTCTCTCAATATATCTTCTACCTCAACTCTCTGACTCATCTCCAACCTCTTTCTACTACTCTTTCCAATGCACTACCCTATTCCTCACCCTATACCTCTATCAATATATCCTCTACATCCATTCTCTCATTCATCTCAAACCCCATACCACTTATGACCCACAAAATAGCCCTTTCTAGACTCTCCCCTACTCTACCCCTCCTTGCACCATCTGACACTTTTTTACTATACTGATCCCCCAAAACAAGCCTTTCTAAACTCTTCCCTCTGACTCTTCCCCTCCACATCCCTTTTTACTCATCCCAAGCCTCCCACTACTGCTATGACGTCCCAAAAAAAAAAAAAAAATCTAAATCCTTCAATCTTCTATCCCTTGGTATGGGTGAATAAGTGGGTCGGCGGGGCAACATGGCGGCCGCTAGCTAAACGGCCGCGGTCCTGCTCCCTCGGGCTCCCTAATGGTTCTTGCTGGCAGGGTCCTGCTATCCTGGCGCTGAGTTGAGAGCCCTCCTCCCTCCACTCCTACCTCGATGTGTCGTTTTGGGCAGTGACCCCCCCCCCCTCAAGGCTCAGCATAGTTGATGGCTCCGGACCTTTGCAGCGGCTCGTTGGTGCTCGGGGACTGGCGATGGGAAGGTGCGGCGCGTGAGCAGCAGCGCCACGATACCGCCTGCTTCCTGCTCCGGATCACCGGAGGCAGGGTCAGCACCAGCACCGGTGCCTACACGAGCTTCAGGACTGGAGCAGAAGGGGTGGTCGAGTTTGGTCCCCAGGTAGGGCGTTCGCGTTCCAACTCGAACGGGGAGGTTAACATTGCTGTTTGGAAAAGAGGTAAGGGGGAGTATGTTTTATCATCGGATAGTTCCATCGGCAGCGGCTCTTTGTTTTATCAAAAGAGGACCTTTGTGATTTCCCGGTCACCTGAGAAAGAAGAGGCATTCTTCAACTGCATGGAGACTAGCGATGGCCTGAAAGTGGGTATTTCACCGCCAAAAGTCAGCAGATATACCCTGAGAGCCAGAGCAGCCTATTCTTCTTCCAACATAGATATTACTCAGCCTATCTTGCCCTCCCGAGTCTCCCCCCCTGTCTTAGAAGTCAGAGTGTCAGCAAAGCAGACTAGGCGGAAAGGGGGTGTAATCGAGCATGGAACTGCCGTCAAGGGGAAAAAGGTGGGCAGGGGTAGGGGTTGGGGGTAAGAAAGCATCGCCTTTTAAAGTGAAAATAACTCCCTCACTGAAAACATACTATAAGATTATGTCTTCTTCAACTATCCGTGACCCCAAAAAGGATGCTGAACAGGTTGTCGAACAGGATGTTGAACAGGACAGTTCTTTGGCGGGTTCTCATAGGCCACATAGTTCACATAGTCCCCGTAGGTTGCATTCAGGGGACCCTCCGGATACCCCCATAAGTAAGCCTCTCGAGGAGACAATTGTAGTGCCAAATGTCATGCCGACAACCTCGCAAAGCAACATGAAGGGGCCAAGACCGCCGGACTCCCTGAAGGATCTAGTTGAGAGCTCTGAGGGTCCACCTCCTATCATCCACCCTGTAGTAAGTCTTTCAAATAGATTTACTGTCTTGGCTTCTCAAGACAACCAGGAACTTCAGTTGAATGTTCCCAATGACTGTGCAGTTTCAGATACTATGACCCGTTCACTGGCAGATATATTACTGGCTCTTAAAGACGAGATGTCAAGTAGGTTCACTGTGTCGGAGACGAACCAGGCTGAGATGACAAGTAGGTTCACTGTCTCTGAGGCGAATCAGGCTGCCATCCAAGCATCCTGTGAGGTTTTGGCTCAGAAATTGGAGGAAGTGACACTAAGAACCAACGCAATAGAGTTGGAGATCCCTAAAATCAAGGAAGCTATGCATACTACCTCAGTGGACTTGGCAAAGTTAATGGCCCAGAATAAAGAGCTAAAAGACGACCTAGAACGTTTGGAAAACCATTCGAGGAAGAACAACCTGAGGCTTTTAAACATCCCTGAAGCCCTTGAGGGGACGGATATAAAGGGGTTTGTGATATCCCTGTTAAAGGAGACAGTGTTGAAGAACTCGCCCAGTATAGACCTTGTGCACAAGATACAAAGGGTGCACCGTGATCCGTTCAAGAGGAATCTAGCCAAACAAAAACCCTGGAAGATTCTGGTTAACTTTTTGTCATACACTGTCAAAGAGCTAATTTTAACCTCAGCTCTCAGGGAAGGCACTATAAACTCTACTGGTCTAAATCCCTTCTCCTTCTCCATAAGATCTGATATTTCCCACATTACGGCAAAAAAACTGTGGGAGCTGGGGAAGAGGTTAGAGGAGTTAAATGAACTGGGGGCCAGGGCACAGTTGAGGTTTCCTGCGTCATTACGTGTAATGTGGAATAACCATATGCATCAGCTTCGTACGACTGAGGAGGTGGATGCATTAATTGTTAAGATCAAAATGGGAATGGAGGGTAGGGAGGGAGGGCATTGAAGTTATGTAGCCCCCTAGCCAGCAAGACCTTAGATTTAAAAGTTAGTAATTGTTTATTCTATAATGCCCGAGGGAGTGGAGATCGAATAGGCTCTGCCTAATGGAAGGGAGGGTTCCCCATGGGGAAGGGGGGCACAGGGTGGGAGAGGGGGGGAGAGGGGTGGGGTGCACCGGGTGGGGAGCAGTGGGAAAAAATGAGAAAAAATACCTCATCTCTAAACTAAGAATTGTCCGTTTGTTTTGCACTGAGTGTTCACAAGTTGATGACA